>CM060943.1:273709634-274959634 GCA_030765085.1 Allium cepa | reverse complement strand
CTCAAGGCTACATAAAACAAGCGATGAGCATAAATCGGATACGCGCTCTCGAATCTCACAAGTGGATAAGATCTCGAGATCGTTCCATTTGGATATCATCATAGAAACAACTGCTTGTTGCTTACGGCTAAGAGCATCGGCGACACGATTACCCTTACCGGGGGTATAAAGAATATCAAGATCATAAGGTGCGAGGAACTCGAGCCAACGCTGTTGACGTAAATTAAGTTCTTTTTGAGAAAATAAATATTTCAAAGACTTATGATCCGTGTAAAGAATAAATTTCTCTCCCAATAGATAATGACGCCACATTCGAAGGGCGAAAACAATAGCCGTGAGCTCTAGATCATGTGTGGCATATCTAGTCTCGGCCGGCTTCAATTGCCTAGAAGCATAAGCAACAACACGTTCTTTTTGCATAAGAACGGCACCCAAACCAACGTGACTAGCATCGGTATAAACAACAAAATCTTGATTCCCCTCGGGAATCACAAGAATAGGAGCATCGGAAAGGAGTTCTTTCAATTTCTGAAAAGAGGCTTCACATTTGTCCGACCAAATGTATTTAACTCCCTTCTTAGTCAAGCCAGCAAGAGGCACGGCAATCTTAGAAAAGTCTTTAATAAAACGGCGGTAATAGCCCGCCAATCCGAGAAAACTACGAATCTCTGTCACACTCTCCGGTCTCTTCCAATCTTGAATCGCTTCGATCTTTGAAGGATCCACAGATATCCCGGATTCGGAAATAATATGACCGAGAAACTTCACACGAGATTGCCAAAAGTGGCATTTAGAAAATTTCGCCTTTAATTGATTACTCCTAAGTGTTTCCAATACAATCCTAAGATGTTTCTCATGTTCCTCCTCGGTTTTTGAATACAGTAGAATATCATCAATGAATATGAGAACAAACCGATCGAGGAAATCTTTGAAAACTCGATTCATGAGGTCAACAAAATAAGCTGGAGCATTCGTTAACCCAAATGGCATAACAAGCCATTCATAAGATCCATATCGAGTACGGAATGATGTCGAAGGAATGCTATCCTCAGCGATACGAAGCTGATGGAAACCGGTAGCCAAGTCCAATTGTGAAAAGACCTTAGCACCACTAAGCTGATCGAATAGATCATCAATCCAAGGTAAAGGATATTTATTTTTAATAGTAAGATCGTTAAGCTTGCGATAATCAACGCAGAGCCTCAGAGTACCATCGGATTTCTTTACGAAAATAGCCGAAGCTCCCCAAGGCGAGGAACTAGAGCAAATAAATTGCCTCGTCTCCAACTCAGATAATTGTTTACGCATCTCCTCATTTTCCTTATTGGACATGCGATAAGGAGGACGAGTAATAGGTTGAGCTCCAGAAACAAGATTAATTCTGAACTCAATTGCTCGTTTAGGTGGCAAACCTAAAACGGGCTCGAATATGTCGGAAAATTCACGAACAACATGAATACGAGAAATAATATCATCTTCATCATCATCATCGTTATCACGAGGATTTAAAGAATATAAAGATGCCACCAAACAGGATTCTGAATCTTTAAGATTAACAGAAATCTGATTAACAGATAGTGGATGACGGAGATGAATAGCCCGTTCAGGACATAGGATATGGGCTTGATAACGGTTAAGCCAATCCATTCCCAAAATTATTCCAAAGCCTAAGTAACGCATGACATGCAAATCGGCTAGGAAAGAAAGATCGCAAAAAATAATCTCCACATCTTTACAAAGCAAACTAAGAGTTGCGGATCCACCAAAAGGATTCGCAATTTTTAAAGAAGTCATCAATGCAGTAACACTTAAAGAAAAAGTGTCTACCAGTTCCTTTGATATAAAAGAATGGGATGCACCCGTATCAAAGAGAACTCTAATAGGTTGATCATGAAATAAAATAATACCATCAAGAATGGAATGAGAAATACCTTGGCCACGAGATGTGTTGCCAGGGGCTTGAGCCACATTTAACTTTCCCTCATTCCTGCTTTTACGTTTGAGGCATTGATGTATAAAGTGATCTGGGCTCTTACAATAGCGACAAGATTTGGTCTTAGAGCACTTATTCGCATAATGATCCCTAGACCCACATTTGAAGCAACTCGCACCACTAGGAGAAGGAGACTTTGCCGCAGGGGTTGCCTGCTTACCCTTTTTGTTGGGATAAGGACCCTTGAATTTGTTTGGCCTCTTCTTGTTGTTGAAGTTTGGTTTAGCGCCTTCCACTTCAACATCACTCTCTCTATCAGCCTCTTCAAGACGAAGAGCGATATCGACGAGTTGATCAAATGCGACTTCTAGTTTCAGGAGCAGTGGCTTCTTAAGATTCTTATTTAAGCCATAAACGAACCTCTGGTTCTTCTTCAATGGGGTGTTGATGTATTCAACCCCATATTTGGAAAGCGACTCGAAGGCTGCGACGTAATCAGTCACAGAGGATTGACCTTGAACAAGGTCTATAAAACGTCGAGCCAAGGTTACTTTCCCAGCTTCTGGTACAAACTTTAACTCGATGCGTCCCTGAAATTGCTCCCAGGTGAGATCCGCTTCATTAATTTCTGAAATAAGGAGTTCGTACCAGTCCAATGCTCTCTCCTGGAGCATGCTGGAAGCCACCTGAACGCGTTGGAGATCGATAAGGTTCATGCGAGAGAAGATTCGATCACATGATTTTAACCAAGCCTGGACCTCGATGATATTTTCCGAACCTTTGAAGGGCTTCCCACCCAAGTTGGTGTAATCGCTGCACAAGCGTGCAAATCCCGACTTTGGGTGAGTGGGTTCTGGGTTAGCTCCAGCTGCTTGAGCATTAGTTACTAAATCAAGAAGCTGTTGAGCAGTCATAAAAACTCCATCCGGAGGAGCAGCACCAGATGATCCAGTTCTGGGACGACCTGGTCTAGACATTCTCTTCCTTAAAGAAAGAAAGAAGAGAAGGAAGAAGGTTATTCACCAATGAACACCAAGCAATCTTGATAGATAAAACAAGGAATCATAAAGGAAATAGGATGAATCGGTACGAAGACTCGAATTAATCCTATGGTATGACTCCTAAGATAGACTTAGGACGATGATCCTTGTTAAGTTATTCTACATTGTTCCGAAGTTTGGCTCTGATACCAAGCTGTGACGCCCCACCTCTATACCCACGCTAGCCAAGAACACTCCGGAGTAGTGCTGTCAACTAGCACGGAGAATAAGGCTGTTGAGGAGCGACCATCCATGTAATTGCTTATCACACGGTGGCTATAAATAATCTTCGGAAACAAACATAGAAATAATCATATCACAAATCAGTCACAGATATCCATATCACAAAGGCGGAAGAAGATATGAATATATAACTAACACATGAAAGTGTACATCAGAGTAGTGGTCAGTAAGATCCACGATAATACAAAAGAATAGCAACACGTGCTATACAAAAGAATACAACTATGAGTCTATATCTCAAGTGTATACAACAAAAACTGCTAATCTAAACAGTTAGCCAAAAGTCAGAGTGATGAATCCCTGGGAAGAAGTCAAGCAGAAGCACCTGTAACATCTCGGTCTGACCCGAGTATTATTTAAGAAAATAATAAACGGATCAGTCTAGCTGTAAATATCAGATGACATGATATAACATAAAAGATATGGCATAAACATAAACATCCATAACGACATACCACTATAAGTATGTAAATAATGATCAACAGAAGATCAATCAATAAGAGATAATCAATATCACAAGAATCTTCTCAAAGATTCGAAGAGGGCATCATACCCTAAACTTGTACTCATAACAAGTCAATGACATAAATTCCAGAAATCAACACGAGAAATCCAGAAATCATAAAAAGGGAAAGAGGCCTATCACATGACGGTCCGAAGACCAAGGGGAGCTACCCCGCATGTGTGAATGGAATCACACAGATTGAGGTCAAGACTAACCAAAAAGCAGAAAGGTATGTGTGAATGGAATCACACAAGTGGTGTCTAGTCTAACCTTGCAATGAAAGAGACATCGCGCAATTGCTAGTCTAATTCATAAAGCGATCATCAAGATCAACGAGAAGTGTCAATTACACTAAGCTAGTAAATATAGAAGTTTAGCTTCATGTCCCATAACCACTTGCTTAACTTAAATATTTACGAACAAACTGTAAATCTTCACTAATAAAATTGTCACAAGAGGTTCAATCGAACAAGTCCAAGAATTAACCGACGAAGTGAACGCAAGCGTTTCATACCACTTGTTTTACTAAGTCGTTTAATTAGATTTCTCATCCGAGTGAGGTAAAGGCTTGTATATACTAATAGATTGGAAAACGGTTTAAGAAAAGAGCTTTGTTATTAAAAATAGAGTTGAAATTGTTTGTTAAAAGAGTTTTGATATTCACTACTAGTATTGAAACCTTTATATTATAAAGTGACAAAACACATAAGCAAGTGTAGAAACAATCAGTCACAAAGATCGCATACGGAGATGCGAATAAAATCCCAGGAAATCAGCTCAATGTTTTTCAGATAAGATCCCCTACGGAGGGGGGGTCCAGGGGGGGTGGCAACCCCGCAAGGTGGGGGTGCGGAGGCAACGCCACCGCTTACGGGGTTCGACCTGCCCGGTCAGGTCGCGGGGGTCCAGGGGGCAGCGCCCCGACCAAAACGGTACGACCTAGTGAAGATAAAATGAGGTCTAGCGACCTAAGGACTCAAGGGTCTAACGACCTAACGACTCAAGGGTCATACGACCTAACGACTCAAGGGTCTAACGACCTAACGACTCAAGGGTCATACGACCTAACGACTCAAGGGTCTAACGACCTAACGACTCAAGGGTCATACGACCTAACGACTCAAGGGTCATACGACCTAACGACTCAAGGGTCCAACGACCCAACGACTCAAGGGTCCAACGACTTAAGGGTTGCACGACTTAAGGGATTAGGCCAGGAGCGACCTAACGAGATAAGGTCCAACGACCTACGAGTTAAGGGTCCAGCGACTTATCGGGATAACTCGTAACCGACTTAAGGGTTGCGTGACTGAAGGGCTGCACGACTTAAGGGTTAACTCGTAAACGACTCACGACCTATGGATGAACGACTTAACTCCGAACGAGCTAAAAATGGCCAGAACGACCTAGGGTTAACTCGTGAACGACTCACGACCTATGGACGAACGACTTAACTCCGAACGAGCTAAAAATGGCCAGAACGACCTAGGGTTAACTCGTGAACGACTCACGACCTATGGACGAACGACTTAACTCTGAACGAGCTAAAAATGGCCAGAACGACCTAGGGTTAACTCGTGAACGACTCACGACCTATGGACGAACGACTTAACTCCGAACGAGCTAAAAATGGCCAGAATGACCTAGGGTTAACTCGTGAACGACTCACGACCTATGGACGAACGACTTAACTCCGAACGACCTAAAAAATGGCCAGAACGACTCAAGTGCAGAAAATTCAACAAAACGCTAAAAATTGGAGTTTTTCGCCAATCCAATCCAAACCAAATGCTAACATGCATGCAAAAATGATAGGGAATCATTCCCAACAGTCCAATATAGTTATAGGCTAGAATTGTGGGATAAAAATCTCACCTTTGCACTAAAGTTTATGAAGATGAAGCTTGAAAGCAAGGAGAAGCAATCCAAAGCTTGAATCCAATATCTTCTACTTGAATTTGGAGTTGAATGTTGGATTTGCAATTGAATTTGTGCTTGGAGTTTTAATTTCCCATTCCCTCCGCCATTAATGCCAAAGCTTGATTAGTTAGGAAATTTATGAAGAGTGAGGAGAAGAGGGTTGGAACTTGGGCTTAATAGGCTAAACTAACCCAAAGTCCAAAGCGGGAAAAGTTAGTGAAATTTCACTAACTCCAAACCTATCGATGTTTATACTTAAAAAGTTGTAAACGACATTTCAAACTCAATGGAAGTGGTCTCGAGTCCTAATTTGACCGTTTGCAAAAAGTAGCTTTTCGGACCAAAATCCGATTAACGAGTTAATATTTAAATAAAATATTTAAATACAAACTCGATAAATATGCGGGTTGATACATTCCGGCTTGTCCCGAAGCAAGTATTAGGCAAGTGTAACAACCCGCATATTTATCGATTGTATATTTAAATATTTTATCGCTCGTCGGATTTGGGTCCGAAAAGCTACTTTTTGCAAACAGTCGAATTAGGACTCGAGACAACTTCCATTGAGTTCAAAATGCCGTTTTTGACCTTTTTGAGTATAAGCTTCGATATGTTTGGAGATACTTGATTTTTACTACTTTTTCCCGCTTATGACTTTGGTTTGGACTGTACCCTTATTAGCTCAGCCCAACCCCTTCTCTTCATAACTTCTCCTCTTTACTTAAACACTTCAAGCTAAAGTAAAAATGGTGGAAGAGATGGGAAATGGAAATTCCTAAGCCCTGGCTTTCTTTGCAAATCCAACTTCTAGCTCCAAATTCAAGATAACCCATTGGCAAGCATCTCCTTCTTCTTCTCCAACTCATTCTCCTTCCAATTTCAAAAATTTCCTAAACCTAACTTGGGAAATATTTCTCTTTTAACCCTAGAATCAAGCTTCTTGAGGTGAGATTGAAGTTTGGTTGATCTTCCTTTGTCTTGAAGCTTCTCCTTCAATCGTTTGGGTTCAAAGGTGAGATTTTTATCTCACATCTTAGTCTATAATTATCTTGGATTGTTAGGTATGAATTCCTAACATTTATTCTTGTGCAATTGATTTTGGTTTGGATTGATTTGGTGTATATTCCAATTTTTGGTGTTTTGGTCTAATTTATGAAAATCCTATTATGGATATTTGGACATTGATATTTGAGGTGTATCGACGAGCCGTTTAGGCTGGGTTGTCGTTCGACGTAATTCCTTAGTCATCGTCATTTGCTCGTTCGATCGTTTCCGATATTCATTTGGCCATTTTTGGCCTAGGTTCAGGAAATGCCCTGAACCCTTCATTCAGACGTCTGAAACGTAATATTCAGACGTCTGAATATTGTTCTAGAAAGATTTCTATTCCCAGATTCAAACGTCTGAATATATGATTTCAGACGTCTGAATTGGTTCATTTTGAACCAGAAAGGAAATAGGCTAAAAAGTGCCTATTTCAGACGTCTGGATTCAAGGATTCAGACGTCTGAATTCTGTCTTTGGAAAATATTTATTTTCCAGATTCAGATGTCTGAATCCTTGATTTCAGACGTCTGAATCTGCACTCTTTTTGACTATTTGCCTATTCGCTTGAGAATTCCAATTTAAATCGATTTGTGATGATCCTATTTTTTGTTATCATTTATTATGCCTTTGATGACTCCTTTTTAGGGATTTTTGAATATCCATTTCAATGGATTCTTTATCGATTTCTTTGGATTTTATTCACATCTTCGTATGTGATTTTTAGTGATTGATTGTTCCTACAATCTTCTTTGTGATTTGTCACTTTAAAAATATAAAGGTTTACTATACTAGTAGTAAATATCAAAACTCTTTCTTCAAATGATTTCACACTATTTTATTACAAAGCTCGTTTTCTCAAACCGATTTCCAATCTATTAGTATATACAAACCTTTACCTCACTCGGATGAGAAATCTAATTAAACGGCTTAGTAAAACAAGTGGTATGAAACGCTTGCGTTTACTTCGTCGGTTAATTCTTGGACTTGTTCGATTGAAACTCTTGTGACAATTTTCTAGTGAAGATCTACATTTTGTTCGTAAATATTTAAGTTAAGCTAGTGGTTATGGGACATGAAGCTAAGCTCATATATTTACTATCTTACTGTAATTGACACTTCTTGATGATCATGACGGTCATTTTTATGATTTAGACTAGCAATTGTGCGATGTCTCTTTGTCTGTGAGGCTAGACTAGACACCATCTGTGTGATTTCGACTCACACATACCTCTTTGTTTGCAAGGTTAGTCTAGATCTCATCTGTGTGATTTCGACTCACACATGTCTCTTTGTCCACATGGAGGAACCTCATTTTTATTGAGCTTCGGCTCACCAGAAGGAGCTTCGGCTCAAAGTCCGCAATGAGGGACTATACCCTGTCATGAGGAGCTTCGGCTCATCAGGAGGAGCTTCGGCTCAAAGTCCGCAATGGGGGACTATACCCTGTCAGGAGGAGTTTTGACTCACCAGGAGGAGCTTTGGCTCAAAGTCCGCAATGGGGGACTATACCCTGTCAGGAGCAGTTTTGACTCTCCAGGAGGAGCTTCGGCTCAAAGTCCGCAATGGGGGACTATACCCTGTCTGGAGGAGCTCCGGCTCATTTTTTTGGGATTGGCCATCCTTTTCTTGTGATTTCTGGATTTCTAGTTATTGATTTCTAGAATTTATGTTTCACTACCTTTTTCGATTGGCATTGATATTTATGTCATTTATTGTGGCTTGGTGAAGCAAATAAAGAATATGATATTCTTTTTGATGCTATGAGATTCTTGAGATATTTGTACGATTTTCCTTTGTTGATTTTCTATGTATACTTGTCGCAGTATGACATTTTTGTTATCATATGTTTTTACTACATCTCTTCTTATATCTCATTTTATCTGATAATTATAGCTAGACTGATCCGTTTATTATTTTCTTCTTAAATAATACTCGGGTCAGACCGAGATGTTACAGGTGCTTCTGCTTGACTTCTCTTCTGGACTTATCATCCCGACTTTTGGTTAACTACTTTGATTAGTAGTTTTTGTTGTATACATTTGAGATATAGACTCATAGTTGTATTCTTTTGTATAGCACGTGTTGCTATTCTTTGTATTATTGTGGATCTTTTTGACCACCACTCTGATATACACTTTCATGTGCTAGTTATATATTCATATCTTCTTCCGCCTTTGTGATATGAATTTATCTGTGACTGATTTGTGTTATGCTTATTTCTATATTTGTTTCTGAAGAATTTATATAGCCACTGTGTAGTAGCTTTGAGTCTGTATCGGTATGTCGGATTTCCTCTTGAAATAAAATGCATGTTTTACTATCTGACATATCGGTGCTCGCACAAAGCAATTACATGGATGGTCGCTCCTCAATAGCCTTATTCTCCGTTCTAGTCGACAGCATTACTCCGTAGTGTTCTTGGTTAGCGTGGGTATAGAGGTGGGGCGTTACAGCTTGGTATCAGAGCCAAACTTCGGAACAATGTAGAATAATCTAGCAAGGATCATGTCCTAAATCTTTCTTAGGAGTTATGCCTTAGGATTTAATTTGAGTCTTCGTACCAATTCATCCTATTTTCTTTATGATTCCTTGTTTTATCTATCAAGATTGCTTGATATTCATTTTATGAATAACCTTCTTCTTCTTCCTTCTTTCTTTCTTAAGGAAGAGAAATGGTTAGATCAAATCGTCCTAATGCCGGACAATCTAGTGCTACTCCCTAGGATGGAGTATTTATGTCTGCCCAGCAGCTTCTTGATCTAGTAAAGAATGCTCAAGCAGTCGGTCCCAATCCAGAGCCTACTAATTCTAGATCCGGTTTTGCACGCTTGTGCAGAGACTATACCGATTTGGGTGGAAGGCCATTCAAAGGATCCGAGAGTGTTATAGAAATTCAGGCTTGGCTCAAATCATGTGATCGCATCTTTTCTCGCATGAACCTTATTGATCTACATCGAGTCCAAGTGGCTTCTAGCATGCTCCAAGAAAGAGCATTAGCTTGGTACGAGCTTTTAATTTATGAAATCGTTGAAGCGGATCTCACTTAGGAGCAATTCCGAGAAAGATTCGAATTGAAATTCATGCCGGAGGCTGAAAAATAACTTTAGCACGGCGTTTTATTGACCTTGTTCAAGGTGGATCTTCAGTGACAGACTATGTCGCATCTTTCGAATCTCTTTCCAAATACGGGGTTGAATACATTAACACCCCATTGAAGAAAAATCAGAGATTTGTCTATGGCTTGAATAAGAATCTTAAGAAGCCATTACTCCTGAAACTTGAGGTTTCATTTGATCAGTTTATTGATATCGCTCTTTGTCTTGAAGAGGCCGATAGAGAAAGTGATGTCGAGGTTGGGAGTGCCAAACCGAACTCCAACAACAACAAGAAGAGGCATCCCTTTACTAGGTTTGAAAGTCCTAATCCTAACAAGAGGGCGAAACAAGAGACATCTATAGCAAATACTCCCATCCCTAATCGCGGAGAATGCTACAATTGTGGCTCTAGGGACCTCTATATAAATAGGTATCCAAGGCCTATTTCTTGCCGCTATTGCAAAAGTGCGGATCATTATATTTCTTCGTGTCCCAAGCGTCAAAGCAAGAGAGAAGGAAAGCTGCAAGCCCCTAGCAACTCTTCTCTTAGTCAAGGTATTTTACATTCAACCCTTGATGCTATTGTTTTATTTCGTGCTCTTTCTATTTGAGTTCTTTTTGGTATGGGTTCATCTCATTATTTTTATATCAAAAGAACTTGTTGATTCTTTTCCTTTAAACGTTTCTGGGCTTGTTGACTTCTTTGAGAGTTGTGAATCTGGTTGGTGGATCCGCAACACTCAATTTGCTTTCTATTGATGTCGAAACTATTTTATGTGGTTTTTCTTTCCGAGCCGATTTTTACTTAGGCTTTGGAATTGATTTTTTTGTAAGGATTGGCTTAATCATTGTGAAGCCGTATCATATATTTTTGAGTGGACTATTCATCTTCGACATTTTTAATCTGTTAAGCAGATTTCTATTTTTCTTTGTGATTCCAATTTCAAATTTTTGGTGGCATTGATTTTTATTCTTTAAACCCTCATGATGAGGAAAGTTTTACTTCTCTCATTTAAATAGTTTGTGAAATTTTTCGGTTTATTTGGACTTGTTTTAGGATTATCACCTAAGCAATATCTTGTGTGGTGACAAGGTCTTCTTAGCTCGACCATGCCACCGATTTTCATTTAGCTATGAGTTGCGTGAGACAACATTCCACTTACGCACTCTGCACTCGTTATGATTCTTATGAATGACTTATTATGTCATTCAGTTTGCCCATCTTGTTTCATCCATTTTATAAATCGAGTATTCTATGAATATCTCGATAACTTCATTCTTGTATTTATTGATTTTGGATGAAAATAGAAATTTAAAATTTTGCAAATCTTTTTCATAAGATTTATTTATAAGTATAATTGGATTTTGATCTTAAAACGAGCAGAGAATATTCTCAAAACTTTTAAGAGATAATTTCATCATATAGAAGATGATTTTGTGATTTTATTTCCCGTTGAGTGCTTTAAGAATTTTGGTCGATGCGCTTGATCAACGTTATCGATAGGAATTTCCTAAACGCTTTGATGAGACAATCACACACGATGTATTGACTTGTAAAGATGTAAAATTTTGTAGAGAGATTATTACATAAAAATAAAAATGTAATTTTGAAGGTTTTAACTTTTCGGGAAATAAAATTATTTAGAAGAAGTTCTTTCTTTTCGATACTTCTATTCTTGTGATTCCTGAAGGGGAACCAAGACTTTGCTATTTGTACCGATACTAGTCGTATTGGTTTGGATGTCGTTCTCTTGCAAAAGATGACGTGCTATCACTTGTGCTTCTAAATCATTAAAAGCCGATTGAGACTAGGTATGCCACTCATGCTCTAGTGCTCGCGACTACTGTTTTTGCTTTTAGAGTTTGGCATCATCATTTTTGGGGGAGAAATTTGTTCTCCACCCCGATCGTAAATCTTTGGAATATTTATTTTCTCATAAGGAACTTCATATTGGCTTGGGTTCCTTACATCTTATGATCTTGATATTCTTTTTATTCCCGGAAGGGAAATTGTGTTGCCAATGCGCTTTGTCGTAGGCAACAAGTTGTTGATTCTTTGATGTTGTCTGAATGGAATTATCTTTTTATCAAGTTCATCGGACGTTTTGATGTACTTCTCTTTATTGAGCTTTATCACATTTTTTTATGGACTAGCGTCTGATGTTCTTTTATGGTGTTCGGTTCGTCGGATGTACTGTTATTATACTACATCGATGTTCCGTCTTATCTGGATCAATGGATGTACCATTATTATACTACATCGTCATTCTGGTTTATCGGTTCATTGGACGTACCGTTTTTGTACTACGTCGGTGTTCCAAATTATTCGAGTTTTTAGTTCCTTGGGCGTACCGTTTCTGTACTACGCCGTTGCACTGGCTCAATTTTCTGCTATTCTTGACGTTTTCTGCGTCTTTTAACTATGGAAATGGTTTTAGGTTTCCTATTTTATTCTTGAGCCCGGTGATATTGAGGAAATTGAAGTTTCACCAGATTTGACTTATGAGCAACATTCCATTCGCATAATTACTTCGGAGGATGAGCTCCTTCGGAATAAAGATGTTCTTCTTGTGAAAGTTCAATGGTTCTCAGATCCTAAGGATTGCTCTTGGGAATCCTGGAAATTCATCGAGCGATCCCGTTCAGGCTTACTCTTTCATGCTCTTTATGGTGAACTTCTTGTTTCAAACTTCTTTTGTGTTAAATATGTTTTTATGGTTGTTACTCTTTATTTTCTTCTTAAGTATTGCGAGGACGCAATTTCTTTAAGGAGGAGAGTCCGTAACAACCCGCATATTTATCAATTGTATATTCAAATATTTTATTTAAATATTTTATCGTTCATCGGATTTTGGTCCGAAAAGCAACTTTTTGCAAACAGTCGAATTAGGACTCGAGACCACTTCCATTGAGTTCAAAATGCCATTTGCGACCTTTTTGAGTATAAGGATCGATATGTTTGGAGATAGTTGATTTTTGCTACTTTTTCCCGCTTATGGCTTTGGTTTGGACTGCACCCTTATTAGCTCAGCCCAACCCCTTCACTTCATAACTTCTCCTCTTTACTTAAACACTTCAAGCTAAAGTAAAAATGGTGGAAGTGATGGGAAATGGAAATTCCTAAGCCCTAGCTTTCTTTGCAAATCCAACTTCTAGCTCCAAATTCAAGAGAACCCATTGGTAAGCATCTCCTTCTTCTTCTCCAACTCATTCTCCTTCCAATTTCAGAAATTTCCTAAACCTAATTTGGGAAATATTTCTCTTTTAAGATTAGAATCAAGCTTCTTGAGTTGAGATTGAAGTGTGGTTAATCTTCCTTTGTCTTGAAGCTTCTCCTTCAATCGTTTGGGTTCAAAGGTGAGATTTTTATCTCACATCTTAGTCTATAATTATCTTGGATGGTTAGGTATGAATTCCTAACATTTATTCTTGTGCAATTGATTTTGGTTTGGATTGATTTGGTGTATATTCCATTTTTTGGTGTTTTGGTCTAATTTATGAAAATCCTAATATGGATATTTGGACATTGATATTTGAGGCGTATCGAAGAGCTGTTTAGGCTGGGTTGTCGTTCGACGTAATTCCTTAATCATCGTCATTTGCTCGTTCGATCGTTTCCGATATTCGTTTGGCCATTTTTGGCCTAGGTTCAGGGAATGCCCTGAACCCTTCATTCAGACGTCTAAAACGTAATATTCAGACGTCTGAATATTGTTCTGGGAAGATTTCTATTCCCAGATTCAGACGTCTGAATATATGATTTCAGACGTCTGAATTGGTTCATTTTGAACCAGAAAGGAAATAGGCTAAAAAGTGCCTATGTCAGATGTCTGGATTCAAGGACTCAGACGTCTGAATTCTGTCTTTGGAAAATATTTATTTTCCAGATTCAGACGTCTGAATCCTTGATTTCAGACGTTTGAATCTGCACTCTTGTTGCCTATTTGCCTATTCGCTTGAGAATTCCAATTTAAATCGATTCGTGATGATCCTATTTGTTGTTATCATTTGTTATGCCTTTGATGACTCCTTTTTAGGGATTTTTGAATATCCATTTCAATGGATTCTTTATCGGTTTCTTTGGATTTTATTCACATCTTCGTATGTGAATTTTAGTGATTGATTGTTCCTACAATCTTCTTTGTGATTTGTCGCTTTAAAAATATAAAGGTTTACTATACTAGTAGCAAATATCAAAAATCTTTCTTCAAATGATTTCAACACTATTTTATTACAAAGCTCGTTTTCTCAAACCGATTTCCAATCTATTAGTATATACAAACCTTTACCACACTCGGATGAGAAATCTAATTAAACGGCTTAGTAAAACAAGTGGTATGAAACGCTTGCGTTTACTTCGTCGGTTAATTCTTGGACTTGTTCGATTGAAACTCTTGTGACAATTTTCTAGTGAAGATCTACAATTTGTTCGTTAATATTTAAGTTAAGCTAGTGGTTATGGGACATGAAGCTAAGCTCATATATTTACTAGCTTACTATAATTGACACTTCTTGATGATCATGACGGTCATTTTTATGATTTAGACTAGCAATTGTGCGATGTCTCTTTGTCTGTGAGGCTAGACTAGACACCATCTGTGTGATTTCGACTCACACTTACCTCTTTGTTTGCAAGGTTAGTCTAGACGTCATCTGTGTGATTTCGACTCACACATGTCTCTTTGTCCACGTGGAGGACCGTACCTCATTTTTATTGAGCTTCGGCTCACCAGGAGGAGCTTCGGCTCAAAGTCCGCAATGGGGGACTATACCCTGTCAGGAGGAGTTTTGACTCACCAGGAGGAGCTTTGGCACAAAGTCCTCAATGGGAGACTATACCCTGTCAGGAGGAGTTTTGACTCACCAGGAGAAGCTTCGGCTCAAAGTCCGCAATGGGGGACTATACCCTATCAGGAGGAGCTCCGGTTCATTTTTTTGGGATTGGCCATCCATTTCTTGTGATTTATGGATTTCTAATTATTGATTTCTGGAATTTATGTTTCACCACCTTTTTCGATTGGCATTGATATGTATGTCATTTATTGTGGCTTGGTGAAGCAAATAAATAATATGATATTCTTTTTGATGCTATGAGATTCTTGAGATATTTGTATGATTTTCCTTTGTTGATTTTCTATGTATACTTGTCGCAGTATGACATTTTTGGTTATCATTTTTTTTAGTACATCTCTTCTATATCTCATTTTATCTGATAATTATAGCTAGACTGATCCGTTTATTATTTTCTTCTTAAATAATACTCGGGTCAGACCGAGATGTTACAGGTGCTTCTGCTTGACTTCTCCTCTGGAGTTATCATCCTGACTTTTGGTTAACTACTTTGATTAGTAGTTTTTGTTGTATACATTTGAGATATAGACTCATAGTTGTATTCTTTTGTATAGCACGTGTTGCTATTCTTTTGTATTATTGTGGATCTTTTTGACCACTACTCTGATATACACTTTCATGTGTTAGTTATATATTCATATCTTCTTCCGCCTTTGTGATATGAATTATCTGTGACTGATCTGTGTTATGCTTATTTCTATATTTGTTTCCGAAGAATTTATACAGCCACTGTGTAGTAGCTTTGAGTCTGTATCGGTATGTCGGATTTCCTATTGAAATAAAATGCATGTTTTACTATCTGACATATCGGTGCTCGCACAAAGCAATTACATGGATGGTCGCTCCTCAACAGCCTTATACTCCGTGCTAGTCGACAGCATTACTACGTAGTGTTCTTGGCTAGCGTGGTTATAGAGGTGGGGCGTTACAGCAAGTTTCTTTTTAGGAAAAAGGGTTTAAACTTGGTTTTTGAAATTTTAAAATGAGAATAGTTTAAACATTATTATATAAATTACTTATATAATAGTTGTTTCTTTAGCATTGTTTATGAAGTTTTGAACCAAATGTATTGGGTCGATACTCGAGTCAGTAACGGGTTAAAACCCGAAGCAAGGTTAGAAAACGTTTTAAGAAGGTTTTATGAAACCTGGTTTAAAAATTTAAAATAAAATTTGGTTTGAACTATTATAAAAGTAATTATGGATTAATCAAATTGTATTGGGAGATATCGATTATTAATTAAAGTTATTAACCGATAAACCCAATAGTTAATGGATAATTAATCAGCTAATTAAAGGTTAGTTAATTGATTATAAAAGTAATTAAGGATTGAATACTTTGTATTGAAGGAGATTAATTGATAATTAAGATTTATTATTAACAATTAAAGAATAATTAATCTATAATTAATTAAAGACTAATCAATTTGTTTATTGGGTAATTAAGAAATGAATTACCCAGTTGTAATTAATGAGATGAATGTGCTTAATTAATTCGTTAAATAATTAAAGATAGTCGCTTGGTAACTGATTAAGTATAATTACCTAATGAGATTGATAAGTGTAACTACTTAGTGAAGTAATTGATGGATAAATTCGTGGATGTACTTATTATAAGGGAAATTACTCAACGGGAAATAATTAAAGGTTAATTACTTAGGAGAAGTAATTAAGGATTAATTACTTGGTGTAGCTAATAATAAGATTAATTACATTAAACGGTTAAGGATAATTAATTTGTGTAATAAATTAAAGGATAATTACTTTATGTAATTAAAGAAAATTAATCAAGGGTGATTAATTAAGATGGATAATTAAAGATGATTAATTAATTGGTTTGTAATTAATTAATGTTTAGTAAAGGTAATCCAAGTGATTAAAAATGAAAATTTTAATTTAATTAGAGATAAATTAAATAATTTTTGGAAGTGATAAATCTTGCTTATGAATGATTGAATGATGTTAAATGACTTGAATTGGTTGATGTCTATGAAATGTTTGTGATATAATAGGTTTGGGTGGATCATGATATTGTGGTTATCTATGATGAAATGATGTGTAAAGTGACATCCAGTATTTAAAGGTAAGTTGTATTCACTTGAATAATTTGGGTTAAGATGACATTGGATTCGAAGAGACCGGAGTCGGGTATTAGTTAATACCGAAAACCACTTCGATTCTTTATAGATTGATATGAGAAATCAATAGGCTGAAATGAGTAAATTAAGTGGATTGGACCATTTAATCTAAGTTTTGGTACTTTGAAATCGATGTGTGATGTAAGTGATGTCTATAATGACTTGTGAAGTTGTAATTTGATACAAGTTACCCGGGTTTATATAAGTTGTATGCTTTTTTATTCCATATTAGATGAGTTTTACTCACGCTGGTTTCCAGCCTGACCCGGGTGTTACTTTGATGTAATGCTCGGGTCAGACCGAGTATTACATATTTTCAGGTAAGCACGTTTTGGAGCTAAGGAGGCGCGCTGGATGGCAGGAATGTGTGGAGCGTATTTCGCTGTATATATTATAGTCTATCTAGGACATGTTTTTTTAAACTGTCCAGTGTTGCGTATTGGTTGTAACTTTGATGTATAAAAATGTAAGTGTACTGATACAGTTCTTCTTTTGTAAACTGTTATTTATGTGATATTATATTTTGATCCGCTGCGAATGTGAGGTTTCCGTGACTTGTTCCTGTTTCTTATTATTTCTCTTTTCTTCTTTCCTAACTATTTGGAATTTTCGGGATCGAAAATTCCGGGTCGTTACATTAGGTATCAGAGCTGAGGTTAAGCGAGAACCTTGGCTCTGGTGGGATTACTCATTAAGGATAGGGTCAATGGTACCCTAGAATGAGTTGAGTATATATATATGAGAGCGTACTTGTTGTTTTCTTATATAAATTTTTTAAATAATTTTATATAAGAATATATTTTGATATATATAAAGCAATATTTCTTTCTAAAAAATATTAAGTAATTGGTTGTTAAATTATTGGAATTAAATTAAATGGTAATAGAAATACAACCAAATTGAAATGGATTCAAACTGAAATTAAATTTTGAAGTTGGGGAAGAATTTATAAATAAGATGAATTAGAATTGGTTTCAAACCGGAGAAATAGAATGATTATTGTGTTTAATAATGGGATGATTGTTTTCCAATAAACAATAAAATGTTTTAAGGAAGTAACCATTTAAAGAGAATAACTTGTAAATTTGAAAGGATGTAAATTAAAGTGGGTTTCCAATTGTGAAGTTCTGAATTCTAAATTTAAATATTATTAATTGTTTTCAAAGTGTTAAAGGAAATAATATTACTCAAACTATTTTGAATGTAATCTTACTTTAGAATAAGAAGTTGTTTGTAAACTTTAAAAGAATTTGCCTTGAATTAAAACCAAGGGTGGTTTAAATTTTAAAATTCGGCTTGGTGGGCTAAGAAGAAAATATGTATATATGTGAGGAATATACATAATATAAAAGATGATTTGACATAAACTATAAATGTTGAATTTTAAATTTGGAATGACATGTGAAAACCCAAAGTGATAAGTTTTTGAACTTATAGATGGGAAAGTATTTTGAAATTTGAATGGGAATTCAAATTGTGTAAATTTGACTAAATTAAGTAAATTGAATTTAACTTGGAAGAAGTTAAATAAGTTTGAATGATCAACCTGATTTGGAAATTTCAAGATGAAATTAATATTTAACTTGGGATGTTGAATGGTTGATTGGAATTGAGAGTTTGAGTGATCTCAAAATGGGTTTGAGATTCAAAAATTGGAAATGGATGGATGTTTTAAATTAAAATGGAATCATTTTGGACTTAAGATTTGAAAGTTTAAGATAAAAATTCAAAGGTTTGGTTTCAAAATTTAAATTTGACGATAACTTGAATTTCAAAGATATAGTTGTTTAAAAAGGATTCGAATTATTTGAACTTTGAAATAAGTTAAAAATGGTATTTGAATTCTGAATTAAATGGTTTGGAGATATAAGTTGATTTGATTTAAAGTATTAAATCAACATAAAATAAAAAATAATTTTTTTTACTCGAATTTGTATGATTCGGAATGGTATAAATTTGAAATTTGAATTGAATTAGTTCAAATTAAATTTGATTTGAATTAATTAGAATTGTGATTGAAGATGGATAAGTCTAAAAATTCAAATGAAAAATTTGAATTGGATTGATTTGAACTGGATTGATTTGAATTGAAATTGGTTCAATTTGAAATTTATTTGAATTAATTGAAATTGTGATTAAAGTTGAATGAGTAAATTCAAAAGGAATTTGATTTGAATTTAGAAAAGGAATTGAGAATTAATTCAACTTGAATTGGGGTTAAATCAATTTCAATGGAAATTGAAGTTACTTAATTTGGAATTGAGTTAACTTAAATGAAAGTGGAAATTTAAATTGAATTGATCGGAAATGGAGGTTGGGAACCGAACAGTTTGACTCTGGACTATTTCAAAATAAATTGTTTTAGTACAAATCTATTTTTCCAAACTATTTACTATACAACTTTTCTTTTTAAACCTAAAACTATCTTATACTTGTTTTACAATTATTTTCAGAACTATTTAGCAATTTTTCAACTATTTTATAAACTAATTACTATTTTCAACTACTAATTACTATTTTATAGATATTTTGCAATTATTTAAAATGTCTATAACTATTTAACTATTTTCCAATTATTTTACAATACTGAACTATTTTACAGCTATTTCACAAATTGTAAATTGTTTTTCAACTACTTATCTATTTTTTAACTTTTCAAGCTATATTTAAATTTAAAATGGACAGGGTTTAAACTGTTTATGGTTGAATACCCAATTGAGATAAGAATAGAGGTGATAATCCAAATGGGATTAATGCAGTTGTGAATAAGTGAATGAAAATTAAAGTGAATTTGAATAGAAAGAAATTTGATTTGGCTAATAAACAATAAAGATAAATATGTAGGGTGTACGTATGTTATTCTATTCGCATAGTGATTTGATCTAAATTCGAGCATATAATTTGGAGATAGTATGAGTTGGGATTTTTCGCTCGATTTTCGACGGCAAACCTGGATATGGATTGTTGATTGGTTCTGGATATTCTCTATCATAGTTATGACTATGCAAGGAGAATGACGGTTTCTGATCAAGAAACCAGATCTGAGTCCGCTCTAGAAAGTCGGGTGGACGATACTAGTTCGTAAGGGAAATTGTGTGATCGATTGAGCGATCAGATTGGTATAGTGTATGGATGATATATGTACATCGTATGGGTTTGAATGAAATTGTTACTGGGAATTTGTGGATAATAATTGTAAAATGTTTTGTTTTGAAATGAAAGGTATATTTTGTGAAATATATGGTGAAGTAAAATGGAAATTGGATATTTCTATGATAGAAAGTTACTTTATAGAAGTAAGTGATATGATAAGAGATTTTGTATAGAGTAATCAAATTTGGATATTTGATTTATAATAAACAAAGTTATATATCTTTGTTATATAAGGTAAATCTCCCCTTGTTGAATCTTTTTCCAGAAGGAAAAGATTTTGAAAGAATTTGAAGTATAAAAGGAGTTTTATACAAGTTTAAAATGATCCATAGATTTTTACCAAGGATTATATATATATATATATATATATATATATATATATATATATAAAGGATCTTATGAGGATTTTGGAAAAAGGTTTTGGGAACCTTTGGATTTGGAAAGGCTTTTGATTTTTGGGTAAAATCAATATTGGAATTTGGAAAGCCTAGTTTGAGAATTACCGATTTTGGGATAATCAATATTGTGTAAAGAAGCTTTGTATGAGATCACACTAGGTGTATGATTTGAAAGATACTATATGTGTATAATATAAAGTGTTTTGATGATGGCTTTGGGGAAAAAGGCACTTCCTTAGGATGAACTTCTCGGGAGTACCATAGGTTGGTACTTCCTTGAGCCTCTAAGGGGGAGGTTCTAAAGTTGATCCTGTGAGGAGTTCGGACAAACTAGGTCCTGAGGATTATTGGGTAGCGAAAGTCGAGGGCGCTGATGCCTATAGAAGCATTTCAGTTATGCTGTGACAACAGTGTAACTCGATGTCGTTGCGATCTATTGTGTGGACCATAACGGAAACCGTGTGGAGGTGAATGTCAACAGTCTACGCTTAATTTTGCCGGGAAGGCAACGTAATATCGGTAGGCTGCAATCTATGGTCAAGTGGAGTGGAGAAGATTCATTCTTTTGGCAGCGAAATTCGAGGGCGCTGAGGGCTACAGTTATATGGGTTTTGCATTGATAGCAACGTAGCCCTAGTTGTGCTGCGATCTGTAGCGGGTTCCATAGTGTAATCGAGGGGCGCGGAGGCCTACAGTTATATATGGATTTTGTCGGGATGGCAACGTAACCATCGGGTTAACCGCGACCATGGATGAGGGTGATGATTTCCAGAGCATTCTCACCAAATATATTTCCTCCACTTTCAAAAATATTTTCTATATTTTAAATAAAGTTATATTCTAAAGTATTTTCACTAGGTGTTGAAAACGTGTTTACCAAGTACTTATAGATTTTCAGTCCTACGCCTGATCAACGTATGACCGAATCTCTATGAGAATAAGGATGGACTTGTTGAAACATCGAGTTATAAAAAGTATTTTCATAAAAACTATTTTACAATATTATGTAAATTTTAAAAAGTGTTTTAAAATGATTAAAGAACAATTTTTTTGATAAATAGTATTTTAATAAAAATTCTGGTTTCGTTCCTTTTCGAGGACGAAAAAATTCATAGGGGGGATGAATGTGATAACCTAAATTTTTGGACATCTGTAATTGATTAACAAACTGGCTAAATTAATAGAATATTGATTTATAGATTGAACAAATAAATCTGATAATAAATATTTATACTTGGATAGATATTTATTTGATAATCTTCTAGTATAATTATTTTAAAATTTGCAAAATCATTATTTTCAAACAAATGTAATGTGTGTTTGTTTCAAAATGTATATGAGTCAATTTAAATTGAATTTGAATTTGAGATTTGAAATTCAGACAATAATTATATTAGTGTATAATTAAGATTTTTATTCTTTTTAAAGTTATATATTTATAAATACTAGAAAGGTATGAATATAAATATAAAATATAAATTGATCAAAATTATAAGAAGTGATGAATTACAATTTCAAAATATTGAGTATTAAAATCCTATCTACAATTTATCTATGTAAACTAAGATTTATAAAAAAAAGGTTTAACATATCCTCTTCTAAAATTTTATATACTTAAGTATAAACCAAACTAAGCGTAAATTATAAAATCATATTATAAACATTTAATTACATGTATAACCATTAAATACAAAAGCTTTCAAAATCATTTAAAAATTGTAAGAAAATGAATAAATACAAATGTTTAAATTATGAAGTTCATTGTTAACATGTGTAATGAGATTATAATGATATTTGGACAAATGTAATTAATTTGAACAAGTGTCAAATGCTTATTTTAAATTTTCTTTTTAATAAATCTAACTTAAACTTGTATTGTGACGCCCCACCTCTATACCCACGCTAGCCAAGAACATTACAGTGAATGCTGTCAACTAGCACGGAGAATAAGGCTGTTGAGAAGCGACCATCCGTGTAATTGCTTTGTGCGAGCATCGATATGTCAGATAGTATAGCATGCAATTCTTTTCAAGTGGAAATCCGACATGCCGGCACAAACTCAAAGCTACTACACAGTGGCTATAATATCTTCGGAAACGAATATAGAAGTAAACATAACATAAATCAGTCACAGACAATTCATATCACAAAGGCAGAAATAGATATGAATATAACACATGAAAGTGTACATCAGAGTAGTGGTCAACAAGATCCACAATATCAAAAAGACATAGATACAAGTGCTAGACAAAAGAATAAGTATACATCATAGAGTCTGTATCTCAAATGTATACAATAAAAACTACTAAACTAAAGTAGTTAGCCAAAAGTCAGAAGATGGTTCCAGGTAGGAAGCCATGAGTAAGCACCTGTAATATCTCAGTCTGACCCGAGTATTATTTAAGAAGAAAATAATAAACGGATCAGTCTAGCTATAAATATCAGATGAAGTGATATATAATAAGAGATATGACACAAACATATAATAATCACAATGCCAAGCTGTGATAAATAAGTAATTGAAAATCAACAAGAGATTAATCAATATCACAATAATCTACTCAAGATAAAAAGGAATGTCATACTCCTAATTTCATTCACCAAGCCACAATAATTGACATATATATCAATGCCCATCGTAAAAGTTGCTGAAACATAAATTCCAGAAATCAACACACGAAATCCAGAAATCACAAAAAGGTATGTGTGAGTGGAATCACACAAGTGGTGTCTAGGCTAACCGGAAAGGTATGTGCAAATGGAATCGCACAAGTGGTGTCTAGCCTAACCAAATCACAAAAAGTATGTGTGAACGGAATCACACAAGTGGTGTCTAGGCTAACCGAAAAGGTATGTGCGAATGGAATCGCACAAGTGGTGTCTAGCCTAACCAAATCACAAAAAGTATGTGTGAATGGAATCACACAAGTGGTGTCTAGGCTAAACGAAAAGGTATGTGCGAATGGAATCGCACAAGTGGTGTCTAGCCTAACCAAATCACAAAAAGTATGTGTGAATGGAATCACACAAGTGGTTTCTAGGCTAACCGAAAAGGTATGTGCGAATGGAGTCGCACAAGTGGTGTCTAGCCTAACCTCGCAGACAAAGAGACATCGCACATTGCTAGTCTAAACCTCAAAGATGATCGTCATGATCAACGAGAAGTGTCGACTACAGTAAGCTAGTAAATATATGAGCTTAGCATCATGTCTCATAACCACTAGCTTAACTTAAATATTTACGAACCAATTGTAGATCTCCACTAGAAAATTGTCACAAGAGATTCAATCAAACAACTCCAAGAATTAACCGACGAAGTAAACACAAGCGTTTCATACCACTCGTTTTACTAAGTCGTTTAATTAGATTTCTCATACGAGTGAGGTAAAGATTTATATATACTAATAGATTGGAAAACGGTTTCGTAAACGAATTTGGTATTAAAATAGTATTGAAATCGTTTGAGGAAAGAGTTTTGATATTTACTACTAGTATAGAAAACCTTTATATTTTTAAAGTGACAAATCACAAAGAAGTTGTAGGAACAATCAATCACAAAGATTCACATTCGAAGACGTGAATAAAATCCAAAGAAATCGACACCGAATCCATCGAAATGGATATATCTAAAATTCCCAAAGAAAAGGTCATCAAAGTCGATAATAAATGACAACAACAAAAGGGAGACAACACGAATCGATTAAAGTTGGATATTCAAACGGATTAGCAAAATAGGCTAATCTGGCAAAAATCATCAGGTCGGTCGACCGGACTCCCTGAGTCGGTCGACCGAACCAAAGGTTGGAAACCTCTCGGGACAGCAGGTCGGTCGACCGAACCAGGGTGGTCGGTCGGCCGAACCAGAAACAGAGAAGTGCATAGCACATTTGGAAGCAGGTCGGTCGACCGACTCTCAGGGCTCGGTCGACCGGACCTGTTTCCAGCCTCTTCCCTACCTATTACAAATGAGGTTCAATCTTGACCAAAATTGCATTCGCACGAGCAACGACGCTAAGGGTTTATGTCAATCGACTACCCGGCCCTATATGCTCCTCGATGCATCACCAAAAACATGTTCAAACATAGAAGTTAGGATTTTTAACGAATTGAACTCAAAACACTAAAAATTGGAATATACACCAATTCAATCCAAACCAAAAGCAAATGCACACGAATAAGTGTTAGGAATTCATACCTAACAATCGAAGATAAATATAAGCATAGATGTGAGATAAAAATCTCACCTTTGAACCGAAACGAATGAAGAAGATGCTATGAAGCAATGGCAAGAACAAGCACTCTTTAATTCTAACTCAAGAAGCTTGAATCTAAGCTTAAAAGAGAAAAGTTTCCTAAATTAGGTTTAGGAAATTTCTGAAATCAATGGGAGAATGAGTTGGAGAAGAAGAAGAGGAGCTTACCAATGGGTTCTCTTTGATTTTGGAGCAAGAACTTGAGCTAGCAAGAGGAACTAGGGCTTGGAGTTTCTAATTCCCTTTCCTCTCCACCATTTTGAGTTGGAGCTTGAGTTTGAGGAGTTAGAATGAAGTAATGAAGAGGAGAGGGGGATTGGGACTGAGTTAGTAAGTGGTTAATTGGCTCAGCCCAAACCAAAGCCCAAAGCAAAAAGTAGCAAAAATCAACTTTCTCCAAACATATCGAAGCTTATACTCAAAAAGGTCGCAAACGGCATTTTGAACTCAATGGGGGTGGTCTCGAGTCCCAATTCGACTGTTTGCAAAAAGTAGCTTTTCGGACCAAAATCCGATGAACGGTGAAATATTTAAATAAAATATTTAAATATATAATCGATAAATATGAGGGTTGTTACATGTATAAACAAACAAACTTCCTCTTCATTCTTTCTTTTCCTTTTCATAAAGCTGCAAACATTTTAAAAAAAAAAATCAGAAAAGGAAATTTGTCCCTAAAACCTGTATGATAAAAACACCAAAGATCAAACTCAACCCTGTAAATCATTTTTTCCATAAGCCTGTAATTAAATTTTCAAACCAGATGAGTTAAAGCAGCAATTTCAAAACTAGAGATTAGTTAAGCAAACCCGAAATCGAAAGCATCATCATCTCAACATCAAAAGTTTCCAGTTAATCAAGCTTCAGATCATTTTAATCAAACATCAGGTTCCAAGAGTGATCTGTTCTCTGATTTTCAAACAATGTGAGTGAACTTTTTCTATTTAACACTTAAATAATTTGTGAAAAACTGTGTGATGATTTCTTTGCATATTTGTATGTATAAATGCCTATGGTATTTCTGTTGATTTTAAAAACATCTTTGATCTTAGTTTGAACCTCTTCTTTTTATCTGTAAACATGAATCACTTTAAAATTTATGCATATGCTAAATGGTTGAAGTAAACTAGTAATGTATGTTTGAAAATGGGATTGCATGATGGTTTTTAGATTCTAAAACATGTTTACAGGTATAAGGATGTTGTGCATGTCTGAAAAATCAGACATACAAATTTGTTTTTAGGATACAGGCATTATATCTGTTCAAAAATCATATCACATCCCTCTGATTCATTTTAGAAAATAGTTTCTAAACAAGAAATGTTAGTTTAAACAAGATTTAAATTTAAAAATAGTTTTTAAGTAAGGTAAAGAAAAGTTTCTATGGAAATTTGGCAATTTACAGTCAAAATTCAAAATAAGTTAAATTTCAAACATCATAATTTGATGTTTCAAGATTATAACTTTAATTTGTTTAGAAAGTTATGTTTTTAAAAACTAAAATCTAAATTTTTAATAATGCATTGAGGTTGCACTCTAGGTTTGACTAGAATTTGTACATGAGGCAATCTCTAGCGATCTAGGGGTTGAGAGGTCTTGGGGTTTTAACTAGAGGTGGATGTAGTTGCGGGGTGTTTGGGAAAATTGCCTGGAATAGCTCCAGATCATCGAGGTGATGGGGAGGAGAAGATTTAGGTTTTAAAACCTAATTTGGGCATGTATAGAATTTTGGTCGAAGAGGCGACTTTGATGCATCGAGTTACATCGGGTTTGGGTAATAGCTGCGTGAAGGGTTTGTGGGGATGTTGTAACGACCCGAAATTTTCTAACCCGAAAATCTCAGATAGTTATGAAAAAGAAGAAAGAGATAGAAGAAGAATAACAGAAACACCAAATATCTCACAATCGCAGCGGATAAAATATAATAATAAATAGTAATAGCTTACAAAAGAATACTATATCTGTCGATTACATTTAATATACATCAGAGTTTCACATTATACACAGTCACTGAATATATATACAATTATCAAATCTCAGATTAACAATAATATAATTACAGCGGAATACCCTATACGATATTTCCATCCAGCTCGCCTCCTGAGCTGCAGAACGTACCTACCTGAAAATCTGTAATACTCGGTCTGACCTGAGCATTACACCAAAGTAACACCCGGGTCAGGCTGGAAACCAGCGTGAGTAAACTCAACTAACATGGAATACCACAGCAAACAACTTATAAAAACCCGGGTAACTTATATCAATTTAGCAAAACTCACAATTTGTTATAGACAACACTTATTCCTCACATCACTTTCTAAGTACCAAACTTAGATAAAATAATCCAATTCACTTAATCATTTCACATATCAATTTATCTTTAACCCGTAGTGGTTTCGGGTATCTTCCCAATATCCTATCCCGGCCACTTCGAGTCTCATGAAATTTTACCCCAAATTAATTAATTAATTAACTCCTCCATATCCATTCATCTAAATCAACAACTTTGGATTAATTATCTTCCAATTCCATTCAAGTAATTCTCTTTATTTAATTTCACAATATTAGTTATTCTTACCAACTTAATGAGTAATGATTAATTACTCCATAAATTAATTAACCATAATCAATTTTACTAGTCCTTAATTACTTATATTAATTTATTTCTCATAAGTTACTTGTATCGATTTATTTTCTTAACTAATCAATCTCTTGATTTATTCCATAAGTAATTATATCTTTATTAATTCCATTAAGCCATTGTTTATCAAATCAGCCAATGATTATTCTAATTAACTTAAACTTAATTAATTAACCCAAATTATTAATGAATTTAATAAACTAATTACTCATTTAAATTATCCTACCTATTTAATGAATTACCCATCTTCAAACCTTTATTGATTATAAATTGAACCATTTTCTTATCAACGATTTAAGTTTAAAACCATTTAAATTCCAAATATGTCGAGTCACACTACAATTAACTCGAGAAATAACCAAATCTAAAATCACTAGATCATCAATCCACATCCAAGCAATTCAAACATTCATCCAATTATTTAAATTCAACCATTTGAATTTAAATAAATAAATAAAAGATTCAACAGAGTGAGATTTACCCACCTTTAATTTGCTTACATTAATGATTATCATTTAAGTAACGAACGCTCTAGTTACTTATATTAATTTATCTCTACCAATAAATTAATCAATCAAAATTAATTAACTTATAATCCTTAATTAATAACTAGTTATAAAATTAGTTTCTCTTTAATTACAGATAAAATAATCTTAATTTCACAAACCCTATTTAATTAAAAATTAAGTCAAAAAAATTAATTAATTTCTTAACTATATCACTTTAAATTCTTGTTCTAAATCCGGAATTTGATTATCATCAATCTAATATCTTTAAGTCTAATTGAAGATAAATACTTTATTTCCTTAACTTCTTCTTAAGCACACTATTAACTAAATTTCGGATTTAACTTAAGCATCTACCTGCTAGTTTAAATGAAACATACAACTTAGATTAATAAATACTAAGCAACAATATTAAAAATCTATGGGTTTAAAAAGTTAGTTTACTTGATATTTATGCATTTAAACTAGGAGGATATTCATATATGAATCGAGAAAACTCACCTGCTATTGCTGTTTCACCACAGCAAATATCGAGCACCCCCCCTCTGTCGCGACCAGGTCGCTTCCTGCGGCTACAGTGCGACATTGCACTGCCAAATCCATGAGCGCACCTTCCCATAATGACACGATCCACTAGCCTTCGTCCTCAGGTTCACCGTGCTCGAGCTTGAACGACTCGAACGAAAAGAATCGCGACTTCGACTGTCGCTAACCCCCCTCCCCAGAAATACAACCTTAAATCTCGATTGAACTTCCCCAAGAACTGCTTCAATTGCAATACTCGATCGTACGAGAATGGGTCGAGGTCATTAGTTCGATTAGAAAATGATTTTCGATTTTAGAGGAGGCCGGTCATTAATTAGGGTTCGAATTAGAAGTAGGAGAGGATTTTCGGTTTAAAAAGAGGGGTGACTGATTCAAATTGGCTTCGGCCATTTCTTTCCGTTCTCCTTGAATTTTTTTTTATATATAAGTTCGATTTCTCGTTGAAGCTTAGAGAGGAAGACGAAAATAAATATTGGTTGAAGAAATAGCTTCTCGCGTACGCTTGTTGATTAGTATAATTAAATATAGCAAATATCTCGAATTGCATAACGCAAAATCCCAAACCCCAAATCAGACATGCCGACAGACAATTATAAGGTTTTACCCGCATTCCGAACCCAATGGAACATGTTTTGGAGGCTAATTTGATCGTATGCGCGAGTTACAGAAGTAAACGATTAATTTTTAATTAACTCGATTAAAATAGTTTCTAAGCGTTTTGAGTTGCCAGGGTCAAATGACAACTCTGATTGCTATGAAAATTGAAATCCGATAATAACTAATTATTACGGATCTAATGGAACTGGTTTCGTCGCATTCCGAGACTGTGCCCCGGGAGACTATTTTTAAAATTCAATTTAAACTATATATTTTGAAAATTGAACAAATTTACCTTTAAATCAAATTTCACACATTCTATTATTTTCAGTATCATCATTATAAATTTTATAAGCCTTCAAATTATTTTAAACAGGCTTAGAATCCCAGATTCAGAAATCTACCCAATTTCAATTATTAAATTCAATATTTAAACTATACAATTCAATGATTTCATTATCAAGTAAATATTGATATCTTCAAGTTAAAATTAACTTTTAAATAGTTTAAAATCAATTAATTATTCCAATTTAATTTGTCAAAATTTCCGGGTCGTCACATTCCTCCCCCTTAAAAAGAATTTTGTCCCCGAAATTCTAGTTAGAAAAAATGGTTCACAACCCGCTTACTTTTCTCAAAACTCACAATTCAACATCCTACCAACTATTCTTTATTAAAGACCCACTATCCCATCAACCAACTTTCCAAAACCTTCTATAGTTCCAATCAATACTCTTCTGCATAATCATCTAAATTTCAATTTAAACCAAATTTTGAATTATCAAAATTTTCTCAAAATTTTTCTAATTCCCTAAATCCCCAAAAAATTTTGCCAGCGTCTCCTTTGCGCGGCTAGCTCGGTACTACTACAAAAGGCCTCTACGGGCTTCCAAATACCAAAAGAAAACAAAAGCCAAGTGGCTACATCAAAAACCAAATCCAATTTCATACAGAAATTAAAATACACACCTTTTTGTCGGGCAATTCACATTAATCTTTTGGAATCAAATCCAATTTTCTTTTCCTTCTTTTTATACCTGCATATCTTACTTAACAATAATAACCAATCGTAACATTTCCAATCATTTTATACATTTCCTCATATATGTTTCATATCTATTTCAAAATTAATTTTCCCACTCCATATGAATTCAATTTGTCTTCACTTCTGAGTATTAAATTTTATCTTTCATTTATAACTGACTCATATTAGTTTCATCTACTGATTTACATTAAATTCCAAGTTGAAATCGTTCTATTGTTAACAAAAAATTTCCCAAAATTTTCAAAAATTTTCTAACTACCAAAATTTTCGAAAATTTTTGGCAGAGTCTCCTTTGTACGGAGGAGCTTTTGCAATTCGACAAGAGATATAAATATATATACATCGACCCACCCGGCGGAAAAAGCAAAAACAGTTCATATTTCCTATTTTTATTGCGTAGGCGTACCTTATTTAGCATTTTAAGCAAGCAGCTTATTTATTTTAGCAATTAGCATACCCCAAGTCCAGCCAAACGGCTTCCCTGTACCCGTACTTACTCAATTTACAAAGGTAAGTGTCATATATAGCGAATCTATTAACATTTCACTTACTTTTCATAGTTAAACACATGCACTACATAAACATCAAGCATCAAACGCTTCTCATAAGCACTTTATATGATTTAAGGCTAATTTCAGTTGCTTCCAATCAATTCACAAGCCATTTCATTCAATTTTAATGATTTGCAACTCAATTTCTTACATTCAATTGATTTTCAATTCAAATGAGCTCATATTCACTTCAAATGGTTCAAAATCAATTCTTATTTAATCTCTATTAACTCATAGAATTTAATTACTTTCATTTATGTCATACAATGCTTCATTCTAGACAAATTCGACAATATTCGCTTAATAGAGTATTTATTTAGTTTATACCTATTTTAAATTAATTTCAACCCATTCTGCATTTAATCCCATTTCTTTTCTAAATTATTTACGAACCATTCATTGCATTTTATTTTATTTCAGCCTTGGATCCATCCCAAAACAATTTATTAGGCTTTGCTCATTCAAACTTATAAATTAACGACCATTTCCAACTTAATTCAATCCAAGCTTTCATTTAATGGGCTTTCACTCTTATTTGAAACCAAGCTTCCATAAAATTTTAAACTTAAGTTAATTTACTTTAATTTATTCCAACATCAAAATTAAGTTTACTTTTATTTGATTCACATTTAATCGACTTCCATTAAATTCAATTAGCCCGTCCATTTAAATTTTAATTTTAATCCATCTTCTCAATTTATCAAAATAATATCCAACCACATACCGAACTCATTTATACTTCAAATTAATACACTACCAAATTTTAAGTACAGTCTGATAATCCAATTCCAATCACAGCTTTTTATTCTATCAGACTTCATCCATTTATTATTTAATTTAATTAACCCATTTAAAAGTTTTAACTTACTTACTTAATTCATTTACGAATTTATTTTTGTTAATACAAGGCCATTTCCAATTTATTTCTATTCACTTGGGTTTAGTTTTGCAACTCAAACCATTTCTATTATAATCACTTCTCTTATATCCAATTTACTTGCAAATTTTATTAAATATTATTCATATCACATTTGAATTTTATTTATAATTCAAACCATCACATTTTTCAATCCAACTCTATTTTATTTTTAATTTACAACATCTCCTCTTATTTAATTCATTATCAAATCTAAGTCAAATTCTATTAAAAATTTGAATTCATTTCCAAACTCATTATCACTTACAACCCATTTACTTACCTAAGTTAAATTTAATTAATATACTCAATCAAATAACTAATTAGCCAATTAGTTTACTTTCGACTTCTAAATCAATGTTAGATTTAAATTACAAATTCACTTTATTAAAATTCCAGTTTGGATTTCCTTTTTATTTCCCAAAATTCCAACATCTTAATTTAAAAAAAAAATAGAAATGCTTTTAAATTCACCTCATACTTAACAAAATAGCTCTTTATAATTTTTTTTTTATGATTCGGTGTCTCAACCAGTCCATCCTTGTTCTCACAGAAATTCAGTCATACGTTGATCAGGCGTAGGACTGAAAATCTATAAGTACTTGGTAGACCCGTTTTCAACATCCAGTGAAAATACTTGGAAAATAATTTTATTGAAAATATAGAAAGCAGTTTTTGAAATAGAGGAAATATCTTTGCTGAGGATGCTCTGGAAATCATCACCCCCATCCATGGTCGCAGTTAACCCGATGGTTGCATTGCCGTCCCGACAAAATCCACAGATAACTGTAGGCCTCCGCGCCCTACGATTACACCATGGAACCCACGGCAGATCGCAGCTACAACTGGGGTTACGTAGCTATCACATCAAAAACCCATATAACTGTAGGCATCAGCGCCATCGAATTTCGCTGCCAAAATGAAACTTCTCCACTCCACTTGACCATAGATCGCAGTCTACCGATGTTGCGTTGCCTTCCCGGCAAAATCAAGTGTAGACCGTTGACACTCATCCTCCATACGATTTCGCTATGGTCCCCACAGTAGATTGCAGCGACATCGAGTTACACTATCGTCACAGCGTAACCCAAATGCCTCTGTAGGCATCAACGCCATCGACTTACGCTACCCAATAATCCTCAGGAACTAGTTTTGTCCGGACTCCTCACAGGATCAACTTTAGAAATCCCTCCTTGGGGCTCAAGGCAGCACCACCCAGTGGCACTCCTGAGAAGTTCATTTCAAGGGAGCGCCTTTTTTCCCAGAGCCATCATCAAAACACTTTATACTATACATATAGTATCTTCAAATCATACACCTAGTATGATATCATACAAAGATCCTTTACACAAAATCGATTATCCCAAAATCGATAATTCTCAAACTAGGCTTTCCAAATTCAATATTGATTTTACCCAAAAATCAAAAGCCTTTCCAAATCCAAAGGTTCTCAAAACCCTTTTTCCAAAATCCTCATAAGATCCTTTATATATATATATACAGATATATATTATTATTATTATTTTTAAAAAACTTTAGATCACTTTAAACTCGTATAAAATCCTTTTCATACTTCAAACACTTCCAAAATCCTTTTACTTCCAACAACAGATTAAACAAGGGAAGAATATATATACAAAGATATAACTTTGTTTATCCAAAATCAAATATATAAATTTGATTACTCTTTCCAATATCAATTTCCTTTCTATTCACATTCACTTATTCACATTTGCCTTTATCCCCATTTGGATTATTACCTCAATTCTTATCCCAGTTGGGTATTTAATCAATAACAGTTTGAACTCCGACCAGTATATTTATAAAATAGCTTGAAAATTTTGAAAAATAGATAAGTAGTTGAAAAATAATTATTAGATTGCAAAATAGCTATTAACATAGTTGACTAATTGTAAAATAGTTGAGGAATGGTTAAATAGTTCCAAACATTGTAGATAATTGCAAAATGGTTGTAAAATAGAAATTAGTTTGTGAAATAGTTGAAAAATAGGAATTAGTTTAGAAAACAGTTGAAAAATGGTTAAATAACTCCAAACCATAAAATAATTTGGCTTTAAGAAAGAAAGGTTGTATATATTTAATAGCTTAGAAAAATAAGTTTATATCAAAATAATTTTTTAAAAATAATCAAGAGTCCAACTGTTCACTCCCCCAATAATTCAATTGAAATCTCCATTTAAATTGACCCAATTCCAATTCATATAACTCCAAATTCCATTGGAATTGATTAATTCTCAATTCAAGTTGAATCAATCTTGATTCCTTTCCCAATTTAAATCAAATTCCATTTGATTTTAATCCTATTCAATTTTAATTATAATTTCATACCATTCCAATCAATTTGAGTTATTATCAATTTAATTTCAGAACCCAAATCACTTCAATTTAATCCAATCCAATTTCCCATTTAATTTTTTTTTTGAACTTATACATCGTCAATCACCAATCAAATTACTTCAAATCAAATTCAGTTTTAAACTAATTCAATTAAACCTTGAATTTAAACTATCTCGAATTATAGAAATTCGAGTTAAATTCTCAAAGGTTGGTTTAACTCTTTAAACCCAATTAATCTTTAAATCAAAGTGTTTAATCATTTAATTTCTGAGCCCAATTTCTCAAAATTCCCATTTTAAACTATTTTTACTTATGTATTCCAAAGTTCAATACAATTTTATTTTAAAATTTTAATTTATTATTCAATCTAATTTTCCAGTTTGAAGCCAGTTCTTAACAAGTTTATTTACAATTCAATTATTCAAATTTTATTTTATTTATACAATACCATTCCCAATTTAAATATTTTTATTAACAATAGGATGGTATTATCCAATTTATTTTAATCGTCCATTCATTTTAAATTTTTAGATCTCAAACCCTTTCGAGATCACACAAATCCCAATTCAAATCAACCATTTAACCTTCCAAGTTAAATTCCAATTTCATCTTAAAATCTTCAATCCAAGTTGTTCATTCAAACTTATTTAACTTCTTCCAAGTTAAATTCAATTTACTTAGTCCAGTCAACCTCAATCTCACATTGAATTTCCCACTTCAAACTTCAAATTCTTTCCCTTTTTATGAGTTCAAAACTTATATCACTTTGGGTTTTAATATCACATTTCAGGGAAAAATCAAAACTCAACCTCATAGAGTTTATTTCAGATTATCTTTAATATCATGTATATCCATACATATATATACATATTTATTTCTTGGCCCTCCCAGCCATGTTTTACAATTTTAAACCACCTTTGGTTTTAAATTCAAATCAATTTCAAACAACCCATTGTTTTCAACAAATCTCAGTTATCCAAATAATACTTATTTATTATTTTCATTACTTTAAACCAAATTTTCAAATTCTGGGATTAGATTTAGAATTTCATTTAAAATCACTTAAATTTTAATTTAGTTGTATTTCTATTCCTACTAATTTGATTCCAATTCTAAACTTCAGTTTCAGTTTGAATCCATTTCAAACTTATCTTTTTTTAAATTTCAGTTTGGTTATATTATATCATTCCTTAATTTTAGTTCCAATAATTAACAACCAATCACCTAAATATTTGTTAGGAGGAAATATTAATTTATATATCAAAATATATTTTATATAAAATCATTTAAAATCTTTATATAAGAAAATAACAAGTACGCGCTCATATATATATACACTCAACTCACTCTAGAGTACTACAGACTCTATTCAATGAGTAATCCCACTAGAGCCAAGGTTCTCGCTTAACCTTTCAGCTCTGATATCAAATGTAACGAGCCGAAATTTTCTAACCCGAAAATCTCAGATAGTTATGAAAAAGAAGAAAGAGATAGAAGAAGAATAACAGAAACACCAAATATCTCACAATCGCAGCGGATAAAATATAATAATAAATAATAATAGCTTACAAAAGAATACTATATCTGTCGATTACATTTAATATACATCAGAGTTTCACATTATACACAGTCACTGAATATATATACAATTATCAAATCTCATATTAACAATAATATAATTACAGCGGAATACCCTATACGATATTTCCATCCAGCTTGCTTCTTGAGCTCCAGAACGTACCTACCTTAAAATCTGTAATACTTGGTCTGACCCGAGCATTACACCAAAGTAACACCCGGGTCAGGCTGGAAACCAGCGTGAGTAAACTCAACTAACATGGAATACCACAGCAAACAACTTATAAAAACCCAGGTAACTTATATCAACTTAGCAAAACTCACAATTAGTTATAGACAACACTTATTCCTCACATCACTTCCTAAGTACCAAACTTAGATAAAATAATCTGATTCACTTAATCATTTCACATATCAATTTATCTTTAACTCGTAGTGGTTTCGGGTATCTTCCCAATATCCTATCCCTGCCACTTCAAGTATCATGAAATTTTACCCCAAATTAATTAATTAATTAATTAATCAACTCCTCCATATCCATTCATCTAAATCAACAACTTTGGATTAATTATCTTCCAATTCCATTCAAGTAATTCTCTTTATTTAATTTCACAATATTAGTTATTCTTACCAATTTAATGAGTAATGATTAATTACTCCATAAATTAATTAACCATAATCAATTTTACTAGTCCTTAATTACTTATATTAATTTATTTCTCATAAGTTACTTGTATCGATTTATTTTCTTAACTAATCAATCTCTTGATTTATTCCACAAGTAATTATATTTTTATTAATTCCATCAAGCCATTGTTTATCAAATCAGCCAATGATTATTCTAATTAACTTAAACTTAATTAATTAACCCAAATTATTAATGAATGTAATAAACTAATTACTCATTTAAATTATCCTACCTATTTAATGAATTACCCATCTTCAAACCTTTATTGATTATAAACTGAACCATTTTCTTATCAACGATTTAAGTTTAAAACCATTTAAAATCCAAATATCTCAAGTCAAACTACAATTAACTCGAGAAATAACCAAATCTAAAATCACTAGATCATCAATCCACATCCAAGCAATTCAAACATTCATCCAATTATTTAAATTCAACCATTTGAATTTAAATAAATAAATAAAAGATTCAACAGAGTGAGATTTACCCACCTTTAATTTGCTTATGTTAATGATTATCATTTAAGTAACGAATGCTCTAGTTACTTATATTAATTTATCTCTACCTATAAACTAATCAATCAAAATTAATTAACTTATAATCCTTAATTAATAACTAATTATAAAATTATTTTCTCTCTAATTATAGATAAAATAATCTTAATTTCACAAACCCTATTTAATTAAAAATTAAGTCAAATAAATTAATTAATTTCTTAACTATATCACTTTAAATTCTTGTTCTAAATCCGGAATTTGATTATCATCAATCTAATATCTTTAAGTCTAATTGAAGATAAATACTTTATTTCCTTAATTTCTTCTTAAGCACACTATTAACTAAATTTCGGATTTAACTTAAGCATCTACCTGCTAGTTTAAATGAAACATACAACTTAGATTAATAAATACTTAGCAACAATATTAAAAATCTACGGGTTTAAAAAGTTAGTTTACTTGATATTTCTGCATTTAAACTAGGAGGATATTCATATATGAATCGAGAAAACTCACCTGCTATTGCTGTTTCACCACAGCAAATATCGAGCACCCCCCCTGTCGCGACCAGGTCGCTTCCTACGGCTACAGTGCGACATCGCACTGCCAAATCCCTGAGCGCACCTTCCCATAATGACACGATCCACCAGCCTTCATCCTCAGGTTCACCGTGCTCGAGCTTGAATGAATCGAACGAAAAGAATCGCGACTTCGACTTTCGCTAACCCCCTCCCTAGAAATACAACCCTAATCGCGATCGAACTTCCCCAAGAACCGCTTCAATTGCATTACTCGATCGTACGAGAATGGGTCGAGGTCGATTAGTTCGATCAGAAAATGATTTTCGATTTTAGGGGAGGCCGGTCATTAATTAGGGTTCGAATTAGAAGTAGGAGAGGAGTTTCGGTTTAAAAAGAGGAGTGTCTGATTCAAATTGGCTTCGGCCATTTCTTTCCGTTCTCCTTGAATTTTTTTTTATATAAGTTCGATTTCTCGTTGAAGCTTAGAGAGGAAGACGAAAATAAATATTAGTTGAAGAAATAGCTTCTCGCGTACGCTTGTTGATTATTATAATTAAATATAGCAAATATCTCGAATTGCATAACGCAAAATCCTGAACCCCAAATCAGACATGCCGACAGACACTTATAAGGTTTTACCCGCATTCCGAACCCAATGGAACATGTTTCGGAGGCTAATTTGATCGTATGCGCGAGTTACAGAAGTAAATGGTCAATTTTTAATTAACTCGATTAAAATAGTTTCTAAGCGTTTTGAGTTGCCAGGGTCAAACGACAACTCTGATTGCTACGAAAATTGAAATCCGATAATAACTAATTATTACGGATCTAATGGAACTGGTTTCGTCGAATTCCGAGACTGTGCCCCGGAAGACTATTTTTAAAATTCAATTTAAACTATATATTTTGAAAATTGAACAAATTTACCTTTAAATCAAATTTCACGCATTCTATTATTTTCAGTATCATCATTATAAATTTTATAAGCCTTCAAATTATTTTAAACAGGCTTAGAATCCCAGATTCAGAAATCTACCCAATTTCAATTATTAAATTCAATATTTAAACTATACAATTCAATGATTTCATTATCAAGTAAATATTCATATCTTCAAGTTAAAATTAACTTTTAAATAGTTTAAAATCAATTAGTTATTCCAATTTAATTTGTCCAAATTTTTGGGTCGTCACAGATGTGATTGGAATTTCTGGTGCTCCGGTGATCAACGTTGGCCGTTCGAGTCATTTTTCTGGCAACGGTATGATTCCAGTTTACAACTGGACTATTCGATTTTGATCTATAGCTTATGCCTGTGTTCTTGTAATAACCCTGATTTTTGGGTATCAGATAATTGAATAATTATCTGAGTTTAACTATTAAAATGTGATAATCCCCTAATTAAATTATTTAAAATGGATAACATTGTTATCTTCAAATATAAATAACCAAAATAAAATTTATGGGATGTTTTTAAATTTAGAGATACATTGATTTTTTATGGAATAATTATTTAATTTGTGTTATTTTATAAATTTAATTTTTTTTATTAATATTTCAATTTAATAAGTGTTGCTTAAGTATATATTATGTGTAATGGGAGAATATGATTGAATTTAATATAGAAACTTTTCAATTGCTTATTTTAAAATCTATCTTACGTTTTCAAAAGTAATTAAAGTAATTATTTATTTTGTTCAAAATATAATAGTTTAAGATAATATATATAATAAAAGTTTAATTTATTTTCTTTAAAAATTAGCTTTTGAAATAAATTTAATTCATATATATTAAAGAACAATGTTTAGTATGAAACTTTGAAATAAGATTTAATTCAATATTCTTTTCTTTTTAAATTTTCTTTCTTGAAAATTTAGATTTGAACATATATTTTTGTAATATACAAATAAACATTAAAATGTGTAATTGTATAAAGGTGATTTATATATATAAACATTAAAAGCTAAATTGATATAAACATTTAAACATGATAATATAAATAAAAAATCAATTTAAATACATTTATAAACAAGTGAGTAATTATTTTAATATTGTAATGTAACATGTGTAAGGTTATTATACCATGAGAAAGACATTTGTAAGAAAATTAACTTCCAAGCAAAACAAGTGTCACCCATTTGGTTTATTATCATTTTATTTTAATAAAATCCTAATTAAATCTATATAAAACATATCAATCTCCTCTCTAAGTTCTTTCCCATTTTTCATTTTCTAAACAAAGAAACAATAGCTTGGAAACAAATATACCAACAGAAATCAAAAACCTGTAAAACACTTTACAAGCCAAAATCAAAGTCTTGTAACAAATTCTTAAATAATCTGTAACTTTCAAATGCAATCTGGTTCAAAGACACCTCAGTTTCAAAAGCTTCCCAGTGTTTAAATCGAAGTAGTAACAAGCTTTTCAAGTTTCAAAAAGGATCAGTAATTCAGTTTTTCAAGGTTCCAGCAAAAATCAAGGCTTTGTTCATATTTTTTTAAGATGAGTAACTCTAAAAACTTCAGGTCTATTTTGGAATTGCACGTGAAAATCTTTGAAAATATAATGTGAACCATGCTGAGTATGATGTTTTAAGATGATTACAAGCATATATGTGTGATAATAATTATATATATGTCCGAACATGGGAAATAAATCTCTGTCAATAACTGGAACAATGAATAAATTCAAAAATCTAACAATTTAGACTTGGTTCAGGTAGTAAATGTTTGAGCTAAAATTTGATGAATGATTAGCTTAAAATGTTGCCTGTTAATTTTAAGATGAATAAATGTAAATATGTCTATAAGTACTTAAGTGGATGTCTGTATAACATCATATATATATATATATATATATATATATATATATATATATCTTTTGTTCTTCCCTAAAATTGTGAGTAAACATAACTTTATTTTTGACTTAAATATGGATGCGTAAATAAATCTTTAAAGTTGGCTGTAACATTGGTTGCATGATGATGGAATTGTTTGAATATGTCTGGATAGATGAATGTGCAGGTCATATGATCTGTTAGCTCTGTGTTTTGCTTTGTTCAGGTTTCAAATCTGAGAATTATTCATGATTTTCTTCTTTGAATCTTGTTAGGCTTTAGCATACAAACAAAATTTGTTTGTAATATCAAAATATAAATTTTCAAAATGACGCAATGATTTACATGAAGTTAAATTAGACAATCTGGAAGAAAACCGTGAAAAACTTTTTTAGATCAAAATCTCAACATGTTTAATTTGTTGATTTAGGATAATAATCAGATCATTTATCAAATTATAGAATTTTTAAAAACAAAATCATGATTTTTATTATAGTAAATTGGGGAAAATGGATTGTTGGTCGAATTATGGGTTTAGAAGAATTTCTGGAGGTCACATAGCTCTGGGATGATCGAGGTCTCGACTGAGGCAAGTTTGGTGATCTATGGGGTCGGCAAAAATGTTTAGGGTTTTATTTGAACGCTGTGGTGCCGACAAATCAGAGAAATAGGGTTTTTGTTGTGTTGGATGGTCGATGGCTTTTCAAGGGAAATGCGTCGCCATGGGAGAATCGGACCTGATCGCGGGTTGGGACATCGATGTTGGAGGTCGAGATAACTCTGTGGTGAGGTCGGCGAGAGTCAACAAGGTTGGGATCGTCGGCGATTGAAGGAATTCCGATGATGGTGGGTTCCAGATTTTGGACATATAGCTCGTTTCTGTTTTGCTTCGAATTTTGGTTTCTGGGTTGGCATGTCGACTTTAGAGATCAAGTGTAGTTTGTCGAATGACGGAAGATGGTCGGAGGGCACCAGAATTATCGTGCACGTGCACGGTGCAGTCGCATGTATCAGATGTTTGTTTTGGGTGGGTGCTTGGGGAAAAAGGTTGTTTTGCTTCGTATCTGACTTGATGTTGAACGCGAGTCAGCTTGTGAAGGAGAGGGAGAGTAATACGGGATTAGCTGGGTATATTAGGTTTGGGGCTTGGGTTTAAGCTCGGGAACCTTTGAATTTTTCTCGAAGCAGAATTGGAAAGGGGTAAGGATGAAATGTATCTAATTACGTAAGCATTGGGCTAGGGAATTTGTTTGGGCTGATGTTTTAATTTTGATTTAACCCAGTTTTCTAGCAGATGATTTGATCTAGTTAAAAAGCCAAAGGAAGTGGAAGTAAATGATTAACCGATTTTTTTTAAATGAATTGCTTGGGTTAATATAATTTTAGAATAAGTTAATTATTTAGTTATATTTCTATGTGTGATTTCAGTGAACTTTAATAATGATTAAATAAGGATAATTAATATAAATTTGTTATTTAAGTAAGGATTTATTTATTTAACTTAAGTAATTAAGGATAATTACTTAAGATGATTAATTAAAAGAATTAATTTCAATAATTAATTGAAGGTTAACTATTTAATGTGAATGATTATATGATTAGAAAATTAATTTTAAGAATTAATTTAAGGTTAACTTATTAATTAAAGGTTAATAAGAGTAATTATAGGATTTCTAATTACTTAATCAATTAAAAAGGCAAGTGCTTAATGAAATAAATTTGTAATGATAATAAAAATTAAAATTTAAGAACAATTACTGAATGTGATTAATTGAGGAGAGTAATTAATGGATAGTTACTAAAAGTGATTTAATCAATATTGAATACTTATGGGAAGTAATTAAAGATTAATTACTATTGAGTAATTAATTGAGAGTCAATTACTTGTTGTAAAAGATAATCAATCGAGGATGATTATTTAAAATTGATGATTTTAGAATGATAAATAATCGGGGTTGTAATTAATTAATGTTAAATAAGCATGGTTTAGATAACCAAGTGAATTAAAGTTGGTAATTAATTTAATTAGAGATTAATTAAATTAATTAAGAAATATACACATTAAATCTTGTTCATAATGATTGAATGAAAATGGATGACTTGGGTTTTGAAGATCTTTTGATGTTATATGTGATGTACTGTGAGATGATATGTGGGTTTTAACTGAGATAATGTGGTTATCATCAATGATGAGTTAATACATATAGGTGACACCCTGTATTTGAAGTTTGAACTGTGTTCCATTTGAATAATTTGGGGCAAAAAGACATTGGATTCGAAGAGACCAGAGTCGGGTATTAGAAAATGCCCGAAACCACTTCAATTCTTTATAAACTGATTCGTGAAATCAATAAACTGATATGGAATGATTTAAGTGTATTGGACCATTTAATCTAAGTTCTGGTTCTAGAAATTGATGTGTAAAATAAGTGAAGACTCACAACATGTGAAGTTGTAAATCTATGTATGAGTTACCTCGGGTTTCAAATAAGTGGTATGTTTTGGTATTCCTTGTTAAATGAGTTTACTCACACTGGTTTCCAGCCTGACCCGGGTGTTACTTTGATGTAATGCTCGGGTCAGACCGAGTAATACAGACTTGCAGGTAAGGACGTTCTGGAGTTCAGGAGGAGAGCTGAAGGACAGGAACGTATAGAGTGTTATCCGTTGTGATATATATTGTTATTTATTTGGGACAAGTTAATTTAAACTGTCCAGTGTTGTGAGATTGTTGTAATTCTGATGTATAATGTAAATATACTGATACAGTTCTGCTTTGTAAACTGTTATTTATTTGCTATTATATTTTATCCACTGCGAATGTAAGATTGTGTGTTTCTTTTCTGTTCTTCTTCTTCTATCTTTTTCTTCTTTTATCTAACTATCTGGAATTTTAGGTTCGGAAATTTCCGGGTCGTTACAGTTCTGTTGGTCTGGAAGTGTTGCAACAGTGAAGGATGTTGTGTTGGAGGCTTCATCGGAGGTGGATGGGGACGTCGACACTGGTGCATGTACACAGGGATATCGTGTCTGTTGTTTTGGGTTTATGGGTTGTTATGGGGGTTTGTCTCGAAGTAAGTCTCGTATATTTTAGCTTGTGACTCGAGTGTAAACTCGAGTGGTTCGAGATAGAGTTTTGGTTCCAGGTTTTAAATGTAAAATTAAAACTAAACCTAAATCAAAATTTTTGAAATGAAAAGGGGACTCGGGTTAATCCCGAGTGAACTTTTGGCTTGACCCGAAGCAAGTATTAGGCAAGTTTCTTTTTTGGAAAAAACGGTTTAAACTTGGTTTTTGAAATTTTAAAATGAGAATAGTTTAAACTTTATTATATAAATTACTTATATAATATTTGTTTCTTTAGCATTGTTTATGAATTTTTGAACCAAATGTATTGAGTCGATACTCGAGTCAGTAACGGGTTAAAACCAGAAGCAAGGTTAGAAAACGTTCTAAGAAGGTTTTATGAAAGATAGTTTTAAAATTTAAAATAAAATTTGGTTTGAACTATTATAAAAGTAATTATGGATTATTCAAATTGTATTGAGAGATAATGATTAATAATTAAAGTTATTAACTGATAAACCCAATAGTTAATGAATAATTAATCAGCTAATTAAAGGTTAGTTAATTGATTATAAAAGTAATTAAGGATTGACTACATTGTATTGAAGGAGATTAATTGATAATTAAGATTTATTAATTAATAATTAAAGAATGATTAATCTATAATTAATTAAAGATTAATCAATTTGTTTATAGGGTAATTAAGAAATGAATTACCCAGTTGTAATTAATGAGATGAATGTGATTAATTAATTCATTAAATAATTAAAGATAGTCGCTTGGTAACTGATTAAGTATAATTACCTAATGAGATTGATAAGTGTAACTACTTAGTGAAGTAATTGATGGATAAATTCCTGGATGTAATTAATATAAGGGAAATTACTCAATGGAAAATAACTAAAGGTTAATTACTTAGGAGAAGTAATTAAGGATTAATTACTTGGTGTAGTTAATAATAAGATTAATTACATTAAATGGTTAAGGATAATTAATTTGTGTAATTAATTAAAGGATAATTACTTTATGTAATTAAAGAAAATTAATCAAGGGTGATTAATTAAGACGGATAATTAAAGATGATTAATTAATTGGTCTATAATTAATTAATGTTTAGTAAAGGTAATCCAAGTGATTAAAGGTAATTTAATTTAGTTAGAGATAAATTAAATAATTTTTGGAAGTGGTAAATCTTGCTTATGAATGATTGAATGATGTTAAATGGCTTGAATTGGTTGATATCTATGAAATGTTTGTTTTATAATAGGTTTGGGTGGATCATGATAATGTGGTTGTCTATGATGAAATGATGTGTAAAGTGACATCCAGTATTTAAAGGTAAGTTGTATTCACTTGAATAATTTGGGTTAAGATGACATTGGATTCGATGAGACCGGAGTCGGGTATTAGTTAATACCGGAAATCACTTCGATTCTTTATAGATTGATACGAGAAATCAATAGGCTGAAATGAATAATTTAAGTGGATTGGACCATTTAATCTAAGTTTTGATACTTTGAAATCGATGTGTGATGTAAGTGATGTCTATAACGACTTGTGAAGTTGTAATTTGATACAAGTTACCTGGGTTTATATAAGTTGTATGCTTTTGTATTCCATGTTAGATGAGTTTTACTCACGCTGGTTTTCAGCCTGACCCGGGTGTTACTTTGATGTAATGCTCGGGTCAGACCGAGTATTACAAATTTTCAGGTAAGTACGTTTTGGAGCTCAAGAGGCGCGCTGGATGGCAGGAACGTGTGAAGCGTATTTCGTTGTATATATTATAGTCTATCTAGGACATGCTTGTTTAAACTGTCCAGTGTTGTCTATTGGTTGTAACTCTGATGTATAAAAATGTAAGTGTACTAATACAGTTCTTCTTTTGTAAATTGTTATTTATGTGATATTATATTTTGATCCGCTGCGAATGTGAGGTTTCTGTGACTTGTTCCTTTTTATTCTTCTTTCTCTTTTCTACTTTCCTAACAATTTGGAATTTTCGGGATCGAAAATTCCGGATCGTTACACTTGTCAGCCGAAGCATTCTTCTTCTTGTTATTGACCTTTTTCTGCTTCTTTGAACCTTTTGAAGATGGTGCATTCTCTATAACAACACGTAAACCCCTTGATCCTTGGATAAAGAATCGGTTGAACTTAACATATTGAGGAGGTTAATGAGACTTATGTTCAACTAGTTCATATTATAATTTAGTATGAATGCCTCATGCTAGTGTGTAAGAGACCTAAGAATCAAATATACTTGCAACTCATTGCCTACCATTATGTCAAAAGGACAAAATCTATTGATATAGCCTTTCATTATTAGAACATAATCATCCACTTTATGTCCCTTGGTCTGCACTGAACAGTTTCTTCGTAATTTTGTACCTTATGGAATTAGTTTGTTCCCCAAATAGAGCTTTAAGACAATTGAAAATATCTTGGATAAACATGTTTTCATGTTGCCTTTGCAATGGCTTGTAAAACATAGACAGCATGAAAAATTAGGAGATTCCAAGGTTTAAGACCCATATGCTATAGGCTAATCATAGTTTGGGGTCCGCATCATCACTTGGTCTAACCTTAGGAGGTTCGTTTATCAACGACCAAAGATGTTCATAAGTTAAAATTATCTTTAATTCCCTTAGTCAGTAATATAGTTAGGTCCGGTGAGTATGTCATTTTCAAAAAAAACTTTGGGTGTAGACATTTTTCTACAAAATTTAACATAGTAGCTTTAAACATTTTCATAGTAGATATTCTTAGAATATTAGTAACATTAAACATTGCATTTCTTTTTACTAATAAGCTCCACTAAACATTTATGTTTCTCAAAACTCTAATGACGAAATATAGAAGTCTTTCAAGTTCATTAGTGATGTTAGCAATAATATGCCTTGGGGATTCTAACCTTGAGGAAAGCTCAACAAATCAAACTCCCACATACAATGGGTAACTCATTATCGGTTATATTATATACAACTTGCAACGAACCGTAAATTTTAATGGTTTTAATAACGAAATTAACTGAGATTTTATGAAATTTTTAATAATTGAATTTGGAAATAAAAATTTGATATTTGGAATACGTCTACTTAAACATAGAAAATGGTAAATTTTCATCTAATAGCATGGAAGTTTATTTTATTATGTAAAATTTATTTAAATTTAAATCAGTTAATATTTGATGATAATAAATTATATTTCTCAAACCTGAATTTTTTCATATAATAAATTTGTAAATCATCTTCTAAGGGAGACGTCAATTTCATTTCGCCAAATTTGGACTGCTGTTGCTCCATTTATCTTATTTCTACATTTTAGCAGCATTTTTGGTATCAAATATCGACTTTTATAATGATCGTATCACTGATATCTATATACCATTTTGATCGTCTCGTCATGCCGATCTCTATGGTATATTCATTCGGGTATTTTGGAGTTCGGGTCACGACAAAATTGGTGAACCGATCAGTCATATCGGTTCTGCTTTTAAGCCATTATACTTCCCGTGCCTTCTAATTATCCACAATTTGAACTAGCAGCTGCTTTCTTTCAATATTCCCAAAAGAATTAAATTTTGACCATTACTATTCTCCATGATTTCTATTAATCACTTATTCGTACCCACCTTTCCTCCCTTTGCAATCTCCCCCTCCATTCATTTTTTTTGGACGTGTCTACAAAAGAAGAAAATACATACTATATTTATTCCAGCACCTGTTCCTATTTGCTTAAACCTCCTCCACCTAGCTAGCACGGCCGTATACAGCCTATCCTCCCCTCTCACTGCCAAAGACCACCACCTCCTTCCCTCGACTAGCCTCGCTCCACCACAAAAGCTCCATGCAAGCACCGCCTCAGAGCCATGATCCATCTCCGCCCCTCCATGTTGAACGTAGCCTTCACTACTTCCCGAGACCGTCACCGAACCCATGCCTCTCCCCGCTGTCATCAACCACCATTTCCACAACCCCGCCCCATTTTGTAACGTCCCGCCTTTTCTCACGCTTTAAATCGACACACGTATCAATTCAAACCATACGCAAGGGCGGATTGTTATGGGGTAAATAAGAAAAACAAGAAGAAAAGCAAACAGAATCTCACAGCGGAAGGATAAAATATAAAAATCAAATATACAGTACATGAAGCTATTTTACAAAACATTTGATTATATTTACATAATACATATCAGAGTTACACATACCAATAACAATGCAGCGGAACAGTATGAGTGTAGTGCAATAATAGTAGATAAAAGTAATAAAAATCTTCGTCTTCGTCCTCCAGAGCTAAAACTTCAAATCCTGAAACGCTCGGACTGAACCAAGCGAATTGAAAGGACAAAACACTCGAGTCAGAACTAAAAGATCTTATGTAAGCTAAATCAACAGAAATAAATATGAGCGCAGTAACTTAAAAGATGCTCAGGATTTACATCTCTTAAGGATCCGTTAAACTATTTACTATGTAGTATATTTCGCTATTATAATAGTGTCTATTTGTAAAATAAACTTACTTCTAAATAGCGTTAAGGCTTTACATTTTCAACCTTAACACGTAATAGTCCCAGTAGTCCATCCAATATCATAGTCCCTCCAGATCGGGAAGCCATAAGAGGATACCACACGGGCAACGGGAGAAATCCAAACTCGTACAAGACGCGATAGGGTAGGTGACACGGTACAACTAGGCAATGCCAGGGTAGATATACCAATTACGCTTCCGGGTCGGTGGTAACGCGTAGCTACCGCCCACCTCGAGCCACACCCCCAAATAAAATCAAAAGTGGCCACCGAATCAATCCAAAGGTCAAAGTATTATATCGAAGGGATGTGTCCGATCAAAGGTGCTACCTTATTAACCCGTCAATCGCTCCTGTTTTAGCCACCTTATGCCAACTCACGGGAGTTGGGTCCACGTATTTACCTTACAGGAAACGCGGCCACCATCCTACTTCATTCTGGAATCTCCACCGTGTACATGGTTGTTAAAGTGGTTTTCGGAGTTGGCAGAGAGTATGACAACTTCCGATCCCGGTCTCTTTAACAACCAAACGTTATTATAACACCGCCGTCTTTAAAATAGTTTATACTTTAAAACCAGAATATAATTATCCATTTCAAAGCCCATAAATATGATATTAATTCCATTTCCAAAACAACTCATTTTGATATTATTTTTATAAAACCCAAATCAATAATATCATTTTTATTTCAAATATATTTCTTTTCCAAAATCATACTGCTTTAAAAAATTTAATATCTGGAAACTGGTCATTTGAATTATAACTTTCCAAACATAATACTTCAAAATTCATAGCTTTAAAACCATAACTTCTAAAACTTAAATGGTTTGGATATTCAATGGTATATAAAATAGTTGATTTTATATTACTTTATAAAGTAAATAATTTCCACGGCTTCACAAATTTATTCATTTTAAATTAAGTCTAATCCATACATTTTAAATTCACTTCAGTTTGCAAAACCACTTCAAATTTTAAATATTTCAAACTTTAAGTATTACACTTCCAAAATTTAAGATAGGAAATTATTATTCAACAATTAAATGTCCTATTATTTAGTTTTGAAATATCGCATACTAAATCCATAACCATTTAAATAAAACTCAAATTACCTATAACAAAATATTTCCTTTAATTCCTTTATAATAGAAATATTCATTTAATTCATCTTGAATAAAATTTCAGTTTTACATATCATACTTTAAAATTTCAAGCTATAAGTTCTACATCAAATTATGGAGTTAAATTCTTAAATACGCTCAATTCCAATTAAATTTCTAATTTACCTTCCAATCTTAATTGATTTAAACCATTAAACTCTATATATATACACAATATCTTAAAACGTATTTAACCGAAAATATAAATAATCAAACTCCATTACTCAACTTATTTATTTTTATTTAACAAACTTATACATAGTATAAATTCAATAGTTTAACCATTTAGGTATATATAGAATAATATTTATATAATATCAAAAATTAATATTTTGTTATACTGTATCCTATCCAAACCATGGAAATTTTTTTCAAAATAATTTATATAAGTAGACCACGGTGCTTGTATATAATTTTCTATCCTATGGTCAAGTGATACGGATATTTATCATTTCAATCCATGATTAAAAATAAAAATTACGGTTATATATCATTTCAAACCGCAATCTCGAATGAAATGAAATGCATGCTGACTTGCAGTTTATATAAATGAACACCCATTCATCCATCAAAATCATACATCCATTTATTACAATCATCATCCAATTTAAACAACATCAATATAGAGCATATAAAATATAACAGGTAATAAATAACAGGTATCAGCTAACAATTTATATTCAATAATAAATTTAATAACTGTTTAACTAGCAGTTTATATGCAAATAAATAAATTTTTAACCGTCAAATTCATATGCAGTAATAAAATTAATTAACAGTTAAATTAAATAAATGCGATTTAACCGAGATGATGAATAAAACATGCCAAACAGTCATAAATAAATTTCTACTTATATCTTAAATCAATTTAACATACATAAGAAAACTTTGAAGTTGTGAGTGGGTTAAAACACTCAACTTTAATTTTAGCCTATGAAAATCCAAACCGAAGCGCAAAACTCAACAATCTCCAACATTCAACTAATTCAATTTCACGTTGTCCGGAATATAAATTTGAATCCAACAGAAAAAATCACGCGTGAATCAAAGTTTATATGCAAAAGATTCTCATGTTACAAGAAATATTATTAAAATAAAAATTAGTACGCGTTAAAAATAATATAAATAAACAAATTTTAATACTTACGTTTTCTCAAGATGAGGCTTCAGGAGAAGATTGAAGAACAACTAAGATGAGGATAGGAAGTGTACGAAAAATGAAAAAAAAAAATCATTTTTATAAAAGAATGTTTTTTGGAGTTGCAAGAATAAGAGCTTTTGAATATGAGGTGTTAGGAGAAACAAAATGTAGAAGAAGAAATAAGATGTAGGTTATTTATAATTAGGAAATGAATGTGGAGGGACAAAAATAAATGTCACGTTTTATTATTAAAGCTTCAGGCATTAATAATAGATAAAAGAATGTACGTAGGAATGGAAAAGTTTGCAAACGAAATTAGAATTTTGTACGCATTTAGGTTTTTATCTACGCATAATAAAATATTTATACTTACCTTAAAAATGAGAACGTTTAATTTTGTTTTCTCAATATGATCTTTTATTTCCATTAAAACACCCTTTTTGTTTAACACAAAACGTGTGCGTTTCTTTTACTAAATCTATTAATTGCAACCAACGTTTCCTCTCTTTTAATTGAAACATTTGAATTACACTAATTGCAGTAACTTAAATTTTAAAACAGACAACTAAAATGGATAAAGAAAAAGAACAATTGTTTATTTAAACACGTTTATAAATTTATTATTTATACACAAGAGTAATAAATAGATTGTTTTCTTATTCTTACAATCAGTCTGTAAGCTAAAACACAGTTCAAATAAACATATATTTCTTTCTTTAAAATCAATCTTTCTGTTCTTATTTTAATAAAATTAAACGTACATTCACAGATGAAACATTCATTTTATTTGATGTAAATTTTTCTTTTTATTAAATCATACTTTCCCTATATTTTCACAAAACATATGCTGCTTTTATTTACACCTATTAATTTATAATTAGTATTCTCTCTCCTATTATCGTGTATTAAATTACAATATTTTGATAAAATTTTATTCCATCCGTTATATTCAACCAATAGTTATCTTATAATTGGATGACATAATTTCAAATATTACTTCAATTAATGTTAATGTAATAATTATTTTTATTTATTGCAATCGATTATTATAATTTAAATATACTAACTAGATGGTTAATCTTAACATACTTGTTTTCATTAACGTTTTATTTTCACTTAAAAGCTATTAATAACCAGCCAAATGTTGCTATTTGATTGAGACCTAATTCAATGCATTAATGAATGGGTAAATAATTAAAATTTTGCACTATTGCCACGATTTCATTAATATACATTAAGGTTTGTTAAGTTCTAATTGACTCCCATTTAATTATTACAATAATTACTACCCTTGCTTCAAATTTCCAAAATTTAGAAATTATAAATTCTATTTTCGATATTTCCATTTAATAGCCTTTCCATTCTATCATCAACCTAATTGCCCTATTATGGATAGTATTACATTATTGAATCGATTATCCATTTATGTGAGAGTTATTATTTGCCTACTCTTTTTACATTAACAATTATCATCTTATTCCAATATCCAATTAATATAGAAATAAATTTCATCCACTTACAAATAAATGCAATTATTACATATTTCCTTCCAATTAATCTAACATTGATTTCTATAGATAATGCAATTATTACATATTTCCTTCCAATTAATCTAACATTGATTTCTATAGATTGACTTGATTTAATCGCCGAATATATATATATATATATATATATATATATATATATATATATTACTTTACATCCACATTTCCGTTATGTTATTAATTATCAACAAAGAAACGTTTATTAATTTCAACAACATTGTAATTACTAATTACCTACATTGATTGTATATGTTTTCCATTATTATCATTCATTAGAATTCTATTCAACTTTCCATTTCTTGCAATAACTCATAGTTACAATTCACATTGGTTTGTATTTATTCCATTCACACCTTCAGTTATAGCGTAAATTTCTCATTGATACACATTAAAGTTCATTTAATTTCAACTACTTCCTAATTTCCATTTCTAAGTATTAACACACTCTATATTAACAAATTCTAAACATGGTATTACTTTCCATATTAATGTAACCTTTATTTAGTGTATTAACATTTATTTCAAATTCAAATTTCATCAACCAATTAAACATGTAACTTATAACTATTGCTTACAATCAAAATATTACACCCATTGTTATATTCTGAATGGAGTTAGCATTTAATTTCAGAATTTATCTAAATCTTACATTAAGACAATGTTTAATTACCTTTGATAAAATTAAATCCCCAATTTATTTAATGAAAACAAATTTTTTGACCTTTCAGTTATTACAATTAATTGGGTTTGCGCAAATTAATTATTTATAAACTTACCTTTACAAAAAATATCATAATTTTACATTCCGTGACAAAAATTTAATGCATTGATTTCATTTGTAAATTAAATGCTTTCCTTTAAAAGCTTTCATTCCCAAACCATACTCCAATTACTACAGGACATTGATTTAATTCAATTTACTATCTAATATTATTAATTCATTAAATAAATTCACTACTTACCCTTGTTTTCTTATATTCAATTCTTAGCCTAGTATAACCATCTACGTCACTTCAATTTATTCGTCATTTTATATCGACTATTAATACTTAGCTTAAATTTCCATGGTTTCATTTCACTTCCAACATTTGCTTCATTATTAATTATAAATCTTTATTTATTTCAAAATTAAATTATCTAAATCTTATTAAAATGACAAATTATACTAACGAAAATTACGGGTCGTTACACTCTACCCCACTCAAAACTTTTCGTTCCCGAAAAGGAAAAAGAAGAGAGAAGGAAGAATTAAATGAAACAATACATCTTATTCAAAATATTAACTTATAAACAATAATTTACAAAATTTATTACTTTAAATAAGATATACCCATTTTATAATCATTATATCTTTTTATACTTAAATAAATAAAGTTTGGAAAAACATTTTCAAAATAATTTCTAAGTCCAAAAATTTATGAAAATTTCGGCAGAGTCTCCCTTGTACGGAGAGGCTCGGGAGGAAATATAATATTAAATATAACAATAATATTACACATATTATCCAAAATATTATATCCCAACCCGGGATAAATATATAAAATAGCGCTGTAAACCGTAATCCGAAACATACCTATTTGTCGGCTAATTTACGTCTAATTTATGGAACCAAAAGCAGTAGCAATTGCTTCCATAACCTGCATTTCACTTATAAAATCCAAAGGGTTAACTATTTATATAAAGTGAAATATTTAAGTGGTTTCAATCACTAACAACAAATCAATACAACAACCATCACCTTCAACAAACAGCATACACAACAAATACAAAACAACCATTCCATCAAATAAACAAATAGTTGTTCGGGTTCAAAACTTTTAAATTGTACGGAATGAAGAATAAACTACTAGCGTATCGTTTACTCAACAGTCTTAGATAAAACTAAATAGATTATCCATTCACCCCAAATCCAATTTTTAAAGTATCCTTACCCAAACAACCATCACTAAACAACAACAAATCCAACAACAATCAACTTAACTTATTATTAATTTCATATCATACCTTTGTTGTTTGATTTTCTTTTTATTTATACAGTGATTTATCTTTTTAATTTACATTTACTCATTAAATATTTGCTTCATTTATTTTTACTTATTACTTACAATTATTCAATCCCATTAACTAAGGTCAAGCCAGTTTCTTTTATTTCGTTATAATTATTCATTCATTCATTATTGCATGTCCTCATTTGTTTATTACTTAATTTCATTTATTGCAGTATTCATTTTCCTACTAATTTTATTTATAAATAGCTTCGTCTATTTACTTAAGTTCATTATCATTCATTTATACTACTTCATTTCATTTATTTATCATTCATTTCGTTTTTTTTCTAAATTCCATTTACAATACTTACTTTTTTATTTTAATTTGTAGTCTTTTCAATTTAAACTTAAGTTTATAACTCTATACCACCAATTCTAATAAATAAAAGCAATTTGTTGAACCCTTTCATTACATATTTTTACTGCACAATTTACATTACATTTTTTATTAAACATTTCAACTTCTAATATTTGGTAAGTAATACATATGTTTTTAAAGAGTGTAATTGAAAGTTATACAAGTTTTCTCATTTCTTTTAATTAATTCATTGTTCAATAAATTTTTACCTTTTTCCTTATAAGTTACAATTTCAACTTTCTTTTTATTTCCTTTATAACTTGGCATTAAATATCTTACCTAAATTAGAGGTTTCAATTATTAATTACTTACTTTTCCTTTCACTATAATAATTGAAACAATTAATTAATAGAAATTTAAGAATTTAATACCAGGTCAAATTTCAAATTATTTTAAAATAATAGATAAATAAATTCTTACAACTTATCTATCTCTAATTATATTTAAACAATTCAAAATATATATATATATATTTATCACAAATGAATCTGCAGTAAAACTACTACAGTGGCCTTCCCCTTCGAAACTCGAAAATGAAAGTCGATGATGCGGCCGCCATCACCGAAATTATTTTCCAGCGATAGAGAGGAAAGTACAAAACTTATTTTCTCCAAAATCTTCTTTAAAACAATTCTTCTAAATTATACTAAATATTTATATAAGAAAATGCTTATAAACAAAATTATTATATTCCAAAATTTATTCGAAAAAATTTCAGAACCCCGGATCTTAAGTTCTAAATTTCCAAATTTCATTTATTTTATTTTTCAATCTTATTTCTATTATTACTTATACACTTTATTACCTAACAACCAATCTATTGCAGCCAAATATAGATATCATTTGAAAAAAATTTATTTTATATATAGAAAATATAATAGGCAAAATTATTTCATTCACCTATATTAAAAAAATATTATGTCGGTTTGTCCTATTAAGTGTTTAGAAATCTCTATTGATGTCATAGCGTCCCATGCATCCACCAGAATTTATAAATACAAAACGGAACAGATTAACACAATATTAAAACCTTTTTATAACACTAACAAATACGCTCTCTCATATATATACACTCAGCGACTCCAATAGGGTATTACTACCCTATTAATAAAGAGTCAAACCCCACAAAGCTAAGGTTTATCGCAAAACCAAAGCTCTGATACCAGATGTAACGTCCCGCCTTTTCGCACGCCTTAAATCGACACACGTGTCAATTCAAACCATACGCAAGGGCGGATTGTTATGGGGTAAATAAGAAAAACAAGAAGAAAAGCAAACAGAATCACACAGCGGAAGGATAAAATATAAAAATCAAATATACAGTTCGTGAAGCTGTTTTACAAAACATTTGATTATATTTACATAATACATATTAGAGTTACACATAACAATAACAATGCAGCGGAACAGTATGAGTGTAGTGCAATAGTAGTAGATAATAGTAATACAAATGTTCGTCTTCGTCCTCCAGAGCTAAAACTTCAAATCCTGAAACACTCGGACTGACCCGAGCGAATTGAAAGGACAAAACACTCGAGTCAGAACTAAAAGATCTTATGTAAGTTAAGTCAACAGAAATAAATATGAGTGTAGTAACTTAAAAGATGCTCGGGATTTACATCTCTGAAGGATCTGTTAAACTATTTACTATGTAGTATATTTCGCTATTGTAATAGTGTCTATTTGTAAAATAAACTTACTTTTAAATAGCGTTAAGGCTTTACATTTTCCAACTTAACACGTAATAGTCCCAGTAGTCCATCCAATACCATAGTCCCTCCTGATCGGGAAGCCACCAGAGGATACCACACGGGCCACGGGAGAAATCCAAACTCGTACAAGACGCGATAGGGTAGGTGATACGGCACAACTAGGCAATGCCAGGGTAGATATACCAATTACGCTTCCGGTCGGTGGTAACGCGTAGCGCGCAGCTACCGTCCACCTCGAGCCACACCTCCAAATAAAATCAAAAGTGGCCACCGAATCAATCCAAAGGTCAAAGTATAATAACTAAGGGATGTGTCCGATCAAAGGTGCTACCTTATTAACCCGTCAATCGCTCCTGTTTAAGCCACCTTATGCCAACTCACGGGAGTTGGGTCCACGTATTTACCTTACAGGAAACGCCGCCACCATCCTACTTCATTCTAGAATCTCCACTGCGTACACGGTTGTTAAAGTGGTTTTCGGAGTTGGCAGAGAGTATGACAACTTTCAATCTCGGTCTCTTTAACAACCAAACGTTAATATAACACCGTGGTCTTTAAAATAGTTTATACTTTAAAATCTGAATATAATTATCCATTTCAAAACCCATAAATATGATATTAATTCCATTTCCAAAACAACTCATTTTGATATTATTTTTATAAAACCCAAACCAATAATATCATTTTTATTTCAAATATATTTCTTTCCCAAAATCATATTGCTTTAAAAAAATTAATATCTGGAAACTGGACATTTGAATTATAACTTTCAAAACATAGTACTTCAAAATTCATAGCTTTAAAACCATAACTTCTAAAACTTAAATGGTTTGGATATTCAACGGTATATAAAATAGTTGATTTTATATTACTTTATAAAGTAAATAATTTCCACGGCTTCACAAATTTATTCATTTTAAATTAATTCTAATCCATACATTTTAAATTCACTTCAGTTTCCAAAACCACTTCAAATTTTAAATATTTCAAACTTTAAGTATTACACTTCCAAAATTTAAGATAGGAAATTATTATTCAACAACTAAATGTCCTATTATTTAGTTTTGAAATATCGCGTACTAAATCCATAACCATTTAAATAAAAATCAAATTACCTATAACAAAACATTTCCTTTAATTCATTTATAATAGAAATATTCATTTAATTCATCTTGAATAAAATTTCAGTTTTACATATCATACTTTAAAATTTCAAGCTATAAGTTCTACATCAAATTATGGAGTTAAATTCTTAAATACGCTCAATTCCAATTAAATTTCTAATTTACCTTCCAATCTTAATTGATTTAAACCATTAAACTCTATATATATATAGAAAATATCTTAAAACGTATTTAACCAAAAATATAAATAATCAAACTCCATTACTCAACTTATTTATTTTTATTTAACAAACTTATACATAGTATAAATTAATTATGTTCAACCATTTAGGTGTACATAGAATAATATTTATATAATATCAAAAATTAATATTTATTAAACTGTATCCTATCCAAACCATGGAATTTTTTTCAAAATAATTTATATACGTAGACCGCGGTGCCTATATATAATTTTCTATCCTATGGTCAAGTGATACGGATATTTATCATTTCAATCCGTGATTAAAAATAAAAATTACGGTAATATATCATTTCAAACTGCAATCCCGAATGAAATGAAATGCATGCTAACTTGCAATTTATATAAATAAACACCCATTCATCCATCAAAATCATACATCCATTTATTACAATCATCATCCAATTTAAACATCAATATAGAGCATATAAAATATAACAGGTAATAAATAATAGGTATGAGCTAATAATTTATATTCAAAATAAATTTAATATCTGTTTAACTAGTAGTTTATATGCAAATAAATAAATTTTTAACCGTCAAATTCATATGCAATTATAAAATTAGTTAACAGTTAAATTAAATAAATGCGATTTAACTGAGATGATGAATAAAACATGCCAAACAGTCATAAATAAATTTCTACTCATATCTTAAATCAATTAAACAAACATAAGAAAACTTTGAAGTTGTGAGTGGGTTAAAACACTGACCTTTGATTTTAGCCCATAAAAATCCAAACCAAAGCGCAAAACTCAACAATCTCCAAAATTCAACTAATTCAATTTCATGTTGTCCGAAATATAAATTTGAATCCAACAGAAGAAATCAATGTGTGAATCACAATTTATATGCAAAAGATTCTCATGTTACAAGAAATATTATTAAAATAAAAATTAGTACGCGTTAAAAATAATATAAATAAACAAATTTTAATACTTACGTTTTCTCAAGATGAGGCTTCAGGAGAAGATTGAAGAACAACTAAGATGAGGATAGGAAGTGTACGAAAAATGAAAAAAAAATCATTTTTATAAAAGAATGATTTTTGGAGTTGCAAGAATAAGAGCTTTTGAATATGAGGTGTTAGGAGAAACAAAATGTAGAAGAAGAAATAAGATGTAGGTTATTTATAATTAGGAAATGAATGTGGAGGGACAAAAATAAATGTCACGTTTTATTATTAAAGCTTCAGGCATTAATAACAGATAAGAGAATGTACGTAGGAATGGAAAAGTTTGCAAACGAAAGTAGAATTTTGTACGCAATTAGTTTTTATCTGTGCATAATAAAATATTTATACTTACCTTAAAAATGAGAACGTTCAATTTTGTTTTCTCAAAATGCTCTTTGTGACGCCCCACCTCTATACCCACGCTAGCCAAGAACATTACGGTGAATGCTGTCAACTAGCACGGAGAATAAGGCTGTTGAGGAGCGACCATCCATGTAATTGCTTTGGGCGAGCATCGATATGTCAGATAGTATAGCATGCAATTCTTTTCAAGTGGAAATCCGACATGCCGACACAAACTCAAAGCTACTACACAGTGGCTATAATATCTTCGGAAACAAATATAGAAGTAAACATAACATAAATCAGTCACAGACAATTCATATCACAAAGGCGGAAATAGATATGAATATAACACATGAAAGTGTTCATCAGAGTAGTGGTCTAAAAAGATCCACAATATCACAAAAGAATAGTTACATGAACTACACAAAAGAATAAGTATACATTATGGAGTCTGTATCTCAAATGTATACAACAAAAACTACTAATCTAAGTAGTAAGCAAAAGGTCAGAGTAATGGATCCCCGGAGAGAAGTCAAGTCGAAGCACCTGCAACATCTCGGTCTGACCCGAGTATTATTTATAAGAAAATAATAAACGGATCAGTCTTACTATAAATATCAAATAACATGATATAGAATAGGAGATATGACTAAACACATAATAATCACAATGTCAAGCTGTGATAATAAGTAATTGAAAATCAACAAGAGATTAATCAATATCACAATAATCTACTCAAGATAAAAAGGAATGTCATACTCCTAATTTCATGCACCAAGCCACAATAAATGACATATATATCAATGCCCATCGTAAAAGTTGGTGAAACACAAATTCCAGAAATCAACACAAGAAATCCAGAAATCACAATAAAAAGGATGGCCAATCCCACAAACTGGACATCGACGTACCTAGAAAGACACGCCCCATGTACAGTCGAACATCGACACACCTAGAAAGATACATCCTATGCATAAATAAACATCAATGCATCTAGAAAGATACATCCCATGCATAAATAAACATCGATGCATCTAGAAAGATACACCCCATGTACTGCCTAACATCGATGCATCTAGAAAGATACACCCCATGTAATGCCTAACATCGATGCACCTAGAAAGATACACCCCATGCTAAGTCGAACATCGACGCACCTAGAAAGACACATCCCATGCATAAATAAACATCGATGCATCTAGAAAGATACACCCCATGTAATGTCTAACATCGATGCACCTAGAAAGATGCACCCCATGCTAAGTCGAACCTCGGCGCACCTAGAAAGACACGCCCCATGCATAGACGAACATCGACGCACCTAGAAAGATACGCCCCATGTCCCGACTTATTGAGCCGATTGCTCCACGAAGTAAATAAACATCGATGCACCTAGAAAGACACATCCCATGCATAAATAAACATCGATGCATCTAGAAAGATACACCCCATGTAATGTCTAACATCGATGCACCTAAAAAGATACACCCCATGCTAAGTCGAACATCGACGCACCTAGAAAGACACGCCCCATGCATAGACGAACATCGACGCACCTAGAAAGATACGCCCCATGTCCCGACTTATTGAGCCGATTGCTCCACGAAGTAAATAAACATCGATGCACCTAGAAAGGTACACCCCATGCATAATAAAACATTGACGCACCTAAAAAGGTACGACCCATGTGAGAAATGAGACGAAGCTCAATAAAATGAGGAACAGTCCTCCACATAGACAAAGAGACATCGCACATTGCTAGTCTAAACCACAAAGATGATCGTCATGATCAAAGAGAAGTGTCAATTACACTAAGCTAGTAAATATAAAAGTTTAGCTTCATGTCCCATAACCACTTGCTTAACTTAAACATTTACGAACAAACTGTAAATCTCCACTAGAAAAATGTCACAAGTGGTTCAATCGAACAAGTCCAAAAATTAACCGACGAAGTAAATGCAAGCGTTTCATACTACTTGTTTTACTAAGTCGTTTAATTAGATTTCTCATACGAGTGAGGTAAAGGTTTGTATATACTAATAGATTGGAAATCGGTTTGAGAAAACGAGCTTTGTAATAAAATAGTGTAGAAATCATTTGAAGAAAGAGTATTGATATTTAATACTAGTATAGAAAACCTTTATATTTTTAAAGTGACAAAACACAAAGAAGATTGTAGAAACAATCAGTCGCTAAAATTCACATACAAAGATATGAATAAAATCCAAAGATATCGATAAAGAATCCATCGAAATGGATATTCAAAAATCCCTAAAAAGGAGTCATCAAAGTCATAATAAATGATAACAACAAATAGGATCATCACGAATCGATTTAAATTGGAAATTCAATCCAAAAAGGCAAAATGGACTCAAACAGCAGGTTCAGTCGACTGAACAGAGTTTTCAGTCGACTGACCCTGTACCTGGAAATTTTCCAGGTTCAGGAAACTTTCTGTTTTCAGTTTCAGTCGACTGAATAGAGTTTTCAGTCGACTGAATCATGCCTGGAAACTTTCGGGTTCCAGGTTCAGTCGACTGAACAGAAGATTCAGTCGACTGAATCATGCCTGGGCTGTTTTTCAGCCTTATTCAAATGAAGAGCAAACTCTTCCAAAATGCAACCGGACGAACATTGGCTCTAAGGGTTTATGCCAATCGGCAACCCGGCCCTATATGCTCCTCGGTGCATCACTAAAAGCATGATCAAACATCCATAAAAGGATTTTCACACAAATTTGACTTAAAAACCCAAAAATTGGAATATTCACAAAACCAATCCAAATCAAGAGCAAATTCTCATGAAGAAGTTTTAGGAATTCAAACCTAACAACCAAAGATAATAATAGTCATAGATGTGAGATAAAAATCTCACCTTTGCACACAAATCAATGAAGGAGAAGCTATGAAGCAATGGCAAGAACAAGCACTCTTCAATTCCAACTCAACAAGCTTGAATCTAAGCTTAAAGGAGAAACATTTCCTAAATTAGGTTTAGGAAATTTCTGAAATTGAATGGAGAAAGAGTTGGAGAAGATGAAGAGAAGCTTACCAATGGGTTCTTCTTGAGTTTGGAGTTTGGAATTTGATTTGCAAGAGAAACTAGGGTTTTGGAGTTTTAATTTCCTCTTCCACCCTCCATTAACATAAAAGCTTGAGTATTAGGAAAATAGAAGAGAAGTGAATGAAGAGGAGAGTGTTGGAACTGAGTTAAGTGGCTAATTGGCTCAGCCCAACCAAAGCCCTAAGCGGGAAAATGTAGCAAAAATCAACTTTCTCCAAACATATCGAAGCTTATACTCAAAAAGGTCGCAAACGGCATTTTGAACTCAATGGGGGTGGTCTCGAGTCCCAATTCGACAGTTTGCAAAAAGTAGGTTTTCGGACCAAAATCCGACGAACGGTGAAATATTTAAATAAAATATTTAAATATATAATCGATAAATATGCGAGTTGTTACAGACTCCCCTCCTTAAAGAAATTTGCGTCCTCGCAATAATTAAGAAGGAAATATAAGAAGTAACAACCATAGAAGCATATTAACACAAAAGAAAATTTGAATCAAGAAGTTCACCATAAAGAGCACGAAGGAGTAAATCATAAAGTTTTCGTTCGATGAATTCTCAAGATTTCACATGAGCGATTTGAGAACCATTGAACTTTTATCAAAAAGAATATCTTTATATCGAAGGCGCTCAACCTCCAAAGCAATGATGCGAATAGAATGTTGCTCAAAAGTCAAATTTGGTGAAACTTCAATCCCCTCAATAACACCGGGCTCAAGAATAATAAAAAAAACCGGAAACATAAAAGCATTTCCGTAGTTAAAAGACGTGGAAAACGTCAAGAATAGCAGAAAGTTGAGCCGGTGCAACGGCGTAGTACAAATACGGTACGCCTGAGAAACTAGAAACTCGAAAAATTTGGAGCACCGATGTAGTACAAAGGCGGTACGTCCAGTGAACCAAAAAGCCAAGTCATTGATGTAGTGCAAACGGTACATCCAATGAACCAAAAAGCGAAGACATCGATGTAGTACAAACGGTACCTCCGATGAATCAAAAGCAAAGACATCGATGTAGTACAAACGGTACATCCAATGAATCAAAAGCAAAGACATCGATGTAGTACAAACGGTACATCCGATGAATCAAAAGCAAAGACATCGATGGAGTACAAACGGTACATCCGATGAATCAAAAGAAAAGACATCGATGCAGTACAAACGGTACATCCGATGAATCAAAAGCAAAGACATTGATGCAGTACAAACGGTACATTCGATGAATCAAAAGCAAAGACATCGATGTAGTACAAACGGTACATCCGATGAATCAAAGACACTGATGTAGTACAAACGGTACATCCAATGTATCCAAAAAGAAAAGACATTGATGTAGTACAAACGGTACATCCAATGTATCCAAAAAGAAAAGACATTGATGTAGTACAAACGGTACATCCAATGAATCAAATAGCAAAGTCATTGATGTAGTACAAACGGTACATCCAATGAATCAAAAGCAAAGACATCGATGTAGTAAAAACGATACATCCGATGAATCAAAAGCAAAGACATCGATGTAGTACAAACGGTACATCCGATGAATCAAAAGCAAAGACATCGATGTAGTACAAACGGTACATCCGATGAATCAAAAGCAAAGACATCGATGTAGTACAAACGGTACATCCGATGAATTAAAGACACTGATGTAGTACAAACGGTACATCCAATGAATCAAAAGCAAAGACATCGATGTAGTACAAACGGTACATCCGATGAATCAAAAGCAAAGACATCGATGTAGTACAAACGATACATCCGATGAATCAAAACCCAAATAATTCGGAACACTGACGCAGTACAAAAACGGTACGTCCAATGAACCGAAGCCCGAATGATTTTCGAAACACCGACGTAGTACAAAAACGGTACGTCCAATGAACCGAACACAATAAAAGAACATCGGACGCAAGCTCATAAAAGAAATGAGATGAAACTCAATAAAACGAAGTACATCAAAACGCCCGATGAACTTGATAAAAAGATAATTTCATTCGGTCATCAACAAAGAAACAACCCCTTGTTGCTTACGACTAAACGCATTGGCAACACGATTTCCCCTTCGGGAATAAAAAGAATATCAAGATCATAGGAAGCTAGGAACTCGAGTCAACATGCAGTTCCTTAAGAGAACATAAATATTCCAAAGATTTATGATCGAGGTAGAGAACAAATTTCTCATCCAAATATGATGATGCCAAATTCCAAAAGCAAAAACAATAGCCGAGAGCACTAGATCATAAGTGGCATATCTAGTCTCGATAAGCTATAATGATTTAGAAGCACAAGTGATAGCACGTTCTCCTTTGCAAGAGAACGACATCTAAACCAATACGACTAGTATCGGTACAAATAGCAAAGTCTTGGTTCCCCTTCAGGAATCACAAGAATAAGAGTATCGAAAGGAATTTCTTTCAAATAATTTTCTTTCCCGAAAAGCTAAAGCTTTCAAAAATCAAAATTATTTCGATGAAAAAAATATTTCTAGAAGAATTTACATTTTTCAAGTCAATATGTCGTGTCTGATTGTCACATCAAAGCGTTTAGGAAATTCCTATCGATAACGTTGATCAAGCGCATCGACCAAAATTCTTAAAGCACTCAACGGGCAATACAATCACAAAATCATCTTTTCTAGGATAAATAAATCTCTTAAAAAATTTTAAGAATATTCTTTGCTCGTTTTAAGAGCAAAATCAAATTGCACTTATAATTAAATCTTATGAAAAAGATTTGCAAAATTTTAAATTTCTATTTCCATCCAAAATCCATAAATAAGAATGGTCTCATCGAAATTTTCATATAATATTGGATTTATAAAACGGATGAAACAAGCTGGACAAATTGAATGACATAATAATTCATTAATAGGAATCATAACAAGTGCGGAATGCGATAAGTGAAATGCTAACTTCCGCAACTTGTAGCAAATGAAAACGGTGGTAAAGTCGAACTAAAAAGACCTTAGCACCACACAAAAGATTACTTAGGTGATAATCCTAAGACAAGTCAAATATACCGGAAAATTCTCAAACTATTTAAATGAGAGAAATAACACTTTCCTCACCATAAGGACTTTAAAGAATAAAATGATGCCATCAAGATGGAATCAAAATCACAAAGGAAAAATAGAAATTTTCTTAACAGATTGAAAATGTCGAGGATGAATAGTCCACACGGGACAAAGGATATGGCCTCATAATAATTAAGCCAATCCGTACAAAAGTAAATTCCGAAGCCTAAGTAAAAATATCGGCTCGGAAAGAAAAGTCACATAAAATAATCTCGACATCTAAACAAAAGCAAATTGAGTGTTGCGGATCTACCATCCGAATTCACAATCCTCAAAGAAGTCATCAAGCCGAAAATATTCAAAGAAAAAGAATCGACAAGTTCTTTTGATATAAAAATAATGAGATGAAAGTCATATCAAAAAGAACTCGAATAGAAAGCTCACGAATTTAAAACAATGCCATCAAGGATTGAGTGAAAAATACCTTGACCAAGAGAAGAGTTGCTAGGGGCTTGCACAATATTTAGCTTTCTCATGTCCTTGTTCAAAAGTTTGGGACACGCAGATAAAAGATGACCCGGTTTCTTGCAATAACGACAAGAATGGGGTTTTGGACACATATTCGCATAGTGTTCCATAGAATTACAATTGTAGCATCCTCCACGATTAGGGATTGGAGTCTTTGCTACAAAAGTAGTTTGCTTCACTCTCTTATTGGGATTAAGGCTCTTGAACTTAATATGCCTCTTCTTGGAAGTCCCAATATCACAAACACTTCCTTTACCAACCTCTCCATGACGAAGAGTAACATCCACAAGCTGATTGAAAGAAACTTCAAGTTTCAAAGGTAGAACCATTTCGGGGTCCTTACTCAAAGCATAGATAAACTCTTGATTCTTTACAAGATCCAAAAGATGTTAAGCAGACATAAATACTCCATCCTGAGGAGTAGCACTAGATTGACCGGCGCTGGAATGGCCTGGTCTAACCATTTCTCTTCTTTAAGAAAGAAAGAAAAACGAGGAAAAAGTTATTCTCAAGATAAATATCAAGCAATTCTTGATAGATAAAACAAGTAATCATAAAGAAAATAGGATGAATCGGTACGAAGACTCGAATTAAATCCTCAAGCGCGACTCCTAAGAAAGATTTAGGACGATGATCCTTGTTAAATTATTATACATTGTTCCAAAGTTTGGCTCTGATACCAAGCTGTGACTCCCCATCTCTATACCCACGCTAGCCAAGAACATTACGGTGAATGCTGTGAACTAGCACGGAGAATAAGGCTGTTGAGGAGCGACCATCCGTGTAATTGCTTTGTGCGAGCATCGATATGTCAGATAGTATAGCATGCAATTCTTTTCAAGTGGAAATCCGACATGCCGACACAAACTCAAAGCTACTACACAGTGGCTATAATATCTTCGGAAACAAATATAGAAGTAAACATAACATAAATCAGTCACAGATAATTCATATCACAAAGGCGGAAATAGATATGAATATAACACATGAAAGTGTTCATCAGAGTAGTGGTCTAAAAAGATCCACAATATCACAAAAGAATAGTTACATGAACTACACAAAAGAATAAGTATACATTATGGAGTCTGTATCTCAAATGTATACAACAAAAACTACTAATCTAAGTAGTAAGCAAACGGTCAGAGTAATGGATCCCCGGAGAGAAGTCAAGTCGAAGCACCTGCAACATCTCGGTCTGACCCGAGTACTATTTATAAGAAAATAATAAATGGATCAGTCTAACTATAAATATCAAATAACATGATATAGAATTGGAGATATGACTAAACACATAATAATCACAATGCCAAGCTGTGATAATAAGTAATTGAAAATCAACAAGAGATTAATCAATATCACAATAATCTACTCAAGATAAAAAGGAATGTCATTCACCAAGCCACAATAAATGACATATATATCAATGCCCATCGTAAAAGTTGGTGAAACACAAATTCCAGAAATCAACACACGAAATCCAGAAATCACAATAAAAAGGATGGCCAATCCCACAAACTGGACATCGACGTACCTAGAAAGACACGCCCCATGTACAGTCGAACATCGACACACCTAGAAAGATACATCCCATGCATAAATAAACATCGATGTATCTAGAAAGATACATCCCATGCATAAATAAACATCGATGCATCTAGAAAGATACACCCCATGTAATGTCTAACATCGATGCACCTAGAAAGATACACCCCATGCTATGTCGAACATCGACGCACCTAGAAAGACACATCCCATGCAAAAATTAACATCGATGCATCTAGAAAGATACACCCCATGTAATGTCTAACATCGATGCACCTAGAAAGATACACCCCATGCTAAGTCGAACATCGACGCACCTAGAAAGACACGCCCCATGCATAGACGAACATCGACGCACCTAGAAAGATACGCCCCATGTCCCGACTTATTGAGCCGATTGCTCCACGAAGTAAATAAACATCGATGCACCTAGAAAGACACATCCCATGCATAAATAAACATCGATGCATCTAGAAAGATACACCCCATGTAATGTCTAACATCGATGCACTTAGAAAGATACACCCCATGCTAAGTCGAACATCGACGCACCTAGAAAGACACGCCCCATGCATAGACGAACATCGACGCACCTAGAAAGATACGCCCCATGTCCCGACTTATTGAGCCGATTGCTCCACGAAGTAAATAAACATCGATGCACCTAGAAAGGTACACCCCATGCATAATAAAACATTGACGCACCTAAAAAGGTACGACCCATGTGAGAAATGAGACGAAGCTCAATAAAATGAGGAACAGTCCTCCACATAGACAAAGTGACATCGCACATTGCTAGTCTAAACCACAAAGATGATTGTCATAATCAAAGAGAAGTGTCAATTACACTAAGCTAGTAAACATAAAAGTTTAGCTTCATGTCCCATAACCACTTGCTTAACTTAAACATTTACGAACAAACTGTAAATCTCCACTAGAAAAATGTCACAAGTGGTTCAATCGAACAAGTCCAAAAATTAACCGACGAAGTAAACGCAAGCGTTTCATACCACTTGTTTTACTAAGTCGTTTAATTAGATTTCTCATACGAGTGAGGTAAAGGTTTGTATATACTAATAGATTGGAAATCGGTTTGAGAAAACGAGCTTTGTAAAAAAATAGTGTTGAAATCATTTGAAGAAAGAGTTTTGATATTTACTACTAGTATAGAAAACTTTTATATTTTTAAAGTGACAAAACACAAAGAAGATTGTAGAAACAATCAGTCACTAAAATTCACATACGAAGATATGAATAAAATCCAAAGAAACCGATAAAGAATCCATCGAAATGGATATTCAAAAATCCCTAAAAAGGAGTCATCAATGTCATAATAAATGATAACAACAAATAGGATCATCACGAATCGATTTAAATTGAAAATTCAATCCAAAAAGGCAAAATGGACTCAAACAGCAGGTTCAGTCGACTGAACAGAGTTTTCAGTCGACTGACCCTGTACCTGGAAATTTTCCAGGTTCAGGAAACTTTCTGTTTCCAGTTTCAGTCGACTGAACAGAGTTTTCAGTCGACTGAATCATGCCTGGAAACTTTCGGGTTCCAGGTTCAGTCGACTGAACAGAAGATTCAGTAGACTGAATCATGCCTGGGCTGATTTTCAGCCTTATTCAAATGAAGAGCAAACTCTTCCAAAATGCAACCGGATGAACATTGGCTCTAAGGGTTTATGCCAATCGGTAACCCGGCCCTATATGCTCCTCGGTGCATCACTAAAAGCATGATCAAACATCCATAAAAGGATTTTCACACAAATTTGACTTAAAAATCCAAAAATTGGAATATTCACAAAACCAATCCAAATCAAGAGCAAATTCTCATGAAGAAGTGTTAGGAATTCAAACCTAACAACCAAAGATAATTATAGTCATAGATGTGAGATAAAAATCTCACCTTTGCACCCAAATCAATGAAGGAGAAGCTATGAAGCAATGGCAAGAACAAGCACTCTTCAATTCCAACTCAACAAGCTTGAATCTAAGCTTAAAGGAGAAACATTTCCTAAATTAGGTTTAGGAAATTTCTGAAATTGAATGGAGAAAGAGTTGGAGAAGATGAAGAGAAACTTACCAATGGGTTCTTCTTGAGTTTGGAGCTTGGAATTTGATTTGCAAGAGAAACTAGGGTTTTGGAGTTTTAATTTCCTCTTCCACCCTCCATTAACATAAAAGCTTGAGTATTAGGAAAATAGAAGAGAAGCGAATGAAGAGGAGAGTGTTGGAACTGAGTTAAGTAGCTAATTGGCTCAGCCCAACCAAAGCCCTAAGCGGGAAAAAGTAGCAAAAATCAACTTTCTCCAAACATATCGAAGCTTATACTCAAAAAGGTCGCAAACGACATTTTGAACTCAATGGGGGTGGTCTCGAGTCCCAATTCGACTGTTTGCAAAAAGTAGGTTTCCGGACCAAAATCCGACGAACGGTGAAATATTTAAATAAAATATTTAAATATATAATCGATAAATATGCGGGTTGTTACAGTCTTTTATTTCCCTTAAAACACCCTTTTTGTTTAACACAAAATGTGCGTTTCTTGTATTAAATCTATTAATTGCAATCAACGTTTCCTTTCTTTTTAATTGAAACATTTGAATTACATTAATTGTAGTTACTTAAATTTTAAAATAGACAACTAAAATGGATAAAGAAATAGAACAATTGTTTATTTAAACACGTTTGTAAATTTATTGTTTATACACAAGAGTAATAAATAGATGATTTTCTTATTCTTGTAATCAGTCTGTAAGCTAAAACACAGTTCAAATAAACATATATTTCTTCTTTAAAATCAATCTTTCTGTTCTTATTTTAATAAAATTAAACGTACATTCACAGATGAAATATTCATTTTATTTGATGTAAATTTTTCTTTTTATTAAATCATACTTTCCCTATATTTTCACAAAACATATGCTGCTTTTATTTACACCTATTAATTTATAATTAGTATTCTCTCTCCTATTATCGTGTATTAAATTACAGTATTTTGATAAAATTTTATTCCATCCGTTATATTCAACCAATAGTTATCTTATAATTGGAATTGACATAATTTCAAATATTACTTCAATTAACGTTAATGTAATAATTATTTTTATTTATTGCAATCGATTATCAGTTATAATTTAAATATACTAACTAGATGGTTAATCTTAACATACTTGTTTTCATTAACGTTTTATTTTCACTTAAAAGCTATTAATAACCAGCCAAATGTTGCTCTTTAATTGAGACCTAATTCAATGCATTAATGAATGGGTAAATGATTAAAGTTTTGCACTATTGCCACGATTTCATTAATATACATTAAGGTTTGTTAAGTTCTAATTGACTCCCATTTAATTATTACAATAATTACTACCCTTGCTTCAAATTTCCAAAATTTAGAAATTATAAATTCTATTTTCGATATTTCCATTTAATAGACTTTACATTCTACTATCAATCTAATTGCCCTATTATGGATAGTATTACATTATTGAATCGATTATCCATTTATGTGAGAGTTATTATTTGCCTACTCTTTTTACATTAACAATTATCATCTTATTCCAATATCCAATTAATATAGAAATAAATTTCATCCACTTACAAATAAATGCAATTATTACATATTTCCTTCCAATTAATCTAACATTGATTTCTATAGATAATGCAATTACTACATATTTCCTTCCAATTAATCTAACTTGATTTCTATAGATTGACTTGATTTAATTGCCAAATATATATATATATATATATATATATATATATATATATACATACACATACACACATAAATTACTTTACATCCACATTTCCGTTATGTTATTAATTATCAACAAAGAAACGTTTATTAATTTCAACAACATTGTAATTACTAATTACCTACATTGATTGTATGCGTTTTCCATTATTATCATTCATCAGAATTCTTTTCAACTTTCCATTTCTTGCAATAACTCATAGTTACAATTCATATTGGTTTGTATTTATTCCATTCACACCTTCAGTTATAGCGTAAATTTCTCATTGATACACATTAAAGTTCATTTAGTTTCAACTACTTCCTAATTTCCATTTCTAAGTATTAACACACTCTATATTAACAACTTCTAAACATGGTATTACTTTCCATATTAATGTAACCTTTATTTAGTGTATTAACATTTATTTCAAATTCAAATTTCATCAACCAATTAAACATGTAACTTATAACTATTGCTTACAATCAAAATATTACACCCATTTTCATATTCTGAATGGAGTTAGCATTTAATTTCAGAATTTATCTAAATCTTAACATTAAGACAATATTTAATTACCTTTGATAAAATTAAATCCCCAATTTATTTAATGAAAACAAAATTTTGACCTTTCAGTTATTACAATTAATTGGGTTTGCGCAAATTAATTATTTGTAAACTTACCTTTACAAAAAATATCATAATTTTACATTCCGTTACAAAAATTTAATGCATTGATTTCATTTGTAAATTAAATTCTTTCCTTTAAAAGCTTTCATTCCCAAACCATACTCCAATTACTACAGGACATTGATTTAATTCAATTTACTATCTAATATTATTAATTCATTAAATAAATTCACTACTTACACTTGTTTTCTTATATTCAATTCTTAGCCTAGTATAACCATTTACGTCACTTCAATTTATTCGTCATTTTATATCGACTGTTAATACTTAGCTTAAATTTCCATGGTTTCATTTCACTTCCAACATTTGCTTCATTATTAATTATAAATCTTTATTTCTTTCAAAATTAAATTATGTAAATCTTATTAAAATGACAAATTATACTAACGAAAATTACGGTCGTTACACATTTTCGCACGAGAACCACCACCTGCAACTCCTCTCCCCACCCAAACCCGTGCCTCTGTCCATGTGCATGCCCCGATCCATTAAGCAGCCACCTAACCTGAGCTCTTCCCTCCGACCATGTTAGCCTCTTGCGGAGCTCGGCCAAGCCATCACCGATCCCCTTCTTTATTTATAAAGGCATCGTGAAATTTTTTAAGGTATTATATATATTTTATATATTATGTTAGTATATATGTAGGTTACCTGTGTGTTTGCGTATATATTTGATTATACATACATAATTTCAGCATATAGGGCTACTGTAGTACATATATGATTTGTATATTTATGTCTGTTGAATCTATGTTAGTAATATACCTATGCTTGTTATATAAATTATATAATATATTGGTATATAATTTATAATAAAGTAAGTTTTATTAGCCGTATATGATACTATTGTGTATGTAAGCTTATATTATTATCTTTTGTTTGTATAAATTATATTATATATATTAGCATTATATATTGTCAGTACACATGTTTGACATATTGTTTTGCATATCTCTTTTCAAAGTCTGATCTATATGTATACTTGTTTTAAAATGTAACATATATATATATATATATATATATATATATATATATTTGATCTTAAATATATGTGTTTACATCAAGTGAATGATTTTCTACAATATAGATTCTAGATTTATATTGTCTTATTTTTTTGATTTTAAATAATATTTATAAAAATTTATTTTGAGGTTGGTTTAAAATATAAGTATATATAGGGATATTTTATTTATATATGTGTTTATGTAAATAAGCATATGAGTTTGGTTCCAATTATATATGTGGGAATTTTATTTGTGTTTGAATTAGATATCGATTTGAAAATATATGTTTAAATTGATTTTTTGAAATTTTATATATAATATATATTTATTTCATCGATCTCTTGTCCATATTAACTCACCTTTTCAATATCAAATTTATCGCGGTAAACTCCTATCTTGTCGTTGTCCCTCTCGCTTGATCTGTATGCTTGTTTATGTCTATTCGCTTCCATTCTCGCTCATCTCGCTAGCCTCAAGGTGAGAAATCACTCACGATTAACATTCTTATATTTATTTAGTTTGATTTCACTTGAAACGATAATTGAAATATGCTGCTAAATTGAACTATTAATTATATAATTGTTGGATATGATATGCCATTATCCGTATCTGTTCACCTATGAGATATGACAACATATCCTGTTGTTTATATTTTTTTTATCACTGATGAAATATATCTGTTGTTGATACGCTATATTATCATAATGTTCTCATTTTGCAAGTTCCCTGTTAATTTAGAATTCCCTATGGGTAGAAATGATACATACCCGAAATGATCTTGTAGAATAGGAGAAAATCGTTATGGGTTGAAATGATAAACCCTAGTGATTTTCATTGACTTTGAATTTGGGATTGCGGTTTGAAATGATATATACCCGTAGATATTCAAATTGCGGATTGAAATGACAAATATCCATATCACTTAACCATAGGGTAGAAAATTATATACAGGTGCCGATATTCTATATATAAAAATGATTTCCATGGTTTTGAAAGGAAATATATGGTTTTAAATAATATGAAATTTAAGATATTATATATAAATGTTAATTTTATAAAGGTGTAAATTTTAGATTTTTAAAATTTTATGTTTGGAAATTTTAAATTTATAAGTTAGTTTGAAAATATAATCTTTAAGATTTTACTTATAATTTTACTATTTTAATAGGTAAATAGATTTAATATAAAATAAATTTAATAATAAGGTTTAATTTAATAAAGTTTAGTTTAATTAATATATAATATGTTTTAAGTATTTATTTAAAGCTATATCTTAAAAGTAGATTTTTTTTTATAATTTCAATAAATTAAGGTTGGAAAGATAAATTTACTTAAATTGATTTGAAACTTATTGAATTGAGATTTTAAAGATATGATTTTATAAGTTTATTTTGACTTAAAGTGATTAAATGAATATTTCAAGTTTAAATAAATTGAAGGGAATATTTAATATATTTAAATGGTAATTTAAGGTTTTATTTAAATGATATTAGATTAACTAAGTGAATATTTCAATATTAAATAATGATAAAGTTGAATTTGAAATATAAATGAAATTTATCAAAATTGAATTATTGTAAAGGTTTGAATATTTAAACTTTAAAATCTATTGAAATTGGGATAGTTTGATTTGTAGTTCAAATCTATATTTTAAATAGATATAAATTAATGGTTATTGAGATGTTGAATTAAATTGAAATTTTGTGAATTAAGATTTAATTATGTTGAATTTTTGAATTCAAGTTGATTTGGACCGATTTGTGAAATTTGTGGAAACTATTTATTTATATAAAGTATTTTTATTACATACTAAAAACTATTTTAACATACATAAATTATTTTAATATATAAAAACTATTTTAATATAAAACTATTTTAGTATACTAATTATTTTAACACAAACTATTATTAATTTGTATCTATTTTAATATACAAATTATTTTAATATATAAAATATTTTAAACTATAACTATTTTTATTATATATACTATTTATTTTTATATCTAAACTATTTAAGTGGGAAGTGTTATGATTTCCAAATTATTAAATTTAAATGTATTATGATTTCAAAGTGTTATGATTTCCAAAGTATTAAAATTTCAAAGTATTATGATTTCAAAGTGTTATGATTTCTAAGTTATGATTTCTAAAGTGTTATAAATTCGAAAGTGTTATAATTTTCGAAAGTGTTATAATTTTCAAAATGAATATTATTTTAAAGGGAGTAATGATCTCGAATTGATATGGTTTTGAAATGATATGATATTTTGGTATGAATTACAATCTATTTGAAATGAAATGATGACGGTGTTATAATAACATTTGGTTGTTAAAGAGACCAGGATCAGTTATTGTCGTACTCTCTACTAATACCGAAAACCATTTAACAACCGTGTATGCAGTGTAGATTCCAGAACGAAGTAGGTTGGTTAGCGACGATCCTATATGAGGTATTTACGTAAATCTGACTCCCATGAGTTAGCTTGTGGAGCAATTGACGGGCCAAGTGAGGTAGCTCCTCTGATCGGATACACTTCTTCGATACCATCTATTACTTTGTGGTAATTGGGTGAACCCTCAGATTTTTGGGAGTGTTGGACGAGGTGGGCGGTAGCTGTGGCTATGCATTACCATCAGCCCGGAAGTGTAATTGGTATATCTACCCTGCATTGCCTAGTTGTGCCGTGTCACCTATCTTATCGAGACCACTACGAGTTTGTTTTGTGTCGTACCTATGGAGTGCTCTCTGGTAGCCTACTGGTTTGGTGGAGTTTACAGTAATGTATAAACTACGACATTTTATAAAATGTGTTAAGGGGGATATGGGTAACGCCTTAAGGTTATTTTAATAGTTTATCTTATTATAGACATTATTATAATAACGTACATTACTACATAGTAGATAGTTCCATGGATCCTTAAAGGATGGTTATCCCAAACATCCTTTGAGTTATTTGTATTTCAATTGATATTTCACCTGAGTTTGATTTATTGATATAAGAATGTTAATCCTGACTCGAGTGTTTTATATTTTTCTTTATGCTTGGGTCAGACTAAGTGTCACAACATTTGAGACTCACCTTTGGAGTTGGAGCTTCGCTTGGAGATCCAGCTATCTATTCATCTTTTAGTTATTCAGTTGACTCCAGTGGTATTCAGATTTTGTAATTTGACTATGTATTTGAGACTGCTATGTATCTTGATTTTCGCTGTATTTTGTTTCATACTCTGTTGTTTATATTGTAGCTTCATGAACTACTATTCATCTGTTTTCGCTGCTTGTTGTTATATTACTCTGTGTCTGTGATTCTGTGATTGATTTATTTACTGTACATGCCGAGTTTTGCCAAATATAAATTAACAATCTGATATTTTGAGCAATTCAATTCCGGCATGTGTGGATGCAAATGGCACGAAATATCAAGATGCTACACAACTCCTAACTATGTTGTCTTTGTCTTAATCTCATCTTTACCTTAAGGATAGCTCAAAAAATAAAGAGATATTTGTCACTTATGTCTACCATTTCGCAACTACCTAGGTATAATGCACATACCTTGCGGAAAACTCAACAAAAATAAGCAATTATCTTACCTCTTTTATTCTATATACTTATAGGTATATGCATAACAATTGAGGAAAGCTCAACAACTAAGGAGTATGCAAGTAATATATTAATATATAAATGGTACATAACAACTATATATTAAAGATTCATAATCTTTAATATATTGAATTGAGCGATATCGACTTATGGAATATTGTATTTCTTATGGGATGAATTTTGAAAATTTCTTGCGTACATATACACACACATAAACTCTCTCTTACATCATCTTAAAAAAATAAAGATAGTGTAACATATATCATTATATATGATATGTATTTATATGCTTTAATTACTTAACAAATTAATTAATTAATTTACTAATATAACTAATATTTTAAAATTTTCAAAATATATTAAATTTAAAATTTTATTTTTGTTTTAAAACAATTTTGAAAATTAGTTTAAAGCCCAATTCAAATTGGGCCTTTTCTTTTAGGGGCAACCATTGAGCTTACTACACCTTATTATTAGAACCTCCATTCTATGGCTTCAATGACAGCTATGCAATCACATATATTATATATCATATCAAGATTATAGGAATATACTACAAGAGATCGACATGCTCAAAGATAACAAGACTCGAAGACCAACAGAGGTTTACGGACCATGCTATGATTAGTAAGGTTATACTAGTGTATTAAGAGTCTTAGATAAATATAAGGTCGCCTTGAGCAAATATGCACACGCGAATTCATATATACAAAATCGGCAATAAAAGACATTCAAAATTAGCATTAAAATTTTTATAATATGAAAATGCCAGTCACAGACGTCTATCCTCTGAAAACTGGTAAACCACAGACATCTATCATCTGAAAACTGCTATAACCTGAAAGGTGGCTTCGTTTCACATTGAATAGATGCTTCTGTTAAATTGAATAAACTCATCTCTTCATCAAAAGGTTGCAGCCATTAAATTGAATAGAGTTTGTCTAATAGTAACAACTCCTCGTCTGCATCTCTTTAAACCTACAAATGCTACAAAGACTGAGATTAACATTAGTCAATTCTCTTGATTTCTTATTACTCATTATTTACATATCTATGCATGTCTTGCTTACATATTCTCAATCTATCATAATCAAAATATCGTTTTGGTTAAAACACTTCCTACAACTCAAAGCATTCACATTCACATACTCAAAAGAGAACATAGGAAGATTTGTTCTATTAGTCGAAATTCATGTTATTTGGAACATAATATTAACAGATATATACTTTTGTATTAGCCTATTCCTTCGAGCGAAGCAATGGTTAGTTGGTTAAAGGAAATACCGAAGGGGAGTTTCGGGACTAGATGTAGGACGGATGGTCCGAACCAGTATTAAATAATTGGTGTGCTCGCTTTTATTATTTACCTTATTTATGTGACAACCCACATTTTGAAATGTTTAAATAAAAAATAATCCACACATGTCTAACAATCTGAAACACATATAATCATTGAGACTAATTAAAAAAATAAGTAAAGAAGAAGAAAACAAACATAGAATCTTTTAGCGGAATGGTAAAATATAATAATCGGATAAGCAGTTCATGAAGAAGTTTATATTATACACTTGATTATAATCTATACAACATTAATCAGAGTTATATATACATCAAGGATAAATAAATAATGCAACATAAAACATGATGCAGGAATACTAATAGTAATAATATACCAAATTTTCGTCTTCGTCCTCCAGAATAAATCTTCAATAAGCCAAAAAACTCAAGACTGACCCAAGCGTAATGAAAAGAAGAAAAACTCAAGTCAGGACTAAAATATCCTTATGTAAGTCAAATCAATATCGTGTATAACATGAGTGTAATAGCATCAGAGATGTTTATGGGATTTCACATCTCCTATCCAGTGTATAACGTGCATGCAATAACTCAAGAGATCTTATGAGAATTTCCATCTCTTAAGGATTCGTTAAAATATTTTTATGTAGTAGAATACGTTACATATATAATGTCTAACCAATAAAATAAATATTTTTCTTAGCGTTAAGGCTTTACATTGATCCCCCTAACGCGTTTTTAAGCATTGGCGTACAGTTTACATTTGACATCACTAGTAGCATGTCGGTAGTCAGGGATGCGCCGTGATACGATAACACTAAACCAAAATCATATGGGTCTCGTGTAGGGATAAAAGTATGACAAGGCATGTGAGACGATGCCCAAGGTAGGATACTATCAGTTCACCCTTCCCAGCTGGTAGTAACGCATCATAGCTATGATCGCCCACCATGTCAGAGGCTCCCATAAATCAGAGGGTGCACACCAATCAATCATAATGTAAATGATGGTAAAAATGAAGAAGTGTGTTCACTCAGGGTAGCTAGCCCACTTCGTCGGTACGGCACCTGTTTTAGTCATTTCAAATCAGCACAAGTGCCAGGCTAATCCATCATTGTTCTCTTTCTTTAAATCCAGCAAACGATACCAAATCCAACCACTTCATTCTGGATCATCCCTCCACTTACACTGTTGTTAAAGTGGTTTTCGTATCGACAGAGAGTATGCCTATATCCGGCCCCGATCTCTTTAACAACCAAACGTCATTTACACACCATTGGTACTTTTACATTTCGAAAACATTTCAAACTTAATATCAAAATATCATATTTGCTTCAAAATTAAATCCATTTCGAAATCATCATATTCACTCAAAATATACCATTTCACTTCAAAAATCATTTTCGCCTCAATATTTCGATTTCACTTCCAAAATCTTTACGAATTTCATTTCACGTTATAACTTCATTTTAGCCCAATTCGCACTTAAATCCAAGATTTGATTATAAACATTTCAACCCTAGACCAGTTTGAATTTTTTTGAAAAATAGTTTTAAAATAGTTTAAACAATTAAAATAGTTAAAACCGGTTTAAATGGTTAAAATAGTCTAAATGGTTAAAATATTTTAATATAAAATAGTTTAAGTATTAAAATGGTTTATATAGAAAAATAGATTGAAAAATCCAAAATAATATGAATATTTAAAAAGATAGATTTTAATATTTCATATCAAAATAATTTATTTGAAAATAGTTTCAAAGTCAAACTGATTCAATTTCCAAATTTTCTAATTCAAATCACTTTTAAATTTCAATTTCAATTTAATCGATTCAATTCCGATTTCATGTCGAATTTTTCTTTGATTCCAAATTAATTTCGATGTCAATTCAAATTATTTTCAATTCCAAATTCGAATCAATTTCAATTACAATTCCAAAATAATTTCAATTTCAAATGCCATTTCGATTTTTATCAATTCGTGGTTCGATTTTCAAAATATTGATTCAAAACACTTAAATCAATTTACTTTCAATACCCAATTTGAAATCCAAATTCTCAAATTTAATTCAATTCCGAGCTCAGTTTCAAAGTAGTTCAATTTCCATAATGTCAATTTTCATTTTCTTAAAATCAAATCATTTAAATAAATTCTAAATCAAAAGTTATGAAATCCTTTAGTTTAGCCAATCTGATGTCCGTATATAATTTTCTATTCTGTGGCCAAGTAATCAGTATTTCAATTTAATTTCAGGGGTGGGTATATATTATTTCAACAAAAATCACATTGTCATAGGTATATATCATTTCAACTTATTTCGTAATTTATTCAAAATAATTCAATTTACAGATTTATATACCGTAAATAATTTACCCGGCAATAACAAGATATATGTAAAATAAATGTACATTCAATCATCCAAATATCAATCAATTGGCATCATCATAATCAATCATACAGATAGACAATATAATTCATAACAATTCCATAGTTATTGATATCGGTATTTTATTGGCAATTCAATTCCAATTTGGAATTTGACTGTCAATTTTAATTTTTAACAATTAATTCAAGGACAATTTAGATGATAATTAATTTATCAAACGACGATCAATAAATTTATACCACTTTATACTTTCAAATTTAACTAGCATAAAAATATTTTAGTATATTGTGAGCGTTATAAAACACTCAACTTTATTTTCTGTTGTCGTCGAGACTTTCCGTTTTGGAAATAAAACCGGACAAGTCCGATTTTAGCCCAAATTTCGACAGTCTCCAAATCCATCCAAAGTAGTTTCACTGCAAAGCCCTCATCATCACAATTGTAATGCAACCTGTTTTGTCATGATTGGACTTCTTATAAAAAAGCTATAAATTTTATAAGTTGTCGAACATTTGTAATTTAAATAAAATAACCAACTTCAATCTCACATTAATTACCAAACGACCATCCTCTAGTCTCCCCCAAATCGACCTCACATGTACACAACACGACTGCATATCCAAATAGCGGTGGGCGTAAATGATGATACTAAGATTTACTCATCGGAATCGAATTCCGACTTCGCCGTCCGCTTCCTCCTCTCAATCTTCATATGTCTGCACCCAAATTTCTGCGCTCAATCTCCCCATATGATTCATGATCAATGCCTCCCCTATCCTCGACTGCTATAGGTCGCGATCCCTAATGATGGATCACACCACCCAAAAATTTGCCCAGAAGTATGCTCCACCACCTCGAACTCGAATCCAAACTTCGCTCGCCCAAACGACGACCCATACTCGAGATAAACCGAACCCTGTTGTCCCCTACCAAAATGTCGAGCTGTAGAACGACGTCGCACCCAACTATCAATATAGCAGATCGAAGTATTGGATGAATCATGGTTTTCAAAATTTGTTTAGAAATTTTTCGTTGGGTATATTTTAAGATATGAATTTTTGAATTCACAGTTTTTTTTCTTGCTGCTCTGTTAAAAGTGGTGAGGAGATGCGTGATTTTAAAAGTGAATAGGTAGGCTCGCACAAAATAATAGGGTGGTTGATGGATTATGTAAATGGCTGAAAGACAACGTCAAATCGAATTGAATTATATTATTTAAAATTTAAAAATATCTTGCTAAAATTTTTGGATCCCAATCGACGCATGCCACCAGATGTTCATAATGTTATACCTCTATCCCGAATGCAATGAAATAAGTTTTGAGTCCCAATTTGATCGTATGGAGAAGATAGCTTTTTGGTCCCAATTAATATATTGAATTTTCGATATTAAATTCAATGCATTTCTATCCCGTACGACCAAATGATAACTCCAAACGCTATAAAATTTGAATTCCGATAATAAAACGCTATTACAGATCTAGTGGAACTAATTTCATCAAAATCCGGGACTATGCCCTGGAAGGCTATTTTTTCTCACCAATTAAAATATAAAATTTTAAATTTTCAATTATTCACTTTTACCCAATTTAAATGTTAAAAATATTCATTCATATTTGTATAAAACTTAAATCAATTTTTGATATCGTTTTCATTCACATTATTTCAGATTCAATTATTCAAACAATTTCCAATATTAAATTTAAAAAATTAATTATCCTATAAATCAATATAAATAAATCTTGAGTTCCAAATAAATTTTAGTCATCCACATCATTTTATTTCTATCTAAATAACACAACATTTACTATTCAATTCTTGCTATTGATTATAAATACATTCAATATATAGAATTCCATTTCAATAATGGTTATCACCAAATCTTATAAATTAGTTTATTTCAAAATTTTATTCAAGTTCATATCTAATAACTTACGTTCAAAATCATTAAATTATTTAACCATTTTTATTTAACAATTACATTAAATTTAATAATTTAAAATAACTAAAAATACAGGTCGTTACAATCTCCCCACTCAAAACTTTTCATCCTAAAAATGAAACTAAGTAGAGAATTTTACATTTGGTATATTTTATTCAAAATAATCAACTTATAAAACTGTAACAACCTTGAATTTTGAATAATAAATTGAAAATATTTAATTAATTTTTAATATTTGAATGATGGTTTAGTTTGAATTCCCAATATAACAATGAAATTGGCGATTAAATTTTAGAATTTAATCTATTGGAAGTTGGATAAAAATTTGAATCTTCAATTTTAAGCTGATTAAAAATAATTTAAAAGCTTAGAAAATTCACATTGATAATACTGAAGATAAAAGAAGCTTCAGAATTGGATTTGAAAGTGATTCATACAGTTTTGAAATGTTTATCGTTTAAATTGAATTTAAAAATAGCCTTCCGAGGCATGGTCTCGGAATTCGACGAAACCAGTTCCATTGGGTTCGGAATATTGTATCATTATCAGATTTCAATTTTCGTGGCGTTCTGAGTTGATATGTGAGCATACGACATATAAACGTGTCAAAGAGAATTTATACAAAACAAATTGAATTTGAAATGAAAAAAAATAAAAAAAAATAAAAAAATAAAAAAAATATAATTTGATATCTTTTCACCATCATGTTTTCCTCTCCTAGAATCATGCCTTCACTTATGCCGTAACTCACGCCCAAAATCGTACCCAAAATCACGCACCTTCTCTTCAAAGCAGGCCGAAACCCTCTTCTTGTCATTAAAAAAAAAACCCAATCGAAAGAAAAAAATGGCGACTTTGATAAATTTTCGTTCGTTCCCCTCTGAAGCTTAGGGCTTTTCAAAATCAAAGGCGGCCGACCCAGTAGCTTTGATCGATCGATTTGCTTCGCCTCGTTCTCGACCGCTCCCGGCAAAGGTGAGTGACCCTCACATCTACTTCATCCTCCTTAGGTCGTTCGATTTTGTTATGAGTTGATAATTTCTCTGTTGTTTTTTTTAAAAAAAATATGGTGTTGATTTTTAGTTGGTTCGATTTTTCTTGTTGGCTTCGGCCTTGTTTTCTCTGATGAACTGCGGGCATGTTGGTTTCGTATGGCTCGCATTGACTTCGGTCACTTGATATATATGTGTGATTTGGTGATTTCCATGGCTTCAGCCCTATACATTTTTTTGCATTTTGTTTTGCACATTATAGCCTTGGTCCAAAAGCTTCTCTTGTGACACATCTGACTTCGGTCGTTTTGATTTTTTAAGATGTTTTTAGTCACTGTTTCAACTTGGTTATGCTTTTGGTCTCTCAGCTATGAATTATATTGTGATATTTTCGTCACTGTTTTGCATTTTGGTTTTAAATCATGACTTGATGGAGTTGTTGCCATTACTATTGGTCTCAACTTCATTTTGTCTGCACCTAGTTGATCAGGTTGCATACTCCCTGACGCCTTTACGTGCTTTGTTTATCTGCTGGCATGTGATTCAGAGTGCTTTACATTTCTCTGTGAAAATTTGTGGTTCATGTAGCCTTGCATCGTGTTGAGTCCTGTAACAGTGACTTGACCTCTGTATTTGGTTAATGAGTTCGATCATTAGTTCAAGTATTATGCGTGTTTGTTTGTCTTGGTTCGGTCTGATTCATGTTGTATTGGTTTTTTTTGAGTTCCAATTCATCATTATACTACCCTTATACACTTTTGTTATCTGAACTTGCTGTATGTAGTTGCTAGTTGCCTCGAGTGAATACTAAGTTCAGCCATATTTTTGTTTCACTAATGCATCAAGTATGGCCATTCACTTGAATTTTCTGTTGGTTCATGCCTTGACTTTAACTGTAAGTTGACTTATTTTGTTTATGTAAGCTGCTGTTTAAAAAGACAGTTTGGGAATTTTTGAGCATCAATTATATGCATACACATATATGCTCCATTGTTATTTCATAGGTATGTGCCGTCTGCACTTGATTCTTCTCATCTTCAACAATGATGTTTTGGGTCTTGTTAGCTTGAGTTTTGCTGCACCTAGTTACTTGTTTGGTCTGTAGTTCCAAGTTGCCATCTCCGATCTTTAATGTATGGCTGCTGTAGTACATAAAGCTTGTTGAATTAATTGAATTTGGCCTTTGTCTCACTAGTTGCCAGATCTTGTTGCTTCATCGTGGTTGAACTTCACGTTGAGCCCAATGAACTGGTTTTTTTTAAGTCTGTACGTTGTTCCATTTGAAAGTATTTGGACTTTGATGTGAACCTATTACCTACTCGGTATTGTAGTTTCACGGTTACATTCAAGTGTACATCACCTGTTGCTGTTGCATATGTTGTTTCTCGACCTGTTGCAGTGTAATCTTCTTGTGTATACTTTTTGAAGCTTGCACTGTTAAGTTTTACAGTAGCATACTTGTATATCTTTGTTTATGTCTCCCATTTGCATTGGATTCACTTGCATTGCTGAGTTGTCCTTTATGTTTGTTGTATATATGAAATTGATTCATATGTATGCTGAACATTGCTTCTCAGTGACATTTACTTGCATTCATATGCTTAAATGTTTTAGTTGTTGTTTGTGTTGACTTTGGCCTGCTGTTCAATGGCAGCGCATTGATATTGGAAGCGTTGCATACCTGTTGTCTTGGTTCTGACCAAGTGGCACTATAATCTGACTTGGGTTTAAGCACCACTGGACTGATATGCATTGGATTTGTTTTTCTAATTACACTTGAGTTGAATCCAGCTTAACCGCTGGGGTTTGACCTTGTGCTCGTTTGGAACTTTCGTTGATTTTTTGTGCATTTCCTACAGTAGTGGCGAGGCCGTACACGCGTGCGTGTACTGCAGCCCTACTAGTTCTGCCGTTTTAAATTGATTGATTTCAATTGATGAAATTTTTTTATGTTGCCAATTCAATATATTTTGAATCGTATTTTGATTTGGTTTAAATTTGATGATTTTGTTATTAATTGCCGTTTAGGAAATTTTGATGTTTTTCTAAATTATCTTCATTAAAAATTCCTTCATCTATCTTCGTTGATAATTTGGATCTACTGATTTATTGTTTAACACTGATAAGTGTTATATTTACCGTTATCCGATTTCTTGTTAAAGGATCGGATAGGTGAATTTATATTTGATTGTCGTCTAATTGTTGTTTGATTATTCTTGCCTCTATGCACTAATAACTGAGTTTGAATTAGACTGACCCCTGTGTTATTTTCTTTTAAATGTAATACTCGGGTCAGACCCAGTATTTTACAGCTTGAAGATTTTCGGGCAGCGAAGTTAGAGAGAGAGGGGGATAACGCTTCACTTTAGCTTTTCAGGGATTTATTTTTGTACTTAAAGAAATATTCCGCTGTATAAATTAATGCATTGTACAAACTCTAATATATGTAAGAAAATTCATTATGTGAAATATAATTATTCTGTGTTTCTGTGGCTGATTCTGTTTAAACTCTATAAACTGAATAACAATCCGTCATTTGAACGTTTCAAGTAGGTTTAATTACGGACTAGGGGCGGTCAGAAGGGTGGGTCATTACAAAAGTGGTATTAGAGCTTTGGTTTATACAAAGCTCAGTTTATGATGTTTAATATGAATAGTTACTAGAATCATTTTAAAGAAAAATGTTTTTCAAATCTAAAGAAGTATAAAAAATTTGTTGTTTTTGAAAGTAAAAGGTATTTTGAAAATTCAAATCTTTTCGGAAATTCCCCTCTCTAAATTTAGGTTCACGATAGTTTGTCTACGATAAGGTCTCCTTAGATTTGAATCTCAATCTTTCGAAAACCATTATCGAATTGTTGTGATTTATGAAAAATAAAATGTAAGTTAAGTGAATTAATAAATTGGTTTGAATCAAATATTTTGAATATCTCCATAGTAATAATTGTGAAATAAAATGACATGTCAATTTAGTTATAGCCAAGGGGATCATTGAACTATAACTTGAGAATTTGATTCTGAATTCTTTTGAAAATTGATTTCAAATGTTTTGAAGAATGATTTAGTAAATAAATGGATTATATGTACTTAACTTATAAATGGACTTTTGGTATATAATTGAGTTATATAAATTGAATTGAATTAATAAAGGAGATTTATAAATCGAAGTTTTATAAATAGAAATGGAATTTGTAAAGATTGTTCATAAATTCGAAACCAATTGAATTTGATAAATGAAACATAGAAGTTATTAAAGGAGATATATTCGTGATTTTGGACAGCAAATTATCCTTTAAGTTAAATATTGTGATAGTAAATGTTGGTTGGGAATTTTATCCACGATTTTGGACAATGGATAATCCTTTAAATAAATGTGTAGAAACATTGAATTGAATAAACGATGTATATTCGCGATTTGGGACAGTGAATATATTATTGAATAAACGGGTATGATTTGGAGAAGTGAAATTTAAAAGAATGAAGTTAATTGTTTTTAAAGATATTTTAAAAATGTATTAACTATCGAATACATAGATTTCAACATTCATTGTTGAAATAGACATTTTCGAGAAATAAGGAAATGGTGGACTATAACACTGTTGTTATAGTAAATGGTTTCCGAAAGGAAATGTTTTATATAGTATTGGGATTTATATATCTATCTTAAATCCGAATCCCTATACTAGAGATTTTGAGTTATCGTAACGATGTTTTACGTAACATTCGTTTTGACTCAAATAAATGTGTTTAAAAGAACGCTTTCCTTAAAGAATGGAATATATACTTGATTATGATTTAAGTATATTGAATATTTTTCAAGTGTTGAAAATAAATAGATTTGTGAATTACTTATTATTAAATAAGTATGGAAATGTTTTCCAATATGAAATGGAAAGTTTGAAATTCTATCTTTTAAAGATAAATTGAAAAGTGAATATTTGAAATTTGTTTCAAATGTTTAAGTGTGGAAAATTATATATATCTTGTAAAGATGTTTTTGGGAAATTTGGACAATTAGTTCAACTTGAATTTTTTTCAAAAAAGATTGAATTATGAGTTAAATTGAGTTTAACTTCGACACCAAAAACAATATAAGTTGAGCTTTGAATTTCGGATAGTCGATTTGGATTGTATGTCTAACATGGTGAATTGATGACATAGCAATTGATCTCTATTAAATATATATCTGTGGTGGCGGAGAATTTATTCTTTTAGCTTAACATCCTTCTCTGAGACGTACGAGCTTAGAGGTTATATATCGGTAGACATCAATTATGTGTTGAGAATTGACGATGTAACGTGAAATCCAAATCGAATGTGAAGTCGATAATGAATTGGATTATGAATGTGAATTGGGTTTGAGATAACCTTATAATTTTCAGATCGATTTAGAGGAAAATTTTAAATCGGTAACGAGATGGAAAATTTAGAAATCCTCTATTTGTTATAGATATGAGATATTGTGGTTTTTGGAACTTATATATGTGAACGTAGTAATTCGAAAACCATCAGTTTGGAAAGTCATTATTATGAAAATCCTATGTAAGTTTACATAGGTATGATATGTACGAAATGTGAAATGAAGTACTATATTTATATGACATTATGTTTTCTAAACTGAGGATATGGACAAGTATCTTCCATTAAAAATTTGTGAAGGTGTTGGAACTCGTTGTGAGTGTCCATTTGAAATTCGTAGCTACGTAGAATTTCCATAAGTTGGAATGTCCATTTGGACTAGAATCCCTCATGATGGATCATCGTGATGGGATCATGTGAATTGATGATGTATGCTAGCGTAATTCGTGGGGCGTGATGCCTACAGTTACAAGCGATTCCACTGGGATAGTGGCGCAACCGCGGCGTAAACTGCGATCTAGAGGCCAAAGTTTAATTTGAGGGGCGAGATGCCTACAGTCACAAGCGATTCTACTGGGATAGTAGCGTAACCACCGTGTGAACCGCGATCTATGGCAACAACCATGGCGAAATTCAAGAGATGTGAAATCTACAGATTACAAGCGATTCTACTGGGATAATAGCGTAACCGCCGGGTAAAATGTGATCCATGGGGGAACGTGCTTTCCATAGCCATTTTTAAAAGAATTTTTAAAAGTATTTTCACTGGGAGTTGAAGCAAGTATATTTAGTACTTGGAGATTTTCAGTCCTGCGCCGCCAGCGTATGCCTAATGTCTGTGAGAACGACGATAGACTTGTTAAACTTCGAGTTAGCCAGTATTTTCAAAACTTTAGATAGCAAATCAATAGTCTGAAAATTAAAATTACATGATTCCACCTTAGTAGGAAGAAGATCTTTCAAATGTCTTGAAAGTCCACAGCTTTGAAAAAAAAATATGATATGCAAATCTCTAGCATGAAGAATTGCAAGTTTAAATTTGAGTTTCGTAAGTCGAAAATTTTGGTAAAAGACTTTTACGTCTTGATTTTAGAAAATAATGAACAAAGCTAGGGAGATAAAATAAATGGAATGAAGCCTATGTTTATTTATTTTTAATAAGATTCGAACTTGGTAAAAATTGTGTAGGGTATAAATATCGGTGAGATTTTAACAATCGTTTTTCCTAACTTATAATTTCGGGACGAAATTCTTTTAAGGGGGAAGATTGTAACAATCCTGAATTTTGAATAATTTAAATTGAAAATATTTAATTAATTTTTAATATTTGAATGATGGTTTAGTTTGAATTCCCAATATAACTATGAAATTGGCGATTAAATTTTAGAATTTAATCTATTGAAAGTTGAATAAAAATTTGAATCTTCAATTTTAAGCTGATTAAAAATAATTTAAAAGCTTAGAAAATTCACATTGACAATACCGAAGATAAAAGAAGCTTCAGAATTGGATTTGAAAGTGATTCGTACAGTTTTGAAATGTTATCGTTTAAATTGAATTTAAAAATAGCCTTCCGAGGCACGGTCTCGGAATTCGACGAAACCAGTTCCATTGGGTCCGGAATATTGTATCATTATCAGATTTCAATTTTCGTGGCGTTCTGAGTTGATATGTGAGAATACGACATATAAACGTGTCAAATAGAATTTATACAAAACAAATTGAATTTGAAATGAAAAAAAATAAAAAAAAATAAAAAAATAAAAAAAATATAGTGTGATATCTTTTCACCAGCATATTTTCCTCTCCTAAAATCATGCCTTCACTTATGCCGTAACTCACGCCCAAAATCGTGCCCAAAATCACGCACCCTTCTCTTCAAAGCATGGCCGAAACCCTCTTCTTTTCATTAAAAAAAAACCCAATCGAAAGAAAAAATGGCGACTTTGATAAATTTTCGTTTGTTCCCCTCTGAAGCTTAGGGCTTTTCAAAATCAAAGGTGGCCGATCCAGTAGCTTTGATCGATCGATTTGCTTCGCCTCGTTCTCGACCGCTCCAGGCAAAGGTGAGTGACCCTCACATCTACTTCATCCTCCTTAGGTCGTTCGATTTTGTTATGAGTTTATAATTTCTCTATTGTTTTTTTTTTAAAAATGGTGTTGATTTTTGATTGGTTCGATTCCTTCTTGTTGGCTTCGGCCTTGTTTTCTCTGATGAACTGCGGGCATGTTGGTTTCGTATGGCTCGCATTGACTTCGGTCACTTGATATATATGTGTGATTTGGTGATTTCCATGGCTTCGGCGCTATACATTTGTTTGCATTTTTTTTTTCACATTACAGCCTTGGTCCAAAAGCTTCTCTTGTGACACATCTGACTTCGGTCGTTTTGATTTTTTAAGATGTTTTTGGTCACTGTTTCAACTTTGTTATGCTTTTGGTCTATCAACTATGAATTATATTGTGATATTTTCGTCACTGTTTTGCATTTTGGGTTTAAATCATGACTTGATGGAGTTGTTGCCATTACTTTTGGTCTCGACTTCATTTTGTCTGCACCTAGTTGATCAGGTTGCATACTCCCTGATGCCTTTACGTGCTTTGTTTATCTGCTGGCATGTGATTCAGAGTGCTTTAGATTTCTCTGTGAAAATTTGTGGTTCAGGTAGCCTTGCATTGTGTTGAGTCCTGTAACAGTGACTTGACCTCTGTATTTGGTTAATGAGTTCGATCATTGGTTCAAGTACTATGCGTGTTTGTTTGTCTTGGTTCGGTCTGATTCATATTGTATTGGTTTTTTTTTAGTTTCCAATCATCATTATACTACCCTTATACACTTTTGTTATCTGAACTTGCTGTATGTAGTTGCTAGTTGCCTCGAGTGAATACTTAGTTCAGCCATATTTTTGTTTCACTAAGCATAAAGTATGACCATTCACTTGAATTTTCTGTTGGTTCATGCCTTGACTTTAACTGTAAGTTGACTTATTTTGTTTATGTGAGCTGCTGTTTAAAAAGACAGTTTGGGAATTTTCGAGCATCAATTATATGCATACACATATATGCTCCATTGTTATTTCATAGGTATGTGCCGTCTGCACTTGATTCTTCTCATCCTCAATAATGATGTTTTAGGTCTTGTTAGCTTGAGTTTTGCTGCACCTAGTTACTTGATTGGTCTGTAGTTCCAAGTTGCCATCTCCGATCTTTAATGTATGGCTGTTGCAGTACATAAAGCTTGTTGAATTAATTGAATCTGGCCTTTGTCTCACTAGTTGCCATATCTTGTTGCTTCATCGTGGTTGAACTTCACGTTGAGCCCAATGAACTGTTTTTTTTTAAGTCTGTACGTTGTTCCATTTGAAAGTATTTGGACTTTGATGTGAACCTATTACCTACTCGGTATTGTAGTTTCATGGTTACATTCATGTGTACATCACCTGTTGCTGTTGCATATGTTGTTTCTCGACCTGTTGCAGTGTAATCTTCTTGTGTATACTTTTTGAAGCTTGCACTGTTAAGTTTTACAGTTGCATACTTGTATATCTTTGTTTATGTCTCCCCTTTGCATTGGATTCACTTGCATTGCTGAGTTGTCCTTTATGTTTGTTGTATATATGAAATTGATTCATATGTATGCTGAACATTGCTTCTCAGTGACATTTACTTGTATTCATATGCTTAAATGTTTTAGTTGTTGTTTGTGTTGACTTTGGCCTGCTGTTCAATGGCAATGGCATTGATATTGGAAGTGTCGCATACCTGTTGTCTTGGTTCTGACCAAGTGGCACTATAATCTGACTTGGGTTTAAGCACCACTGATCTGATATGCATTGGATTTGTTTTTTTAATTACACTTGAGTTGAATCCAGCTTAACCGCTGGGGTTTGACCTTGTGCTCGTTTAGAACTTCCGTTGATTTTTTGTGCATTTCCTACTGTAGTGGCGAGGCCGTACACGCGTGCGTGTACTGTAGCCCTACTAGTTCTGCCGTTTTAAATTGATTGATTTCAATTGATGAAATTATTTTATGTTGCCAATTCAATATATTTTGAATCGTATTTTGATTTGGTTTAAATTTGATGATTTTGTTGTTAATTGCTGTTTAGGAAATTTTGATGTTTTTCTAAATTATCTTCATTAAAAATTCCTTCATCTATCTTCATTGATAATTTGGATCTACTGATTTATTGTTTAACACTGATAAGTGTTATATTTACCGTTATCCGATTTCTTGTTAAAGGATGGGATAGGTGAATTTATATTTGATTGTCGTCTAATTGTTATTTGATTATTGTTGCCTCTATGCACTAATAACTAAGTTTGAATTAGACCAACCCGTGTATTATTTTCTTTTGAATGTAATACTCGGGTCAAACCCAGTATTTTACAGCTTGAAGATTTTCGGGCGGCGAAGTTAGATAGAGAGGGGGATAACGCTTCACTTTAGCTTTTCGGGGATTTATTTTTGTACTTAAAGAAATATTCCGCTGTATAAATTAATGCATTGTACAAACTCTGATATATGTAAGAAAATTCATTATGTGAAATATAATTATTCTGTGTTTCTGTGGCTGATTCTGTTTAAACTCTATAAACTGAATAACAATCCGTCATTTTGAACGTTTCAAGTTGGTTTAATTACCGACTAGGGGTGGTCAGAAGGGCGGGTCGTTACAAAAACCATTACTACGTTTCTACTACGCCACTCCATTCGTCTTATGGAATTTACAAGTTAGTTATCAAACAAGTTGTACAATTTTTAAAACCTCAAAAATTTTCTAACATCCTGATTTACAGAAAATTTTGGCAGAGTCTCCTTTGCGCGACTCGATTGGAAAATTATTACAATTCAATGTATAATCCAAATATACCAAATAGATATCAAATATACTTCTCATCTCAATGATGAGGCATCTCGTAGGGAAAATATAAAAGCACAAAATGTAATCCGAGATGTGTACTTTATCATTATTAATACGAGCGAGTTCGCTCGTATTAAGCAAGCAAAAGCAAAATGTAATCTGAGTGTACGTCCGAGCGGTCTTCGTATGCATTTGTGTCTCAACACAAATTAGAATATTAGTTGCATATGATGGTATAGAAAGCATGTATGAGTTTTATAAAAGCATATAACATGAATTTTGAACCCAAAAAAAAACCTAAGCATTAATATATAATAAACAACAATCATATACAATAAAACCGTTATAACGACGTTTATAACAAAAAAAAAAATTCAATTATTAGTATTCATCCAATTAATTTATAGCGATATGAATTTATATTATTCAATGTCAATATTTAATTTATACACTTCATTTCTTATTCACATCCAAATTTTTGTTAGCATTTAATTGGTTCACTTCCATTTTATTCAAGTCTATTTCATTTGCATTCAATTTATTCAATTAAATTTGTTAAATTTCAATTGTTTCATCGTACGTTTAGCAACACCCCATATTAATTTATTTATTCACATTCATTCTACACTTAAATTTATTTTCATTTTAAAGAAATGTTGTTTCATTTACTCCTTTTATTAATACAATTCACTAACTTTTTCACTTATTCATTTCGGTTAGCTTTTCACAAGTTAAAGTTTATTTCATAATTCAATATTCACTTCCTTCCTTTAACATCCATATTCAATTAGTTTAGCATCTTGTTTAACTAACATTTACCAAAGTTATAAACTATAAACTTTACTTTACATTTTCGTAAACATTTGAATTATACCGTTCATATCTCCATTTTTATCATCAAAATCATTAATGAATTAGTTCTTATATCCTTACTTATGTTTCTTTTCAACTTAATTCTATTTATAGTCACAATTTAATTTAATAACAAATTTATTTGTGAAATGTTTTATTAATCGTCACTTTAGTTTATAATCATTCTATAAAAGTCCAACTTCTTATATATGACTTTATCTAAGTTTATAATTATCTCCAAAGTTACAAATTCATTTTCAAAATTTCTTTGCAAATTTTTATTTAATTTAATTACCAATTTACAAGGATATTATTTATTTCATTTGTCTACTTTCTTATTCCATTTAGTCAGTATCATTTCATAATATACTAATTAAGTATAACATGTATTATTACAAATAAATTTCCATTTGTGAACGCTTAAATTACTTTTAAGTTTTGTTTACTTATATAATATTCCATTACATATCCAAATCATCATTTTAAGTTTTAACATTTGGTAATTCTTATTGTATGTTATTAGAATGCAATTTGGCATTATACAAATTAATTTGATTCATTTTTCTTAATTAGAGTGTTCACTATTTTAACTTTCTTGAATTTGCTTTACTTCCAATTTTAGGGTTGCACACTTCAACTCTAAAATTTCTCAAAACATTTAGCTTAGATTTCTTAGTTCTCTTATTTTATAAGCTCTGGTTATTTAAATATTTTATTTTATTCGAATAATTTGAAGATTATTAATTAGCAGAACTTAAAATTTCTAAATACTAGGTTTATTTTAATTCATTTGAAATAAGTATGTACACTTATCTCATTTATATATCAAATCATACTTTTTGAGTTTAAACCAAAATCTGTTTATCAAAACAATTTCGTAATAAAGCGTCTCAAAAGTCTTCCCCACTTTGAGACTCAAAAATGAACGTCAATGATGTTGCGCAATCATCACCGAAATTGTTTTCCAACGATAGAAGAAGGGAGTACTGAATTCGTTCCTTTTAAAATTTATTTGAAAACAACTTGTATTTGTATATACTTTTAAAAAATACTGATATTATTTTCCAAACCTTGAAAACCTTTTTCAAAACATGAATTTAAAGTTTTCAAATTCTCAATTTTATATTCATTTTACTTGCAAATTATATTTATACATCACACTTAGACAGTTTCATTGTCTTATAAACATATAATAGCTAATAGTTTAGGAATATTGACAAATCAAACAATAAACGATAATGATCAGTATTATCATTTCTAACCACCAATTCACACTATAAATACCATAATAATTTCTGAAAATTATTCCTTTATATACAAAATATAATCAGGGTAAAATTATTTCATGTACCCAATTTGAAAACAATATTATGTCGAATGTTCAAGTGTTTAGAGATCCCTATCAACAACCTTAATTACTCGTATTGACTAGAATTCATAAGTCACTCAACAAATTAACCAACATAATATAAAACAATTTTTATATTCACTAACATATACGCGCTCATATCTATCAATACACTCAAACTCATTCTGGGGTGCTACTGACCCTACCTTTAACGAGTTACCCCTCAAAGCCAAGGTTACTACTAAACCAAAGCTTTGATACTAGCTGTGATAACCCACATTTCGGAAGGTTTAAATCGACAATAATCCACACATGTCCAACTTAAACAATCGAAACAAAGATAATCATTGAGGTTAACTAATAAAAATAAGAAAAGAAGAAAACAAACATAGAATCTTGCAGCGGAATGATAAAATATAACAATCAAATAAACAGTTCATGAAGTTGTTTATACTATACATTTGATTATAATCTATACAACCTTTATCAGAGCAATATGTATATCCGGGATAAATAAATAATGCAGCAGGCAACATGATGCAGAAATACTAATAGTAATAATATGCCAAATCTTCGCCTTCGTCCTCCAAAATAAATCTTCAATAAGCTGAAAAACTCAGGAATGACCCGAGTGTAATGAAAGACAAAACACTCGATTCAGGACTAAAATATCCTTATGTAAGTCAAATCAATATCGCATATAACATAAGTGTAATAGCGACAGAGATGTGTACGGGATTTCACATCTCTTATCCAGTGTACAACGTGCATGCAATAACTCAAGAGATGTTATGAGATTTTCCATCTCTTAAGGATCCATCAAAATATTTATATGTAGTAGAATACGTTACATATACAATGTCTAATCAATAAAATAAATAATTTTATTAGTGCTAAGGCTTTACATTGATCCCCTTTAATGCATTTTTGAGCATTGGCGTATAGTTTGCATTTGACACCACCAGTAGCATGTCGGTAGTCAGGGATGTGCCGTGATACGACAACACTAAACCAAAATTGTATGGGTTTCGTATAGGGATAAAAGTACGACAAGGCACGTGAGGTAATACCCAAGGTAGGATACTACTAGTTTACCCTTCCGGCTAGTGGTAATGTGTGACGGTACGAATTTTTCACGTTCGAAAATCGACGTCTATACTTTACATCGTACTCGAATGCCGCAGATTCGACCGTTCAAATCCGAGTCGCCAGAGTTTATAATACCTGATACAACACAGCGAAAGAAAATAATAATAATACATTGATATACAACATTGATACAATACCTGATACAACAGATGATACAATAGATATCAATATACATCAGATACAAGAAAACAGTGGAAAGAAATAGATAACACCAACAGTGGAACAAATAAATGCAAAAGAATGCATCCCCAAATCCAATGCTCCAATCCAAAGCTATCTCGAACCAACATCACGTGCATCTAGATAAGCAAGTCTCGTCCACAACCAAAGATTGAACTAGCTCCAGAAAAACTACTAAACCTGACTATCTAAAAAACCCAACTCTAGACTGCTCGTGTGGAAAAATAGTGGGCACCCAGAGTTTAGGAAAGGAACAATAAACTCCGAGTCAGTCGTGGGACTGGTATGAGTAACAAAAACATTTCATCTTTTAAAAACAAACAAAGAATTTAAAATAAATCCGTAATGCTTTTTAGAAAATGAAACTACCCTAAGGCCTCCCGCCACACACACAATGCAAACGCAGAATTGGAGGAGATTTCTCCTTATGATAGTCAAATATGCTTGCTACGCGAATTTCTTTAATATTATTACTATAAGTGCGAAGTGTAGAAAAGCATTTCGAAAGTAGAATATAAATCTTAGCTAGCATAGACATTTTTAACTATGCCTACTATAACTACCATCCAAACAGTGGGGCGCCACCATAAGTGAATGGCAGGTAATATAACTAAAACCGTACAGGGCGCGTATTGTTTCATTTGGATTTCCAACAAATGGTCAGGCTAAGGAACTTCCCATTATCCATGGGTACGCCTCTGGCGGGACGTCCCAAGAACCTAACCGGATCTCTACCTACACAAGGCCGGGTTACCTCCGTAACTAGGTAACTACTTCTCGAGCATGCCACTCCCCGGTCCTTTGGGACCTTTATCTGAGGCGCCTCTAAAGCAACAACCACACAGTAAATGAGATTGGAGCCACCACATAGGTAAATATTTGGGATCAATACCATGATACCACCCTTTACCAGAAGGGAATGACACACCTTAAAGGGAGCGACCCTCATAACCTTACCGCATCTTTCCTGTTTCGACCATTTCCGGGTTGTGAGGTCCGATGAGGTCTCGTCCACAAAGCTACGGTCTTACACAAAGCTATGCCTAGATCACAATGATCAACAAACGATCAACACACAACATCATTTAGCATGCCACACTACCAAATTGGAAGTATATCACTGATAACCTTCAACTACATAACCTCTGAGTTCATATGTCTCAGAGAAGGGTGTTAAGCTAAGAGAATAAATTCTCCGCCACCAACATAAATGTATTTGAAAGAAATCTGCTTTATATCTCAAAGTGTAGTGTCAGACATACAACCATACCAGTCTGTTCTGGGTTCGAACAGAACCGAAGGCACTTCCAAAGAAGTCCTTGCAATCCGGATATTCATAATCCCGATCGACTTCCCATCACTTAGGAAATCTCTATACTGGAGCAACTCAGTGTAGAGATAATCGATAGGTCATCCTATCGTTGTTGCAAATACCCGGTCTTCACCACTGGTCTTCAAATGCTACCCATAACGTCGAATCATATATTCGGAATGGGTTATACGACACAAAGGTCCTCTCCCGGCTAAATTGAATAGTGAGCGCAACATTTAAAACATATGGATATGGAATTTCAATTGAGTCACAACTTAATAATTCAAAACTTTCTTTCAAATGGCTTTAACAAATTACCATTTTCAAATCTTTTAAACAAAAGATTTATTTCACTAAGTTCACCAATTTTCACAAAGATCCATTTACGGATTTCAACAAATTTCCATTTCAATTGGATTAACTCGTTTAAAGTCTTTAAATTAAAGATTTAACTTATATTTTTCGAACCGTTTCCATAACCTGGAAAATCACTTTCATTTTTTAACTTGAATTCCCTTTTAACACAATTTGGAAGTTCATTTCTTATATGAAGCTTTTATTTTTTGAAAACAATAGTTTCATTTCAGAAAGATCCAATTTTATTTACACGAGTTAAAGCCTTTGAATTTAAATTCAAATTCCTAAATCAATACCCTTAAAATAGTTTAACCCATATAAACTGGTATATCATCTTTAGTCCCTAGTTTCCAGATCATAGAATTCAATTTCAAATATTGAAAATTCAAATTTAAATCAAAATATTTAAATTTCCAAACTCAATCAAGTTATTCAAAATAATTTTCATCTTTGAAATTCCATTTCAAAAGCTTTTCACTTTAATCCCAATCCATTTCCAAAACATTTGAACTTAAATATTCAACTTTGAAAATCATTTCAAAATCTGTGACTTAATCGATTTTCTCGTGAAATCCATATTGATGTGTGTATAAGTGTGGCCAAGGGGTTCAACACAATAGTGCAACATCATTTAATCATCACAGATTAAAACATAGAAATATAGTTGATAAGCGATATAAACTATAACGCTTATCGTCCATTCACAGATTCACACATACTATACAAATGTAAATAAATGAATCAATTATGCACAGCACAATCCACGGAACAAAGTATCACAAATCAGATAGGACAATCAATTCAAGGCATCTCATACAATACAATCTTCATAAGCAGGTGTAATTTAATCGTTTAATCCTAATCAATTCAATTTATTTCCAAGTAAATTAATTATTTATGAATTTAATTATCCAATCTTGATTTATTAATTACAAATCATTTGATATAAATTAATAAATCAATCACCTTAATTAATTAAATTATTTTAATTAATCATATTAATTAAATTAGCCTTTAAACCAATTTACATAATAACTTAACCCTTTAATTAATTATTTTAAACCTTTAATTACCTATCATAACATAATTATCTCATAACAATAAATCATTAATTTCCAATTAATCTTTATTAATAAATTAATCAAAATATCCAAATTTAATTACAATTAGTAATCAACCCCTTAATTACTTTCATTAAGTAATTAACAATTTACAATTGATTATCTTACTTAATTTATCTAATTAATTATCAAAATTAATCACATTAATTTAATTACTTAATAATTCCTAGTTAATTATCTTCATTAATTAACAGTATTTCTTTAGTTACCTTCTTAAGAAGTTATCTCAGATTAAATCATTATTAATTATTTCTAATTATAAATTAATCTAAATTATTAATTTATGAATTAAATGAATCATTCTTTAATTTCCTTATTAATTAAATCATTTAAAAAATTTCTTTTAAATTTGAAAATCAATTTAATATCAACTGCAAACTTTATTGTTAATTAATTTCATACTTAACTTAACTATTACTTCTTAATTACTTAATTAATTCTTAATTATTTATTTATAAACTTAATCATTAATTTATAAAATTGAATTACCTATTTAATTTCCAATTAATTTCTTAATTAATTTATTAAGCATTTAATTAGTTATTTAGTACTCATTAACTTTAAGTAGATAGTTAAATTCTTAAGTTCAAAACTGATTTAAACGCTTCATTTAATTTCAAAATTTTACAATTCAAATTCATAATTCAGTCCAGATTTACAATTTAAATTTAAATTCTTTCTTACAATTCAATTCCTGTTTTCCAACTCAAAATTACCTTTGAATACACTTAATTAATAAAACATTTTGAAAATAAAAACTTATTTACGCCCAAAACTAAGTTGTTTAAAACATTTTAATTTTATAAAATTTACATTAAATCTTAAAACTAGGGTTCAACTCAGTTTTGAATTCCACACTTTAAATTTAGGTTTTAAATTCTATTTCAAAACTTGCTTTCAGATTTTAAAATAAAATTGAATTGAAAATAAACAGGTTTTTCAAAGAAAGCTGTAACCCCTTTAATACCCGAGCCCCTTTCGTTCTTACTTCGAGCCAAACAAAAAAATGCTCGAGCGAATACCCGAGACAAACCCCACTAAAACCCACATCAATCTTTCTCCTACTCTCGTTTCTTCTTCTTCCACTTTTTTTTTAAGTTTAAATATAAACTGCTGTACCCAACTATCACACGCATGTACCCAAATCACCTCCCAGAGAAAACCCGAAGCAACATTCCTATTTACTCGAGAACGACACGAGAAAAATAACCACGGCGACACTGACACGAACATCCATTGCCATACACATGCACGGCACGTCGCCACCATTCTGGCGAACTTCGCCACCACCAGCAAGTCACAAAACGACACCACGACTGAAAGCAAAATTCACTTCGATGCCAAAACTCGAGATCAAAAATCTGGCCTTTCGTTCGAAGCTGAACCCAAACCCACTAAACAAAAACACTTCACCTCCCCCACGCAGACCACCAGAGACCCTAAAACTCAGGACAACCATTCGACAGTATCCCCTCTGTCATCTCCCAGAGCCACGTGCGACTCGATCGCGTGTTGATGACAAACTTGACGTAATACTGACAAGTGCAGCATCTTTAAGTAAAACCCTAAAAATGGTTCGACCCAACAATATACACAAGTGAAAAATTATCTAATAATTTTCCTAAGATCAATGATGTTCACACTAGCTTCAATTCAAGTTCCATCATTTTAAATTGGATCGATAACCAGAATTTTGCAAAAACGCCATCTTTCTTTATATACAAACGCTCTTTAAATATAAATCTAAAAATCTTGATTTCACTTTTAAAGTTCCTAGTTTTTTATTACAAATCAAATTATATTCCTGAAACATCAATTTGTCAAGGTCGAGATTTTGATATGTATGAAATTTCTACTGTAATTCCAAATTTCCAGATGACTATTTGTTACTAACACACAAAATTATTTTTAAAAATATTCTTAAGTTATCACAAACATTACTCCTTTTAAGATCATAACTTGAAATTGAGTATAGGAGGAGAATTTGATTTTCATTGGTTTTGAGCTTGAACCTGCAGTTTAACAGAGGCATATCTGTATATTTATATAAACAAATACACACATATCTTTATCAACATAAGAATCTATCCATGCAAACCTTTATTCACACAATACTACACGAGATTATGCATCAGATCAAGCATTAAAGGATGTAGGTTTACTCACCTTCCAAATCATAATTCCAGAGCTTTCAGATTGAAGTTGAAAACTTTTTAACTTTGAAATGTTGAAAACCCTGTTTGAGTTTTCTAACTGGAACCTCTTCCTTGATTCAGGCTTGCATTGATTGTTGTTTTAACTTGAATTGTTGTTGAAGTTGTAGATGATGGATACTCAGACTTTCTTAGTTATCTTGATGGACGAACTGAAGGAAGAGTTTGATGCATATATATATATATATATATAAAATAATTACAGGTTGATATTATGTTTTATTTGTACAACAGGGTGATGTTCTTTGTTTATACAATCAAGGACAGAGATCTTTTCTTTGCTTTTCTTATTTAGCTCGGCTGATATGAGATGTTAAGGATTGCATTAATTAGTTTGTACAATATTCATATTATTTTTCTTTTTTAGCTGTACAAATTCATATATTTTCTTCATTTTGTTTTGGCTGATGGGTTCTCTGGTGTGCTAGCATAAAATATATTGTACAACTTATATATTTTTCTTCATTTCGGCTGATAGGATTATGTGAGATATTTGATGTGGCTTCACTTTTGTTTACTTGTTTTATCTTGTTTCATGTTTACATATGTATGTTTCATATTTTTTTGTTTGGTCTTTGTTTCACATATTTTCATTTGCAAGTGTACATGTTTTTGTTTCCTTCATTTAGTAAGTGTACATGTTTGTATTTGTTTACTTCATTACTTAGTGAACTTCAAATTTTATTTTATCTTTTTCTTTTATTATCTTTACTTTATTCTATATGTATCATTTATTTTGATTTATAATATCAAGATTTACTTTATATTGCATAAATATATAATTTATTTATTTTATAATGTAGATGAATTTCCACCTTTTTTTTGTTGTTAAAATTTTAGTAATTAATTATTTACTTTATATTTTTATCATTATCTTTTATATACTTTGGTTTCTATTTCTAGTTTAACTTATTACTATTATTTTACTTTAATATTCATTATCTTGCATTTATCAATATCTTTGTTTTTATTCTACTCCTATCAATTCGAAATTTAAATCAATTTACTTTCTTGCTTGTGTCAAAGGTTTATATTCTTATATTTATTTCAAGACCATTTTTAATTCAAAAATTGATTTAATTATCAATTTAAGTTGGGTAAAAATTCGGGGTCGTTACATAATGCATCATAGCCATGATCGCCTATCGCATTCAACACTCCTAAAAATTCGAGGATGCGTATAACGACCCGTATTTTTAAACATTTAAAATTATTAAATTAAATAAGATTTTTGAATAAAATTACTAATTTTTTTAAGATTTCACCGATACAAATTAAATTATAATACAAGTTATGAGCTTAAGTAAAATTTCTATTAATGACACATGTTTGCAATAATGTAAGGATGATAACAAATGTTAGCGTGTATTTTAATAACATTGGTTTGAATCAAATTAACAATTGTCTAAACGTAAATTTCCAATTGATTGGAATAATAAATGTTAATAAAAAATAAAAAATGTTTCTTTATTAAAGAAGAAATCATATGTTTATTTATTTGAAATGTTTGGTAGCTGAAAGATTAATTGCAGAGATGATAAACTACTATTTGGTAAGAAATGTATAATTCCTGTTTGTATCCAATAGTGTATAAATATTTTTTAAATTACTATTAGATAGGAAATAATTGTTCTATTTCTTATTACATTTATTTTGTCCATTTTGAAATTCTCCTTTGTAAACAATTGGATAATGTAATTGAATAATTTCAATTAATGGTAGAGAGGACACCAAATTGTAAATTAATATGTGCAATTAAACGTAGCTTATGTTTTGTGAAAATATAAAGAAAGTCGATTTAATGAAAAGAACATTTATATAAAATAAAATGAATGTTTCATTTGTGAATGTAGGTTTAATTTCATTAAAATAAAGAATAGAATGATTGATCAAAAGGAATGTATATTTGAACTGTGTTTTAGCATACAGATGGATTACAAGAGTAGGAAAATAATTTATTTAAGTAAGTTATTTATTACTCTGCTTTATAATAAAAATTTTATGAAGGTGTTTAAATAACTAAAGGAAAGAATTATTTTATTTTTCATCCATTTTTGTTGTTTGTTTTGAATTTAACTTTATAAGTAACTGCAATTAATGTTACTGTAAAAGGGAAGAAAATGTTGATTGCAATTAACAGATTTAATAAAAGAAACGCACCTTTTGTGTTAAACAGAAAGGATGTTTTAATGGAAATAAAAGATCATTTTGGGTAAACCAAATTGAACGTTTTCATTTTTGAGGTAAGTAATTTTATTTATTGTGCATAGATAAAAAACTATATGCGTACAAATTTGAATATTATTTGAGTTAACAAAGTTGATTTGGTTATGTTTCACTAAGTGAATTTAAAAAAGGTTGTACAATGTACAAGGTCCCTTCATTTCTTTTGTTATTAATTGTTGCATGCACGTTTTAAAATAGTTATCTCATTATTAATACTTGATTCGTTCATTTCTCATTATGTTTAGTACCTGAGTCTAGACTTTCTGTTTGTATTTAATTCTTGCTGCCTCATTTTTGTGTATACAAAGTTTCGCTTTCTTTCGGTTTGCAAACATTTTCATTCCTACTTACATTTCTTTATACATTATTAATGCCCGAAGCTTTCAAAATAAAACATGACATTTATTTCTGTCTCTCCACTTCATTTCCTAACTATTAAATAACCTGTAGCTTATTTCTTTCATTTGTAGTGTATATTTGTGTTCTTTTTTTGTTCTAAGTCTTATTGAGTTTGTTTTAGACTAATGGCTCCTTAGTAAACCAAGAGAACCTTGGAAACCTAAGAAACTTTGGATCCTTCCTTTTCCAACCCACTAACCTTCTATTTCCTATCTGACTAAAAATCAAGTACGTACAGAAATTCCTCATTTGAGAAACTTTCTGCATACTCTTTGTTTTCTTCTTCTTGCTCAAATGTACAGAAAACTCCAAACCCCCAAACTCCTAAAACTCCAAATTAAATTACATCCTTCCTCCTTCAAATCCCTAGCCTGCCTCTCTCCTCTTATTGCCACCCACCTCCATCACCATCCACAACCCATAGCAGTAACCCATGGCCAAAGCCCCACCTTCGCTTTCCACTTCTCTCTCAATTTCCCTTCCTTTTTCCTTCCCTTTTCCCTCTTTCTTCCCCTTATTTCCATGGTTTCTATATTCTACTACACTATTTCAAATCAAATAATTCATTTTATTTAAACCATATATAATATCAATGGCAATACGTTTGTTGTTTAATCCTTCTTCCTAGTCCGAATATTTCTATACAAAAAATCCACTTTCAAGTCTTTTCCCAGTTTTGGCTGAAAATACCTCATATTGTATTAATCATATCTCCATCAGAAATGAATCAAATTATGAGATTTTTTTTCAAACCGTTTATTTTTACAGTGGCTTCAACTTTGTTTTAGTTCAGTTCTTCAAATTCCATAATTTTCTATGCCAAAAACTCAAATCTTTTCGAAGTATTTTTAAACTCAGATTTTCAATTCAGAAAAAACCTCTGTTTGTTTTGACTATGACATCCTCACGACAAAAGCTTTTTTGACAACCCGTCTCCACGACCCTTAAAAATCGATACATCCACAGTATTCCCGTGCCATAAATCCAAGTGTCGGGGAGGCAGATTATCAGGGATGTAAAAGAAAATAAAGATAGAAGATAACACAATAATAGATTCTCACATCGCATTAATATACATAATGATCAGAGTCAAATACAAATCTAGCGGGATAGTTATAACTGTCTATCCGTACATATGCTGGAAATACAGACTACATAACATAGTAAAAAATGGGTAATAACTACATAAGGTACTTTAGCTTCATAGCTCCAAAAGACTTCTCCCAAATGCTCCTAAGGTATCCTGACTACACAGCTGCTCAAAAAATAGGGCACCCAGAGTTTAAAGGGAAAAACAAATTCCGGGTCAGTCATGAGACTGCTGTGAGAACTCAAAGTATGATGTTTTTGAAAACAAAAAGGTATCTCATAAGACCACGCCGCACATAAACACGGAATGAGTTTTTACCTTATGATAACCAAAGCTCTTTATTACATAAAATTTGGGAATATTATTCTTTATGACTTTCTTTGACAACATTTCCAAATAAACTTATTAAACTTAGCCAAAATTGTTACCATTATTGAATTCCAGCATAATAGGTTCTATGAACAAAACTGCAAGTCTTGGGGGAATGGATTTCCATACAAATGACCAGGTGAAGGGACTACCTTCCGATGGGTGCACATCTAGATGAATGTTTCGGGGACCATCACAAAGGATCCTCTATCAATACAAGACCGACCTATCTCTATACCTAAATAGTACCGAATATATCATCCAATGGTCGTTATCGACCTTTATCTGAGAGCTCTCTTCCTATACATCCACATTAATTTACATCCCGAACGCCATAGCAGGAAGAAATATATCTAGAAGGGGATGATCATACCCTACTTGGGAATGACCCACTTAGCCTTGATGGGTCTAACCCTGTTTTGGTCATTCCGGTTGATGAGGCTCGAGGCAACGATTATCTTTTCACATAGCACATATCACATCTTTGAATGCCACATTGCCATTTCCGTTGACTACTAATTTCCTTTCACAAAAATACAATTCTTGAGCTTGTATGTCTCAAGGAGGGTGTAAAGCTAAGAGAAGTTGCCTTCTCTGCCACCACTGATGCACGTTTGGAAAAACCAATGTACATAATCTTTAGAAATGCATTGACAGACAAATGTCCATACAAGTTGTCAAGGAATAGGACAACCTGAAAGCACTTTCCTCGGCCATTACTAGGCGAGAAGTCCTTGTGGTTTTTCATAACAATGTAACGACCCTGAATTTTGAACAATTTAAATTGAAAATATTTTAAAAAATTTAAAAATTTGAATTGATGGTTTGACTTGAATTTCAAATTATCAGAATAAATTTGGCGATTAAATTTTAGAATTTAATCTATTGAAAGTTGAATAAAAATTTTAAGCTGATTTAAAAATATTTCAAAGGCTTAGAAAATTCATTTTTGTAATACTGAAGATAATAGAAGCGTCAGAATTGAATTTGAAAGTGATTTGTTCAGTTTTGAAATTTTATCGTTTAAATTGAATTAAAAATAGCCTTCCGAGGCACAGTCTCGGAATTCGACGAAACCAGTTCCATTGGGTCCGTAAAATTGAACTTTTACCGCATTTCAAATTTCGTATTTATCAGAGTTGTTGTGTAAACATACGACGTATAAACGCGTTGAAATTAAATCAAATTCAATTTACATTAAAAATTTAAATGGGTCAACATCAGCACTCTTTGGCCTCAAATCAAAACACAGTACAGGTAAGGCAAGCACGATCTTTTCTCTGCAAAGCCACGAACTCATGTCCCCTCCCTTTTCTCTTTAAAAAGCAAACATACGAACGAAAAATTTAACGACGGCTTCACATCTCGTTTTCGTTCGTCCTTCTCTCGTTCGAAGTCATAAAGAATAAAAAAAAGGCGGCCTAAAAAAAATTTCTTCGTTCGCTTGTCTTCAAAAATTAGGGCTTTTCAAAATTCAAAGGCGGCCGACGTCAGTAGTTCGATCGATTCTTCATTACTCGCCGCGGCTGCTTCGATCCGGGCTCTTCGTTCTAAGGTGAGTAATTCTAGTTACTCACATCTAATCCAATATTTGTTGATGATTTCTGTCTCGTTCAAACTTGTGATTTTTGTTGTTGATTATTGGAAATTGTTAAATCTTTATCTCAGCCACTCGATCTTGTTTTGGTGTTGATAACTTCTCTGATTTTGTTGATTTCGTATGATTTGGTGATGTTTTGATACTCGCGGCTTTGTATCTCCTTGATCACCACAGTTTCGATTTTTGCTAGTTTGACTTTGTTCGAACGTACCACCTGACTTGATTTTGTAGTTTTCTTCACTTACATGATAATGTTGAAGATGTTTTAAGAAAAAAATAACCTGTTACAGTTGATTCTCTATCATTTGTAGCTTCGGCCATTATGTCTTTTTTTTGCATCATTTTGTTAATGATACTTTGACTGTTGAACTTGGGTTGAATTTGTAGTTCGGTCGACATTCGAATTCTGTTTGTTTATTGATATATACACCACGTCGATAGCATTTGTGGTCTGGTCATTCACATAGCTTGTCTGCACTTATATACTTCACGGCGGTATTGCCACTGCCTATTTCAAATTGCATTTTGATGTTCACCTGTCATCACTGGTTCAAGTGTAGTAGTACTTCTTGTACTTTGATTGCTCTATCTTTGATGTTGAATTTGCTTGTTTGATTTCATTGTAATTTCTGTGCCATTGCGATCTTGTGGCGGCTCCAGTATTCGTAGTTTACCCTTGTATCCTTGTGGTGGCGGCAGTTCCATTTTTGTTGCATTTTTGGATTATATATGTTGACTTGAGCCTTTTTGTTGTTTTACTGCAACTTTGGTTTGCATATATGATATGAAGTAACCTGTAGCACTTGACTTCGGCATACCTTAATTACACTGCAGTTATCTTGGTTCAAAACTGATAATTGTCCTAGGAATTGTATCTTGCTTGTTACTGAGTTGACTTAGTTTGGGTACACATGCCTATTTCACTTTTAGTGGAAGTAGTGATGCAGTCATTAACTTGTACCACTTGCTGTTTCAATTTGGGATTGCACTGTTACAGTTTGGTGCACTTATCATTCGAATTGATAATGTTCATTGAAGTGTTGTATCACTTACTCATGTATTTATGTGCTGTGGTGCCATACCTCTGGTGCCCTTACCTTCACATTGCTGTGTTCTTGTTCATTCTGATCAGGTTGGGTTGCTTATTGTTTCGATCTCTGTAGTGCTTGCACATGTGTGGTCTGGAGTTGTTTCTTTGTTTCAGTTTGGTCTTGTTGGTTTTTCTTCTGGCATTTGGTCTTGAGTATGAGATTTGCACCGTCCAGTTTTGCAGTGCATATCTATTATAGCTTTGTTCATGTCACTCCTTTGGTTTTGTTCGAATTTGATGCATTTGGACTTGAACATACTTGAGTCTTATTGTCACGAGCACAGTCATGTTTTCACTTTAGTTCACTGTCTAGAACTTCTGGCCTTGGTAAAATTAATTTTCTATTACCTGTGTTCATGACAGCCCATTTGTTTTGTGCTACTTTGACTTTATTAGTTATTTTCTCGGTTGGCACCGATTTCAAAACTGACTTTGATTTTGAAATGCATATTTCTTTTTTACTTTGGCTTTACATGCCTTACTTATTCAAATTTAACATTCATGTAAAGTTGGTTTTATAAATTCCTTGACCTTTAACTTAGTTTAAATCTTGCTTTATATACTGAAATTTCATTTTTTAAATTTAGGAAAAGGGAAAAAAACTCACTTCAACTTTTACATTTTTCTCTTAAGAACTTGAAACAGTTTCAGGTTTCATTTCAAATTCAATTTAAAAACAAACACTTAATTTTCTTATTATCTCTAAGTTATTTAAACCAACAAATTTCAACATTGGTTTGTTCCAAAACCAGGTTTTCAAAACTAACTTTGACTCACTTTTAAATTTTGGTTTAAACACAGTTACATCTTGAATATAGAAATTCAAATTTCCTTTCAGCTTCCATTTTGAATCTAATGCATGGCCCACTGCAGTTATGCTATCTTTGTGGCATTGCTTCATATATATATATGCATTCATGAATGTATACTTGTGTTTGTATTGCCTTCTAATTACAGTGCACCACCCCTTATGTGCAAGTTTCATTGATACAGTCTTGTTGACTTTGTTTTCAAGTGTAACTCATTTGTTTTCATTCTTTTACTGCACCTGTGTTGAATCCAGTTTTAGACTCGGGTTTGATCTTGTGCTCAGGTGAGAACTTTCATTGTGCATTTCCTGATCTATTGCATGTTTCACATGCTGTAGTGGTGAGGCAGTACAAGCGTGCGTGTACTGCAGCCCTACTAGATCTAATGTTTTAATTGATGTTTTCTATTGATAGAAATTGTTTTATGTTGCCAATTCAATATATTTTGAATCACATTTTGATTTGGTTTAATTTGATGATTTTGTTGTTAATTGCCGTTTAGGCAATTCTGATGTTTTTCCTAAATTATCTTCATTAATAATCCCTTCATCTATCTTCGTTGATAATTTAATTTGTTGATTTATTGTTTAACACTGTTAAGTGTTATATTTAACGTTATCCGATTTCTTTCTTAAAAGGGTCGGATAGACGAGAATTATTGTGACTGTCATCTAATTGTTATTTAATTATTATTGCTTCTGTGCATTAATAACTGAGTTTGAATTAGACTGATCCGTGTGTTATTTTCTTTTGAATGTAATACTCGGGTCAGACCGAGTATTTTGCAGCTTGAAGATTTTTTGGGCAGCGAAGTTAGAGAGAGGGGGAAAACGGTTCACTTTTCGGGGATTTTCGTACTTAAAAGAAATATTTCGCTGTACAAATTTAATTCATTGTATGCACTCTGATATATGTAAAAAAATTCATTTTTATAAAATATTATTATTCTGTGTTTCTGTGGCTGATTCTGTTTAAACTCTATAAACTAAATAACATTCCGTCATTTTGAACGTTTCAAGTTGGTTTAATTACCGACTAGGGGCGGTCAGAATGTGGGATCGTTACAAAAGTGGTATCAGAGCTTTGGTTTATACGAAGCTTAGTTTATGATGTTTAATATGAATAGTCACTAGAATCACTTTAAAGAAAACATTTTTCAAATCTAAAGAATTATTTTAGTAAAAGAGCGCCTTGGGAAGGAAATCTATTTGTCGACTTAACTATATGAATCAAACTAGTTTTGATGTAAAGCTTATATTTTAAGCTTAAACTAATGCCTAAAATAGTTAATGTGGAGACATAAATCTAATGGAACCAAGTCGATGAATGACTTACTAAAGAACTAGTTGATTATTTTTGGAAATAGAAAGCAAATGCAAGGTTCAAATGGAATTTAGATTTCAAATTTGAAGTTGTCAACATGATAATCCATAATAGGTTTAATAGATTCTGTGACGAATTTGAATTTGAACATCAGAGAATTAAGTTAAGTGAAAAACTTAATATTGAAAAGTTTGAAGTCGGTTTAAAACTAATATTGTGAAAAGTATGAGGAATTCAAACTATGAATTAAGTCGAAGTTGAAAATAAATGGATTGGTGAATTACTTATTATTAAATAAGTACGGAAATGTTTTCCAATATGAAATAAAAGGTTTGAAATTCTATCTTTTAAAGATAAATTGAAAAGTGAATATTCAAAATTTGTTTCAAATGATTAAGTGTGGAAAATTATATATCTTGTAAAGATATTTATGGGATATTTAAACAATTAGTTCAACTTGAAATTTTTCAAAAAGATTGAATCTTGAGTTAAATTGAGTTTAACTTCGACACCAAAAACAATATAAGTTGAGCTTTGAATTTCGGATAGTCGGTTTGGATTGTATGTCTAACATGGTGAATAGATGACATAGCAATTGATCTCTATTAAATATATATCTGTGGTGGCGGAGAATTTATTCTCTTAGCTATATACACTCTTCTCTGAGACGTACGAGCTCAGAGGTTATATATCAGTAGACATCAATTATATGTTGAGAATTGACGATGTAACGTGAAATCCAAATCGAGTGTGAAGTTGATAATAAATTGAATTATGAATATGAATTGAGTTTGAGATAACCTTAAACTTCCAAATCGATTTAGAGGAAAATTTTAAATCGGTAACGAGATGGAAAATTTAGAAATCCTCTATTTGTTATGGGTATGGGGTATTGTGGTTTTCGGAACTTATATATGAGAATGTAGTAAATTCGAAAACCATCAGTTTGGAAAGTAATTGTTATGGAAATCCTATGTAAGTTTACACACGTATGATATGTACGAAATGTGAAATGAAGTACTATATGTATATGACATTATTTTTTCTAAACTGAGGATATGGAAAAGTACCTTTCATTGAAAATTTGTGAAGGTGTTGGAACTCGGTATGAGTGTCCATTTGAAATTCGTAGCTACATAGAATTTCCATTAGTTGGAGTATCCATTTGGATTAGAATCCCTCGTGATAGGATCATGTTGATGGGATCATGTTGATTGATGATGATGTATGCTAGCGTAATTTGAGGGGCGTGATGCCTACAGTTACAAGCGATTCCACTGGGATAGTGGCGCAACCGCCATGTAAACTGCGATCTAGATGCCAAAGCGTAATTCGAGGGGCGAGATGCCTATGGTTACAAGCGATTCTACTGGGATAGTAGCGCAACCACCGTGTGAACTACGATCTATGGGAACAACCATGGCGAAATTCAAGAGATGAAAAATCTACAGATTACAAGTGATTCTACTGGGATAGTAGTGTAACCGCCGGGTAACTGTGATCCATGGAGGAACGTGCTTTCCATATCCATTTTTATTAAAAGAATTTTAAGTATTTTCACTGGGAATTGAAGCAAGTATATTTAGTACTTGGAGAATTTTAGTCCTGTGCCTGGCCAGCGTATGCCTAATGTCTGTAAGAACGATGATAGACTTGTTAAATTTCGAGTTAGCAAGTATTTTCAAACTTTAAATAGCAAATCAATTGTCTGAAATTTAAATTAAATAATTCCAACCTAATAAACTAAGGAAGAAGATCTTTAAAATGTCTTGAAAGTCAACAGCTTTGGAAAAGATAAAATATGCAAATCTCTAACATGAACAATTTCAAGTTTAAATCTGAGTTTTGCAAGTCGAAATTTTTTGGTAAAAGGCTTTTGCGTCTTGATTGTAGAAATCAATGAACGAAGGAGATAATGAACAAAGGTAGTGAGATAAAATAAATGGAATGAATCCTTTATTTATTTATTTTCAATAAGTTTCAAACTTGGTAAAATTGTGTAGGGTATAAATATCGGTGAGATTTTAACAATCGTTTTTCCTAACTTATAATTTCGGGACGAAATTCTTTTAAGGGGGAAGATTATAACGACCCTGAATTTTGAACAATTTAAATTGAAAATATTTAATAAATTTTAAATATTTGAATTGATGGTTTGACTTGAATTTCAAATTATCAGAATGAATTTGGCGATTAATTTTAGAATTTAATCTATTGAAAGTTGAATAAAAAATTTACGCTGATCTAAAAATATTTCAAAGGCTTAGAAAATTCACATTTATAATACTGAAGATAATAATAGCTTCAGAATTGAATTTGAAAGTGATTTGTTCAGTTTTGAAATTTTATCGTTTAAATTGAATTTAAAAATAGCGTTCCGAGGCACAGTCTCGGAATTCAATGAAACTAGTTCCGTTGGGTCCGTAATATTGAATTTTTACCGGATTTCAAATTTCGTATTTATCAGAGTTGTTGTGTAAACATACGACGTATAAACGCGTTGAAATTAAATCAAATTCAATTTACATTTAAAAATTTAAATGGGTCAACATTAGCACTCTTTGGCCTCAAATCAAAACCCAGTAGAGGTAAGGCAAGCACGATCTTTTCTCTGCAAAGCCACGAACTCGTGTCCCCTCCCTCTTCTCTTTAAAAAGAAAACATACGAACGAAAAATTTAATGGCGGCTTCACATCTCGTTTTCGTTCGTCCTTCTCTCGTTCGAAGTCAGAAAGAAAAAAAAAATGGCGGCCTAAAAAAAATTTCTTCGTTCGCTCGTCTTCAAAAGTTAGGGCTTTTCAAAATTCGAAGGCAGCCGACCTCAGTAGTTCGATCGATTCTTCGTTACTCGCGGCGGCTTCATCGATCCGGGCTCTTCCTTCTAAGGTGAGTAATTCTAGTTACTCAAATCTAATCCAATATTTGTTGATGGTTTCTGTCTCGTTCAAACTTGTGATTTTGTTGTTGATTATTGGAAATTGTTAAATCATTATCTCAGCCACTCGATCTTGTTTTGGTGTTGATAACTTGTCTGATTTTGTTGATTTCGTATGATTTGGTGATGTTTTGATACTCGCGGCTTTGTATCTTATTGATCACCACAGTTTCGATTTTTGCTAGTTTGACTTTGTTCGAACGTACCTTCTGACTTGATTTTGTAGTTTTCTTCACTTACAAGATAATGTTGAAGATGTTTTAAGAAAAAAATAACCTGTTACAGTTGATTCTCTGTCATTTGTTGCTTCGGCCATTATGTCTTTGATTATTTTTTTCATCATTTTGTTGATGATACTTTGACTGTTGAACTTGGGTTGAATTTGTAGTTCGGTCAACATTCGAATTCTGTTTGTTTATTGACATATACACCAAGTCGATAGCATTTGTGGTCTGGTCATTCATGTAGCTAGTCTGCACTTTTATACTTCACGGTGGTATTTCCGCTGCCTATTACAAATTGCATTTTGATGTTCACCTATCATCACTGGTTTTGTTCGAATTTGATGCATTTGGACTTGAACATACTTGAGTCTTGTTGTCACGAGCACAGTCATGTTTTCACTTTAGTTCACTGTCTAGAACTTCAGACCTTGGTAAAATTGATTTGCTATTACCTGTGTTCATGACAGCTGCGACGACCCGACTTTCTATTCCTAGAAAATCGCGTCATCTTGAAGAAAGAAAGGGATAGAAGAAGAAAAGAAAGAGAAAGAAGAACACAAACAACATCATAGAACTCACAGCGGAACGAATAAAATATAATATATCTTATAAAATATTACATAGTATCTCACTATATCAGAGTACACAACTTAAACAACAGATAATAGACAGTTATAAACTTCTGTCTAATTCATACAACTCAAGTATACAAGAGAAACAGATATAACATACACAGCGGAATCAATATACATATACACGTCGAAGCCTCCTGCTCCATAACTCCTCCAGATTTCGTCAAGCTAACCTGATTCACTTGACTACTCATACATAATTGAGTAACCAAGAGTTTAATAAAACAGAAAATAAACACTCGGGTCAGACAGGGGTCTGGTGTGAGTACACGGGTTAAAATTGCTTAACTTTAGAAAATCCTTTGAAAGAAAGGTATCATGTAAGACTTCCCACACATAAACATGGAAAAGTTTTTACCTTACGCTAACCAAAACATTTGATAGGAAATCCAGTGATAATATAATAGTGTCTAGGGTTTTCAAGTAAATAAGAAATAGCCGAAATTTACATGATTAAATTCCAGCTACTAGCCACCAAAGTGGGTAATACAATCAAAACCGTAGGGTCTCGTAGGGAAAATTGGGTTACCATCAATGACAGGGCTACTGGGGTACCGCCCGTCATAGTACGTGGCCTAGATCACCGTACCGAGGAGTACTCCCACTCCCCTGCAACACAAGGCCGGAATCATCCCTTACTGGACAGTCCCGAAGAAGACAACCCCGCAGTTGGCCGCGACCGAACTGCCGACACAGCCGAAATAAAAAGGAACTTCTAGACAGGGGAAAATCTTGCTCTCCAGTGGGAGCTACCCACGAAGCCTTGCTGCACCTTCCCTGTTTTAGCCATTCCCGGTTGATGAGGCTTGAGGTTACGATTACCTTTATAGAACACATCTATCTTAGAATGCTCATCGTCCACCTGACGATGTGCTGAAAGCATTCAATCCATACAAGTTCGTTCCGGGTTCGAACGAAACCGAAGGCACTATCTCGTTGCACTCATTATTGGAATCACCCTCAGAGTCAACGACCAAAGCCCTTGCACTCTGATTCGCCATCTCGAATCTATAAGCATTATTCCGTCAAACTCATTACGGAATCACCCACAGAGTTATACTGACGTATAACCCTTACACCTCGAGTCTTCACTTGCTCCACTTGGATTAACGACCTAACGCTTAATTGGAATCGATGTGGTTTTCGGATATACAAATATGGAAACCCGATCCCGGTCTCATTGAAACCAAACGCCATTTTAATGTCCAAGTTATACTTAAGGGTTTTAAACAGATTAAACATATATTCAGGATGATATAAACCCATAGATGAATTATATTATCATAACAGATAATTCATACCAACATTCATCTACACAAAGCAGCATATCATATAACAAAGATATCCAGTATCAACCAATATCAACATCCAATATCAACCAATCACCCAATATCATTCAACATCCAATATCAATCAATCATCCAATATTAATCATTCATCCATAACAGAATTGATTAACTCTAATCAATTGGATTACTAAAATCATTCTTCATTTATTTATCCCAAATAAATAAATAAATCATCTCTAATGATCTTCACTAATTAATCTTTCTTTGATTAATTATTCTTTAATTACATTCAAGTAATTATCCTATCCATATTCAGTAATTAAATCTTAATTACTATCATTAGTTACAATAATGAATGATTATTCATTAATTAATTAACTATAATTAATTACATTAAACCTAAATTAATTACAATTAATTAATCATACTTAAATTAATCACTTATATTAATCAACCTTGATTAATATCCTAAATCACATTAATTAATGATCCCTATTAATTAATAATACTTTAATTAATTAACTTATAGTTAATCAACTCATAAATCATAATTAACAATTTGTAATTACTTATTTTAATTAATGAACTTCTTAATTAATTAATTTCTAATTTAATCATATTAATCTTTGATTAATTAATCCAATTAATTAATCTTTAATTACTTTATTAAGTAATTAAACAATTTAAATTAATAATTAATCCTTATTTAATTACTTCATTAATTAATTACATTTTAATTAATTACACTTGGTAATTAATCTTAAGTTAAACTCATTCATCAGTTACTTAATCACATTAATTAATTAACTAAAAATAAATTGAGTAATTAATTCTTAATTACTTACATAAGTAATTATCTCTAATTACTTTCACTAATAAGTCTTAATTACTTCCTTAATTCTTTAATTAATTAATCCCTTTATAATTAATTAACTTCAACAATTATATTAATTAATTCTTTAATTGATATCATTAAGTGGTTAACCAATAATCACTTCAACTAATTACTCCATGAGTACTTATCATTAATTACTTCCATAAGTAATTAACTTTCTTAATTACATTCAATTATTAATCATTAATTACTTTATTAAGTAATTACACTTAATTAATCATAATTAAGTGATTATTTAAAATTTAATAAATAATTAACTAATTATAATTTCAAATCCTTAATTAATTAAGAGAACATTAATCTTAATTAAACTTTCCTCATTAACAATCAAATTAATATTCAAATCAAGATAAATTAACCTTATTTATCTTGTAATGAATTAAATCAAATTTTAACATCTCAAACCAGCTATCCTATTTGGTTTTCCAAATCATAATGATAATCTTATTTAAAATTTAAAAACAAATTCCAAAATTTTCAATACTTTAAAACATTCGAATTAATCTTATTTATTTCAAATATAAATTTGAAATCTTAAGATCGAATCATTACTTAACCTTTGATTTAATTTTTAAATTCAACATACCCTTTTTAAATTGAAAACCAAAATATAATTAAATTACTTCCAACATGAAATCCCTTTAAATAAATTTAAATTGAAAAAAAATTATATAATTTCAACTTATACTTTATTAATTTGATTAACATTAAATTTTTAAACAACAAGTTTCAAGTTTTCATTTTATTCCTTTATAAAACTATTATCAGACAACACCAAGGGAAAACCCGAAGCAAACCACCCTCCAACCCGAGTTAACCCTGAAGCAAACCCAAATCCATCCCCTTCGAGTCAAACCCGAAGCTTACACGATCCCCTACCCGAGACAACTCCATCTTCTCCAATTACCCCACTTCCAGTGTACACTATGTACACGCATGCATATGCCCCACCGTTGCCGTCCTCAGGTGAAAGTCGCGGCCATCCCCATCGGTCCCAAACCCACTCGCGACCACTCAGGTGAACCCAGATCCTACGATCAACACGCGAATCGAAAAATGCCCATTCGAACCAACTGCAGAAACAACATCGACCCCAATCTCTCCTCCACGGCCATGCTCCTTGACGCCGACCAACCCTGCCATCCTCATCATCAACGACTCAAACTTCATTCCCACCAAAAATGAATCCACTCGAATCACTACCTATGACGCAAAACCCATTACAGTTTGACCGAACCCAATTAACTCTAAAACCCTATTTTGTTCGATTACGAACAAATTAAGCATTGGAAAATTTTTCGAATATTTTTCCCTAAATCACTAACTCACACGCAAGCTTCTTCCAGAATTACAACTCAAATTATTGCGTGAATCATCTGCAGTTCATAAAAGTTTCCAAAATGTTCAAACTCGAATTTCGATTTAATTACTCAATTAAAAATTGTGATACCAAATTTAAAAATCCTAACTTCCCAATTATAATTCGTTTATAAGTTCAAAACTAGAAATTGAAACTATAAAATTTTGCCCATACTTGGTTTTCCACTGTATTTTGAAATTTTTGAGCAAATCGTTCATTTTAAAATTCTATAACTATTTTTAGACGATCAATCACTTGATCACAAACAACTTTCATTTACAAATCACATTTCAAATCTTATTCAAAATAAAGTTATTGATTTATTTTTATTTTTATTTTAAAATAAAACTAACCTGTATATCACAGTATTCAAATGCAGGCATTCACTGTATTTATTATTATTATTTTTTTATAAACTTACATGCAGGAAAACAAACATGCATCATCTAAATCAAATACTTTAGCATGCAACATTCAAAGAAAGATTAAATCAAAACCTGTTTTTAAAATAAGATTTACTCACCTCAGTAAATTTGCAGGACAGATTTAATAACAGAGCAGGTTAGTACTTCCAGGCTTACGTCTTAAAATTTGTAGAAAAACTTCAATTGCTTGCTGATGAAATTGCTGAGTTGAACATCTTTGATTTGCAGGTTGATAATTCTTTTGCATGCAGACCTTCAATTGCATGTTTAAATTACAGCTTGGTTTGAATTGCAAGTTGATTCTTCATTGAATTTTCAGGTCGAAGTAGATATTGCAGATTGGAATTACATATGGACTTGAATCTTTGCATTACAAGTTTGATTTTTCCTATCTCAGATTTAGATTTTATTTTCAGATTTGAAGTTGCTGATTTAATTTTTTCTTTTTTTTTTCCTTAAAGAAGACCCAAATTTCTTTGTATGAATATATTTCAAATAAAAGAAATATGAAGGCCACTTGTTCCATATACTTACATTTGTCACATTAATGTTTAATTGCTTTACAAATGTCTTTAATAAATTTAAAAAGTTTTACAAGTGTTACTCCATTTAATTAAATCATTTGAATTATATGTGTATTCATAAAGTATTATATGCATTTATGAAATATTCATATGCATTAGTGAAATGATTTTATAAAAGCCCTTTTGAATTTTAAATAAATATATAAGTATGAAATCTTTATTAACTTTTTATTTTATAAATAGCTTATGTTTTACAAACAATTCTTAGTTCAAGAGACATTTAAAAAGAAAGTTTATTTGTAACTTTATATATATTTATAACCATTGAATTTAAATACTTTAAAAGCAAACAAAAATAAAACATTGATAAATTTCTTTATAAACTATCATATTAAAATAAATATCCATCTTATATTTGAAAAAAAATTGGATTAAAATTTAAAATCAACTTCTGAAAATATCCAGTTTTTAAAATAAAGCTTTAAATTATAATCTCAAACATATTCAAATTATCAATAGTTTAAAAAATTAAATTTCAAAATAACTCAAACTATAACATATACGAACATATATATTACAATTTGAAAATTCATTCTTTAATTCAAAACAAAAGCTCTTCTATTTACAATATATATCAATTGTATATATTATAAACAGAATAAAATCTGATTAACTTTGAAAAACAATTCTTATAAATATTGCCATATTAAAAATTTATCAACCTTTAAAAGATTAAATTAGCCCATTTTAAATTAAAATTATAAAGAAAACTATCAAACCAGTTAAATTATTAACACAGATTATTAAATTCTTATTGCCCAAAATTCCGGGTCGTTACAACAGCCCATTTGTTTTGTGCTACTCTGACTTTGTTTGTTATTTTCTCGGTTGGCACCGATTTCAAAACTGACTTAGATTTTGAAATGCATATTTCTTTTTTACTTTGGCTTTACATGCTTTACTTATTCAAATTTAACATTCATGTAAAGTTGGTTTTATAAATTCCTTGACCTTTAAATTAGTTTAAATCTTGCTTTATATACTGAAATTTCATTTTTAAAATTTAGTAAAAGGGAAAAAAAAATCACTTCAACTTTTACATTTTTCTCTTAAGAACTTGAAACAGTTTCAGGTTTCATTTCAAATTCAATTTAAAAACAAACACTTAATTTTCTAATTATCTCTAAGTTATTTAAACCAATAAATTCCAACATTGGTTTGTTCCAAAACCAGGTTTTCAAAACTAACTTTGACTCACTTTTAAACTTTGGTTTAAACTCAGTTACATCTTGAATCTAGAAATTCAAATTTCCTTTCAGCTTCCATTTTGAATCTAATGCACGGCCCACTGCAGTTCCACTATCTTTGTGGCATTGTTTTATATATATATATATATATATATATATATATATATATATATATATATATATTCATGAATGTATACATGTGTTTGTATTGCCTTCTAATTACAGTGCACCACCCCTTATGTGCATGTTTCATTGATACAGTCATGTTGACTTTGTTTTCAAGTGTAACTCATTTGTTTTCATTCTTTTACTGCACCTATGTTGAATCCAGTTTTAGACTCGGGTTTGACCTTGTGCTCAGGTGAGAACTTTCATTGTGCATTTCCTGATCTTTTGCATGTTTCACATGCTGTAGTGGCGAGGCAGTACACGCGTGCGTGTACTGCAGCCCTACTAGATCTAATGTTTTAATTGATGTTTTCTATTGATAGAAATTGTTTTATGTTGCCAATTCAGTATATTTTGAATCGCATTTTGATTTGGTTTAATTTGATGATTTTGTTGTTAATTGCTGTTTAGGCAATTCTGATGTTTTTTCTAAATTATCTCCATTAATAATCCCTTCATCTATCTTCGTTGATAATTTGATTTGCTGATTTATTGTTTAACACTGTTAAGTGTTATATTTAACGTTATCCGATTTCTTTGTTAAAAGGGTCGAACAGACGAGAATTATTGTGACTGTCGTCTAATTGTTATTTAATTATTATTGCTTCTGTGCATTAATAACTGAGTTTGAATTAGACTGATCCGTGTATTATTTTCTTTTGAATGTAATACTCGGGTCAGACCGAATATTTTGCAGCTTGAAGATTTTTTGGGCAACGAAGTCAGAGAGAGGGGGAAAACGCTTCACTTTTCGGGGATTTTCGTACTTAAATGAAATATTCCGCTGTATAAATTTAATTCATTGTATAAACTCTGATATATGTAAAAAAATTCATTTTTGTGAAATATTATCATTCTGTGTTTCTGTGGCTGATTCTGTTTAAACTCTATAAACTAAATAACAATCCAACATTTTGAACGTTTCAAGTTGCTTTAGTTACCGACTAGCAGTGGTCAGAATGGGGGATCGTTACAAACAAAGAGATCACTGCTACAATATAGTGAATCGGGAGTTTATCCCCAATTAATCAACAGGTAGCCTCTCGTTATTATTCGTCTCAATATCTCCATCTTCAATCTTCGAACATGTAAATTGGTTCTAAGTGGTCTTCGGATAGGAATCACCTAAATCCGACCCCGGTTCCTTCGAAATCCAATCATCGATAAAAATGATGTAATTGGGTAACTGTTTTTGGATTCATTCATTTCCTTTACCCAAATATCTTCGAGAGATGTATATTTTTAAAATATTCTTTTAGTGAATACAAAACCATTTAAACCACTTTTTGAATATTTCACAAATCATTTTTAAAGAGTATCTTTTAGGAAAATAGGATTATAGAAATCATTCTACTTGTATCCAAAATTAACTTCCGTATCCAACTAGTGCTATGGGCAGAATAACGGTGAGATCACCTTTTAAATTCCACGAATAGGACAAGTTCCCTCTTCGTATTTTAATGATGAGCATAAGAAGATTATTTCTATAAAATCCAAGTTGAGCATCCGGGCTTTCTTTTAGATATGTTCCACCCCTCGCCTGAAAGAGAAAACCAAGGCCAGGTAAGTTCAGGGCACTAGTTTCTCCATCTCTAACGTTAGTTACACACCTTGTTTCCACTTTTAGATCTCATAGGCGGGACAAATGTACTAGTCGTTTCTGCATACTCATTTTCCCTTTTTAAATCACTTAACAACTTATTTAAACATCTTTGAAATAATATTAAGTTTTTCGAATTTCTTTTAAAATGATTTATTATTTACTTAAAAATATTTACTAAGGATTTGGAAAAGAATTGTTAAGTTTCAACCTTTATTTCAAAAGTTATTGAAATGCGTTGTGAAAAGTATTGCAAATAGTGTTACAAAAAGTGCCTTAAAAATTATATTCTTCAAAACAACTTTTATATAATTTAAAAAACCATCATTTCAACTTAAATCACTTCTAAAATATTATAAAATATTTTTAGAATTTATTTCATATTTTTAAATCGATTATTTTATCAATTTTCAACTTTGGTCATTTTAGTGCAAAAATGAGATTTTTCATGAAAATTGATTTTGCCATATTTCAAAATATACAAGATGAAATCTTGATTTTTCTTTTTTTATGAAAGATATAGATATATGGATTCGTAAAATTCTTACTTCGAAGTCCGAACTATATTCCACTGCGTATGTTCGTTTGAACTTTTGACGCGTAAACACGAACTACCGTTACGCGACGCGTCAAATTTTAGGCGTATTTTGAGATTCATATCCAAACTTTGCCGAGACAAGTTTAAACACATAGGAATCATTTCTAAAGCATATTAAAACATTTTTCAAAGGTATAAATGATTCCATATCACATTTCATTTCATTTGGAAAGTGATTTTCATGTGACTGTACGTCGTGTAAATCGGTGATTTATTTCAACATATATATTCAATATGCAACTACTAAACATTCAAAACAAAGTTTATAACCATTTTAACATATTCTAACATATCATATGAACTTGCATATCAATTTAATGATATTTTTATTACAATGTCACATAATTATCATTTATGTACATATTTGCTTACTAACTTTTGCAAATGACTTAAAGGTATTTGCTTTCTTTTTCAAACACTTATCAAACATAGTTATTAACATCCAAACAAGCATATCACAATATCATAACCAAATATATACATATAAATAAGAGTTCGCACATTGTTTGGTTTTGGCGAATGGAAAATAGGCTATAGCTTCGCTACTTGACGTTTTTAGCTTACGATCCCTTGAACGCTTCGATTTAGATGGCACGCCTTGGCTTGGGGAATGCTAGGAGTGCTCGGTCAAATGGAGGAAGAGGGGGGCGTGAGTAGCGGGAGAGGGAAGGAGGCGTTTTAAAGTGGTACGGACAAAGTTTTGTTGATATTTTTGTTTGTTTTATTTTTTAGAATATTTTGGCATAACTTTGTTAAAGTTGGAAGCCATTAAAGGAGGTAAGAAGAAGCTTGAAATTTTGAGAAGAAGAAGTGTGGAAGGATGTGAGAAATTTGGTATGTATTTATAGAAAATATTTGAGAATGAAATATAGATTTGTGTTTTTACTTAAATAACATTCCTTAAGAATTAAGTAAACTTATTTAATTCAAAACTTACCATCCACATCACTTCACACTTTTAAAATTAAAATACTTTAGAGTTAAGTAAATAACAAAAATGATTACTTTACTTTATGTCACATTTGATGTGACATGTGTTTTGTATTTTTTTAGTTTACTTTTGCTAATTAATTTCTAGAATTTTCTAAGTGTGATTATTAAAAGTAACCTTGGTTGGTTAATTGTTAACTATCTTTATATATTAACATATTTATTAAATTGTTTACATAAAGGTGCATCAACGTTGTGACAACTTTAAATTGACAAAACGTTGATTTTTGACAAAATGTTTTACGGTCATATTTTGACGTTTTATTTAAACTATTTATTTTTGTAAACCAAATTTAAAGATAAATTGTTGTAATGTCATTTAAAAATATAAATACTCATCAATAAATTAAAATAATTTATTAAACCATTTAAACTTACTTTTCCGAAATCAGGATTTTGTCACTTTTGTCGATATAAGCAAATCTTACTACTTTTATGTTTATTTCTATTTCCAAATCCTATCTAATATTGTTTGAACCATAATTTCTTTTATATTTTATATTTTAAATCACTTTAAATGTTATATTTTGAAGTGGTCAAATTTGGGTCGTTACATTCTCACTTACTTAAAAGAATTTCATCCTTGAAATTAAATAAGAAGAAAATAGCCCAAAAGGAAATATATATTCAATAAGATGGAATATATACAGTAAGTGACTACACCACATGCGGTGAGTACACTCCAACGATAGATAAAGTCTATACATCGATCCTAAACTCGGGATATGCTTTTCTCGTTCTATCTTATGTTTCCTATGCGCAATCATTAGCGTCCCCACTCCGTTGAACTTTTACCAACCTTTCAACTTCCTTCTTAATCGTTTCTCATCTTGATCCATGATTCGAACGGGTCTTCTAATAACCGCTAGGTTTGGTTCTATCTCCAAGTCATCCTGAGCATCTGTTTCTATGATTTGTTCTAGGTCATATACATGCTTCTGCAAATGTGATACGTGAAAAACATTGTGTACACCAGACAACCTTTCAGGCAATTGTACTCGATAAGCTAGTGGGCCGATTCATTCGAGAATGGGAAAAGGTCCAATATATTGAGGTGCTAACTTTTCAGCTCATCCACATCTTACTACTCCTCTCATTGGAGAGACTTTCAAAAAGACTGAATCTCTAACTGAGAATTCCAAATTTCTACAAATTCGGTCTGCATAACTTTTATGTCTACTTTGGGCTTCTTTTAGCTTCTTTCTAATTATATCAAATTTTTTTGAAGCTTCTCGTATCATTTCTAGGCCAAGCACTAACTGATCTCCGAATTCTATCCAACATGCTGGCGACTTACATGGACGACCATATAAAGCTTCATATGGTGCCATGCCGATACTAGCTTGATAGCTATTATTATAGGAGAACTCTACTAAATGTAAATGATTCTCCCATGAGCCTCCAAAGTCTAGAATACATGCTCTCAAAAGATCTTCTAAAACACGGTTGACTCTTTCCGTCTGCCTATCAGTTTGGAGGTGATATGCAGTCTTATACTCAGCTTGGTTCCCAAAGCTATCTGTAGCGCTACCCAAAACTGACTAATGAAGATGGATCACGATCGCTTATTATACTGCTCGGAACTCCATGCAATCGGACAATCTCCTTCATATGTATATCTCTGCAAGGCTTGCTACAGTTCTTGTTAGCTCGGTTGGAATAAAGTGTGCATTTTTAGTTAATCGGTCTATGATAACCCAAATGCCTTCATTTATTTTCCTTGTTCTGGGTAAGCCATCAATGAAATCCATAGATATTTGATCCCACTTCCAAGTTGGAACCTCAAAAGGTTGAAGTAATCCTGCCGTCTTCTGTTGGTCACTTTTTATTCTTTGGCAATTTTCACACCGGCTGACATAGATAGATATGTCCCTCTTCATACTTTTCCATCAAAATGTACGTTTCATGTCCTTGTACATCTTATGAATTGCCGGATGAATGCTAAGTTTTCCTGTATGGCATTCAGCTAGTACTTCTCGCCTAAGATTTTCAACATCTGGAACACAAATTCTTCCATTCAACCGCAGCACTCCATGGTTATCTATTTTAAAGCTTGAATTTCTTCCTTCTTCAGCTGCTTTAATGTATTTCTAAAACCGTTTATCTTCTCCCTGTTTACTGGAAATTATTTTCAGAAGAGTTGGAGTTACTAGGAAATAAGAAATAGTAGTTGACTTCCTACTCAATGCAACCCAGGTGTATATAAAATATCTAGATCATATGACATGAGAAATTCTAGCCAGCATTGCTGTCTCATGTTCAGATCCTTCTAGGTGAAAAGATACTTCAAAGATTTATGGTTCGTCAAGAGTTCGAATTTTTCACCTAAAAGATGGAATATTATTTATTAAGGTCATTTCAAAGTTTTTTCGAAATAAACTATGAAAGATTCTTACCCAGCAAATAATGCCTCTATATCTTTAGAGCGAACACAACGGCTAATAATTCTAAGTCGTGTGTTGCATAATTCTTCTCACGCGTCTTCAGCTGTCTACTTGTGTAAGCAAACATCTTCCTATCTTGCATTAAAACTGCACCAACTCCTTCTCCGTAAGCATCTGTATAAATGGCCAATCCACTATTTCCATTTATAATTGCTAAAACTGGAGTGGTTGTCAATCTATTCTTTAGTTCTTAGAAAGCTTCTTCACATTTAGGAGTCCAGATAAATTTAGCATCCTTCATTGTCAACTTGGTTAGGTGATAGGAAATCTTAGAGAAGTCTTGAACGAATCTTCTGTAATATCCTGCTAAACCTAAGAAGCTACGAATCTCTTTAGGAGTTTGCGGATGATTCCAATATTGAATAGCTGCAACTTTCCCTGGATCAACTGAAATTCCATCCCTTGATATTATATGTCCAAGGAATCTTACCTCCTTCTCCAAAAATGGCACTTTATAAATTTGACTTTATTCACGTTATTTCTCAATATTTCCAACAGAGCTTCTAGATGTGTTGCGTGTTCTTCTTCTATCTTTGAGTAGATGAGAATATCATCGGTAAAGACTAACACAAATTTGTTTAGCACATCTCTAATCACTCTATTCATAAGGTCAACAAAATAAGCGGGTGCATTAGTCATCTCAAAAGGCATAACAAACCACTCATAGAAAATATTCGAAACTTTGAATGCAATTAGATGGATGCAATCTTCTGCGATCCTTAACCGATGGAATCTTGTAGCCAGGTCCATTTTAAAGAAAACTCGAGCTCCATGTAACTGGTCAAACAAGTTATCTATTTGGGGTAGAGGATACTTGTTCTTAATGGTTTTCTTATTTATATCTCGATAGTCTAAACACAATCTCAAAGATTCATCTGACTTAGCAACAAGAACTAAGGCTAATCTCCAACTTGAACGGCTGGGTCTTATCAATCCTTTCTTTAATAGCTCTTGGGCTTAGTTATTCAACTCACTCCTTTCTTTCGGAGCCATCCTTTTATCTTGTTGTTTAATTAACATTGCACCAGGAACTAAATCGATACGAAAATCGATTTCTCGATGTTGGGGGCAAACTTTTTACTTCCTCAAAGCCATCTGCAAATTCCTTAACAATGGTTATTGTTTCTAATCCTGTCTGGGATGTATCTAAAGCATAAAGAAAACTGTTCCTTCTAGGACTAGGACCTTCACAAGGTATTTCTATGAGTTTCCCTAACTTTGTTTTCACTAAAACTATTCTTTTCAAGCAATCTAGAATAGCTTCATTTTTAGTTAACCAATCTATACCGAGTAAAATTTTGAATACAACAAAATAGCTTCATTTTTAGTTAACCAATCTATACCGAGTAAAATTTTCAATACAACAAAATTTAAGATGAAAAGATCAAAAGGAAAGTGATTGGGAGGATAGAAAATTGGGACTTTTTCACAGTGCATACAAAGATTAGTGGAACCTCCTATAGGATTGGTTACGCAGATAGGGTCGTCAATAATTTTAGGTTCAAGTTCTGATTCTTCTACAGTTGTTTTAGAAATAAAACTATGAGAAACTCCTGTATCAAATAATACTCTAACTAAAACATCTTTGATAAAAGTATTACCTTCCAACGCTCCTTTTCCCTTCACATTCTGGTAGGTTGAGGGCTCATCCTAGATAGAATAAACTTTGGCTTGTTCTCCTTTCTTCATTAGGGGGCAATCCTTTATCATGTGCCCTGGTTTATTACAATTATAGCATCTTCTTGGGGCTGATCCTCGAGTTTCTTGAGTTTTGGGTTTTCTACAATGAGTTGATAGATAGCCCTTTTGTTGGAAATTTTAGCAAGTGACATCTTTAAAGCGGTTATCCTGAGATCCTCCTTTGGGTTTTCCCTACCACGGTTTCTTGCCATTGAACTTCTTCTGCCAATTATTGTTGTTTCTTTCTTGTACTGCTGATGGATCTACCTTATCCAAAACATCATATCTGTATCCCATGTCTATTAAATCTACAAATGGTTCTTTCACATGCCCAGTCATTCTGACATGGTATTGCTTCTTCATTCCAGAAATAAACTTTTCATTCTTTATTAGAGGCTTATCTATCAATCCAGGCCCAAAACGAGATAATTCGTTGAACTTGGTAGCATATTCCTCAAACGACATCTCCTCCTTATTTGCGCCAAAATTGGTTACAAACACCCAATATCATGAAAGCACCCGTTTATGAACACAAATCAGCGACAATCAATATAGAACTCAGATCTAAGCAATAACGATCACAATAATTCTCAAATAACAACCACAAACATAGGATTTATAGTGGTTCGACGATCTTGCCTACGTCCACTCTGAAGCTTATGATTTTATTATTCACTTGATGATTTCAATCGATTACAGCAGATTATAACTGATGATAGCTTTCAAATCTGATTACAACAGTGATAATGAAGTATGGAATTGAATCCGGTTGTGTCTGGACGTTGAATGGCGGAAGCTCCCCCTTTCTGAAGGCTTCAGGGTGCTATTTATAGGCGTTGGAGGCCCAGATCTTGCTCAAACTTCAGGAGACTTTTTTTGGCATGTAAGTGGGCCCACACGACCGACCCCACCAATTTTCGACTCGATCTAAGATCGATACGAAGTGATTTCGAATCCATCAAAAAATGATCCAATCGAGCTGAAACTTGGCAGGAACAATCTTTACCTTGTATGGAAGCTACTGTGAAAATTTCATTGTATTTGGATCAGTAGATCTCGAGTTATCGTGGATTTGAAATGAAGTCTCTCGGTTGTTGTTTGCTTCGAACCGATTCCTTTGAATCGATGTCTTCGACTCCATCGGCTCACGTGGTTTCGTGATGAGGTGGCGCGCTTCCTTCGAGTCGATCCGGTCTTCTCTCCGGGTTGAACGCTTCGATCCCTTAGATCTCGCCGACTTCGTATCGTGGAGTGACACGTCATCCAAGCTAGTTGACTTGGTGGAATACGAACAAGTGATTGTTCGTGGATTCGAGCGTGACCGATTCGAACTGTGGCATCCCAACGGGTTCGAACTCGATCGATACGAACAAGATCGGTTCGAAGTGACTAACTCCTGATGGATTCGAACATGATGGATTCGAATGGAGCGAGGCGTTGTCATGCTGATGGATTCGAACCTGATGGATTCGAATGGAGCGAGGCGTTGTCTTGCTGATGGATTCGAACCTGATGGATTCGAATGGCATGCTCTTTCCTTAGATTGAATCGATCATAACTTGCACATACGAGCTCCGATTGACTTGAGATTTGGAACGCTGGCTTCTGCAGCTTTGGCCATCATGTCAATGCATCGATATTCATAGCGAAGCGATGTACAACCAATCACTGAGATGAACTGTCGTTTGTTTTCGATCAATCTCCTGGTATCACGGCTTTGCCAAAAAGCGGGATAACATTTGCCTCCCAAAATATGCCTTGCGGTAGGAAGGCGTGTTTTGTAATGCCATGAGCTGGATGTTTATATCCTGTTGATGTCCTGCAATGGAATTTACAGTTTTATGTGACCTCAAATAACGACCGTTCGGGATCGAGATACTTAAGTTGAAGTGCGACCATTCATGATCAAGCGCCTAACTTCAAATGACAATCGTTCGGGATCGAGCCATTTAAGGTGAAGTGCGACCGTGCGCGGTTAAGTGGCGGACCTCAAACGACGACCTTTCGCGATCGAGCCATTTGAGGTAAGGTGAGTTGTGCCGTTCGGGGCTAGTTGTGACCGTTCGAGATCGGGTGCCGTTCGAGGAGAATTGTGACCGTTCGCGGTCGTGTGCCGTTCGAGGCGAGTTTGTGACCGTTCGCGGTCGGGTGCCGTTCGAGGCGAGAAAGTGTGCCCAGGAGGGTTTGGTGTTATCGATGCCAGGGTCACGTTCGGGTGAGTTCTTGGATCGCTTGTGTGCCTATTGGAGGCGAATAAGTGTGCCCGGGGGAGGGGGGGGGCTTGGTATTGTTGATACCAGGATCACGTTCGAGTGGGTCCCTGGATCGTTTGTCAGGGCGGCATATTGCCATCTCAGAGCATGCCTAAGGACCGTTCACGACCCCGTACATGTATAAGTAGCTTAGCCATTTCAGAGTTATCAGAATCAAATATCTATTTAACAAAAGAGTTTTAAAATAGAAATGTCCAAACAAACAAAGCCTAAATGTCCAAACCAAAATGAAACAAAAGCAAAGTAAGGATGTCAAAGTGTAAGTTCCCACTACGAAACGGCCAATGACCATTCAGAGCATGCCTGGGGATCGTTCGCGATCCCATATATGTGTAAATGATTTAAATGTGTTAGTAGGAAGCTTACGACTTGTCCATCATTATTTCAATCAATTGATAATCAAACGGTGCCTTGATTCAAGGTCGCCTCTAGCTGATGTAGACGGTGGTCGCTCTGGTTCCACCGCTGGAGTTCGCCTCCTTACATACAGAAGGAGCATACCGTTCCTGATATGCCCTTCCACCTTTCCTTCAGATGCCTACAATCATTAGTGTTATGACCATTCAATTCATGAAATACACAAAACTTATCTGATTTTCTTTCGTCAGAAATTGGATCCCTTCGCATCGATCTACGATATGGAATCAGCTCTTTGGTATCCTGATAAATTAGTTCCAGACACTCATTCAGCTCTAAATAGGTGGTGAATCGTGTCTCTCTCCGCAGTCGCTTTGGCCTCTTACCACTATCCTCAGCCTTTCGTTTTCCTTTATCCTTGCCTGAGTCCTTTCCGAGAGGCTTTTTGTCTTTAAGCACATAAACCTCTATTCCCTCTCCTTCTTCTCTTTCTGCATTCGCATCCTCAAATCGTAAAAACTTTTCGTCCCCGTCGTAGAATTCCCCTAGATCTTCCGATGGATCTTTAGTTAATGAATTTTTGAACTCTGTGCCGTCAGCTACTCCGGACACACCTGCCACCACAACCATAGATGGATCTACTCGATCCACCGAGCTGTTGCTGCATTGAATCACGTTAGATAACTCCTCAAAGATTCTCCGGTTTTCTGCTTTAGGGTTGCCAAAGTCATCACATTCTTGGGTCTTGTAATGTGAACCCTGAATTGCCTCATAAATCTTTCAGTTAAATCATTCCATGTTCCGATAGATCCACTCTCTAGTTGTCTAAACCATAATGTTGCAATATCCGCCAAGTACAATGGAAAGCACCGGGCCATAACCTCCTCTGATGCCCCCAGCACTTCCATATGCCTCATATACTTCGTCAGATGAACCGTGGGGTCCGTTCTCCCATCATACATATCCAACGATGGTAACTTGAAATCCGGTGGGTTTCTAGCTCGTCTGATTGCTGGAGTAAAAGGACTCCTATTAACATCCTCCAAATCTTTGTTTACCAAACCGCTTCTCATAGCTCTTCTAACCATCTCCGCCAACCTGTCACTGTCTTCGAGATGCAATCTTCATTCATCACTTTCGACCTGCCCCCCGAGTCCACGAGGGAATTCTGGGATCTACCCCCTGACTGAGCGCTCACTCCTCTGCTACTCCCGGGTTGCGCAGATGCTCCTCTTTCTCTCTCCGAGACTGGATCAACATTCTCCATGTGCGTGCCCCCTAGCTCAGGTGCTACGCCGGATGGTCCTGCTCCGTTTCGAACACCATCTGCTTCTCTATTCTGTGCTCCAAGCTGTCCTATCGGTTGAAATAAACTCTGGATCAACTCCTCTTGTTTCTTCATCATTGTCTCCATCTCTTCCCTAGTGATGAAGATCGACGCTTGATTCGCTCCTGAAGAAGCCTCTTGACTTCCTTGGTGTTCACTTCTCTCTGGCCTTGGCCTTCTGCTCGATTGTCTCGTCATAAGTTCTCAAATCTGAACTTTCAAACTCTCTCTTAACCAACTCTCAATTGATAGATCTCCTGAGTTCAATTCTCAGTGAAAGCACCAAAGTGTTGCGCCAAAATTGGTTACAAACACCCAATATCATGAAAGCACCCGTTTATGAACACAAATCAACGACAATCAATATAGAACTCAGATCTAAGCAATAACAATCACAATAATTCTCAAATAACAACCACAAACATAGGATTTATAGTGGTTCGGCGATGTTGCCTACGTCCACTCTGAAGCTTATGATTTTATTGATTCACTTGATGATTTCAATCAATTACAACAGATTACAACTGATGATAGCTTTCAAATCTGATTACAACAGCGATAATGAAGTATGGAATTGAATCTGGCAGAGTCTGGACGTTGAATGGCGGAAGCTCCCCCTTTCTGAAGGCTTCAGGGTGCTATTTATAGGCGTTGGAGGCCCAGATCTTGCTCAAACCTCGGGAAACTTTTTCTGGCACGTGAGTGGGCCCACGTGACCGACCCTACCAAGTTTCAACTCGATCTGAGATCGATACGAAGTGATTTCGAATCCGCTAAAAAATGATCCAATCGAGCTGAAACTTGGCAGGAACAATCTTTACCTTGTATGGAAGCTACTGTGAAAATTTCATTGTATTTGGATCAATAGATCTCGAGTTATCGTGGATTCGAAATGAAGTCTCTCAGTTGCTGTTTGCTTTGAATCGATGCCTTCGAATCGATGTCTTCGACTCCATCGGCTCACGTGGTTCCGTGATGAGGTGGCGCGCGTCCTTCGAGTCGATCCGGTCTTCTCTCCGGGTTGAACGCTTCGATCCCTTAGATCTCGCCGACTTCGTATCGTGGAGTGACACGTCATCCAAGCTAGTTGACTTGGTGGAATACGAACAAGTGATTGTTCGTGGAATCGAGCGTGACCGATTCGAACTGTGGCATCCCAATGGGTTCGAACTCGATCGATACGAACAAGATCGGTTCGAAGTGACTAACTCCTGATGGATTCGAACCTTATGGATTCGAATGGAGCGAGACGTTGTCATGCTGATGGATTCGAACCTGATGGATTCGATTTGAACGAGGCGTTGTCTTGCTGATGGATTCGAACTTGATGGATTCGAATGGCATGCTCTTTCCTTAGATTGAATCGATCATAACTTGCACATACGAGCTCCGATTGACCTGAGATTTGAAACGCTGGCTTCTGCAGCTTTGCTCATCATGTCTTGTCAATTGTGGCCCGATCCGGACTCAGACAAAATTCATCGATATTCATAGCGAAGCGATGTACAACGAATTTCTGAGACGAACTGTCGTTTGTTTTCGATCAATCTCTTGGTATCACGGCTTTTCCAAAAAGCGGGATAACACTCCTCTTGTTTAAAATCCGTGAAATTTCAGTAAAGATGGGATTTTCCTGCTTCCGGCATATACTGCTCCTCCAGAACTTTCTTGAATCGTTCCCATGAAAAATCATCCTATAACTCATTCTGAGTAAAAGATTCCCACCAAACTAGAGCTCCATCTTGTAGTTGCCAAGAAGCTAAGAATCTCTTCTGCTCATCTCCAATATTCAGTCCTTTGAAAATTCTTTCACAAGAGCGGATCCAAGCTTGTACTTCAATGAAGGTTTCTGTTCCTTTAAAAGGTTTACCACCAAGGCTGGTATAGTTCTTGCATAAAGTTGTAAAGTTAATTTGGGGCTGTACCGAAACTACTACTTCCTCGACTACTGTAGCCGCGGGAGTTTGACCATTTGTGGCATTACTTCCTCCCCTACCTCGTACTCTTCTTCCACTCATTTTCTACTATCTGTGTATAGTTGGAAAAAGATCTTTAGCATATATAGACGAGATATCTTAGGGAATGCTATACATTATGAATATACTTATTCAAATTAGAAGTTCTAATTACGTGCTCGCTCAGACTAAACTCATTCTAGGGCATTACTAACCCTATCTCAAAAGAGTCATACCCCAACAAAGCCAAGGTTTTCTCTTAACCTTAAGCTCGGATACCACGTGTGACAACCCGTCTCCTCGACCCTCAGAAATCGACATTAATACATCCACGGTATTCACGTGCCGTAAATCCTAGTGCCGGGAAGGAAGATTATCATGGGTGTAAAAGAAAATAAGGATAGAAAATAACCCAATAATAGAATCTCACATCACATTCAACATTTATAATTATACATAATGATTAGAGTCAAATACAAATCTAGCGGGATAGTTATAACTGTCTATCCATACATATGCTAGAAATACATACTAATAAGATAGCGGAAAATGGGTAGATAACTACATAAGGTATTCAGCTTCATAGCTCTAAAAGACTTCTCCAAAATGCTCTCCAACATGCTCCAAAATGCTCCTAATCTATCATGACTACACGGCTGCCGAAAAATAGGGCACCCAGAGTTTAAAAAAAAAACTCCGGGTCAGTCATGGGACTGGTGTAAAAACTAAGTACGATGTTTCGAAAACAAAAAGGTATCTCATAAGACCACGCCGTACATAAACACAAAACAGGTTTTTACCCTATGATAACCGAAGCTCTTTATTATGTAAAATTTAGGAATATTATTCTTAGACTTTCTTTGAGAATATTTGCAAATAAACTTATTAATCTTAGCCGAAATTGTTACCATTATTAAATTCCAGCATACTAGGTTCTACAAATGAAAATGCAAGTTCTTATTGGAGAATGGATTTCCATACAAATGACCAGGTGAAGGGACTACCTTCCGATGGGTACACCTCTAGATGGATGTCTCGAGGACCATCACAAAGGATCCTCTACCAACACAAGACCAGTCTATCTCTGTAACTAGATAGTATTGAATATATCATCCCCCGGTCATTACCGACCTTTATCCGAGAGCTCTCTTCGCATACATCCACATTAATTTACATACCGAACGTCATAGCGGGAAGAAATATATCTAGAAGTGAATGATCATACCCTACTTGGGAATGACCCACTTAGCCTTGCTGCATATAACCCTGCTTTGGTCATTTCTGGTTGATGAGGCTCGAGGCAACGATTACTTTTCACATATCACATTTCACATCTTTGAATGCCACACTGCCATTTCCGTTGAATACTAATTGCCTTTCACAAAAATACAACCCTTGAGCCCATATGTCTCGAGGAGCGTGTTAAGCTAAGAGAAGTTGCCTTCACCGCCACCATTGATGCACGTTTGTACAAACCAATTGACGTAATCTTTAGAAATGCAATGTTAGACAAACGTCCATACAAGTTGTCCAGGAACAGGAGAAACCAAAGGCACTTTCCTCGACCATTACTAGGCGAGAAGTCCTTGTAGTTTTGAGGTTTTTCATAACAAAGAGATCACTGCTACGGTATAGTGAATCGAGAGTTTATCCCCAATTGATCAACAAGTAGTCCCTCATTATTATTCGTCTCAGTATCTCCGTCTTTAAACATCTTCAATCTTCTAACACATAAATTGGTTCGAAGTGGTCTTCAGATAGGAATCACCCAAATCCGACCCCGGTTCCTTTGAAATCCAATCATCGATAAAAATGATGTAGTTAGGTGACTGTTTTCTGATTCATTCATTTCCTTTACCAAAATATCTTCGAGAAATATATATTTTCAAAATATTCTTTTAGTGAATATGGAATCATTTAAACCTCTTTTTGAATATTTCACAAATCATTTTTCCATCCCTAAGCTTAGTTACACATCTTATTTCCACTTTTAGTTCTTATAGACGGGACAAATGTACTAGTCGTTTCCGATACTCATTTTCTCTTTTTAAATCACTTAACAACTTGTTTAAACATCTTTAAAATAATGTTAAATTGTTTGAATTTCTTTTGAAATGATTAATTATTTACTTAAAAACATTTACTAAGGATTTGAAAAAGAACTTTTAAGTTTTAGCCTTTATTTCAAAAGTTATTGAAATGCATTGCGAAAAGTGTTGCAAATAGTGTTACAAAAATTGCTTTAAAAGCTATATTCTTCAAAACAACTTTTATATCATTTAAAAACCATCTTTTCAAATTAAATCATTTTTAAAAAAATTTAAAAGATTTTTAGAATTTATTTCATATCTTTATAACGAACATTTTAGTAATTTCCAACTTTGGTCATTTTAGTGCAAAAATGGGATTTTTCTTGTAAATTGATTTTGCCATATTTCAAAATATACAGGATGAAATCTTGATTTTTCATCTTTTTATGAAAGATATACATAAAAGGATTCGGAAAATTCTTACTTCGAAGAATTCCAAACTATATTCCACTTTATATGTTCGTTTGAACTTTGGACGCGTAAACTTGAACTACCGTTACGCGACGCGTCAAATTTTAGGCGTATTTTGAGATTCTCCAAACTATTCCGAGACAAGTTTAAACACTTAAGAATCATTTCTAAAGCATATTAAAACATTTTTCAAAGGTATAAATGATTTCATATCACATTTCATTTCTTTTGGAAAGTGATTTAATGTGATTATACGTCGTGTAAATCCGTGACTTGTTTCAACATATATATTCAATATGCAACTACTAAACATTCAAAACAAAGTTTATAACCATTTTAACATATTCTAATATGTTATATGAACTTGCATATTAATTTAACGATATTTTTATTACAATGTCACATAATTGTCATTTATGTACATATTTGCTTACTAACTTTTGCAAATGACTTAAAGGTATTTGCTTTCTTTTTCAAACACTTATCAAAAATCATTATTAACATCCAAACAAATATATTACAACATCATAACCAAATATATACATATAAATTAGGAGTTCTCACATTGTTTGGTTTTGGCGAATGGAAAATCGGCTATAGATGCGCTACTTGAACTTTTTAGCTTACGATCCCTTGAACGCTTCCACTTTTGGAGAAAGTGGGTATGTATTTGTAGAAAATATTTGAGAATAAAATATAGATTTGTGTTTTTACTTAAATAACTTCCTTAAGAATTAAGTAAACTTATTTAATTCAAAATTTACCATCCGCATCACATCACACTTTTAAAATTCAAATACTTTAGAGCTAAGTAAAGAAGAAAAATGATTAGATTACTTTATGCCACTTTTCTTTACCCTATGTCACATTTGATGCGACATGTATTTTGTCTTTTTTAGTTTACGTTTTCTAATTACTTTCTAAATTTTCTTAGTGTGATTATTAAAAGTAACCTTATTTAATTAATTATTAGCTATCTTTATATGTTAACATATTTTTTAAATTGTGTACATAAAGGTGCAACAACGTTGCGACAACTTTAAATTGACAAAACGTTGATTTTTGACAAATTGTTTTACGGTTATACTTTGACGTTTTATTTAAACTATTTATTTATGTAAACAAATTCAAAAATAAATTTTTATAATGTCATTTAAAAATATAAATACTCATGAATAAATTAAAATAATTTATTAAACCATTTAAACTTACTTTTCTGAAATTAGGATTTTGTCACTTTTGTCGATATAACCAAATGTTACTATTTTAATGTTTATTTCTATTTCCAAATCCTATCAAATATTGTTTGAATCATAAATTTTTTTATATTTTATATTTAAAATCACTTTAAATGTTATATTTTGATGTGGTTAAATTCGGGATAGTTGCAGCCTTTTAAGTAATTCTTTTTTTGGAATTGGAGAGGAAAGAATTTGTAACAACTTTCTTGGTAGTCACTTTTACAGATTTAGTAAAATTTTGGTTCGAATATTTTCTTAATTTGTCCATAGTTTGGATCTTTGATTGTTTGTAAGTTGGAAGTAGTTGAAACTTGTTTGTTGATTCGTGTTCATGTCAAGCTTCGCGGGATTTGCTTTGCATTTCGATATTTGCTAGGAATCTCCATATTGCTCCATGTTATCATCACCTTCGTAGCCATGAAAGGTGAGAAAACACACACAACTACTAGATTTCTCATGTTAGTTAAATTGAATTTATGATGTGATTAGAAATTGATTGGTTGCTATTTAGTATATTTTAAATTCTAATTCCAGTTGAATCTGACTTTTATTGGATTTAATTGCCATTTTATTTAATATTGAAATTTAAATTGCCAGTTAAATACCTATTAATGATAACCAGTAAATTGTTGGTAGTTATTGGTTGATTTTAATGATGATTGTGCTTTATGTTCAACTATTGATATTTGGATGTTGAATTTATGATGGATGATATTGGTTGACATTTTGGATGATTGGATGTTATTTATGCCTATATCTCTGTTATCCCTATTGGTTGAAATGATACACACCGGAATGATCTTACAGATTATGGGAAAATCGTTATGAGTTGAAATGATAAACCTGAGCGGTTTTCATCGATTTGAAAATGTTGATTTTTGGTACTGGTTGAAATGACATATACCCATATATGAATTTAATTTGGAATCAAATTATTTGAAGGTCTTAAGTTAAGTCAAACATCGGATTTGTTTTAATTTGATGATTAAGATTGATATTTTTGAATTATTTAAAACCTTTTAAATAATTATATTCATGGTGTACACTTGATAGGAGATGAAAATCCCGTAACATCTATGAAACCATTACACTAATATTTCTTATTTATTTATTTTGATTTGACTTACATAAGATCTTTTTGTTCTGACTCGAGTTTTTGTGTTTTCATTACGCTCACGTCAGTTTGAGCATTTTTGTATATTGAAGACTAATTTCTAGAGGACAAAAACAAAGATTCAGTATATTATTGCTATTCATTGTTCCACCACATTCTGTGTTCCGCTGCATTATTTGTTTATTTCTGATGTATGTATAACTCTGGTTTGAATTGTAAAAGTGTAATCAAATGTTATTTGTAAAATAGCTTCATGAACTGTTTATTTGATTATTATATTTTGTCGTTCCGTTATGAGATTCTGTGTTTTTTTTTCTTTTTACTTTTTTTCTTATTTACTCCATTAACAATCCTCCCTTTGGAATGGTTTGAGTCTGACATGTGTGGTTTATTTTGATTTGACCCATCCAAAAGGTGGGTCATTACAATGCGCACCAATCAATCACAATGTAAATGATGGTAAAAACAAAGAAGTGTGTCCGCTCGGGTTAGTTAGCCCACTTGGCAAGTACGTTTCCTGTTTTAGTCATTTAAAATAGGCATAAGTACCTAGTTAATCCATCATCGTTCTATTTCTTCAAATCCAGCAAACGATGCCAAATTCAACCACTTCGTTCTAGAACATCACTCCACATACACAGCTGTCAAAGTGGTTTCGTTATGGACAGAGTATGCCCATATCCGGCCCCGGTCTTTTTAACAACCAAACATTGTTTTACTCACTAGTTGGTACTTTTACATTTCAAAAATAGTTCATACTTGATATCAAAAAATCATATTTGCTTCAAAATTGAATCCATTTCGAAATCATCACATTTAATCAAAATATATCATTTTACATAAAAAATCATTTTCGCCTCAATATTTTGATTTCGCTTCCTAAATCATTTCGAATTTCAATTAAGGTTATAACTTCATTTAATCCAATTCGCACTTAAATCCAAGATCTAATTATAAACATTTCACCCCTGGACTAGTCTGAATTTTTTTTGGAAAAATAATTTGAATAGTTTTAAAATAGTTAAAAAATAGTATAATGGTTAAAATAGTTAAAATAGTTTGAATGGTTAAAATAGTTTGATATAAAATAGTTTAAGTATTAAAATGATTGATATAGCAAAATAGATTGGAAAATCCAAAATAATTTGAATATTTAAGAAGGTAGATTTAAATAGTTCATATCAAAATAATTTAATTGAAAATGTTTCAAAGTCAAACTGATTCATTTCCAAATTTTCCAATTCAAATCACTTTTAAATTTCCATTTTGATTTAACCGATTCAATCCCTATTTTAAGTTGAATTTTTCTTCAATTCCTAATTAATCTCGATGTCAATTTCAAATTAATTTGAATTCCAACTTCAAATTAATTTTAATTACAATTCCAAAATAATTTCAATTTCAAATTTTGGGCCATTTATATTTTTATCAATTCCGAGTTCGATTTTCAAAACATCGATTCAAAAAACTTAAATCAATTTACTTTCAATACCCAATTTGAAAACGAAATCCTTAAATATAATTCAATTTCGAGCTTAATTTGAAATAGTTCGATTTCCATAAATTCGATTTTCATTTTCTTAAAATTCTTAAAATAAAATCATTTAAATAAATTTTAAATCAAAAAAATTTAAAAACCTTTAATTTAACCAATCCAGTGTTTGTATATAATTTTCTATCCTATGGCCAAGCGATCAGCTATTTCAATTTAATTTCAAGGATGGATATATGTCATTACAACCGAAATCACACTGTCATAGGTATATATCATTTCAACATATTTGTTAATTTATTCGAAATAATTCAATTTACAGTTTAATATACTGTAAATAATTTACTAGGTAATAACATGATATATATAAAATAAATAAACATCCAATCATCCTAATATCAATCAATTATCATCCATTTCAATCAATCATACAAACAGACAATATAATTCACAACAATTTCATAGTTATTAATATCCAAATTTTATTGGCAATTCAATTCCAATTTCAAATTTAACTGTCAATTTTAATTTTTAACAGTTAATTCAAGACAACTTAGTTGACAATTAATTTAGTAAAAAATGATTAATAAATTTATATCATTTCATAATTTCAAATTTAACTAGCATAAAAATATTTTAGTACATTATGAGCGTTATAAAATACTCACCTTTATTTTTTTTTGTCGCCGAGACGTTCTGTTTTGAAACTAAAATAGAACAAAGTTCGATTTTGGCTCAAATTTACACATTCTTCAAATCCATCCAAACTAGTTTCATTGCAAACCCTTGTCATCACGATTGCAACACAACTTGTTTCGTCTCGATTGGACCTCATATGAAGAAGTTATAAATTTTATAAGTTTTCAAACATTTTTAAATAAAATAAAATAACCAACTTCAGTGTCACATTAATTACCAAACTGCCATCTTCTATTCTCCCCCAAATCGACCTCACATGTACACGACACAACTGCATATTCAAATAGCCATGCATACAAATAATGATACCAAGATTTACCTGTCAGAATCGAATTCCGACTTCGCCATCGGCTTCCTCCTCTCGATCTTCACCTACCTGCACCCAAAGTTCCACGCTCGAACTCCCCATATGCAACGAATCATAAATTCGAACAAATTTTAAAAATATTAATTATAATTGTTGAATAGAATATGGTTAGAAATAAATAATTTTCAATTATTACTATAAAATAAATAAATAATAATAATGATAATGATAAATTTGTTTGAATATAAAACACGATCTTAGATAAAATTTTAAAACAATTAATCTTTAATGAAATGGAAGGTGGTAATGCGTATTAGAATATAATTTAATAATATTGACTGAATGTAACTATCAACCGTATTAATGCAATTTCAATCAACTGTAACAATAAACATTACTAACGATTGGGACAAACAATATTCTAAGTATGTTAGCATACAATAAAAAATAAATTCTTTGGTAAGTAGATCTATACTCTTTGTGTAAGCAATAAATTAATAGACATGATATACTAAATTATGATAATTGATTTATTCCTCATCCCATTGATTAATCCGCTTTGGAATTTATTTTGTAATCAACGCAACTAAATGTAATTGAAATCTTTCAAATAAAAGGAAAGAGAATATTAGTTGTAATTAATAGACGTGATAATAGAAACGTATGTTTGAATTAAATAAAAGAGTAAGTTGAGGAGGAAACATATGTTTTAATTGAAAGGGAAATTTGATATAATATAAAGAACATGTAAATCGAAATAAAAGGATAAAACTTCTTTTGAATTATTTAATGAAAATAAAACGATTAGTGTGTAACCAACATTCAATTGAAAATATAATATTGAATTAATTGGAATTAAATATTTTAATTAAGGTAAAGAGAAACAGATGGTAATTGACTCAGTCAAGAATAAGCAACATATGTTGAATTGAATAAAATGAACATTTAAATGAAGACAAACCAATGTTAATAAAATGGAGGTTCAATTCAATCAATCTTAAAATATATTACTATTTGAATTTAAAGGTTAAAATTAAAGAATTTTTTTGGAACATTGAGTAATATATTTTTCCAAATTCAAGGAAATAGAAAATTTTCTAAAATTTAAAAAATTTGGTTAAACTTAGTCAAAATTTGACCTTTAGTCGAAGATTTCAAACTTGAATTCTAAAATTTTGTTCTTTTTATATGATACTAGACTGAATTCTGATCTTTTCTCCACTTTTTGTTTCATCAAAATCAAATTTCTATTGCTTTAAATATTTGAATTTCTATGAAAAACTGACATAAGTTTGTGGTGTTTAGTTGTGAAATTTGACTAAGTCCCAATGGGTTTGGTTTAGTCCTAATGGGCCTTGGTTAACCAAGAGACTCTAACCTTATAAGAGACTTGTGTCTATTCCTATGCCCATGACCATTTGTGTCATCATGACTAACTTGTATGTACAAAATTTTCTCTTTAGAAAACTTTCCCAACACACTTCCTTCTTCCTCTCAAAATTACTGAAAGTTCTAGATCTCAGATGTCCAAAACCTCACAAATCCTAAAACTCCTTTCCTCATCTCTTTCAAATCCTTCCATCCTCCTCCTATAGCCACTGGCCTCCACCACCATCCAAGGCCTTCTCCTCCCCTCCTCATCTCCACCACCATCCACCTAGCATAGGCCGAACCCTCTTTAGCTTCTCTTCTTCTCTTTTATAAAAAATCAAATCAAAAGAGAAGTATATATTTGTAAACATATATATATTTCGTAATCCATCTATTCAAGCTTGCTTTGCTTTGGAATGGAGATTCAAATTCATAACTTTGTTTTGTCAAATATTTCATAACCTCAAAATGTGAGCTATTCACTCATGATTTATAATCTTGTGCTAAGTAGATGAATATCAATTGATATGTTAATTGAATGTTGCAATAGTTTGGAACTTTTGCATAGTTTGGTTATGGTTTGATATAATATATGTTTACCTATGTTCACCTGTTATTTTTGACATGAAATTGTTATTGATATTATGTTGTTTATTTATAAAAATAGATGCGATGATATGGCTATTGCTATGTTGAAAAAAAATAGAAAATGTTATTTTGTTTTAAAAGTTGTCACCTTTATTATGAAAATTTCATTAATATGATACGTGGAATTTTTATATGAATATGGAGAAAAAGAAAGAATTTTTTTAATATGTATATATGTGTTATGTTGTACTATAGGAAATCACCTAAATTACTATGTTAAATATGATTGCATATTAGGATATGTTATGGTAGAAATTGTATGTCACCTTCCATGTTAAATATGAATATATGCTATAGTATGTAGTTTGTATGCAATTATGTGTTAGTTTATGTAATTGGTTATGTAAGTATTACGTTGTGATATGCGATCATTATATAAGTTATGTGCCATCTTATGTAAATTGTTATGTATGGTTTTGGGTTCTGTTATTTATTTCATGTAAATCATGTTGCAATTTCCCTTAGCTTTAGGAAATCATTATGGGTTGAAATGATACATGTTCGAATGATCTTTTAGAATAAGGAAAATCAATATGGGTTGAAATGGTAAATCCAAGCGATTTTATTGATTTTGGAAATTTGAGGATTGTAGGTTGAAATGATATATACCCGTAAATTTTAAATTATTGCGGATTGAAATGGTAGATATCCGTATTACTTGAGTATAGGATAGAAAACTATATACGGACACCGTTGGTCTGTTTTTAAAGTGATTTCTGAAATTTTGGAAAGATGTGTTTGAAAAAAAGGAAAATGGTTTTTTAATTTAATATAAAGATTTTATTTTAAAACATATATGTAAAATTTAGATTTTAAAATTATATGTTTTAAGAATTCTAAATTTATAATTAAGTTTTAAAATGTAAATTTTAAGGTTTTACTAATAACTTTATTTACTTTTTTTCTTTCATAATATAAGATTTAATTTAATAAAATTTAGTAAAAATAAAATATATTATGTTTAAAATATTTAAATTAATATATTTATTTTAATATATAACCGATTTTAATATATAAACTATTTCTAATATACAAACTATTTCAATCTATAACCTATTTTAATATATAAACTATTGCTAATATATAAACTATTTCAATATATAAGCTACTTTTAAAATATAAACTATTCGTAATGATAACTATTCCAATATATAAACCACTTTCAATATTCAAAATGTTTAAAGTTGGAACTGTTATGATTTAGATTTAATTGATTTAAAATGTGAATATTTTGATATGATTGTTTAACCTATTTTATGGTTTTGATTTTGAAAATGTATATGATTTCAGAAGTGAATATGATTTCGAAAGTGAAATGATTTTGAAGTGAATATGATCTCGAAAGTGATTTGATTTTGAGGTGAATATAATATTTTAATATAAATTATGAATTAGTTTTGGAAATGTAAAAGAACCACCTGGTGTGAAATAAGCGTTTGGTTGTTAAAGGGACTGGGATCAGATATTGTCATACTCTCTGCCAATACCGAAAACCACTTTAACAACTGCACACGTATTGGAGATTCCAGAATGAAGTAAGATGGTTCGGTGAACGATTCTGTATAAGGTATTAACGTAGCCCTGACTCCCTCGAGTCAGCTTGATGTGGCTAAAATAGGAGCTGTACCGGGCCAAGTGACGTCGTTCCTCCTATCGGGCACATTTCTTCGATACCATATTATGACTTTGTGATTGATTTGGTGGCCACCCCTCGATTTTATTATGGGGGTGATTTCGAAGGTGGGTGGTAGTAGCTGCTATGCGTTACCACCAGTCCGAGAGTGCAAACGGTAGAATCCTAACTGGCATTGCCTCACGTGCCTTGCCACATGCCTTTTCGCACCCATTATGAGTTTGGTTTGTGTCATACCTATGGAGTGCGTCCTGATAACCCACCAATTTACGGTGGAGTTTACAGTACTATATAGAGTACGACATTTATATAAAATTGTGTTAAGGGGAATATATGTAACACCTTAATGCTATTTTAATATTTTACTTTACTATAGACATTATTTATGTAGCGTCTTGTATTATGTATGTAGATATTTCCACGGATTCTTAAAGGATGGACCCAAACATTCTTTAAGTTATTGCATTTCATTTTGACATTTCTCTTGAGTTGGTTTACTTGCATAAGATTGTTAACCATGACTCAAGTGTTTTGTGTTTTGCTTTATGCTCAGGCCAACCTGAATATTACAACATTTGAGACTCACCTTTTGGAGCTTGTCTTGGAGATCTATCTTATCTATTCAGCTTTCGAGTTATTCTATTATTTCAGCCATTTAGTTATTTCTGTTCAGACTTGTTATTTGCTTATTTATTAGAGACTTCCGTGTATTTGGACTTCTGTTATCTTTTGTCTTGGACTCTGTTGTTTCTTTAGTAGCTTCATGAACTACTATTTATCTATTCACTGCGTAATGATGTACTACTCCGTGTCTGTGATACTGTGGCTGATTTATTTGCTATATATGGTAAATTTTGCCATATATAAATAACTATCTGTTATTTTGAGAAATTCAAGTCTGACATATGTGGTTTATTATCGATTTGAATGGTTCAAAATATCGGGTCGTTACAGTTGGTATTAGAGCTTTGTTTAGGCAAACTTAGCTTAAAAACTCATTAGAAATAGGGTAGCAATACCCTAGAATGAGTAGAATCAATTACATAATCATTTTTCCTTTCGAGCCTATCTTCTTAGTTAGGATTCTCTTTGATTAGGGTCCCTCTAAATTTGAATCTCTATCTTTGTTCAAAAATCCATTCTTGAATCATCCTATGAGAGAGCGTATTTATTAGTGCTAATTTTTTTATATTGTATTATTTAGTTTGTTAAGTATGATTATATTTTATATATAATAGTATAATTTTCTGATATTAGATAGTTAAATGAATTGGTATTTGGAAATGATAATACTAGATTATCATTTATTGTTTTGTTAACATTCCTAAACCGATAACTGCGACGTACCACTCCGAGACCCATATTAATAAAGAGTATTACGAGGTGATACCGTTTGCTAATGCGGAGAATAAAGCTGGATATGAGCGACAATCTATAGCCTTGTCTTAACTATCTACTGAATGCGTCGATAAGTGTTGTCTATTTCTTCTTCTCAAGTGGATCGACATATCTAATAAATATTTAATACAAAACTATAACGGCTAACAGATCTATCAGAACAAAACATAACAACTCAAATGTAAATAACATCACAGAACAACAGAAATGCATACATATGCATAAATACAAATACAATCACTAGTACAATCCAAAATGATACATCAAAGTGGTATAATGACCATAACCAAACATGGGTCAAAAGAATATACATATCAGAGTAGCAAACCAAAAGGACTATACAAAAGCTACAACAAAAAGAGTTAGCAGAAAAGAGTCCATGTAGAAGCAGAATAGGCTATGTCCAAATGTACCTTACCTGAAACACGTCGGTCTGACCCGAGTATAAAATACATGGTTCAGTCTAGCTAAACTAATCAGTTAACAAGGATAAGAGATAATAGGAGCATAAGGATAATGTGATAATGTTCCCAAGCGAGAAGGGACAACTAAAGTGTATGATTACATCAAGTGATAATATGATATCACCACATAAACATATAATCTCAAAGAGATAAAATAACCCATAAAATGCTAAAAGTAGTGATCCTCATATCATCGACATTCATAAAACATCAAATATGGTTTAGGGGAAAACCTAAACCCACCACATTGGAAAACTCAAAACATGCATAAAGATATCCGATCTCAAATATGCCACAAGGCAAATATATCTCCAAAGAGAGAATAAAATCTCAAGTAAACGCCAAAAGGCAAATCTCATAAAATGCCAGTGTAGGCAATTCATATATCAAAAATAGAACTTCCAAGAGTTAAAATTCCCAAAAGGTAATCGCCACAAATATATATCGAATGGTTCAAAGGACCAATTCTGGAATGGGCCGACACACTACGGAAAATAGTCAAAAAAACCATCAAAAGTATTTGCACGTGCGTGTGGCCGAAGCCTTGCCAAGTACTGTTATCTCAAATTGGTACCTCGCCCAAAGGCACAATGTCACAATGACAAATACGACACAATGGAAAGTACGCCGCAATGGAATGCTTCTCGAAGACAAATACGCCGCAATGGCAAACGCTGATGACCTGAAGGTCCAATTGTAACGACCCGTAAATTTCGACGATTAAATTTTAGTTAAAAAGGGATTATGTAATAAAAAATTTTGTAAAGAAAAACAAAGATATATATAAAAAGAGATAGAATTTATGCTGGAATGAACGCTAAATGAAAATCCAATGATTGAGATAGTGTAAGATGTATACCTGTGTGTAAGTTGAATAAATAAAGGAGATTTAAATTTATAACTAATAATGAATTGTAGAAACGGGTATTTAACTTAATTGTTGAAAGTTAGGTGAAATATCAATAAAGAAATAGCGTAAATTGTCGCACTTGAATAAAATGTAAATTAAAGAAATAAAGACAAAATTTAAATTACCTATGTATTAATATATTAAAAAGGACTGTAATTGTATGTGAATTAAGGTGGTAATATAGATGGCAGTTGATGGATAACCAATTTAATGCAAATCCAAATGCAATTGAAACGGCTGTTTGAGTTTTGGAGTGAAAATGGGAATAGTGAATACAACATTATAACCTCTTAATTAAATATGATTGTTTAATTAATACTAAAAGTTATAAAAGTTGGTAATAGTATTAATGAAATAATAATAAGAAGAATTGAAATTGTATAATGGAAAATTTGTTAATAAATGGATGAAAATATTGGATGAACTAATTGATGGAAATAAAATCTAAAAGAATGTTGGATAGAACATAAGTGATTGAAATTTGGTAGTGTGTATTGGAAATAAAGTTCATCTAAATATTGAGAAATTTTAATGTTGTTATTATGAAAATGTTACTTTAGTAATTATTAAAATAGTAACGGGAAGTGTGAAGGTAAATTTAAAAACGTAAAACTTATTTTAAGGAATTAATTGAGTGCAGACTTATGAAATAGATTTAATGACAATAATTATTGTACGTATTTATTCTATTTGTTGGTTAAGTTTTATTTTGATCAATTTCAATTAATGCACTAAATTATTGCAGTTAGTGTGGAATATTGGTAAGAGAATAAATAAGATGTAACAAGGGAAAGGTCCAATTTATAATATAATAATCAGTGTGATCTTAGGAATGAATTAATTAAGGTTTAAGCTTTTATTTATGTGTAAATTTAACAAAATTTCAATTAAATTGAAATCCAGTAATTTATGAAAATAAAGATGAGAATTGGGAAATATTACTGTAATGAATCATAAAAGAAATGCTAACTGTGTGGTTGAGTAATAATTGATTTATTTTGAGTTGTAATCCAATAAAATCAAATTTATTAGAATTTATTGCAATTAATTGGATTAATTGCAGTAACCTTTGGAAATTGGAACTTAGTAAAAATAATCTGGATTGGATTTCAAATAAATAGGTTAGGGTGAGTAACTGAATTACATACTATGAATAAGTAAACCAGGAAGATTAAATTTAATTAATATAAAATAGTTGATTTATTGCAAATAAAAGATTATGTAAATATTTAGTTAGGAGGAATTTAAGTTAATTACATAATAAGGTATGAATCCACTGCTAATTTTATTTATGGAAATGAAAAGAGTACCAAAAACAAGCTTTGTCAGTATATTTAAGTTTAATGTATAATAATAAGTTAATGGTAATAAAAGAAGTTTAAACATCTAAATATTCTGTTAATAGAGAGTTGAGTTTAAATCTAAGAATATTTAGAAGTAGATTTTTGAATACAACATTTGATCCATCCACTTAAAATGTATAGATAGGATAATCGCTGATTTTTGATTTAAGTAGTGCAAACGGAGATTTATCTATTTATTTGGAACTGGAATTTATAAGTGTATAAATAGGAAATAAGTGAAATTTATTTTTAAATATTCATAAATGAAGATTTAGATGAAGGTGAGAATGGTAATGCTTTAAATAGTAGAGACGTACACAAATCAATGTAGGTAATTAGAAATAAAATGTTGTCGAAACGATAAAACGTTTCTTGTGAAAAATGGATGACATAACGAAAAAGGGTAATGTATTCACTTGAATATAAATTGAAACTTATTTATGGTATTAATTACAATGGATAGAGATTTTGGGTAACATTGTAAATGATATGTAAGTAATGCAAATGTATGTCAATAGTAAGGGATTAGGATGAATTAAAAATTTGTAACATAGGAATTACCTGCCTATTTGTTAATAAAAATTTGAATGGTTAGTAAGTGATAATAGAATAAGTGTACATTAGTGGAATTGAGGTAACGTTGGTTTTAATGTTGAGAAAATAAATGGGTATAGTAAAGTTTAAGTGGAATTGTAAGTATGTATAGGGGAATGAATTATTGCAGGGAAATATTTGGTAACCATTGCAATAAATGTAAATTAGTGTGCATTAATATGAAATTTAGTAATAGGTATGAATTACTTAAATTTCTTCATAGGATAAAGAATGATGGAAATAGCGTTTATTTAATATATCGGGATTTAATTGATCATAAAAGGTTGATTGCAAATCAAATGAAAAATGCTTAAATGGGAATTAAGTTATTTATTCATTTGGATTTAAAGCATGATTGAAATTATTGGAAACTGAATAAAACGTTTTATGTTGATTGAAATTTAAGTTGGAAGTAATTAAGATAAATAAAATATGTATAATATGGAATTCAAATGCACATAGAAATGTGGATTTTAGTATGTAAACGTAAATCTATTGAGAATGGATAGAAATTTAATCTGTAATTATTACAGTAATTTAGAAATTAGTTGAAATTGGAAATTTATCTATGTATTTGGAAATTTATGGAATTTTGAATATATATATGGAAATTTAAATGAAGCATCTAATTATACATGTGCGAATACGCTTAAATTGCAATGTAAATGTTGAGAAAGAAATAATTTAATCCGTAACGTGTATAATTAATATCATTTTTGGGACCACTTCTGTTTGCACGTTCGTATTTCGTGCCCACCTAGCCTTCTTCTATTTGCCTATAAATATGCCGGGATAAACCCTAGCGTCCTTTCTATTATCATTTGGCTGTACGTTCATTTTCTTCATCTCTTTCTCTTCCTCAATGGTTGCAAAACCTAGATCTACTTCAATTCAAAATTCAATGGAAATTCAAACTCTCCAGAAAAATTCCACAAAAATATATGTCGATGATTCTCAAGATGCGTAATCTGCTGGTACAATCCGTTTTTCGATTGGAGCTAGCGTTTGTCCAGAAAAATTCAGATCAATTTCGGCCATTCATCAGCGCCGTAACAAAGTTCGTCGGATGGAGAAACCCTTTCTGGGTATTGTAGAGGGGACCGAGGGGACTGCATCTATGCAGTTTATCTGGTGATTCGACGGTCAGATCGTTGGAGATTTTGGATTAGGGTTTTAAATATTAGGGGCGGCTGCTGCTTTGTGCGACGTTGGTCGACGTCGAGACATGGCGCATGGACTATGGCGTGTCGAGGAGGGGGGAGGTGGCTTCATCTGGGTAGTGCGGTCTCGTGCAGGCGAGGAGGCGAGCACGTTATGAATCTGGTGGCAGCTCGTGTGCGTGGTCTGCATATTCATGCGATGAAGGTGGGTTTCCGGAGAGCAACAGTACGATGTTAGTGGATGCTGACGTGGATTGGATATGGAGTATGTTTGTGTACCTCCCTCTTTTATTTAATTTTGATTTTCAACTCGAATTTTCGCTATAACTTCGTCATACGATATCCGATTCACACGAGATTTTTTTTGTTAGGATCGTAATTTAATTCCGGACCTGTTGACGCTGGTTTGGATGAATTTGGAAACCATCAAATTTTTGGGTTTAAATTGAATTTGAATTCAATTTAAATTCAAAAGGTGAGTGTTTTAACCCACTCACAACTACTAAAAGTTTTTATGTTTGTTAAATTCATTTTAGATATGAGTAGAAATTTAGTTATGACTGTTTGGCATGTTTTATTCATCATATCTGTTAAATCGCATTTATTTAATATAACTGTTCATTTAATTTTTTTACTGCATATAGATTTACAGTTATAGTTATTTATTTGCATATAAACTATTGGTTTAATAGTGTTAAATTTATTTTTGAATATAACTGCCAGTTATTACAGGTCATATATTCTCGGATATATATTGATATTGATTTAGTATTGGATGATGATTTTGATTTGGATGATGATGGATGAATGGATGTTTTATTTTATATCATTTAACTGCAAGTTATCATGCATTTTTCGTTTCATTCGGGATCGTGGTTTGAAATGATATACAACCGAAAAAATTTATTTTTTAAATTGCGGATTGAAATCATAAATATCCGTATCACTTGACCATAGGATAGAAAATTATATACAGGCACCGCGGTCTATATATAAAATATTTTAAAGTGATTTCTATGGTTTGGATGGGATACAGTTTAAAAAATTTTAAGTTTTGATATTTTATAAATATTATTCTTCTACATATATACATATGAAGTTAAAATTTTTGAATTTAGGCTGTGTATAAATCTGTTAAATAAAAATGGAAAAAATTTAGAAAATGGAATTTGATAATTTATATTATATGTTTAAGTTTGGAAATTTTAAGGTATGATATTTATAACTGGAGTTTTTCCAAGATAAATTTAAATGAATATTCTAGTATAATTAAATTTAAGGAAATATTAAATTTCTAGAAATTGGAGTTGTATTTATGGATTTTATGTGAATATTCAAGACTAAATAATAGAACAATTGATTTGTTGAAAGAATGAAATTCCAACTTTAGTTTTGAAATATTAATACTCCAAATGGATATATATATATATATATATATAGAAATTGAAATGGTTTTGGAACTTGAAAGTGATATTTAAATTATGGTTTAGACTTTAAATAAGGAAATATATTTGTAAAGCCATGGAAAATATTTTTCTTTAAAAAGTAACCTTAAAGTCAAACCATTTATTTTATATACCGTTGAATATCCAAACCATTCAAGTTCTAGAAGTTATGGTTTTAAAACTATGAATTTTCGAAATATTATGCTTTGAAAATATAATTCAAATGTTGGTTTCCAGATATTATAGATTTTAAAGCAGTATGATTTTTGGGAAAGAATTATATTTGGATAAAATGATATCATATTGTTTTAGGTTTTAAAATGATATCGTATTCATAGTTTTGAAATGGAAAATTTTATTCTGGTTTTAATGTATAAACTATTTTTAAATGACCGCGGTGTTATAATAACGATGGGTTGGCAAAGAGACCGGGATCGGATATGGACATACTCTCTGTCGATACCGAAAACCACTTTGACTAACCGTGTACGCGGTGGAGATTTCAGAATGAAGTAGGTTAGTGGCGACGTTTCCTGTAAGGTAAATACGTGGACCCGACTCCCGTGAGTTGGCATAAGGTGGCTAAAACAGGAGCGATCGACGGGTTAATGAGGTCATTCCTCTGATCGAACACTCCTCTTCGATATTATACTTTGACTTTGGATTGATTCAGTGGCCACTTTTACTTTGATTTTGGGGGAGTTTGTTCGAGGTGGGCGGTAGCTGTGGCTACGCGTTACCATCGGCCCGGAAGCGTAATTGGTATATCTACCCTGGCATTGCCTAGTTGTGCCGTGTCACCTACCCTAGCGCGCCTTATACGATTTTGGCTTAGTACCATACCTATGGAGTGCCCTCTGACGACGCCCAGTACGGGGGAGATTACGGTACTGTATAGACTATGGGAATATATTCTGTGTTAAGTGCTATATGGGTAACCCCTTAACGCTATTAAAAAGTAAGTTTATTTTACAAATAGACACTATTATAATAGCGCAATATACTACATAGTAAATAGTTTAACGGATCCTTAGGAGATGTAAATCCCGAGCATCTTTTGAGTTACTGCACTCATATTTATTTCTGTTAATTTAACTCACATAAGATCTTTTAGTTCTGACTCGAGTGTTTTGTCTTTTCAATTCGCTCGGGTCAGTCCGGGCGTTTCAGGATCGAAGACTTTAGCTTTGGAGGACGAAGACGAAGAACCCGTATTATTATTATTTATAGTTTTGCACCACACTCATACTGTTCCGCTGCATTGATTGTATTGGTATGTGTAACTCTGATACTTATTGTATAAAGAAGAATCAAGTGTCTTGTAAACCGTTTACGAGCTATATATTTATTATTGTATTTTTTCCTTCCGCTGTGAGATTCTGTTTTGTTTTATTTTCTTCTCTGTTTTCTTATTTACCCCATAACAATCCGCCCTTCTGTATGGTTTGAATTGGCACGTGTGTCGGTTTAAATCGTGCGAAAAGGCGGGACGTTACACCAATAATGGCACGCCATAATGGCAAATATGTCACAAGCTCTCAAATAGGAACCCGAATAGTTTTAACGTGCGTCCCATACCACACGTTCATACCAAACGGTTTACTAACCGCTAGTAAATTTCACACTCAAAGCAGTAAAAAGTTTAACTTATCTCATTGGTAAACTCGACCCGAAGGTCAAAATGATCAAATGAGTAGATTATGAATTAACAGAAAAGATAAACGCTTCTATTGATAGCATGCATTTTTTTCAATCATTCAATTCTCCTTCCCCTTCGCTCGAAGGGAAAAAGTATGTGGTTTATATAGAATTAAGTTGAAGAAAACGAGGTTTAGGAATGCTTCGAAATCGCTTTAGAAATTGCCTTTGAAATTCTCTTATTATAGAGTATATAATTTTTATACTTAAAAAAATAGTATATAATAATAAATTAAAAGCCCATTTATTTGAACAACATTTTTAAAACACATTATAAAACCTATGTATGAAATCCAGAAAGAAATATTAAGAGAACGTTGAAATAACGGAAATTACACCAAGTATTATCCGTTTAAAACGGGCTACGACTCAATATTCGACAGTAGGTTTGAACAAGTTGACAATGTAAAAATGACATAAATTTTGCATAATGTAGTTCAACATTGCTACTACAATTTTCAAAAATAATCATTCAAATCCGATTTGAAACGAAGAATCTGCATCGTTTCAAAGTTGAACTAAAACAAGGTTAAATCGCTGAATTCCAACATGATGCGGGTTCAAGTTCGACAGCGGATATATACAAGTTAACATGGTCGGAATGACCTAAAAATTTGTAGAAATAAAGTTCAACATTTTTACTTTAAACTGAAAAAATAATCACTGAGTTCCGATAAGAGTCGAAGAAACTGCGACGTCTCAAAGTCAGACTCTTGCCAGGAAGTGAATACACAGGAAAAACAAAGGCCAGCGGCTTGTTTAGCCAGTTTGCCCTATTCAACCCAAAATTTGAGAAAGCATGAAACATGAAAGTTATAGTGGATATTATAAGATTTCCGGAACATCAAAAATCATCAAATTACGTTAAGTAACGTAAGAGTTATGACAAATTTAATTTCTGATTTCAACTTAGAAAATACACAATCAGAAATATACCCACTGTTTCGAACCCAATTTAGTCCTTTTAAACTTCAGAATTTCGTAAAGTGATTAAAATAAAAGTTATAGACAATTTCCTAAGCTTTCCAGGCATAAAAAATCATTAAATTCCAAAAAGGGATGAAAAAGTTATGACTCAAACAATTCTCAGATCTAAATCCATTGTCGCCGTCGTTTTGCTCTCGGGATAGCAACAAAGAAGTACTGTTTTGACCAATTTAACTCCAAAATTTCATAAAACTCAAAATATGAAACTTTTAGTACAAAGTATGCGGTTTCCAGAATACTAAAAATCATCCAATTTTGGTAAAAAACAAGGGAGATATGGCCAAATTCATTTTAGGTTCAATCGTAGAAAATTTGTTTCAGCAACCAACAAAGAAACAACATATAATCGACATGCTAGCCTGTTTAAGTTAGAAATGTGAGTTTATAACTCACCTTAGGATTTATTTGTTGAAATTAGCAGATTACCAAATAAAGATTGAAGCTTTGGTCTTGGATTGAAGCTAGAAACATGTAGAATTTGATTTGCTACCAATTTCTCATTGATTTTTAATTAATTTGGAGCTTAGATTTGGATTTGAGGAAGAAACCATTATTTGGGTTTTAGAGCTTTCTAGGTTAGAAGAAGATAATGAGGAGGACATAAAGAATGAATGTATAGTTCATTCACAAGGCTAATTTCAGAAATGAGATAATGGGTTTAGACCCGATATCCAACCCAATAAGCAATGTTAAACACTTAGCCAAATTTTCTAGTTTTCCCAACCATTTTTTCTATGTTTTAAAATGCTTTACTCTACCAGATATTTGCATACAATTTTGTAAAATGAACATATCATAAAATAAATTACGTTACACTATAAATTAGAATATTTTCTATGTTTTAAACCATTAAAATTTTATGAACAACATTTTATTGTTTGTTTCAAACAAAATTTCCATAAACACCAGAAATATATTTTTGCTCAAATTCATTGTTTATTCAAATGAAAAATTTATTAATCAATTTGTCACTCCAAATTATTATTATTATTAATCCTAATTTAATTATAATCACATTTTAATTTATTAACACGTAATCATAAAACTGTGGGTTGTTACAGACTCCCTCCTTAAGAAAATTGCGTCCCCGCAATTTCTATAATGGAAGTTATCTATAACATTTATTTCATCACAACAAGTGTAACAACCCTAAATTTTTCATATATTTTAATATTTGACTTATTTTTATTTTGAAATTATTTTAAACTTATTTTATTTCTTAAATACAGGTGTTGATTATTATGTGAATTATAATTTCAAACCGGTATAAATTGGATATTTTAGTGAAAGATGAATTTCCGTTCAAACTGGTTAAACCTAAACTTTTAAATTTCAAATTTAAATATTTAAATTCTTAAATTTTATCTTTTATTATGAAAATAGATTTAATAACTTGAATACTGCTTTTCGTTTCGTTGAAAACGGATTTAATTTGTGAAAGTTATGTACATTTCAATTTTGAGTATAATTTGTTTTATTTTGAAATTTTGTCTATTTTAAATTATATAAATCATATTTTCTATGTTATATTTTATTTTAATAAGTGTTAATATGTTATTTTATGTATATTTTGTCTTTAATATTTTTAAAGCGATAATAAAAATTTTCCAAAATTTACTGTATTTATTTCCTATTTTTAAAGGCTGTTTTCTATTTTTCTGCTATTTTCTTCATTTAAATTATATTTAATTAAAATTTATATATTTATTTTGTGAATGTATTTTTATTTTATGTTATTATGTATGTTTAAAAATAATTTACAATCTCATTTGAATTTTCTAAAAATTATTCTATTTAATTTCAAATTTTCTAGTCTAGTTCACTATTTTTAGCTATTTTTCTTAATTTAACTTTATATAATTAATAAATATTATATAAATTTTTATATTTTGATAAATTTTATAAATTTTATCTGGTATTATTATTATTTCTAGAAATATAAAGTTATATAAATTAAATAAGGATATATGAAGAGTTTTTGACTTTTGAATTGCCTTTTGCCTTTTTTAATTCCACCTCTTCATTTTCCTCACAACTCTTCATTTCTTTTGGCATAACTCCCCACATTTCAGCTGACTAATTCATTTTCATTTCACGTATCTTCCTTTCCTCCTTCCCGAGAAAAAATTTTCGGCCGTCACATGCTTGGGAAGCTGGTAAATTTTTTTATTTCTTTTATCTCTTTTTTTCACTTATATTGCTTATTCCTTTTGATTTTTGTTTGCACTTGCTCTTCCATCTAGGTTCGGCCATGCTACCTTGCTGCCTAGCCGCCTCCACCACCCGATGGGACACCACCACCACCACCTCCTCACCAGCCACCCAAGCCATGAACTCCCTTGGTGATGCATATCCACAAAAGTTTCAAAACACCCTTCATACTAGCCTAACCGAGCACCACTCTCATTCCATCACCTCACCACCCCTCTAGCCGCCACCTACCACACCACCACCACCTCCAGCACCTCTAGCACCCATGGCCACACCATCATAGTGGACCCCACTCCTCTGGCCGTGACACTTGGAGCCTTGGCCGAGCCCAAATCCATGACTAAAACACATGTATATGCATGCTTATGTTTGTTATTCCCTTCACCCACTTCGGCACCATCACAAATGACATCTAGGCCGACCCATACCTACCATAATATGACCCAAACACTTGCCATTGTCATGTATTTTCCCTTATGGATGAGCCTAGTAAAGGTTAAAAGCAAGTGCAAACATTTCTATTTTATTCTGTGCAGTTATTCTAGCATAGTTTTGATCGTAGTTGATTTGAAACTCATCGTTGTTATATTGTTTTTGTTTGATGTGTATCCAAGGAATTTGACATTTGGCTCCTCTATTCGAATCTGTGTCGTGCTTTTATGCTTGGGTAGATCCTTTTTGTGCAATTCATTGTTGGGTCATCAGCTCAAACCAGTGAGTTATTCTCACCAGACAATATGTACATATATAACAAGTAAATTGACCCCTTTTGAATCTGTAAAATGCATTATTATGTTACACCTGCTATGTTATGATTTTTTGATGTTCACCCATGCTTAAACACCTGTTATATCATATGTTACTGTTATGTTATATTGTTCTATTATTTTTTATCAGTTTATCACGCTGCAAGTTTCCTTTAGATTGAATCACTATGGGTTGAAATGATACATACATGAACGGACTTTAGAATTGGAGAAAATCGTTATAGGCTGAAATGATAGGCCTGAATGATTTTCAATTATCTTCATTTACTTGGGATTGCAGGTTTGAAATGATCAAACTCGGGTTTTCTTTTTAAATTACGGGTTGAAATGATATATTACCTGTATCACTTTACCTAGGCTAGAAAATGAAATACAGACCCTTTGTTAAAATATGTTTTTCTAAAAAATTTAAAATATTTTAGAAATGCAAATATTATAATATTTTGATTTAAATTTGATTAAAAATGATTTTTGTAAAGCATTATTAACTCTCTGAAAATTTATAAGTGAAATAAATTAATGGTAAAGTTAGAAAATCTGAAATGTAAGTTATTTTGGAAATTATAATTTGGTGATAAATGGAATTTAAATTAAATATGAAAATATGATAAATTTATGATATTTTGAATTAAATTAATTTAAAATGATTTTATAATATATTAATGATTTATGAATTAAGTTAAAATGTGAAATGAATGAATACTTAAGTTGAAAATTTGAAATATGACTAAAATTGGAAATTTGTGAATTTGGCTTAAAAGTGAATTTTAATTTAAGTAAATAAAAATGAAATTGAGTTATATTTGAAAATTTAAACTGAAGTGTTAAGTTAAATTTAATTTAATGAATTTAAAATTTAAATGTTGGAATTTAATAAGTGAATTACTATTAAATTTTGATTTTTGAATAGAGATTTAACTTTATAAAATCATGAATATAAGGGTATTTGAATGATTGTTTTAAAAGTGAAATTATATGATTTTATAAGTTAAAAATGATTTAAATAAAAATATAATTGTTTGTGAAATTATACTGAATATTTGAAGTTAATTTACTGCAATTCTAAAATGCTATTAATTCTAATGTAAAGGATAATATAGCATTTGTAAATGCTGTAGTTGATAATAATGAACCAAATGGCTCAATTTAATTAAAGGCTATTATAGAATTTTTGTGAATGTTATAATGGATGAATTTAACGAAGTTTATTTGAAACTAATGGAACCCTATTACAGCATTTTAAATGTTGTCTTTCGTTAAATTGAAATGTTTTAAGTGTGACTTTCCGTAGCATTTTCTAAATGCGATGAAAGTTGAATTTTCATTGTTTTAATAAATTTAAGTGAATGAATGAACTTTGAAAGATTAAAATTTGGAAACTTAATAATTTAATTATTAAATATAATATCTTCATTTTAATGATTTAAAATGAAGCAATTTGTTTCGAATTATATAATACTATTTTGAAATTTTAACCACGAGATGTATTTAATTTATGGTTTAACTGATCCTTAAAGGATGGGCGATCCCAAGCATCCTTTAAGTTATGTGCATTTCTACTACAGTTCACTTGAGTTGATTTACATTATATAAGTATATATTGTCCTGACTCGAGTGTTTTGTGTTTTACTTTACGCTCGGGTCAGCCTGAGTATTCACAACTTTGGATTCTCTTTCTGGAGCTGGTCTTTGCTGGAGTTTCTGCTTATCTACATTTATATCTACTTTCTGTTTCAGCTATTCTAGTTTATCTCATGTATTAGTAAACTTCTATGTATTTGGGATTTCAATTATGTTGTTTTCAGACTGTATTATGTATTTGGTTTGAGACTCTGCCGTAGTAGCTTCATGAACTACTAAGTATTTTATATTCCGCTGCGAGGTATTCTGTTTGTTCTGTGTCTGTGATTCTGTGATTTGTATTTCATTCGCTCCAAATTTATTTACAATGCGGTATTTTGAGCAATTCAAGTCCGACATGTGCGGCTGCGAATGGCTGAAAATACCGGGTTGTTACATTTGGTATCAGAGCTTTGGTTTTAGGCAAACCATAGCCTGTGGAGCAAAACTCATTAGAGATAGGGTAGAAATACCCTAGAATGAGTAAAATCAATCTCAGAATCCTTTCTTGTGAGAGAATATATTTTCGAAGTATAAAATAATTTCCAAATGATTTTTAAAGGATTTTCAAAGATTATTTTGGTAAAAAAAATTTCTTATTTTGAAACCAAGATTTTCAAAACTTCATCCCTTCAGTATCCATCTTGTTAGAAAATTCTTGGTTAGGATTCTTATCGATTAGGATTCGTTGAACATTGGAGCGCTCCCACTTGTTCTGAAATCCAGTCTTGTCTTCCCTATTCTATCCATTTTGGAGCATTTCATAACCCCACTTTGGAATGACCTCTATAAAGATCGGTGATTCCGCAAATCTTTGAATGATTTGTAATGCGGGTGAAAATCCTTTGTAATTGGCATTGATTCACCGGAGATTCCTGTATCCTCGGTTTACGATGCTATCTATCTCCTACTCTACCTGGATTCTATCTCTGGAGATCGAATGTCGATTTGCCTTAGATTTCCGAATTGATTATAATACCTGAAGTCACGGTTGACCGGTTAAGGTCGTCCGCAATTTATATAGGCTTATCATCTTCTATTTGGTAATAAAATTATCTTATCTTCGTTCGAGCTTATCTTCGAAACAGAATTCTATTTGATTAGAGTTCCTCTAAATTCGAATCTCCGTATTGCTTGAAATCTAACCTTGAATCATTCTTTGGAAATTTGTGTTTGATTGTATTTTGAATTTGTGCACACATCGAAATTATTATTTTGACAAGGATGACCCTATTTTGTATATAAAAGTGAAATGTTTTCAATAAGGATTTTTACCTTTGGAAAATGAAAATTTGAAGCTTTGAAAGGATTTGAAATTTTGGAAATTTATAAGAAAATTTGATTTATATAAAAATGATTTATAAATGAAGGGTTTTGAATTTGAATTTCGAGGAATCGAATTCCAGTATTTTGAAATGGGTTTTTAAGATTTTGGAAAATATATAATAATAATATGATTTAAAGATATTTTTCCAAATAAGAAATGTTTCAAATGTATTCGAATGAATTCCAATGATTTCGAAGAGATTTCAAAGAAGTTTCAAGAAATAAAAGTCCAGAACCCACTTATGTCGCTGAAAAATAATTTCGGTGATGAATACATGCATCATCGACATTGATTTTTGAGTTTCTGAGTGGGGGAAGGCCACTCTAGTAGATTTGCTGTGCGAATGATTTTATGAAACCAAATTTTGATTTCCAATTTCAAAGTATGGTTTGATATTCGAAAGATATGTATATATATAATTGAAACGATTTAAAATAAGCCGGTGTTCAGTCCTCGAGATTCAGATTTGTTTTGGTATAACCTTACCTATTGGAATTGATTTACTAATTTGTTGGTGATTTCCAACTCTTAGATTGAAATTATGATTTCTTCGACTATTTTGAAGGTTCGAGCACTTCCAAATCAAGGTTAACTTTTCAAAGCTAAGAAATTTTGAATGGTATAAGGTATTTGATAAAGTATAAGTTTAGTTTGGTATGATTAATGTATAAAGTAATATGATCTATATAAGTTTGAAACTGTTGTGGAGTGAAATAAATAAGACTATTTTGAATTATACTGTATGAAATATAGTTTTGAAAAGATATTTGAAGTAAAATGTTGAGTTTTGTTAAATTTATAAGTTAAGAAAAACAGTGAATTTTGACTTAACAAATGAAAGTGAGTTTTAAATTGAATATTTGATTTAAAATTTTGTTGTGATAAATCATATGTTAAAAATTATTTAAATGTGAAATTTTAATGTCTAGAAATATGATTTATAAGTTTAAAATTTGCTAAAATTGAAGTTATATTGTTTTTGAAAAGTTATAATAAAATCTGGAATTTTATTAATAGCATTTCTAAAATGCTATAGTTTTATGACAACACTTCAAATTGCTATTGTTTTTGAATTTAACTTTGTTTGAATTAACTAAATATCTTTTATGGCATATTATAAATGTCATTATTCTTGAACTAAACTATTTTGGAAACTATAAGTTACGATAGCACTTTTAAATGCAGTCATTGTTATAATTTGACAATGTTTCGTAATGTTATAGATTTTAACACTGTTGAGTTATGTTTTACAAAGTTAAATGATTTAATTTTGGAATTGATTATTTGTGAAATTTAAAGAGTTTAGAATATAATTTAATATATAATTTTAATTTTAAGGAATTTAAATTGAATTTTAATTTAAATAAGGTTTACTTGGTTATGTGTTAAATGGAATGAAATTTAATGAGATAAATGAATTTTTGAATGGAATTTTGAAATGTATTTTGTAATGATATTTGAAATAATAATTGAATGACATATTTGATTTTTTTTAAATGATATTTAATTTAAATATTTGAAACTGAATTCAACTAATGATTTGATAATGAGGCTTTGAATGATATAATCTTTATTTGATAAAGAATGTGAATCAGGAATGATAACTGATTTTGATAAATGAATTTAAAGTTTATATTTGTATGAAAGGATATTTGGTTTACTTGTAATTTGAGTTTAATTAAAAATGATGGATTTATGAAATGAATATGTCAAAACTAAGTAATAATGAAGTAAAATTTGAGATATATGAAATTATAAAATTTAGTTTTGGAATACGGTACATTTAAGCTCTGAAATATATTAAAGATTGAATAGTTTATTTTGCGGATCAAATCTTTATTTGAAATTTGATAATATTTGAAATGGTTTTGTTGGAAAACTAAATTGAATTGAAACTGATGGTTTGAATTGAATTAAAGCTGGAACTTGTAAATTTGGGTTTAAATTGAATAAATTTGTGAATGTAAAGAATTAAAGGGATGTTTTATGATTTCAAATGTATGATTTAGAAAAGTTATGATTTTCAAAGTGTAATGATTTCAAGTATATTGGTTTCGAAAGATTTATAACTTTGAAAGTATTATGATCTTTGGAAGTGAATGTATGTTTGAAATGGATTTGTTTGACCTAAATTTTTGTTGATTTGGAAATTTGCATTATTTTCTAAATATATTGTTTTAAGAAACTTTGAAACTGAGTATATGTAATTTAGAAGAAATGATTTGGCGAAATCATATATGATTTTGAAACTGAAATGTTATTGAAACAAATTAAAATTGAGAACCTTGTTTTACTAAATACTTGATTTGGGAGTTATCGAACTTATATAAAATAGATTTGTATAAGTATGAAGTTGATTTGATAATGTTGAATTGAAAAGGTACTCAATTTGTAAATTAATATCTTATATAATCGAAGTTTATATAAGTATGATTTGATATACTATTGATTTTGGAAAGTATTCGATTTGAAAATGAAATTTTATATATAATGGAATTTATATAAGTGCGATATTTGAAGCTATGATTTTGAAGGGCTACTATATATGGTATATTATATTTTGATGTAAGAGGTATGGGAAGTACCCTCCGAAAGAAGTATAGTGATATGCTTCGACCCAGATGGACTTGGGGAATCCAGGAATGGATTTGCCCGATAAACCCTAATGGACTTGGGTGAATTCAGAAATGGATTCGAACTGATATGGTTGTCCGGACTTAAACTCATGAGTTCCTCGATTTTTTTCCAGGGTAGATGGTTCTTTAGTTTACCTAATGGAGGCGCTTTCGATCCTGGGATCAGTTGTTTATGGATCTTCCGGGAAGGAAGTGCATCCATTGCGTAAATCATTGAATCAGCAGCGTACCACTGCAGCAGGGGTCGATGGTCCCTTGTTTATGAACTGGCTACGATATTTTTCTGGAATCTGGAAGGCAGAAGGATATTCTGGAAACTGTTGTGTCCATTTCGTAAATAATGGATCAGCAGCGGGCCACTCCTATCATATTATCATCATTTGACATTGGATTTTGAGCGGAACTTCTTATACCTATTTTTTTTTAGTATTTTCACTGGGTGTTAACACAGGTCTACTAAGTACTTGGAGAATTCTAGCTTTGTGCCTGATCAACGCATAGCCAGAGTCTGCAGGAACAAAAGTGAACTTGTTAAGACATCGAGTTATAAAAGTATTTTGGTAAAGTATTGTATAAAGGATATTCTAATCATGATTTAAAATGTCTTAAATATTGTTTACTTCAAACTATCAAATTTGAATCAAATGACTAATTATCATATTAAATGTTTAACATGTCAAATATAAAAAAATTAAAATAATGTTTCATCCATGTCTTTCAACCTACTTTCCCTCCTAGCTACTTTTTCCCTACCTTCTTTCAGGATGTCTTCCAAACTATTGTTCTTGCTTGTTGTTTCTCCGCTTCCTTCCTTTTCGAGGACGAAAAGATTTGAGTGGGGGAGAGTGTAACAACCCTAAATTTTTCATATATTTTAATATTTGACTTATTTTTATTTTGAAATTATTTTAAACTTATTTTATTTCTTAAATGCAGGTGTTGATTATTATGTGCATTATAATTTCAAACCGGTATAAATTGGATATTTTACTGAAAGATGAATTTCTGTTCAAACTGGTCAAACCTAGACTTTTAAATTTCAAATTTAAATATTTAAATTCTTAAATTTTATCTTTTATTGTGAAAATAGATTTAATAACTTGAATACTGCTTTTCATTTTGTTGAAAACGGATTTAATTTGTGAAAGTTATGTACATTTCAATTTTGAGTATAATTTGTTTTATTTTGAAATTTTGTCTATTTTAAATTATGTAAATCATATTTTCTATGTTATATTTTATTTTAATAAGTGTTAATATGTTATTTTATGTATATTTTGTCTTTAATATTTTTAAAGCGATAATAAAAATTTTCCAAAATTTACTGTATTTATTTCCTATTTTTAAAGGCTGTTTTCTATTTTTCTGCTATTTTCTTCATTTAAATTATATTTAATTAAAATTTATATATTTATTTTGTGAATGTATTTTTATTTTATGTTATTATATATTTTTAAAAAAATTTTACAAGCTCATATGAATTTTCTAAAAAATATTCTATTTAATTTCAAATTTTCTAGTCTAGTTCACTATTTTTAGCTATTTTCTTAATTTAACTTTATATAATTAATAAATATTATATAAATTTTTATTTTGATAAATTTTATAAATTTTATCTGGTATTATTATTATTTTCAGAAATATAAAGTTATATAAATTAAATAAGGATATATGAAGAGTTTTTGACTTTTGAATTGCCTTTTGCCTTTTTTAATTCCACCTCTTCATTTTCCTCACAACTCTTCATTTCTTTTGGCATAACTCCCCACATTTCAGCTGACTAATTCATTTTCATTTCACGTATCTTCCTTTCCTCCTTCCTGAGAAAAATATTTCGGCTGTCACATGCTTGGGAAGCTGGTAAAAAAATTTATTTCTTTTATCTCTTTTTTTCACTTATATTGCTTATTCCTTTTGATTTTTGTTTGCACTTGCTCTTCCATCTAGGTTCGGCCACGCTACCTTGCTGCCTAGCCGCCTCCACCACCCGATGGGACACAACCACCACCACCTCCTCACCAGCCACCCAAGCCATGAACTCCCTTGGTGATGCATATCCACAAAAGTTTCAAAACACCCTTCATACTAGCCTAACCGAGCACCACTCTCATTCCATCACCTCACCACCCCTCTAGCCGCCACCTACCACACCACCACCACCTCCAGCACCTCCAGCACCCACGGCCACGCCATTATAGTGGACCCCACTCCTCTGTCCGTGTAACGACCCGTATTTTACGTGTCGACAAATCGTAAAATAGTTGTCATTAGGTCGTTTGCATTGTTTGAGTCAACCAGAGTTAGCTCTTGTGGGAGCTTAGGTCGTATTATGGTTTGGGTCGGTGGAGCGAGTAAAGAGAGTGACCGACTTAAGGTAGTTAGCGGCCTAACGGGATAAGCGAGTTACTGGTAGTTGCCGACTTAAGATATTTACCGATCTAAAAGTAGACCGACCTATAGGAGTTAACGACCTGCAGGCTTAAGTCGTAAGCGACTTATGGTGATAGGGTGAGTACAGTTAGGTCGTGGACGGGTTATGGTATAGGTCGTAGGTCATTGAGACCATGTGTATAGTGTTAGGTCGGATACATCGTTGGGTCGGCAATATAGGTAAGTCGTTAGGTCGGCTAGGTGTTAGGTCGACCATAGGGTTAGATTGTTAGGTAGTTAGGTCGGCATGTGTTTTAGGTCGCGTTGAAGGCCTGAGTGTTAGGTCGTAAGTCGTTAGGTCGGCGACGACTTAAGGGGGGGAGCGGACGACTTAAAAATCTGCCTATAAATAGAGGAGTTTGGTTCACATTTTAGGATCGGGATTTCGAAACGACAAAGTGCTGCCATTTTGAGAGCTCGTGTACAACACTTCTTCACTTCTTTTCTCCACTCTAATCTAGTGCTTCCATCCATCCAAGATCGAAGATCAAGATCAAAGATCTAAGAGCCAAAGTTGAAGATCTACATTCTTCGAAGAGAGATTTCACCGTTTGAAGCGGAATCTTGTCGGATCAAGCTAGATCCTTTGCTGTCCAGATCTGGAGTTAGTAGCTTTTGAAGTGTTTAGGTGATTCGGTGAGTGGTGGTTATCTCTCACACGGACCCAAAGGAGTATATTGGATCAGTGGCTTGTTTGTGTGTTAAAGATAGTGGTTTTATGCATTTTCCTTAAGTCTGCATGTAGATCCATCGTTCATAAAGTTTTAATATCTATTTTACTACATGCAAGTGCATTCACCAAGTTGTAGAGATAATTGCTCATGATTCATGCTTGTTAGAGTGCTTGTTAGATTTGGATTCTTTATTTACGAAATTTCCATTATTGTTATAAATGTTTATTTAGATCATATTTGAATGCTTGATTACTTGGATTTATGATTGATTTGATTGATTGCTATAAATTAGTTAATTGATGATTTGATTTGGACAAGTTGGTCGCAGATGATTCAAAAGCTAAGTGGAAAGGCTCTTGAATAAGGAAAGCTGCTTGTGGCATATGACGCAGATGAGAAAGCTCATATGGATAGATTTGATGATGAGGTTAAGATGGGACTTTGCTATGATGTGATGAAGCGAAGCATGATATTGAGATGGGACTTTGCTATGATACGAAGAAGCAAAGCATGATGTGAGATAGCCGTGGTTTAATCCAGACGGGATCATCCCAAGCATGTTGATAACTCAGTGATATGGTTCGAGTTCGTTGATAATGGTTGGCTCGAGAGGTAGCTTGGGCAAGTTTGAGAATAGTCGTCGAGGAGGATGACTAGAAGGCTTGGATTTCATCGTTATTAAAGGTTCTAACAAACTCAAAGCAAGAGAACATGGGGCGCCCAAACGACTATAGGTAGGTGGTTGGGACACCTAAAAGACTACAGGTAGGTGGTCGAGTACTCTGGGCAGATTCGATAGTCCTAGGCACGGGCTGCGACGACGTGCGGAGTTATGTCTAGAACCGGGGTTACCATTAGTCCTTGACTTACGGCTGAAAGAATGTGCCGGTCATTCAATTAGCGGTGATATCAAGGCAATGATAACAGTGATAGCCAGAGTCATGGATGCTTGGATGCTTTGGTTGTATCGTCATTCGGTCTCAAGAGCGTTGTTTTGTGCGTGCTTATCTAATCTTGGTTTAGGCCTTGGGGGTTTGTACTTGGAAAACATTGACCTTGACTCGAGTGATGATTGCTTTATTTTAATTGTCTGCTTTGTTATGGTTGTTACTGCTTAATGGGTCTGGGGCTATCACTGTAGAAAGAGGTGGAGTGGGATGGTTGGGTTCCTATTCCTTTTTACCCTTTATGCTCTTTTGGTATGTTTGATAGTTGATTTACTGCTCACTAGGACTTTTGTCTGACTCCAGGTTTTATGTTCAACTCTTATTACCTTGGGCTGTTCATCCATGTTGGGATGGGCAGACTAGGTAGCAGGTGACAGGTGCTGTTCTTAGTGACCAACACTGTTGATGACGAAGACGAGCTGGAGGCTTTTGCATATTGTTTTCTTACTATATGTACTGGATGTTCCGCTGTTGTATGATTCTCTGAGTGATATGTAGTGAGGCTTGCTGTATTGACTTTTCAGATTGTTGTACCAAACTATTATGAGTTTATATGATGAGATTCTGTTCTATGGAGCTTCACTATGTATACTTTCTATTGTCTTTTATCCATGCGCTATGAGTAATACGATAGACTATTCTGTTTTACTTTATCCCTGACTATCGTCCATGGCTGTTTGGCACACCTTTCAGCGCACCATTCCCTTGTTTAGTGCGGGAGTCATAGGCGGTCGTCACATTTGGTATCAGAGCTTTGGTTAATTGATTTTGGCCAACGCTCTCTGACGTAACTATGTATGAGAGACGTAATTGTATTTTTATGGATGATTACTATTTATAATATAGTTGCTTAGAAGAATTTGAACTCCTTATGTTGTTGTTTCTCAGGGTTTATTAATCATTTCTTTGAGATATTAGGAATGAGTCGAAGAGGGAGACCAGCTGCTAGGGGAGGCCGTGCTGTTGAGGGGGCTGCTAATTGTGCTTCTATATTCGAGGCTACGATGACTTCGATCATGAGAAGGATGCCAGCTCCGGGGCCATCGGTAGATGTTGGTGTTCAAGTTCAAGCCCCAAGACCAGTGGATTTTGCTAAGTTGTGTAAGGACTATACTGCTCTTGGAGGAAAGGTTTTCTTGGGAACTGAATCAACCATCGAAGTTCAAAGATGGATTGATGCTTGTAGTAGGATTTTTGGTGATTTGGAAATTGAGGATGCAACTAAGCGAAAGCTTGCATCAAGACAGCTTCAAGAAAGAGCTTCTGATTGGTGGAATTCTATCACCATTGATACTCCAGAGGAAGAGATTACTTGGGAGCAATTCCAAGTCAGATTTGAAGCTAAGTTCATTTCTATAGCTCAGAAGTCTGTTTTGTTCAAGAAGTTTGTAGAGCTCAAGCAAGGTGGGAGACCAGTTCTTGAATATGTTTCTGAGTTTGAAGCCTTGTCCAAGTATGCTCGGTCGTATATTGAATCTCCATATCAGAAGAATGAGAAGTTTGTGACAGGCTTAGACACTTATCTTGGGAGGCAGTTAGTGGATCATCTGGACGATCCATTTGAGAAGCTTGTGGAGAAAGCTCTCAGGCACGAGAGTTTGTTTCCTAAAGGAGAATCTGTTGTTGCTGTAACAAAGGAAGAGTCTAAACCACATCAAGGTGAAAACAAGAAGAGGAAACAACAACAGGATAAGGATGGTCGGAAAATGAAGCTGAAGGGTGAAGTGACCTGCTACAATTGTCAGCAGAAGGGTCATCTCTCCAAAGATTGCAAGAATTCTAAGGTCTCGGGGAAGTGCTACAACTGTGATAAGCCGGGGCATATCAAGAAGAATTGTCCAGAACCGAGGAAGGACAGGCAGATTGTGCAAGCTTATGCTTTGGGGGCTGTGCCATCGTCTTTGAGAGCTCCTACTGCCTAAGAGAAAGGAAAGATTATGGTGGTTCAAGGTACTCTTTCCATTTATGGTGTTCCAGTTAGAGTGTTATTTGATACTGGGGCATCGCACTCCTTTGTTTGTAGTGAACTTGTAGGCCGGTTGGGTTTGGAACCGGATATTGTGGGTAGACCATTAGTGGTGACTAATCCAGTTGGGGGTTCATCTTGTTTGTGTATGGTATGCCGTGGTCTAGTTGTATCGAGTCATGATTGCTCTTTTGTTTGTGATTGTTTTGTTCTGAACTTTGCGGGGTTCGGAATTATTTTGGGTATGGACTGGCTTAGGAAGTATGCGGCAAGGGTTGATTGTAAGAGGCTGGAGGTGATAGTCGAGAATGTGGAGGGGCGAAAGGTTGTGATACGATGTAAGCATGAAGAAGGCGTCTTCATGAGCTTCATGTAATCGCTGGTTGTTCCACGAGATGGACTGTCATCAGTGCCTATTGTGAATGGATTTGAGGATGTCTTTGACGAGGTCAAAGGGTTACCGCCGCATAGAGAGATCGAGTTTTGTATCGATCTAGTTGAGGGAGCCAGACCTGTTGTGATGCCTCTTAGGCGGATGGCGCCTAGGGAACAGCAAGAGTTGAAGGTGCAAGTTGATGGCCTTTTACAAAAAGGATTCATTCGGCGTAGTGTGTCCGAATGGGGTGCACCAGTTGTGTTTGCAACCAAAGCGGATGGATCGTTGAGGTTGTGTGTGGATTATCGTGAGCTGAATAAAGTGACTAAGAAGAACAAGCATCCATTGCCGAGAATAGATGACTTGTTTGATCAGCTTCACGAAGCTAAGGTGTTTTCTCAGATGGATTTGGCAACGGGATTTCACCAGTTAAGGGTGGCTAGGGATAGTGTGCCGAAGATTGCTTTCAGGATACCATCCGGTTTCTATGAGTGGCTGGTAATGCCATTTGGATTGACCAATGCACCAGCGTATTTTGTGGATCTTATGAATAGAGTATTCGGGGATCAGTTGAAAAAATTTGTGCTTGTGTTCGTGGATGATATTCTGATTTATTCCAGAACTGAAGAAGAGCACAAGACACACTTGCGTATTGTTTTGGAAATTCTGCGAAAACATCAGCTGAGGGCTAAGTTTGCGAAGTGTCACTTCTGGAAGAGTGAAGTGAGGTTCTTAGTCCATGTTATCTCTGGAAATGGAATAGCGGTTGATCCCGCCAAGGTGGCAGCAATCCAGGATTGGGTTAGACCTAAGAATGCATCTGATGTGAGAAGTTTTCTTGGATTAGCAGGATATTATCGTCGGTTTATCAAAGACTTTTCCAAGATAGCTGCACCGTTAACAGGATTGACAAAAAAGAACCAAGTGTTCAGATGGGATGCTAAGTGTGAGCAAGCTTTCGGAATCCTGAAAGAGCGATTCACAAGTGCTCCTGTTTTGACTATTCCAAGTGGGAATGATGAGATGGTGGTTTACACCGATGCATGTGGTACTGGACATGGAGCAGTGCTGATGCAAAAGGATAAAGTTGTTGCGTATGCAAGTCGACAACTGAAGCCGCATGAAAGGAATTATCCGGCTCATGATTTGGAGTTAGCGGCGATTATATTTGCTCTGAAGATGTGGAGACATTACCTATTGGGAGTCCGATTTGAGTTGTTTACAGATCATAAGTCATTGAAGTATATTTTCTCCCAAAAGGATTTGAATCTTCGACAGCAACGATGGCTAGAGTTTTTAGCATCATATGATTTTGGTATAGCCTATACTCCGGGAAAGGGTAACGCAGTGGTAGATGCGTTAAGTCGAAGACATGCAGGATTGGGAGCCATGTTTTCAGAATGGAAGAGTCTTGAGTATTTGGCTGGATTTGACTTCAGGCCTAGATGTGAATTGGAACCTGAAATGTTGGCAAACTTATCGATAAAACCTTCTCTTGTGGAAAGAATTGGCAAGAGCCAAAAGCGAGACGATAAGCTTGTCAAGATTATCCGTGATTTGGAATCTGGATTGGATCCAAAGAAGAATAAAGGATTCGAGGTCGATCAGGAGGGTTGGCTTCGGAAACCAGGACGACTGGTTGTTCCCGATATAGATGAATTGAGGAATGAAATTTTGAAGGAAAGTCATCACTCGAAGTTGACAATTCATCCAGGTGGAAATAAGATGTATTGGGATATGAAGAGAACCTATTATTGGGAAGGTATGAAGAAAGATGTTGGAAATTTTATTTCCAAGTGCATGAACTGCCAGTTGGTAAAAGCCGAGCAGAAGAAGCCAAGTGGATTGCTTCAGCCATTAGAAGTTCCTACATGGAAGTGGGAGCAAATATCGATGGATTTTATCGATGGTCTACCTAGAACCAGGGCAGGAAATGAAGGGATTTGGGTCATCGTAGATCGTTTGACTAAGAGTGCAAGATTCATTCCTGTTCGATCAACTAGGACTGCATCGAAGTTGGCTGAGTTGTATGTTAAGTGGATAGTTCAATTCCATGGTATTCCGAAGAGTATAGTGAGCGATCAAGACCCATTGTTCACTAGTGGATTTTGGAAGAGCTTCCAGGAAGTTTTGGGAACCAAGTTGTGTTTGGGTACAGCTTATCATCCCCAAACAGATGGTCAGACCGAGAGAGTCAACCGAGTTTTGGAAGATCTCCTCAGAGCATGTGTTTTGGACTTCGGAGGATCATGGGAAGATCACCTTTATTTGGTGGAATTTTCATATAATAACAGTTACCAGTCAAGCATTGGTATGGCACCATATGAGGCATTGTATGGAAGACCGTGTAACTCTCCGACATGTTGGTTGGAAACAGGAGAAAAGTTGATACTTGGGCCAGAGTCGACAGACTACGGATTGTATAGAGATCATTTAGCGACGAATGAAGGCAGCCCAAGACCGTCAGAAAAGTTATGCCGATAAGCATCGTAAGGATTTGGAATTCGACGTAGGAGATATGGTTTTTGTGAGGATTTCTCCACTGAAGAATGTTATTCGATTCGGGAAGAAAGGAAAATTGACTCCGAGATTCGTTGGACCATTCCTGATCATCGAGCGAATTGGAAAGCTCGCCTATAAATTGGAGTTACCGGAAAAGACGTCGAGTGTGCACAATGTTTTTCATATATCGTATCTACAGAAGTATGTGTCCGACTCGAATACAGTGATTTCTGCTAATAGCTATGAAGGATTGGAGGTTGATCCAGTAGTTAAGAGACCTCGTAAGCCGCTTCGTGTTGTAGAGACTGACATGAAACAGCTTAGGAGGAAGGTAGTCAAGTTGCTCAAGATACAATGAAGTGATGATGTTAACGACTGTACATGGGAGGAGGAAGAGAGGATGAAGGCAACTCATCCTGAACTCTTCAAGGTATGGCCCTAAGGTGTCGTGACATCTCATGAATTTGTGACTAGTTCTAGTTTTAGAATTCTGCATGCTAGGCTAGTAATTGGATGCATGGTTTGTTGATTGCTATGGATGGTAGGCATGCAGAATAGTTTTGATTGTTCTTGTTTGTTTGGAATTTCTGGGGCGAAATTCCTAAGGGGGAGAGAATGTAACGACCCGTATTTTACGTGTCGACAAATCTTAAAATAGTTGCCATTAGGTCGTTTGCATTGTTTTGAGTCAACCAGAGTTAGCACGTGTGGGAACTTAGGTCGTATTGTGGTTTGGGTCGGTGGAACGAGTTAAGAGAGTGACCGACTTAAGGTAGTTAGCGGCCTAACGGGATAAGCGAGTTAGTGGTAATTGCCGACTTAAGATATTGACCGATCTAAAAGTAGACCGACCTATAGAAGTTAACGACCTGCAGGCTTAAGTCGTAAGCGACTTATGGTGATAGGGTGAGTACAGTTAGGTCGTGGACGGGTTATGGTATAGGTCGTAGGTCATTGAGACCATGTGTATAGTGTTAGGTCGGATACATCGTTGGGTCGGCAGTATAGGTAAGTTGTTAGGTCGGTTAGATGTTAGGTCGACCATAGGGTTAGATTGTTAGGTAGTTAGGTCGGCATGTATTTTAGGTCGCGTTGAAGGCCTGAGTGTTAGGTCGTAAGTCGTTAGGTCGGCCACGACTTAAAGGGGGGAGCGGACGACTTAAAAATCTGCCTATAAATAGAGGAGTTTGGTCCACTTTTTAGGATCGGGATTTCGAAGCGACGAAGTGCTGCCATTTTGAGAGCTCGTGTACAACACTTCTTCACTTCTTTTCTCTACTCTAATCTAGTGCTTCCATCCATCCAAGATCGAAGATCAAGATCAAAGATCTAAGAGCCAAAGTTGAAGATCTACATTCTTCGAAGAGAGATTTCACCGTTTGAAGCGGAATCTTGTCGGATCAAGCTAGATCCTTTGCTGTCCAGATCTGGAGTTAGTAGCTTTTGAAGTGTTTAGGTGATTCGGTGAGTGGTGGTTATCTCTCACACGGACCCAAAGGAGTATATTGGATCAGTGGCTTGTTTGTGTGTTAAAGATAGTGGTTTTATGCATTTTCCTTAAGTCTGCATGTAGATCCATCGTTCATAAAGTTTTAATATCTATTTTACTACATGTAAGTGCATTCACCAAGTTGTAGAGATAATTGCTCATGATTCATGCTTGTTAGAGTGCTCGTTAGATTTGGACTTTTTATTTACGAAATTTCCATTATTGTTATCAATGTTTATTTAGATCATATTTGAATGCTTGATTATTTGGATTTATGATTGATTTGATTGATTGCTATAAATTAGTTAATTGATGATTTGATTTGGACAAGTTGGTCGAAGATGATTCAAAAGCTAAGTGGAAAGGCTCTTGAATAAGGAAAGCTGCTTGTGGCATATGAAGCGAATGAGAAAGCTCATATGGATAGATTTGATGATGATGTTGAGATGGGACTTTGCTATGATGTGATGAAGCGAAGCATGATATTGAGATGGGACTTTGCTATGATACGAAGAAGCAAAGCATGATGTGAGATAGCCTTGGTTTAATCCAAACGGGATCATCCCAAGCATGTTGATAACTCGGTGATATGGTTCGAGTTCGTTGATAATGGTTGGCTCGAGAGGTAGCTTGGGCAAGTTTGAGAATAGTCGTCGAGGAGGATGACTAGAAGGCTTGGATTTCATCGTTATTAAAGGTTCTAACAAACTCAAAGCAAGAGTGCATGGGGCACCCAAACGACTACAGGTAGGTGGTCGGGACACCCAAAAGACTACAGGTAGGTGGTCGAGTACTCTGGGAAGATTCGATAGTCCTAGCCACGGGCTGCGACGACGTGCGGAGTTATGTCTAGAACCGGGGTTACCATTAGTCCTTGACTTACGGCTGAAAGAATATGTCGGTCATTCAATTAACGGTGATATCGAGGCAATGATAACAGTGATAGCCAGAGTCATGGATGCTTGGATGCTTTGGTTGCATCGTCATTCGGTCTCAAGAGCGATGTTTTGTGGGTGCTTATCTGATCTTGGTTTAGGCCTTGGGGGTTTGTACTTGGAAAACATCGACCTTGACTCGAGTGATGATTGCTTTATTTTAATTTTCTACTTTGTTATGGTTGTTACTGCTTAATGGGTCTGGGGGCTATCACTATAGAAAGAGGTGGAGTGGGATGGTTGGGTTTCTATTCCTTTTTACCCTTTATGCTCTTTTGGTATGTTTGATAGTTGATTTACTGCTCACTAGGACTTTTGTCTGACTCAAGGTTTTATGTTCAACTCTTGTTACCTTGGGCTATTCATCCATGTTGAGATGGGCAGACTAGGTAGCAGGTGACAGGTGCTGTTCTTAGTGACCGACACTGTTGAGGACGAAGACGAGCTGGAGGCTTTTGCATATTGTTTTCTTACTATATGTAATGGATGTTCCGCTGTTGTATGATTCTCTGAGTGATATGTAGTGAGGCTTGCTGTATTGACTTTTCAGATTGTTGTACCAAACTATTATGAGTTTATATGATGAGATTCTGTTCTATGGAGCTTCACTATGTATACTTTCTATTGTATTTTATCCATGCGCTGTGAGTAATACGATAGACTATTCTGTTTTACTTTATCCCTGACTATCATCCATGGCTGTCTGGCACACCTTTCAGCGCACCATTCCCTTGTTTAGTGCAGGGGTCATGGGCGGTCGTCACAGTCCGTGACACTTGGAGCCTTGGCCGAGCCCAAATCCATGACTAAAACACATGTATATGCATGCTTATGTGTGTTATTCCCTTCACCCACTTTGGCACTGTAACGACCCGCTATTTTGGACTATTCGCATCCGCACACGTCGGACTTGAATAATTCAAAATACCGAATTGTTAATTTAAAATTTGGCAAAACTCAGATATACAGTAAATAAATAATCACAGAATCACAGACACAGAGTAATAATATGCAGCGGAAGTAAAAGAAAAATAGTAGTTCATGAAGCTACTATATAAATATATAAGATACATCAGAGTTTACAACAAAAGAGAAATACGATACATCAAGTACAAATCAGAATACATCACTGGAATCATCGAATACTGAAAGCAGGATAGATGGCTGGATCTTCAAGCAAAGCTCCAACTCCAAAGGTGAGTCTTGAATACTGGTACACTCAGTCTGACCCGAGCGTAAAGCAAAACACAAAACACTCGAGTCAGAATTAATATTCTCATATCAATAAATCCAACTCAAGTGAAATAGCAATCGAAATACAAGTAACTCAAAGGATGTTGGAATCACCATCCTTTAAGGATCCGTTAAACTATCTACTATGTAGTAGTATACGCTAAATAGATAATGTCTATCGGTAATATAAAGTATCAAATTAGTGTTAAGGCGTTACCATTATCCCCCTTAACACATTTTTATACAAGCATCATAGTCTATACAGCACTGTAAACTCCACCGTAAACTAGTGGGATATCAGGGAGTACTCCATAGGTATAACACAAAACAAATTCGTAGTGGTCGCGTATATAGGAATACAAGTATGACAAGGCACATGAGGCAATACCCAAGGTAGTGAAACTACCGTTTGCCTGATCCGGACTGGTGAGAACGCATCGCCGCAGCGATCGCAACACCGCGAAACTACACTCCTGAAATTCCGAGGGTGCACCAATCAATCACAAGTGATGAGTAGTAGTTACGAAGAAGTGTGTCCGCTCGAGGTGGCTAACCCCATTTGGCCCGGCACGGCTCCTGATTTTAGTCATTTCCAATTTGACACAAGTGTCAAGGCTATCCATTATCGTTCTCTTTCTTCAGTCAACACGTACATCATTCCAACCACTTCATTCTGGATCATCTCTCCGCGTATAGTTATTAAAGTGGTTTTCGGTTTAGATAGAGAGTATATCCATAACCGATTCTGGTTTCTTTAATAACTTTCGTAATTATAACACCGATTGGTCGTTTAATAAATTTCGAAAACCAAATCAATTCAATTTCAATTTCAATTCGAATTTATAAATCAACATTTCAATTGTCTTTCACTATCGATTTCAAAAATTTACGTTACAAACTTCCAAATAACCATTTCAAAATCTTACAATTCAATTTCAACTTTTTATTTAAACAATTCAAATATTGATTCAAGTTCGTATATAAGTTTCATTCCGAAATCATTTAAAATGGTTAAATTTTCATTCAAATCAATTTAAATTCATTTATCGATTTCATTCAATATTCGCTAAGTGAATTTATCCTTTAAAACAACTTCTATTTAAATTCCAATTCATTTAAATCAATTACTTACGTTTAACTTCATTATATCAAAACTTCAAATTGAAATAAAATAAATTCGTCAAATCGATTCTTTAAATTATAATTCTTACGTTAATTTCAATAAATCCCATTCATTTCAATAAATCACATTTTATTTCTTGTTAAAGAAATTCAAATTTTCATTTATTTATTGACTTCGTTACAAATTTCAAACTCAATTAATAAAGAACTAAATTTCATATATTCAAGAAGTTTAATTTCACTTATTAACTTACTTAAATTTTCCAAAGCTTAATTAATAAGTAAAGCAACTCAATTTCATTTATTAATGAAGTTCAAAACCACTTATTCAAGGGTTCAATCTATCTTATCAAAGAATTCAATTTTTATTCAATTATCAAATAATTAAATCTTATTCAATTATTAAATAATTTCAATCTTAATTATTAATAATTTCAAAATCTAATAATTACAAACTTGGTTAAAAATTTAAACATAATTATTAAATCATTTCCACTTAATTATGAATCCAAACTTAATTATCAAATCATTTCAAACTTAATAATTTCAAAACTCAATTATTACCAATTCCAAATTATTTACTAATGATTCCAAATTTAATTATTAAATAATTAAATTTCAAATAACGTTCTTTCATCAATTACTACGTTAGTATTTGTTTCAAATTTCAATATTTACATTTTCCTTTCATAAAGATCCAAATTCTAACCTTATTTCAAAACTTATTCTTTATTCGAATAAAATCATTATTTTATTTTTAAATCAAATTATTGACCAATCGGATTTTTATTAAATTTTCTATCCTAAGTCAAGTTCATTTGGGTATTTATCATTTCAACCCGATTCCAATTTCAATTCAAAATACAAACATAACAAAGGGAACTTGCAGTGTGATAACTGGGATGGTGTCAAAGTAAATAAACAAGCAATAAAAACAATCAATAACAATTCAATAATCAATTCAAATAATCCCAAAATAATCGTGTTAATTCGCATTGTTATTAGTGCGAATTAATATAATTATCTCTAGAATCTACACTATCATTTCATGTAGACTAAAGATTATTACATTACGGTTTTTCCACTTGTCGTTCACTTCCATTTTTTTATACTACACCAGTTAATCTAATATACGTTCAAAGGTTCAAAGTCTAATTTTTTCAAATTCTACGTGTCAATTAACTTACAATTAAAAGGGGTCATATTACTCAAATTAACTAATCAAATTCAACACATATGTCGATTCAAATTTTATAACTATTCTACGTCAAATTCAATTGCATAATATTTATCACTCTATACATTACAATTTAACATCCAATATAAACAACAAGCAATCAATCAATTATCAACCAAACTGGATTATCATCGCATAAATAATTTACAGATAATGGTGTCAGATGTCATAGGTGAACAGATACAGGTGATAGCAGATATAACAGTGTAATTAACTAACTGCAGCATATTTCAATTGTCGTTTCAATTGAAATCAATTTAATAAATAAAAGAACATTAATCGTGAGTGATTGCTCACATTTCGAGGCTAGAGAAAATAGAAGATGGCACAGATACGCACACTGATACGGACACTGAAATGGAGTTACAAATCCAAGCATGATTCTCAGAGCAAAGTAAGATTGGTACGAATCGACGAGCAAAACTGTTAAATAGGAATTGCCGAAATCAATCAAAACATTCAACATAGCAACAATTACAAAACATGTCCTATGTCAAAATTTAACAATATAATTCTATGTGCTACCGAGATCGAAATGGTCTGAAATTTGGTATGAATAAAGATCAAAACTTGTGTTTCAAAACTGCAAAGAATCACTTGATTCCGACGTAAGACGGAGGAGATACGATGTGTGAAACTTGAACTCAGGTCGTGTTTGCAGCAGTGTAAAATAATTCTAAGTACAAAAGAATATCTGCCTGGGTCTAAATTCCAGATCCTCGACCACAAATCCAACGATGTCGGATTTTGCTGGAATTTGACATGTATAAACTAGGTAACTTAAACTCCTTTTTAAAAATAGAATCAACCCATTCCGATAAAACATGAGTGAGATACGATGCGTCAAACATGAACTCAGGTCGTGCTTGCAGCAGTGTAAAATAATTTTAAGTTCAAAAGAACATCTGCCTGGGTCTAACTTCCAGATCCTCGACCACTAATCAAACGATGTCGGATTTTTCTGGAATTTGACACGTATAAACTAGGTAACTTAAACTCCTTTTTAAAAATAGAATCAACCCATTCCGATAAAACATGAGTGAGATATGATATCGTGAACATGCAGCCTAACTGCTGTTTCAAAAAAAATAAAAATAAAAATAAACATGCAAATACATACATAAATTTTGAAAATAAATTTTGAATCATTACATTCAACTTAATAATTTAACATATATATTTATGTAGCTTATAAAATCGACCAATATACCAAAAGTTTATAATTGATAAAATAAACACTATATGTTACATTTAAAATAATTTATTGTATTAAGCACTACAATATATATGTTTGGGTACAACACTTCCTCTATAAAATACTAAGTACTTATGGAATTTGAACAACATATATAACTAACAGAGTTATACAAATGTATTTATACTTACATACATGTAAATACATAACTTATATTATATAACTGACACAACTAACAGATTTGATAACTTATAAAACTTTTGTTAAAATATACAGATAATAAAATACTTTGCTGCCAAAATTACCGAGAGAAAAGAAAGTTGACAAACAAGCTCGAAACGAATACGAAGAAGCATGCATATATTATTCAAAACAAGAGGCTTACAGCTGCTAACAATATGGGCTGGAGGGAAGAAAGGATAGCTTCGGCAACTTGGTGAGCTCGGCGGTGCGTGTTACGGGAAGAGAGGAGGAAGGCCTTGCGTGTGCAGTGGCGAAGGCGGCAGGTTCAAGGAGGAGGTCAACCCGAACAGATGGTTGTCGTGGTGGCTTCGGCCAGGTCGGTGAGGTGGTGCATAGGGCGGGTCGGCGAGCATAGGGCTGCTGAGTTTATGCGGAGGAGAGCGAACGGAAAGTAGGGCCGGAGTGCCTGCGGCGGCGCGAGCTGTGGGGTCGAGCTCGGAGCTACGGTTGCATGCGGGCAGCGGGCTAATGTGGTGGTGGTGCTCCGGTTGAGGGGTTGGGTCGGCTGATTTTGCTGTTGCGCGGGTGATAGCTATTTGGCGTCAGGAGGGTGGGCGACTGTAGAGGCCGGTGGGAAACGAGGAGGAGAAGATGGCCACTAGCTTGGGGTGGCATGCGCTGCTTAGTGGATGAAGGTTTGTGTGGTTCAGGATGTTGGATACTTGGATCAAAGTAGAAAAAAAGAAAAAGGATTATAAAGTGGAAGGGAAGAAGGTTTAGGCTCAAAAGAAATGAACGTAGCCTTCTTTTTTTCTTTTGTATTTAATGTGTTCCAGTGGAAGAATAGTTGGCAGAGGAAGAGGGGAGAGAGTATTTGAAATAGCTTCTGAGAGATAAGTTATGAAGGATAAAAGCAAAAGTGAACCTGCAACTTTTTGAAACGTTGGAATAACAAAGGGCCATTGTTAAATTCTAGAATTAATAAAATGCAGATGGCCGTTGAATGCCTCGGGAACACAAAGGACACAAGTAAACAACAGCACAAACGCATACCGATATGGACAAGCGTTTCACGGTTTCCGTCGCATACCGAACCCCGAAGCACGCAAATGAATATACTACGGAGATCAGCATGGCGGGACGATCAAAACGATATACAGATGTTTTCGGTACGATCGAATTATAAAAATTCGAAATTTTATACTAGCGGAAAATGCGTAAAAATCGTAGAAAATTAAGATCGACGGAGCCAAAGATGTCCGAATTTGGAAAAACGACAAACTGACAACTTGCTCAAAAGATGTTTTAGAATTTTTCTATGTAAAAATATTTTGGTTTTGAAAATGTTTTATTTTCATCGCTTTTTAACTGATTAAATTGAAGTAAATTTACGGGCGAAATAAACTTTCATATTTTCGGACGAAAATTTACCAGTTGCTATGTTTAACTAGACGCATTTCAAATATCAAATTTATATTTCAAATTTTTATCATTTATTTATTTTTAATTTTTTCACACAAAAACGGATAACTAAATTAAATAAAAATCGTTAAAATATCCGGGTTGTTACATTCTCCCCCACTCAAAACTTTTCGTCCTCGAAAAGGAAGTAGGTAGAAGAATAGAAACAAACAAAAGAAAATAGACTTGAATTACACTATGAACAATTTATTTAAACCATATAAATTTCAATTTATATTTATATTCAATAATTGTCTTTAAACTCAAGGGATTTCCTTAACTTGTTTTATTTTCAATTTATTATTGTTTATTACAAAATTTATTTCAAACACCACTTATTTTATTAATCCATTTGTTACTCAACTAACCTAGTATTCTATTTATCCCCATTAACCAATTTATTATTAAACTTTAAGTGTACAACCCTTTTATATGCACTCAAATTTTATTTATAGAGACAATTTAGATTTGTATATTATCCAATTTTCTTAAATTAACAATTTCAAAAATCATAAATTTTAATAGTCATCTATTATAATCATACTTTATTCGAAAAATTAATTCTTCTTTATTCCAAATTATTATTAAGTTTATTCTACTTAATCTATCCTATCACCTATATATATTAAGTGTATTTACATTTATTATAACTACTTAAATTTATTTAAAAATTTCTTTGATATCATTTTCTACTGTATAATATTCAATTGCATAGTTAACTTTTTTTTTTTAAGCAATTTAGGAAAGTTATTTTGAATGCAATTTTGTATTATACAAGTAATTTCTAATTCAATTCTCTCGTGTTTAAATATTAACTCAAAATTTTTGGTTTCATTTATAATTGAAATCATCTTTTACCCAAATTTTAAGAATTAAATTTCCGATTAAGTTCAAACAATTTGGAGATAATTATGTATATACCATATATATCAAATCAAATTAAGTTTAAAATAATATACCTATATATATAAATCAAATCATACCTAAGAAATTTAAATCGATTTAATTTCTAAACAAAACTGTAGCAAAGCTACAAATTGGTCTCTCCTCTTCGAAACTCGAAAATGAATATCAATGATGCGGCCGCCATCACCAAAATTATTTTCCAGCGACAAAGAGAAGAGCAATGATTTAAACATTTAAAATTCTTTGAAATGATTTCAATTTGAAAATATTTTAAAACCGTACACTTTAAAACTTTCGAATCAAAGTTTGAAATCACCGGAAATTAATTCTCAAATTCTAAATTAAATTCACTTCAAATTCCGATCAAGTTATACCCAATTTTATAAATTCATTCATTTATTTTATGAAATAGTCAATGATTTATAAAGCAATAAACGAAAATCAAATTTTTCACATTTCGGACAACAGATTCATTACATTTTAATTTCAGAAAAAATTTATACTTATATATAATAAAATCTTTCAATATTATTTATAAACTAACATAATATTGTTTTCAAATTTTGGTAAATAAAATAATATTGTGTCAGTTTGCTCTGCTCAGGTGTTTTAGAAATTCTATCGATAGCGTTGATCAGACGAATCGATCAAAAATCTAAATCAACATCAACAACTCAAACACACAATATATATAAAACATTTTTAATATTAATTTACATATACACTTCCTCGCACGACGATACAAGAATGGATTTCAAATAAGTATAGAGGTCCAAATTTGGTGGAAATAAAATCAAAGAGAATTTTTAAGTCGACAATAAGCTCGAACAGAAGATAAGATAATTCAATTAACAGAATCGGGGAATGGATAAGCTTATTTAGTTTACGGGCAACCTTAACCGGGTCGACCGTGACTTAAAGAATTAGATCGATACAGAATTTCGAGGTAAATCTACATTCGATCGCAAGGGATAGAATTAAGGTATAGCAGAAGATAAATAGCATCGTAAACCGAGGATACTGAAATCTCCGGTAAATCAATGCCTATTGCAAAGAAGTTTCATCCATTTACAAATAATTCAAAGATTGACGAGACCGTCGATCTATTATAGATATCATTCGGAGTGGAGTTATGGGGTACTCCATAATTTAGACGAATACGAATAGTGAGGGACAAGAATGGATTTCGGAACCGAGGGAACGTTCCAAAATTCAATGGAATTGAGTCAAAAGGAAGAGATTGAAACTCGAATGAGAGTGATCCTGTAATATATTTACCCTACATGCTAAGTTCTGCCTAGAGCTACCAAAAGCTCTGATACCAACTGTAACGACCCGCTATTTTGGACTATTCGCATCCGCACACGTCGGACTTGAATAATTCAAAATACCGAATTGTTAATTTAAAATTTGGCAAAACTCAGATATACAGTAAATAAATAATCACAGAATCACAAACACAGAGTAATAATATGCAGCGGAAGTAAAAGAAAAATAGTAGTTCATGAAGCTACTATATAAATATATAAGATACATCAGAGTTTACAACAAAAGAGAAATACGATACATCAAGTACAAATCAGAATACATCACTGGAATCATCGAATACTGAAAGCAGGATATATGGCTGGATCTTCAAGCAAAGCTCCAACTCCAAAGGTGAGTCTTGAATACTGGTACACTCAGTCTGACCCGAGCGTAAAGCAAAACACAAAACACTCGAGTCAGGATTAATATTCTCATATCAATAAATCCAACTCAAGTGAAATAGCAATCGAAATACAAGTAACTCAAAGGATGTTGGAATCACCATCCTTTAAGGATCCGTTAAACTATCTACTATGTAGTAGTATACGCTAAATAGATAATGTCTATCGGTAATATAAAGTATCAAATTAGTGTTAAGGCGTTACCATTATCCCCCTTAACACATTTTTATACAAGCATCATAGTCTATACAGCACTGTAAACTCCACCGTAAACTAGTGGGATATCAGGGAGTACTCCATAGGTATAACACAAAACAAATTCGTAGTGGTCGCGTATATAGGAATACAAGTATGACAAGGCACATGAGGCAATACCCAAGGTAGTGAAACTACCGTTTGCCTGATCCGGACTGGTGAGAACGCATCGCCGCAGCGATCGCAACACCGCGAAACAACACTCCTGAAATTCCGAGGGTGCACCAATCAATCACAAGTGATGAGTAGTAGTTACGAAGAAGTGTGTCCGCTCGAGGTGGCTAACCCCATTTGGCCTGGCACGGCTCCTGATTTTAGTCATTTCCAATTTGACACAAGTGTCAAGGCTATCCATTATCGTTCTCTTTCTTCGGTCAACACGTACATCATTCCAACCACTTCATTCTGGATCATCTCTCCGCGTATAGTTATTAAAGTGGTTTTCGGTTTAGATAGAGAGTATATCCATAACCGATTCTGGTTTCTTTAATAACTTTCGTAATTATAACACCGATTGGTCGTTTAATAAATTTCGAAAACCAAATCAATTCAATTTCAATTTCAATTCGAATTTATAAATCAACATTTCAATTGTCTTTCACTATCGATTTCAAAAATTTACGTTACAAACTTCCAAATAACCATTTCAAAATCTTACAATTCAATTTCAACTTTTTATTTAAACAATTCAAATATTGATTCAAGTTCGTATATAAGTTTCATTCCGAAATCATTTAAAATGGTTAAATTTTCATTCAAATCAATTTAAATTCATTTATCGATTTCATTCAATATTCGCTAAGTGAATTTATCCTTTAAAACAACTTCTATTTAAATTCCAATTCATTTAAATCAATTACTTACGTTTAACTTCATTATATCAAAACTTCAAATTGAAATAAAATAAATTCGTCAAATCGATTCTTTAAATTATAATTCTTACGTTAATTTCAATAAATCCCATTCATTTCAATAAATCACATTTTATTTCTTGTTAAAGAAATTCAAATTTTCATTTATTTATTGACTTCGTTACAAATTTCAAACTCAATTAATAAAGAACTAAATTTCATATATTCAAGAAGTTTAATTTCACGTATTAACTTACTTAAATTTTCCAAAGCTTAATTAATAAGTAAAGCAACTCAATTTCATTTATTAACGAAGTTCAAAACCACTTATTCAAGGGTTCAATTTATCTTATCAAAGAATTCAATTTTTATTCAATTATCAAATAATTAAATCTTATTCAATTATTAAATAATTTCAATCTTAATTATTAATAATTTCAAAATCTAATAATTACAAACTTGGTTAAAAATTTAAACATAATTATTAAATCATTTCCACTTAATTATGAATCCAAACTTAATTATCAAATCATTTCAAACTTAATAATTTCAAAACTCAATTATTACCAATTCCAAATTATTTACTAATGATTCCAAATTTAATTATTAAATAATTAAATTTCAAATAACGTTCTTTCATCAATTACTACGTTAGTATTTGTTTCAAATTTCAATATTTACATTTTCCTTTCATAAAGATCCAAATTCTAACCTTATTTCAAAACTTATTCTTTATTCGAATAAAATCATTATTTTATTTTTAAATCAAATTATTGACCAATCGGATTTTTATTTAATTTTCTATCCTAAGTCAAGTTCATTTGGGTATTTATCATTTCAACCTGATTCCAATTTCAATTCAAAATACAAACATAACAAAGGGAACTTGCAGTGTGATAACTGGGATGGTGTCAAAGTAAATAAACAAGCAATAACAACAATCAATAACAATTCAATAATCAATTCAAACAATCCCGAAATAATCGTGTTAATTCGCATTGTTATTTGTGCGAATTAATATAATTATCTCTAGAATCTACACTATCATTTCATGTAGACTAAAGATTATTACATTACGGTTTTTCCACTTGTCGTTCACTTCCATTTTTTTATACTACACCAGTTAATCTAATATACGTTCAAAGGTTCAAAGTCTAATTTTTTCAAATTCTACGTGTCAATTAACTTACAATTAAAAGGGGTCATATTACTCAAATTAACTAATCAAATTCAACACATATGTCGATTCAAATTTTATAACTATTCTACGTCAAATTCAATTGCATAATATTTATCACTCTATACATTACAATTTAACATCCAATATAAACAACAAGCAATCAATCAATTATCAACCAAACTGGATTATCATCGCATAAATAATTTACAGATAATGGTGTCAGATGTCATAGGTGAACAGATACAGGTGATAGCAGATATAACAGTGTAATTAACTAACTGCAGCATATTTCAATTGTCGTTTCAATTGAAATCAATTTAATAAATAAAAGAACATTAATCGTGAGTGATTGCTCACATTTCGAGGCTAGAGAAAATAGAAGATGGCACGGATACGCACACTGATACGGACACTGAAATGGAGTTACAAATCCAAGCATGATTCTCAGAGCAAAGTAAGATTGGCACGAATCGACGAGCAAAACTGTTAAATAGGAATTGCCGAAATCAATCAAAACATTCAACATAGCAACAATTACAAAACATGTCCTACGTCAAAGTTTAACAATATAATTCTATGTGCTACCGAGATCGAAATGGTCTGAAATTTGGTATGAATAAAGATCAAAACTTGTGTTTCAAAACTGCAAAGAATCACTTGATTCCGACGTAAGACGGAGGAGATACGATGTGTGAAACTTGAACTCAGGTCGTGTTTGCAGCAGTGTAAAATAATTCTAAGTACAAAAGAATATCTGCCTGGGTCTAAATTCCAGATCCTCGACCACAAATCCAACGATGTCGGATTTTGCTGCAATTTGACATGTATGAACTAGGTAACTTAAACTCCTTTTTAAAAATAGAATCAATCCATTCCGATAAAACATGAGTGAGATACGATGCGTCAAACATGAACTCAGGTCGTGCTTGCAGCAGTGTAAAATAATTTTAAGTTCAAAAGAACATCTGCCTGGGTCTAACTTCCAGATCCTCGACCACTAATCAAACGATGTCGGATTTTTCTGGAATTTGACTCGTATAAACTAGGTAACTTAAACTCCTTTTTAAAAATAGAATCAACCCATTCCGATAAAACATGAGTGAGATATGATATCGTGAATATGCAGCCTAACTGCTGTTTCAAAAAAAATAAAAATAAAAATAAACATGCAAATACATACATTAATTTTGAAAATAAATTTTGAATCATTACATTCAACTTAATAATTTAACATATATGTTTATGTAGCTTATAAAATCGACCAATATACCAAAAGTTTATAATTGATAAAATAAACACTATATGTTACATTTAAAATAATTTATTGTATTAAGCACTACAATATATATGTTTGGGTACAACACTTCCTCTATAAAATACTAAGTACTTATGGAATTTGAACAACATATATAACTAACAGAGTTATACAAATGTATTTATACTTACATACATGTAAATACATAACTTATATTATATAACTGACACAACTAACAGATTTGATAACTTATAAAACTTTTGTTAAAATATACATATAATAAAATACTTTGCTGCCAAAATTACCGAGAGAAAAGAAAGTTGACAAACAAGCTCGAAACGAATACTAAGAAGCATGCATATATTATTCAAAACAAGAGGCTTACAGCTGCTAACAATATGGGCTGGAGGGATGAAAGGATAGCTTCGGCAACTTGGTGAGCTCGGCGGTGCATGTTACGGGAAGAGAGGAGGAAGGCCTTGCGTGTGCAGTGGCGAAGGCGGCAGGTTCAAGGAGGAGGTCAACCCGAACAGATGGTTGTCGTGGTGGCTTCGGCCAGGTCGGTGAGGTGGTGCATAGGGCGGGTCGGCGAGTATAGGGCTGCTGAGTTTATGCGGAGGAGAGCGAACGGAAAGTAGGGCCGGAGTGCCTGCGGCGGCGCGAGCTGTGGGGTCGAGCTCGGAGCTACGGTTGCATGCGGGCAGCGGGCTAATGTGGTGGTGGTGCTCCGGTTGTGGGGTTGGGTCGGCTGATTTTGCTGTTGCGCGGGTGATAGCTATTTGGCGTCAGGAGGGTGGGCGACTGTAGAGGCCGGTGGGAAACGAGGAGGAGAAGATGGCCACTAGCTTGGGGTGGCATGCGCTGCTTGGTGGATGAAGGTTTGTGTGGTTCAGGATGTTGGATACTTGGATCAAAGTAGAAAAAAAGAAAAAGGATTATAAAGTGGAAGGGAAGAAGGTTTAGGCTCAAAAGAAATGAACGTAGCCTTCTTTTTTTCTTTTGTATTTAATGTGTTCCAGTGGAAGAATAGTTGGCAGAGGAAGAGGGGAGAGAGTATTTGAAATAGCTTCTGAGAGATAAGTTATGAAGGATAAAAGCAAAAGTGAACCGGCAACTTTTTGAAACGTTGGAATAACAAAGGCCATTGTTAAATTCTAGAATTAATAAAATGCAGATGGCCGTTGAATGCCTCGGGAACACAAAGGACACAAGTAAACAACAGCACAAACGCATACCGATATGGACAAGCGTTTCACGGTTTCCGTCGCATACCGAACCCCGAAGCACACAAATGAATATACTACGGAGATCAGCATGGCGGGACGATCAAAACGATATACAGATGTTTTCGGTACGATCGAATTATAAAAATTCGAAATTTTATACTAGCGGAAAATGCGTAAAAATCGTAGAAAATTAAGATCGACGGAGCCAAAGATGTCCGAATTTGGAAAAACGACAAACTGACAACTTTCTCAAAAGATGTTTTAGAATTTTTCTATGTAAAAATATTTTGGTTTTGAAAATGTTTTATTTTCATCGCTTTTTAACTGATTAAATTGAAGTAAATTTACGGGCGAAATAAACTTTCATATTTTCGGACGAAAATTTACCAGTTGCTATGTTTAACTAGACGCATTTCAAATATCAAATTTATATTTCAAATTTTTATCGTTTATTTATTTTTAATTTTTTCACACAAAAACGGATAACTAAATTAAATAAAAATCGTTAAAATATCCGGGTTGTTACAGGCACCATCACAAATGACATCTAGGCCGACCCATACCCACCATAATCTGACCCAAACACTTTCCATTTTCATGTATTTTCCCTTATGGTTGAGCCCAGTAAAGGTTAAAAGCAAGTGCAAACATTTCTATTTGATTCTGTGCAGTTATTCTAGCATAGTTTTGATCGTAGTTGATTTGAAACTCATCGTTGTTATATTGTTTTTGTTTGATGTGTGTCCAAGGAATTTGACATTTGGCTCCTCTATTCGAATCTGTGTCGTGCTTTTGTTCTTGGGTAGATCCCGTTTGTGCAATTCGTCGTTGGGTCATCAGCTCAAACCAGTGAGTTATTCTCACCAGACAATATGTACATATATGACTAGTAAATTGACCCCTTTTGAATCTGTAAAATGCATTATTATGTTACACCTGCTATGTTATGATTTTATGATGTTCACCCATGCTTAAACACCTGTTATATCATATGTTACTGTTATATTATGTTGTTCTATTATTTTTTATCAGTTTATCACACTGTAAGTTCCCTTTAGATTGAATCACAATGGGTTGAAATGATACATACCCGAACGGACTTTAGAATAGGTGAAAATCGTTATAGGCTGAAATGATAGGCCTGAATGATTTTTAATTATCTTCATTTACTTAGGATTGCAGGTTTGAAATGATCAAACCCGGGTTTTCTTTTTAAATTACGGGTTGAAATGATATATTACCCGTATCACTTTACCTAGGCTGGAAAATGAAATACAGACCCGTTGTTAAAATATGTTTTTCTAAAAAATTTAAAATATTTTAGAAATGTAAATATTATAATATTTTGATTTAAATTTGATTAAAAATGATGTTTGTAAAGCATTATTAACTCTCTGAAAATTTATAAGTGAAATAAATTAATGGTAAAGTTAGAAAATCTGAAATGTAAGTTATTTTGGAAATTATAATTTGGTGATAAATGGAATTCAAATTAAATATGAAAATATGATAGATTTATGATATTTTGAATTAAATGAATTTAAAATGATTTTTTAATATATTAATGATTTTTGAATTAAGTTAAAATGTGAATGAATACTTAAGTTGAAAATTTGAAATATAACTGAAATTTTAAATTTGTGAATTTGGCTTAAAAGTGAATTTTAAGTTAAGTAGATAAAAATGAAATTGAGTTATATTTGAAACTTTAAACTGAAGTGTTAAGTTAAATTTAATTTAATGAATTTAAAATTTAAACGTTGGAATTTAGTAAGTGAATTACTATTAAATTTTGATTTTTGAATAGAGATTTAACTTTATAAAATCATGAATTTAAGGGTATTTGAATGATTGTTTTAAAGTGAAATTATATGATTTTGTAAGTTAAAAATTATTTAAATAAAAATATAATTGTTTGTGAAATTATACTGAATATTTGAAGTTAATTTACTACATTTCTAAAATACTATTAATTCTAATGTGAAGGATAATATAGCATTTGTAAATGTTGTAGTTGATAATAATGAACCAAATGGCTCAATTTAATTAAAGGCTATTATAGAATTTTTGTGAATATTATAATGGTTGAATTTAACTAAGTTTATTTGAAACTAATGGAACCCTATTACAACATTTTAAATGTTGTCTTTCGTTAAATTGAACTGTTTTAAGTGTGACTTTCCGAAGTATTTTCTAAATGCGACGAAAGTTGAATTTTCATTGTTTTAATAAATTTAAGTGAATGAATGAACTTTGAAAGATTAAAATTTTGGAAACTTAATAATTTAATTATTAAATATAATATCTTCATTTTTATGATTTAAAATGAAGCAATTTGTTTTGAAATATAATACTATTTTGAAATTTTAACCACGGGATGTATTTTATTTATGGCTTAACTGATCCTTAAAGGATGGGAGATCCCATGCATCCTTTAAGTTATGGTGAATTTCTATTACAGTTCACTTGAGTTGATTTACATTATATAAGTATATATTGTCCTGACTCGAGTGTTTTGTGTTTTACTTTACGCTCGGGTCAGCCTGAGTATTCGCAGCTTTGGATTCTCTTTCTAGAGCTGTTCTTTGCTGGAGTTTCTGCTTATCTACATTTATATCTACTTTCTGTTTCATCTATTCTAGTTTATCTCATGTATTAGTGAACTTCTATGTATTTGGGATTTCTATTATGTTGTTTTCAGACTGTATTATGTATTTGATTTGAGATTCTGTCGTAGTAGCTTCATGAACTACTATGTATTTTATATTCCGCTGCGAGGTATTCTGTTTGTTCTGTGTCTGTGATTCTGTGATTTGTATTTCATTTGCTCCAAATTTATTTACAATGCGGTATTTTGAGCAATTCAAGTCCGACATGTGCGGCTGCGAATGGCTGAAAATACCGGGTTGTTACAACAAGACTCAAATCAAAAGATAGGATCATAGATATTCACCCTCAATAGAGGATGAAAGGATCAGGAAAAGTTTGCTCGGCAAATCCTATGGTTTCCCAAGTACAATACTTAGGGTTAGCAGATCATAGAATTTCATAAGCAGAACATTCTTATTTCAAAGGCATTTAATCTTCGAAACAACTACACGAATATAATTCGGCACAATACATAAGTCGGTGAGACTCGTGATCATGCAACACAAGAGAATCAACATCGAGATGAAATCTCGAAGATACAATGAAATTCGATTACGTGGAACATATCATGAATACCCAAAACTAAACAGAAAACGATGCATGAAAGCAATCAAACCAAGGCGTTCAGTATTAGTAGATGGTCGTATGTAACTTGGAGCCAACTATCCGAATATACTGAAACACACTTAACCCCTTTAAAGGAGTAACACAAATAAGCACAATCATCAAAAAAGGATTCAACAAAAGATATGTGATATTTCAAGCTACCACCATTACACATGACTGCATGAATGCAAGTCATCACAAGAATCACACTAAGGCAAGACACACAAGAATGGATTACAAGAAATTTTCTCAAAAAATTGTTATAAGAGTTTTCACTCAAATCCATTTTCTTTTATACATAAAACTCAAACTTCAATACTTGAAAATTTTTAAAGTCCCTTACTTAAAATTTTCAATTCAATCATCCTTACTTTAAATTTAAAGTAAATTAAATTAGAGTTGTTCCATACTCTAATTCCAAAAATAAATATACTATAATAAGTAATATATTTTTTTCCACTAAATTTATCAAATTTTAAACCATTTTACTTTATGATTTATAAGGACACTTATTAGACCCTTCATCGATGGCTCTAAATATTCACTAATTAAATTTTCTCCAAAATTTTCTAAGTGTTTAATTTTTCAAAAATTCGACAGAGTCTCCTTTGCATGGAGAGCCCTTTATAATTTCATAAATAGGAATTATATATATACATCTACCAAAAGGTCGGAACACAATATATATATATATACATGCATGTGTATATATATATATATAATTCTTAACACATAAATGCTTAGCATTTCATACTTTCATTTTTAGCGTTTAAAATGCGAGCATGCTTACTTTTATACTTACTATTTTGCTAATTAATCATTCAAATATCCTCCTGCACCTGCACTTAACTTATTGAAACATATTATCATGCACTTATAAACATATGAAGCATTAAAATCATAGTTTAAATAAGACAACAACTCAAAACTTTAAAAAATTTAAATTTAGGCCTGCTACAAAGACTTAGGCTTTTGGACATAGTAAAACTCATAGTTTGAAAATACTCATAAATTAAAAGTTATTCTACTCAGTCCATGCTTTCTAGCAATATAAAGATCATCAAAATCAGATCTACTTTTTGAAAGTTATGCCCAATTTACTTTCAGCTTTAAACTCAGAAATAATAAAAGAGGATAGAGATGTCCATCAGTTTTCAACCTCATTTTTGAATAGCCAAACTGCAAAATTTTCAAAATTGATACAAAGATGATTTCTAGCTTACTGAAATCACTCTCTTTTGAACAAAAGAATGGACTCATTTGGATTTGTAATCACAAGTTATCCCTATTTTAAAACAGCACTTTTCAATCAAAATTTTCCGACACAAGACCATTTATTGCCAAAATTTTCAAACAATTATTAAATCCAAACTATATAATTTAAAATCAAAAACCATTTCTTTAAAACATTTATTACATGATCCTTTTCTCCGAAAAGCCAAGACATCTAGAATTACACTATAACACGTACAACAAACTTTCAAAATGGTTTACAAGGAAAACTTTTTTCTAATTAACAAACAAGTCTTTTAAAAGAAGACTCATATTTTAGTTAATATGATCACTTTCTTATATTAGTAAGAAACAATTATCTATCCAAACTAGACTTTGGAATTACATATTGATTTTTTAAAAATTTCTTTCACAATTAAAAATCTTATCTTGTTGCTCTATTTATTATTATTTCTAGCTTTTTACAAAAATTTGCATTTTTTTGTGTTTTTTTTTGTGTTTTTTTTTAGTCCCCAAAGTTTTCAAAAAAAAATGGTGAGCTGTTTCCAGGCGATATTCTCCTCATCATCTCCGTAACCCCCCTTTCTCTTCTGTTCACCGCCCCTTCCCCATCTCATTCTCGCCTTCCCGTCCTCTTTTCCCTAACCCCTTTCGCTTTTTCAATGCCCTTGGATGAGTCTTTGCGTTCTTCGATTAAGCCTTCAGATCTGACTCGTGGCTCTGCCGCGCTTTTGGGGCTCGCGTTTTCGAATCGAGTATGCGATTTGCCTCACGCTATGCTTGAAATGCCTTTGCCATTGTCGGGTGTTACGTCAGTAAATAAATCTCCGGTCTCGTCTTCACCATCGGTGCTTGGTCCTTTTCCTACATCTGGTACGTCCTCTCTGTCTACGTTTTTAGCTACTTCTCCTTCAAATGCTTGGACATCGATGGCTGTGGGTCTTCCAGTTGTTACTGGCACTGGTTTGGATGTTGGAAGTGTATCTACAGATAGTCATGGGTCAGATAAGGGTGTGCCATATGCTGTTGATAGTGCGAATGATAATTGTACTGTTTTAGTGACAAATGAATGTGTGGTTGTTGATGATAACTGTGTTGATGTTGTAATGGGATGTAAGACTAATTCTGGGATTATACTGGTTAGCACATCTTCTGTTTGTTGTATTGCCGATGACGTTGATCCAATGAATGTTGGTTCTCATGATAATCCGCTTGTCCCTCCACTGTCTCGGCCTGCAACCAAATGGTCTTCTTTGTTTAACAAGCTCCCAAGTAACGCGGGTATTCACTCTCCTTGTCGTTTTGAAGTGGTTGAGAACGAGGGAGTTATGGTTCCTCCCGTGGAAGTGATTGAGGCAGGTGTGGATTTTTGGAAAGACCATTTGGTTGGTTTCTTTCTTGATTCTAATCCTCCCTATAACGTAGTTAAGTCGAGGTGCAATATGGTGTGGAAGCCTAGAGGTGGTTTGTCTGTTCACTATGATAATGAAATGTTTTTCTTTAATTTTACGCGTAGTGATGAAAGGCAACGTATTCTGGAAGCAAACCCTCTCCTTATTGATGGAAAACCGTTCATTATCACTACTTGGAGTCCTTCTGTGGATCGTGCGAAGGAACAAGTTTTATCTATTCCTGTCTGGGCCCATTTTTCTCATATTCCTTCTGTTCTCCAGCCTCTTATTGGGATTGACTGGCTTGCTGGACTGGTTGGTAAGGTGATATGTTATGATACTAATACTGTGGCCAGAAAGAATCTTGTATATGCCAAAGCTCTAATTGAGATCACTCCTGACAAACCTTTGCCGTTGTTTTAAAGGTCAAATTAGCTGAGAAACATATAGCTGAGGTCAGAGTTCGCTATAGTTGGAAACCGGAGATTTGTACTTCTTGTCAGTCTTTTGGTCATTGTGCTGAAGCCTGTCCAGGTCTGGTTGTCCCTTTTGTTGACCGGACGCCTCTTCCTCATCCTCCTGTCCGTAAGTGGGTTCGGAAGGTTGCTCCTCCTGCTCCTTCTGATCCCTCTTCAGTTCCGCCTCTAGCCCCTGATTTAGTCCCTCCTATTGTGGAGCCTCCTGTTGTCCCGTTGGTTTGCGTTGCTCCTTCTGGTTCTGTGCCTGCTCTAGCCCCTTCCTCTGCGTCTCCTCCTTCTTCCCTGGAGGTGCAACCTTCTACTTCTGCTTCTGATATCATTTCCTGGTACTCGGATGAGCATGCTTGGGTTCACTCTCCTTCTGATATGAGTTATTCGCCTGAAAGGGACATTTTTTATGCTTTTATTAGTGAGATTGGTGGCAAAAGTCGATATCTTATGTATCGTATTGTGGGAGAAGGATTGAGCCTCATTACGGATGGTGAGTTAGGGGAAGAGAACAAAAGTAAGTTTTTTGATGTCACTTCGGATAGGAAATTTCTTTACTCGCCTGGTTCTGTTGGTTATGATCCACGTTTGGTAGTTCTCTTCTCAAGGTTTTCGCATGTTTTTGGACCTGGTGCGGATGAAGGACGACATTATTCTTCCTCTTCTGAGGAAGATTAGTTTCTTCTGTATTAGTAGCTTAGGCTTTCTTGTCTAACTCCTGCTCTTTAAACTTTTCTCCATTTTAGTTGCTCTGTGCATGTGCAGAGCACCTGTTCTCCCATTTTTATATACAGTGGCACGGCCCACTATAAAGCCGGCTGGCTTTGCTAAAAAAAAAAATTTGCATTTTATAATAAATGAATCTTTTATATTCAATTTTCTCTTAATCCACAAAGCTAAACATTTATTTTATTATCACTAAGAACTAGCCAAGGTTGATACTTAATTTAAACTTGTTTTCAATTGAACTTCACAAATACATAATTAAATTTTTTTAACACTATTTAAATTCATAACTAAACTTGCTCTAATGGTTTTGCTCCTTATTAAATTTCACGCTAATTCAAAAGCACCAAATTAGCATTTTCTTAAATTTCCCCAAGGCATATTTTTTTCATTTGTCATTAATCAAATGATTAGATGTTTAAACTGATCTTCATAACTATCCTTTTACTTTTTACTATACCTCATTCCAATCAATATTTTAGTTTTCTACACAATTCATTTTCTTAATTTGAATACTTTGTTTTATTATTCACTATCACATGATAGTTTCATCCAATTAAGGTATATCCTTAACTAAATTATTTTCCATATAAATAAATTACCATAAGGTAATATTTTCCAAAAATACTTTACCCAAAAGCTTACTTAAGCATTTTAAATTTTCCATGTATGTAAACTTTCACAAACATGTAATATAACTAATAATGAATACAATTTATTTAAATGAAACCATATTCAAATTTTCCAATTATCAATTTATAAAATGATAAAATTTAACTAATACATTTATAGTGAATGACATTATCAAGGACTGCAAAGTTGACCAAGATCAACATTGCCTCTCCATTGCCCTCTATGTCACTCTATTTTCATAAGTCCTTAAGTATATGTAAAATACTTATCTAAAAAGGAAATTTAGAATTTTCAAAATATTTGCAATATCTATATATTTTTGCATTCAACATCCATACTAGTAAATATTATTTATTGCCATTTCAAAAGCATGTATCACATCACCCCGTAAGCGTTTAGGAATCCTTATCGATAACGCTGATCAGATGCATCGACCAGGATTCTTATAATACTTATTAGCCAATCGACACAAGAAATTATAAACCTATTTTGATTTCTTAAGAAATCTTAAACTTGGTTGTAACTATGTTTATATTCAAAACATAGAATAATTTCTAATTATACAACTATACAATCAATTCGTAAAACAATCAAGTTATCTCTACTACAAATAAAGAAAATTCGTTGAACTAATTTACTCGGTGTCTTTTTGAAATTCCAAAAATGCCCTTGCTTTCGGTTTACATATTTTCACTCAAACAAAATATTAACATATACAATAACACAAACAGCCCGTGTGTGAAGCATGAGCCCATACTACTATACATAAGTATTTCTCTTGTTAGAAAGATTTTCCATTCACATCGATGCTTTCTTTCCCAAAAATTCTTTTAGTAGTTTTACTTCTTTAAAATGCATCCATGAAATTCTTAAACATTAAGGCCCCGTTTGGTTTGCTATTTTTAGTTTTTTGTTTTCGTCTAACCAAAAATGCACATTTATTATGGATTGTAGAAAAATAAACAATTTTGAAAAATGAAACTAACATAGAAAACAAAAAACAAATTTATTTAATTTTTCGTATTTTGAGACATAATTATGAAAAATAATTCATCTCCTCCATTTACCGTCCATGGTCATGATGGATTAGAATTGTAAAAAGTTCCCCACGTTTGCTTGTATTTTGTAGTGCACGTTGAAAACACAAAACTCAAAACACAATAAGAAACCAAACGGGGCCTAAATTTTTATTTCTTTTTAACCTATGGTTAAATACCTCTTATGAATTAAATTTCATTTTCAAAATTTAATCTTTCTAATAATTCTTGCAGTAGCTACAACTTGAAGACACCGCAAGTTCTTATCATTTGTATTGAGTAGATTTCTAACTCTCAGTTATATCACCTACTCAATATTATTTCAACAACTACTATGAGAACACACATTTATGCAATTATCAACCAAACAAGCATTTATTAAAAATAAAGCATTAAATGTGCCCAGTGAAAACGGCCACACCATTTCCGCTATGCAACTCTAATCACTAAGGAGCAAAACACATAATTTAAATCTAAGCCATTTGAGGTCTAATTTCTACTATTTTAAAAATAGTGATATTTAAAACCCTTATAATGTTTTTAAACTTATTATCCATTCTAAGAAAATGAAAAGGCTAAAGGCAAGATTGAGGAATACGATGGTGGAAAACTATGTTATCACCTGTATTATACTTGGACATACTGTAATATGTGTTTATGTTCTATGTTTATCATATTTTGTTCTGAGCTCAGCTCTGATTCCAAGCCATGACACTCCACTTTGAGACCCATATTAACAAAGAGTATTACGAGGTAATATCGTCTGCCAATGCGGAGAATAGAGCTAGGTAGGAACGACCATCTATAGCCTTGTCTTAATAATCTATCGAATACGTCAATAAGTGCTATCTAATTGTTTTTCCTTCTCAAGTGGATCGACATATCCAAAAAATATTTAATACAAAACTATAATGGATAACTAATTTATCAGAACAAAACATAACAACTCAAATGTAAATAACATCATAGAACAACAAAAATGCATACATATGCATAAGTACAGATACAATCCGTAACGACCCACCCTTTTGGATGGTTAAAATCAACAATAAACCACACATGTCAGAATCAAACCATTCAAAAGAGAGGATTATTAATGGGGTAAATAAGGAAAAAAAAGGAAAGAGAAAAACAAAATACAGAATCCCGCAGCGTAACGACAAAATATAATAATCAAATAAATAGTTCATGAAGCTGTTTTACAAATAACATTTGATTACACTTTTACAAATTCAAATCAGAGTTATACATATATCATAAATAACCAATAATGCAGCAGAACACAGAATGTAGTGGAATAATAAATAGCAAAAATATACTGAATCTTCATCTTCGTCCACCAGAAATAGTCTTCAATGCTGAAAAACTCAGGCTGACCCGAGCATAAAGGAAGATAATACACTCGAGTCAGAGCTAAAATTCTTATGCAAATTAAATCAAAAGTATATGAAATAAGAAATGCAGATAACTACATTTTTTGAAGGTTCAAATTTCTGGAAATGTTATTATTTCCATATTGAAAATAAAATGGATTTCACAATAGATCCATTCTACTAAATTTCAAATTTACAGAACAATTCCCAGTTAAATTTCATAGTTTTAGAGATTTGATTTATAAAAATGTTCCAAAGTTTCAAAATTCACTTTTTTGGAAACTTTCCAATGTTTCAAAATTTAATTTTGAAAACTTTCAAGTAAGGTAACGACACTTTACTTCCAAAATCATTTTTATGGTTCAAATAGTAAATCTAAACATACTATTTTTCCTATGATGTAAATACTTGAAATTCATGGGTTTTACATCCTTATTCACTGTGCAAATAATCAATATGAAAATTTAAATAATTACAATAAACTATAGGCGATAACAAGGATATATCAAATAAATGAACAAATATACATTCAAGAACAATCCATTCAACATTCAAACCAATCAATTCAACAAATCAACCAATTCAATGGCATGTCACAGTAATTATTAGTCATTACTATTGGAATTTAGCTATTCAAATTAAATATTTATAAATATTCCAAACCAAAAATAAAAAACTTATCACTATATGACCTGGTTTAACTTGCAACAAAATTTTAGTATTTCGTGAGTGAGTTTAAACACTCACCTTTTGGATTTCCCTTGTCTAGTCGGATTTGAATCCGCTACTACTTCCTCCTTTTGATTTATTTCCTTGCTATCTTAATCTTTTTTTTTTGGAATGTTTTGGAAGAGACAGAGAAGTTTGTATAGATCTGGATATGAAGAAAAGGATTTGGAAAAAGAAGAATGCTTGGAAAAGAAGAAGAAAATTTAAAGAGATGAAGTATTGAAAAAGAAAAGGAAGCTTTGAAAAAGAAGAAGAAGATTTGAAGAAGAATAAAAAAAGCATAAAAATGAATCAAAAAAAAGAGAAGAAGGATATTTAAAAAAAAGAAAAGGGAATTAGGAAGGTGAAGAGTGAAAAGAAATGAGATGAAAATTTTATTTGAAAAAATGAAGCTACCGAAGATGAGATTAGAAATGAGGCTACAGGAATGAAGATGGAAAAAAAATGAAAAGCTAATAAGGTATATATAAAAAAACTAGGAATTGAAATAAAGTAAAAATACGAATAGCCCTAAAATGTAGTATTGGAAGATGTAAACTAAAGGAATAAATATATCAATAATGATAAAAATAAATCTTCCGTTTTAAATATGAAGCTTCAAGAATTGCGAATGTAAGGAAGCTACAAGAACTAATGATACATAAGAAAATTAAACTTTTGAAACGGAAAATAGTAAATTCTAATTAGAGGGCATGCATATTAATTTGGATGTTCGCATTAAAAACGAAAAAACAGAAAAGGAAAAAAACTTCAGGTAAAGCATTTAAAAAGAGCAAACGAATAAAGGAGAAACAAATGAAAAGAATGTGGAAATTATTAATTATAAATAAATCAAATGAAGCAACCATTAATTTATAAGAAATGAATGAGTAGTTTAATTATTATACTACTTGAAAACAAAAAGAGAGAGATTGCAAGGTGATAATAAATGTAAAATAAATGAAGGGACCACCTATTTCCTATAAACAAACCTTTTGGATCCACATTCCAAAACTTGCTCCAATTAATTTATATCAATAAACCCGAATATATATAAATATATATATATATATATATTTACATTATTAAATTCCATATTAAAACATTCGTTTTATGCTAATATATGTGCACACTACATTAACTCAATCAATCAATTAACAATCAACCAATCAATTAATCAAACATTCAATATATATTTATTTACGTTACTCAAACAAATTTTATTGATTAATGAATATATATCAACCTATGCACTATAAAAATGATTTACTTTACTTGTTAATTACTGTAATGGTCGCATTAATGCAACCCATTTACCAATTTTAACCATACATAAAATGGAAAAATGAATATAAACTTATGTAATCAATGTACAACTGTAAAAAAAAGTAATTTCTAATTGATTCCACGATATTTACACAACCATGAACCCTCTGATATATTTAAAAGTTTGAATATTAATGTGCGTGTGTGCGTATATGTTATTCTAAAATTCAATTTTTTTATCCAAAATCATTCTTGTTCAAAATGAAAATTTTATTTTTATACGTCTCAAAACATGCAACAATTAATAACAAAATAAATGAAGGGACCATGTACATCGCACAACCTTTTTGAAATTCAATTTGTGAAACGTAACTAAATTGACTTCATTAACTCAAATAATATTCAAATTTGTACGCATTTAATTTTTTTGTCTATGCATAATAAATAAAATTACATACCATAAAAATGAAAACGTTCAATTTGGTTTTCCCAAAATGATCTTTTATTTCCATTAAAACATCCTTTATGTTTAACACAAAAGATGCGTTTCTTTTATTAAATCTATTAATTGCAGTCAATGTTTTCTTCCCTTCTCATTGAAATATTTCAATTATATTAATTACAGTTACTTATAAAGTTAAATTTCAAAACAGACAACTAAAATGGATGAAAAATAGAATAATTGTTTCCTTTAGTCATTTAAGCACATTTATAAATTTTTTTCTTATACAGTAGAGAAATAAATAACTTACTTAAATAAATTATTTTTCCACTCTTGTAATCCATCTATATGCTAAAACACAGTTCAAATATACTTATATTTCTTCCTTTAAATCAATCATTCTATTCTTTATTTTAATGAAATTAAAACTACATTCACAAATGAAAGATCCATTTTATTTGATAATAAATGTTCTTTTCATTAAACCAACTTATATTTAAAGATTATCCCATTAAAGAGTCATAGAAATAATACTTCGTACAACCACATCATTTCTTTGTCAATTAATTTCATATTATCATTATATTTGTACTAAATTTAAGTGCTTACAATTTGAACGTTATATTTCTCAATGAAACTCTCATTATATTTTTAACGTAAAACATATGTTGCACATATCATTAATTAATTACCATTTACTTCTATCTCTTATTAATGGCAAGATATAATTACTATTACTTACAATGATTAAATCTCAAAACATACCCTAATACAGGGAAGATAATTAATCCAATTGTTTCCTTTGAAATCCAATTTTCTATGTTAAACCCAATATCTATATACTAATTTAATTCTATCATTTAATTACAAATGTAATAAAACCTGTTCATTATATATTTAAATTTCAAACAAATCCTTTTATTTTTATTTACATTCTTATTATTAAATCAACTATTCCCTTATGCAATTGATTGACAAAAGTTTTACACTCACCACTCAATAGTTAATGTTTCCTTTTAAATCAATTGTAATATTTTAATTACGTTAATTCTCCATTAATTACCAAATAAATTTCTAACCGATTTAATAATAAGAAAATAAATGAAACATTGGTTATACGTTAATAATCTATATCTATTAACTTATTCTTTACAAACAAAGGTTAATAAATTTACGTACAAAATAATTGATTTCATACTCCATATTAAAACCAATTGCAATTAATAAAATAAGATTACATCAATTTATACATCATTTATTCTATTCCTTATTAACCTTTATTATTTAAATTGATTGAAATTATGTTAACATAGTATAGTAGTCAATTACATTCAATCAATACTAGCCAATTATATGTTTTATCTCATTAAAGTATTTGTTTTAATATTTATCTTAAAGTCAACATTTCAAATCTAATAAGATTCAATTTAATAAATCATAAATTTTAATTTCTGACAATATTAAAGCCCAAAACCTTATTAAAATTAATATTTTTAATTATCAAAATATGGGTTGTTACAGTCTCCTCCACTCAAAACTTTTTCATCCTCGAAAAGGAACAAGAAGGAATCGAGGAGTTTGAAATATTTTATTTAAAATGATCAATTTATAAACAATTTAACTTACATATTTAAATTTAGTATAAATTTAAAATAACTCCATTCGTTTATTGAATAAAAATTTAAGTTTTTTTGTTATTTGCCCTTGAAGAGAAAAGAAACATTTTAACATATCTAAAAATTTAGTTAAAACATTTAACCTCATTCACTTAGTAAAAATATAAGATATATTTAAAACATCCTCAAAGCATTATGCAAAGATTTTTCAAAAGTCTAAAACAATGTTAGAAATTTATATCAAACATTATAATAAGCTTTAGAATAGGGTCCCTCAAATCCAAAAAATTTATTAGACTCGTTATTTTTAAAATAAGTATAAACTCAATATTATTAAACTATAACTAATATTATGCTCAAATCTTACATTAAATTTCTAAATCAAAGTATAAAATTTCATACCTTAATAATTAATTTAAATACTTGTTTCAAAATGAAATTTCTAATACAAAATTTAAATAGTAAATAAACCTATAAACTTTACTATTAGTACTTTGAAATCAAGTAAATATTTCAAACTATACTTCCAACATAGGGATTCAAATTTATTTGTCAAGTATATTGCTATAAATAAACTTTGCAATCCAATTTTTTTTCCCATTTATATAATATCTTTAAATTCTACATTCAAAGAAACTTATATAAATTTTACTTGCAATATTCATTTGAAAGCTTCATTTTCAATTCAATTATCTTTAGTACTTTAAAAATTTTCAAAACCCATTTGTAAAATTTCCTGATTCCTTTATAAGTAACATTTATATGTTTAAATGACACCTTTATAAACATATGAAAACTATTTGGAAACAGTTATTCACACCATTAGTTATATTTACAAGGAAGTTATTTGAAAGCATTAAATCCATAATTCATAAATTTATTAATTTACCTCAAGACACTTTGCAAACATTATTAATAAATCAATAATCATTTGCTTTAAATATTTTTATTTAATTAATAACTTCCAAAATATTTATAATTTTCTATTAAACCATGTAGTATATATATGAAAATATTTTAAAGATTATATTCAAAAAGGAAAGAAAGGTAGATTCTGGAAACATAATATAGGTGAACAACTAAAGCTGAGCAGATAAGGCAGATTCAAAAGAATAGTATCGAGCACGAATCGTTAAATCAAACCATAAAATTTTAAATTTCAAATATTAATTCAAAAATTCTTTGTTGGAAAAAATACTTTTATAATAAATACCTTTATAATAATACTTTATAATAAAATACTATTATATCCAAAATAAATTTTCCTTTCGAAAACACTTTTATAACTCAATGTTTCAACAAGTTTATCCTCGTTCTTGCAAACTCTGACCATGCATTGATCAGGCGCAAAGCTAGAATTCTTCAAGTACTTAGTAGACTTGTTTCAACACCCAATGAAAATACTTGAAAAACCTTTAAAACAGATATGGAAAGTACAATCCAAATGAAACTACCAAACCAAAACCTTTGTCCGACCATGGCTCGCAGATACACAATGGTTACGCCTGGATCCCCCAGGAAACAATCCGTATCCGTAAGCTTTCTCAGCCCTACGAGTTACACCATGATGACTAGTAGAGTGCAGGATACACAATGGTTACGCTTGGGTCCCCCAGGAAACAATCTGTACCCCTAGGCTGTCTCAGCCAGGAAGTTTCGCTACTATTCGCGACCTACACAGATTGCAGGATACACAATGGTTACGCCTGGATAACCCAGGAAACAATCCATATCCCTAGGCCAGACTCAGCCAGGCAATTGCGCTATGCAGTCGCGAGAGAAAAAAAAACCATGGGTTATGCCACGGTGGGAACACTCGAGTATTACATCCGGAAAACCAAAAATCAGAGAGAATAATATCGATAGAATGAATCCACGATGTGGCCACAAAGCGGATATCAAGCAGAAGGCACTTTCCATATCTTTACTTCGAAAATATATATCATATAGTACCTTTTCAAATCACTTTCAAGTGTCATACTTATATAAAGTCCATTATATATAGGATTCCATTTTCAAATCGAATACATTCCAAATCAATAATCTCGAATATATCAAATTATTCTTATATAAATTCTGTTATATATAAAATTTATCTTTTCACATTGCATACCGTCCAAAATCAACTGTTTCAAAATCACTTGTACTTATACAAAGTCCATCTTATACAAGAATAAAAATTTCCAAAATAAATTTCGCTATATGAAAAGCCATATAGAATTGAACATCTTTGGTTTATAAAAGGTTTTGAATTTAGAATAGTTATGTATTTTTGTATATAAAACGGTTGTGTAAAATAGTTTGTAAAATAGTTTTGTACATAAAATAGTTTTGTGAAATAGTTTATAAAATAGTTTGGTAAATAAAATAGAATAAGATAGTTTGTATAAGAAAAATAAAAGAAATGGTTTTGTAAAAATGGTTTTAAATCAATAGTAGTTTGGCATAGAAGAAAATTCCAATTTAAATTATGAAGATATCCAACCCTACAACTTTCAATTTCAGTGCCAAAGCATATCAATAATATTAGAACATAAGATGTACGTATGTCATCATTTCACAAATTCACATTCGGTCGCTCGCTCGATCACACAAGTTAGCTTTCGAACTAGTATTGTCCATTCAACTTCCCTAATGCGGACTTCGATATGGTCTCTTGACTAGAAACCAACATCCTCCTTGCATAGCCATATACTATGATAGAGAATTCTATAATCAAACCAAAAACCCATATCAAATATTCGCCATCAAGAATCGAATGAAAAATCTCAACACGAAGTGATGTAATTCACATAGAACTTGTGTACTCAAATCCGGATTAAATAAATTTTGCAAATAAAATAATATACGTACAACTTATATAATTATTCCAATTTGTTTCATCACAATTTCATTTCAATTAAATTCATTTTTAATCTCATCGATTAACACAAATATCACTTCATACTTTAGTATTTGTTTCACAGAATTTATCCATTTAATATAAACATTAATATATCCATTCTCATAATATTGCTTATATTTCTCTTTAATTTAAATTACATTCATTTCACATGTAATATTTCTCATTTAAAACTAATTTATTTGCAAATCATTTCATAAGGAATTTCTTTACGACCAATTTATAAAACTTAATTCCTTTTTATAAGATATTGTTTGAGTTTAAAGTTATCACAACTTATTTATAACCATTTATTGCAACATCTATTTATTTCACAACAATTTACAGGTCATGGCTTTATTTGAAATCATTTCACTTTTAATTCATATTGTTTATTACATTTAGTTTCACCTTTACCTTTAAATTTATTTATAACATGTTTTGTAACAACCCATAATTTTGTAAATATTTTAATTAAGTTTTACTTGAAAACGTTGTTTTTTTAAAAGTAAAATTTTTAATAATTAAATTTTTAAGTTAATAAGTTTTGGTAAAAAAAAGGGAAAAAAAACTTATTGTAATTTAAATTTAAGCCTTAACTAATGTAATATTTCTGTTATTGATTCAAATAGAAAACATATGTAATTTATTAATGTTTGCATGTGTTCATTATTTAAATCCAATCTTTTGGTTTTTGCATACTTTTGTTTAAAGAAAAAAAAGGGAGGGCTTCTTTATAAAAATAACTTGAATTTATTATAAAATATCACGATTCCTTTTATTTCCTTTTGAATTAACGTTAGACCTTAATTTATTGCTTAATGTTAAAGAGTTTACTAAGTTATAAATTTTAACATAAAGATGTTGTATTAAGTTTAAGACATTATTTACAATGATTTGTATATGCATATGTGTGTGCGTTAATTTGACTTAAGATTTATAAGATAGGCTTGTATGCGAAGTCATAACTTTTTTAATCTTAAACCCTTTTAATCTGGAGATTAGGTTCAAAATTGTTGTCTTTAATTTTAGGCTCATAAAATAGTGAAACTTAATTTTAACACATCTATATGTATAAGTCTATTATATATATATGTATACGTATATGTTTTTAATAATACTATGACCAATAAAGATATATATGAAGGAAACGTCATCTTTGTACATAATCTAATATTGCACTTACATAATTTACTGTAGAATAGATTTGGACATAGTTACATTCCATGCCATAAATAAATAGATTGTTAAGGACATTTAATTAATCAATCAATTTGATTAGAGAAAGAATGAAAGGTTTCTCTCTCCATATACATAATTAAGCTCTAGATTAATTACCTGTTCTTAGGGAAAGAAACGAAAGGTTGCCTTAATTCTTGCCTTTTTGTTTTCCTAACATTTGTTCCTTTCTAGCCATTCATTCCTTTAGTTTAGCCGTATATTTTGCCTTGCAATTCACGTACAAGTTTCTCTTTTTCTCATCTTCTTTATTTTCTCATTTCCTAAGAGAGAGAAAAATATTACAAGCACATTATTCTTTTATTTATAAAACTTTAGAATTTATTTTAATATAAATTTTTAATTTGAGTAAATCATTTCCCAAAATTCTGTAATAAAAATGGAAGTTTCTGAAATTTTTAACTTTGTTAAGGATAACTCTAATTGGAATTTTAAATAAAGAAATAGATTATCTACTTTCTTTAAAAATGTGTAATATTTTTTTGAATAATAAAGTTCGAGGAAATGGTAAATAAATTAAAATAATGTAAACATGTTAAGGAGTAACTTTTAAGAATTCAGTGTATTAATAAACTGTTAAAATTACGCATAAAAAGGGCACAAATTTTTATGGAATAAATAACGTATATAATAGGAAAACGTGTTAATTTAAAAAAAAACGCTACCTTTGTATATTTGGGTGTATACTATTGCGTGGGTTCTGCGCATTTTAAAAATTCATACCGCAATTATATATGCATAAATAAATCAGTTAAAAATTTACTAGCCAAACTTACACTTTCCATAACATTCATTTGTTTTAATTTGGTATAAAACTTTGAATAAAATAACGTTCAAATCCTCATTAATTTCTTGCCTATCTTTTACCACAATCAACATACGTATATATTCTTTTCAAATTCCATTTCTAGTGAAAGCCGTTTCTTTTCTGATAAATTCCTTTCCCTCTACACCATTTTTCAACACATCTTCTACGGGTAATAAATCGCATGCGAAGAGAAATGGTACTAAAAATAATTTCGTTTCCTAACTAAACAAAAAAAATCGCATACCATAAATTACGCCTATTTTCATTTCGTGTGTTCCATGTAAATTTCCCCTATAAATACTAGACACATCACAATATTTTCTCTACATCTCATTTTAGCTTCAGCCTTTGTTCTTTCGCAAGCTTCTTCAGGTATGGCTGTTTTCCTTTCCTCTTGCTTCTTCTTTTCTTTTTATTCATCTTGCATTTTCTTTCTTTCTTTCTTTCGTGTTCCTCTGTTTTCTTCCACTGTTCCACCATCTTGTCACGGCCTCTTTTCCATACGTAGCCAAGCACCCCCTCACATAGTGTAGCCGAGTACTGCTTTTTGATTCAAAATATTTTGCATAAGCAGGACAAGATGGGTAGATGGGATATAGGTTGGAGTTCGTAGTCTGCAACGTGAGTATGTCTGCAAGAAAAAAAAAATAAAAAAAAAGGGAGAGAAAAGAAGTGTTAATACGAAAGAGGAGAGGAAATGCATACGTAAGTTTATAACGCGTATGCGTTGAAAAATAAAATGAGAAAAATAAAATAAATAAAAAATAAAGTTTGTATGTGAGTATATAAAAAGGGAGAAGGAAGAAATGCATGAGAAGATAGGATGACCACATGTACGTATAATAATCTTTAACCTTTACGTATGATAATTTTCTCTCTTTATTTTCCATCTTTACTCTCATCTAGATTACGTACTAAAACAAGTAATTTACAAATGCATTTATTTTATATAGCAGTACTGCTAATGTTGCAATTTACATTGATTTACTAAAGTACAATTTATAAAGACAAAAATGCAACTACGGATTGTATATCACTGGTCATAAAAATTCTTCAATCTTGTATGCATTTTCATCTACTAGTTACATTCACCGGCATCTGCATTTCATATTTCTTCTGTTTCAAATTGTTCAGACAATATACAACATCTGGATGAGTTCCCATTTGAAATAAAATATATATAAATAAAGAAGAAGAATAATGATATGCAAGCGGAGAATATGGTTGCTCACCTGTACAAGTTAAGTCTAGGCCTGTGGAGAGTGCATCACTTTGCATTGTTGAATTAAAAACATATAGGGCGCGTGCGTACATTCATCTACTTAAGATTTGGGCAGGGCGAACTTCGTTGTTTTGGGTTGAGCCAGGCGGTGGAGTGGTCGAGTCAAATTTGATTCCATCCGTCCAGTTTATTTCGAAATTTCGTGTTAATTTTTTTTCTTAGTTTTGATTTTTTTAATTAATTCGTTTCCTTTTCAAAAATATAAATCCGGTCGCAGCCTCCGCATCAGTATGATCGTGCTTCCGTACGTTTTCTTTTTTTCAAGTATGACCATCATTTTAAATCAAATCTTCGACGGCATTCAGGTGAGTATTCCTCACCAGACAAACATACTTGTATATTTATGAATTAATCACAAGTGTAATTGTAAACTTATTTTATTTAATTTTATCTGCCTATGATATTAATTTATGATGTTAAACCCCATTATTTAATTTACACATCATCAGTTGTATTATCTATTGTTATATTTTGCAGTTATACTATTTATTATTATTTACTGTTTGAATCACACTGCAAGTTCCCTGTAGAACAGAAATCGTTACAGGCTGAATGATTGGCCTGAACGATAATTATTTATTCATTTATTTAATTATTTAATTATTTATTATTTAACTTGGGATTGCGGGTTTGAAATGATAGAACCCGAATTTTCTTTGTAAATTGCGGATTGAAATGATATATATATACGTATCACTTGACCTATGCTAGAAAACTATATACAGACCCGTGGTTTATATAATATTTTTCTGAAATGTTTTAAAAATATTTTAAATGGAAAATTTATAATATTCTGGTTTAAATGTATTTAAATGATTTTTATAAAATTTATAATGACTTTTGAATGAGTCGAAATGTTAAATAAATGAATGTTTAAGTAAAATTTTGAAATATAACTTATTTTCGGAAATTCTGAATTTTTGTTAAAAGTGAGATTTTAGTTAAGTAAAATAATTGATAATAAGTTATATTTTGGGAATTTAAAACTTAATTGTTAAGTTAATAATTTAATTAAAGAAATGGGAATTTAATACTTGGGTTTAAATAAGAAATTCATAATAAAATTTGATTTTTGTATGAAAATTTACTTATAAATTCATAAAAATATGAGTATTGAAATTATGACTTTATAATGTGAAAATATATGATTTATATGAAAAATTTACTTAGTTATGAAATCATAGTTAAACCTTTAAATTTTAAATATAAAGGATATTACAGCATTTGTAAATGTTGTAGTTAAATTTAAATGAACTTAAAGGCTAATTTGAACTAAAAGCTATTATAGCACTTTGTAAGTGCTATAGTTGATAAAGATAACTAAAGTTTAGTTGGAAATAAAGAAATCTATTACAACACTTAAATGTTGTCTTTTGTAAATCAACTGTTTAACCTATAACTTTAGGTAGCATTTTATAAGTGCTACGGAAACTGAATTTTTGACTGTTTTAATAAAATTTAATAATCTTTGGGAAAAAGGCTTAAATTTTGGAATTTAATATGTAATTAATAAAAATAAGGAATTGACTTTAAACGGTTTTAAATGGAAGAGATTAACTTTTAAATGTGAGTTGAAAGGCAATTAATTCCTAAATAAATTGAATGGATTTAAATGGTATTTTATATTAAATAAAATGACTGATGTTTAACTAAATGATGTTTGAAATGATATTATAATATTGAAATGTATTTGAAATTTATTCTGATTTTTAAAGTATAAATACCAATTTTAAAAGTTGTAACCATAGGTTATAAAAACGTTTGGTTGTTAAAGAGACTGGGATCGGATATCTAGCATACTCTCTGTTGATAACAAAACCACTTTGACAACCGTGTACGCGGTGGAGATTCCAGAATGAAGTAGGATGGTGGAGACGTTTCCTTTGAGGTAAATACGTGGACCCAACTCCCGTGAGTTGGCATAAGGTGGCTAAAACAGGAGCGATCGACGGATTAATGAGGTAGCACCTCTGATCGGACGCACTTCTTCATATGCCATTCTATTACTTTTGTGATTGTATTGATGCACACCTTTGATTTGGGAGTGTTGTTCGAGGTGGGCGGTAGCTGCGCGCTACGCGTTACCATCGGTCCGGAAGCGTAATTGGTATATCTACCCTGGCATTGCCTAGTTGTGCCGTGTTACCTACCATACCGAGCCTTGTACGAGTTTGGTTTTCTCCTGTAGCCCGTGTGGTATCCTCTAGTGGCTTCCCGATCAGGAGGGACTATGATATTGGATGGACTACTGGGACTATTACGTGTTAAGGGGAATATTGGGTCACTCCTTAACGCTATTTAAAAGTAAGTTTATTTTAATATAGACACTATTATAATAGCGAAATTATTACTATATAGTAAATAGTTTAACGGATCCTTAGAGGATGGGCGGTCCCAAGCATCCGTTAAGTTATTTGCTCTATATTACCGTACACTTGAATTATTTTACACTGTATAAGTATGTATGTCCTGACTCGAGTGTTCATGTTTTATTTTACGCTCGGGTCAGCCCGAGTTGCAGTTCAGTTTCATCCCAGAGCTAGGATTTCTGTGGATCACTTTCAAGCTGCTGGCAAACTTCCCTTCCAGTTCTTTATCTAAACTTTAAAATCAAGACTAGTGGACGTTTAGATTGTTCTACTGATGATTTAAAACTATATTTGGATTAAAGACTATGTAATTTTTATTTGATTGAGACTATTTATAGTGGCTTCATGAACCACTAAGTATTTTTAAATTCCACTGTGAGTTTTCTGATATCTATGTCTATGATTCTATGATTATTTATTTAATGTATATTTTGAGATTTGCCAAATTTTATTTACAACGCGGTATTTTGAACAATTCAGGTCCGACATGTGCGGATGCGAATGGTTGAAAATATCGGGTCGTTACATGTTTCGTAAATGTTAATTAAGTTTACAAACATATTTTTCCAATTTAATCGCATTACCAACATTTCCTTAATCACAATTTCAATTTAAAGATGCAAAGGCTTAAAGTACACACTTGTATATTATTACATTTCATGCCACGAATGTATACCCCAATTCCATTCATTTACTAAACATAGATATAACAAATTAAACCTTATTTTACTTGCTTTCAAATTAAGGTTATCAATTCAACTATATAATTCAACCTAATTATCAAGTTTCACTCATATATTAATACAAAAGGGTGTCGATTATCCAAAATACCCAAATATTCCATTTTATACAATAGGTGAAACTACATGTCAATAAACAACAAAATTCACATCAACATTTCAATTTCATAAAAAAATATCCAAATTATTCATTTTATTCTCTTTAATACGCCATTATTAAACTCGTGTTTAGTCCATCAATTCAGTCAACAATAATTAACCAATGTTTGTAATTTGATTAAATACAACAAGTCAAAAAAATGATAATAATTAAATATTACCATTTCATAAATCAAACACATTACAAATAACTATACTAGTCTTAAAAAATTATTCCTTTATATATATCATATAATATTTGGAAAAATAATTTCATTTCAAAATTTATGTAAAACATGTTTATAACACTAGCAAATAGGCTCTAATGAGTTAACCCCAAACAGGCTAAGGTATGTCTAAACCTAAGCTCTGATACCAACTGTAATGACCCACCCTTTTGGATGGTTCAAATCAACAATAAACCACACATGTCAGAATCAAACCAATCAAAAGGGAGGATGTTAATGGGGTAAATAAGGAAAAAAAAGGAAAGAGAAAAACAAAATACAGAATCACGCAGCATAAGGACAAAATATAATAATCAAATAAATAGTTCATGAAGCTGTTACAAATAACATTTGATTACACTTTCACAAATTCAAATCAGAGTTATACATATATCATAAATAACCAATAATGCAGTGGAATACAGAATGTAGTGCAATAATAAATAGAATAATATGCTGAATCTTCGTCTTCGTCCACCAGAAATAGTCTTCAATGCTGAAAAACTCAGGCTGACCCGAGCATAAAGGAAGATAATACACTCGGGTCAGAACTAAAATTCTTATGCAAATTAAATCAAAAGTATATGAAATAAGGAATGCAGATAACTACATTTTTTGAAGGTTCAAATTTCTGGAAATGTTATTATTTCCATATTCAAAATAAAATGGATTTCACGATAATCCATTTTAGTAAATTTCAAATTTACAGAACAATTCCCAGTTAAATTTCATAGTTTTAGAGATTTGATTTATAAAAATGTTCCAATGTTTCAATATTCACTTTTTTTGGAAACTTCCCAATGTTTCAAAATTTAATTTTGAAAACTTTCAAGTAAGGTAACAACAGTTTACTTCCCAAAATCATTTTTATGGTTCAAATAGTAAATCTAAACATACTATTTTTCCTCTGATGTAAATACTTGAAATTCATGGGTTTGACATCCTTATTCACTGTGCAAATAATCAATATGAAAATTTAAATAATTACAATAAACTATAGGGTGATAACAAGGATATATCAAATAAATGAACAAATATACATTCAAGCACAATCCATTCAACATTCAAATCAATCAATTCAACAAATCAACCAATTCAATAGCATGTCACAGTAATTATTAGTCATCACATTTTGGAATTTATCTATTCAAATTAAATATTTATAAATATTCCAAACCAACAATCAAAAATTTATCACTATATGACCTGGTTTAACTTGCAACAAAATTTTAATATTTCGTGAGTGAGTTTAAACACTCACCTTTTGGATTTCCCTTGTCTAGTCGGATTTGAATCCGCTACTACTTCCTCCTTTTGATTTATTTCCTTGCTATCTTAATCTTTTTTTTTTGGAATGTTTTGGAAGAGACAGAGAAGTTTGTATAGATCTGGATATGAAGAAAAGGATTTGGAAAAAGAAGAATGCTTGGAAAAGAAGAAGAAAATTTAAAGAGATGAAGAATAGAAAAAGAAAAGGAAGCTTTGAAAAAGAAGAAGAAGATTTGAAGAAGAATAAAAGGAAGCATAAAAATGAATCAAAAAAAAGAGAAGAAGGAGATTTTTAAAAAAAAAGAAAAGGGAATGAGGAAGGTGAAGAGTGAAAAGAAATGAGATGAAAATTTTATTTGGAAAAATGAAGCTACAGAAGATGAGATTAGAAATGAGGCTACAGGAATGAAGATGTAAATTAAATGAAAAGCTAATAAGGTATATATAAACAAACTAGTAATTGAAATAAAGTAAAAATATGAATAACCCTAAAATCTAGTATTGGAAGATGTAAACTAAAGGAATAAATATATCAATAAAGATAAAAATAATCTTCCATTTTAAATACGAAGCTTCAAGAATTGCGAATGAAAGGAAGCTACAGGAACTAATGATGCATAAGAAAAATAAACTTTTGAAACGTAAAATAGTAAATGCTAATTAGAGGGCATGCATATTAATTTGGATGTTCGCATTCAAAATAAAAAAACAGAAAAGGAAAAAACTTCAGGTAAAGCATTTAAAAAGAGCAAACGAATAAAGGAGAAACAAATGAAAAGAATGTGGAAATTATTAATTATAAATAAATCAAATGAAGCAACCATTAATTTATAAGAAATGAATGACTAGTTTAATTATTAGATCACTTGAAAAGAAAAGAGAGAGATTGCAAGGTGATAATAAATGTAAAGTAAATGAAGGGACCACATATTTCCTATAAACAAACCATTTGGGTCCACATTCCAAAACTTGCTCCAATTAATTTATATCAATAAACCCAAATATACATATATTTACATTATTAAATTCCATATTAAAACAATCGTTTATGCTAATATATGTGCACACTACATTAACTCAATCAATCAATTAACAATCAACCAATCAATTAATCAAACATTCAATATATATTTATTTACGTTACTCAAACAAATTTTATTGATTAATGAATATATATCAACCTATGCACTATAAAAATGATTTACTTTACTTGTTAATTACTGTAATGGTCGCATTAATGCAACCCATTTACAAATTTTAACCATATATAAAATGGAAAAATGAATATAAACTTATGTAATAAATGTACAACTGTAAAAAAAGTAATTTCTAATTGATTCCACGATATTTACACAACCATGAACCCTCTGATATATTTAAAAGTTTGAATATTATTGTGCGTGCGTGTGTGTGCTATTCTGAAATTCAATTTTTTTATCCAAAATCATTCTTGTTCAAAATGAAAGTTTTATTTTTATACGTCTCAAAACATGCAACAATTAAAAACAAAAGAAATGAAGGGACCATGTACGTCACACAACCGTTTTGAAATTCAATTTGTGAAACGTAACGAAATTGACTTCATTAACTCAAATAATATTCAAATTTGTATGCATTTAATTTTTTTATCTATGCATAATAAATAAAATTACTTACCATAAAAATGAAAATGTTCAAACTGGTTTTCCCAAAATGATCTTTTATTTCCATTACAACATCCTTTCCGTTTAACACAAAAGATGTGTTTCTTTTATTAAATCTATTAATTGCAGTCAACGTTTTCTTCCCTTCTCATTGAAATATTTCAATTATATTAATTACAGTTACTTATAAAGTTAGATTTCAAAACAGACAACTAAAATGGATGAATAATTGTTTCCTTTAGTCATTTAAGCACATTTACAAATTTGTTGCTTATACAGTAGAGAAATAAATAACTTACTTAAATAAATTATTTTTCCACTCTTGTAATCCATCTATACGCTAAAACACAGTTCAAATATACTTATATTTCATCCTTTAAATCAATCATTCTATTCTTTATTTTAATGAAATTAAAACTACATTCACAAATGAAAGATCCATTTTATTTGATAATAAATGTTCTTTTCATTAAACCAATTTATATTTAAAGATTATTGTAACGACCCAACTTCCAAACTCCAGAAAGTCGCATCGTTAAGAAGAAAGAAAGGGATAGAAAAGAGAAAAGAAAGGAAAGAAAGAAACAGACAACAACAGAATCTCACAGCGGAAACGAATAAATTATATTATATCACATAATACTTTACATAGTATCATATACATCAGAGTTTTACAGCCAATACAACACAAACTAGACAGTTATAAACATCTGTCTAGCAATTACAATTCAAGAACATCAGAGAAAAACAGATACAACTCAAACACAACGGAACCACTATATATATCTACACGCTGAAGCCTCCTCCTCCATTATCTCCTCCAGAACTCGTCAAAGCAATCCTGAATCACTTGACTACTCATACATAATATGAGTACCCAAGAGTTTAATAAAACAGAAAATAAACACTCGGGTCAGACAGGGGTCTGGTGCGAGTAAACGGTTTAAAAGTTGCTTAATTTTTAGAAAATCCTTTGAAAACAAAAGGTATCACGTATGACTTCCCACACATAAACATGGAAAAGTTTTTACCTTACGCTAACCAAAGCATTTGATAGGAAATCCAGTGATATTATAATAGTGTCTAGGGTTTTCAAAATAAAATACAGAAATAGCTGGAATGCTTACATCTCACGTTCCAACATAGTTGGGCACAATCAAAACCGTACAGACACTTATTGGGTTTTGGATTCCATCAATGGCAGGGCTACTGGGGTACCGCCCGTCACAGTACGTGGCCTAGATCACCGTACCGAGGAGCCACCCTAACTCCCCTGCAACACAAGGCCGGACCCATTCCTTACTGAATAGTTCCGAACAAGACAACCCCGACGGTTGGAGCTCAAAACCGTCCACACAGCCGAAATATAAAGGGACCTCTAGACAGGGGTAAATCTCACTCTTAAGTGGGGGCTACCCACGAAGCCTTGCTGCACCTCCCCTGTTTTAGCCATTCCCGGTTGATGAGGCTTGAGGTTACGATTACCTTTAGAGGACACATTTATCTTAGAATGCTCATCGTCCACCTGACGATGTTCTGAAAGCATTCAATCCATACAAGTTCGTTCCGGGTTCGAACGAAACCGAAGGCATTATCTCGTTACACTCGTATTGGAATCACCCTCAGAGTTAACGACGATAACCCTTGCACTCTAAACCACCATCTCGAATCTATAAGTACTATTTCGTCAAACTCATTGCAGAATCACCCACAGAGTTATACTGACGTATAGCCCTTACACCTCGAGTCTTCACTTGCTCCACTTGGATTAACGACCTAACGTTTAATTGGAATCGATGTGGTTTTCGGATATCCAAATATGGAAACCCGATCCCGGTCTCACCGAAACCAAACGCCATCTTAATGTCCCAGTTATACTTAAGGGTTTTAAATAATTATCTCATTTTATTTTTATTTTTATCTATTTCACACAGATAGATAAACTACATTTATCATAACAGATAACCCATAACATTTTCACAACAGATAATCATCACAACAGTCAATCATCACAACCAAAATAATCCATCATACTATAACTAAGCATCCATATCCTATAGATACTACTCATCTCATTTCTGAGATCACAACCATCCAAAAGTATATCAATATCATCCATAAGAAATGATATATTATTCATCATTTATAATTAATTTAAAATGAATTAAATTAATTACTTCTATCCTTAATTAATTTAAAATAAATTAAATTAATTACTCACCTATAAATCTTGCTTATAAATCTATTGATTAATCAACCTAGTTAATTAACCATTCATTAATTATTTAACTTGCTTAAACATCTATGACTAATCATTCACTAATTACAATAAGTAATTAGTCTTAAATTAATTTCATAAAATTAATTAACCTAAATCATAAGTAATTAACATTTAATTACTTCATTTTTTTTAATTAACTATAATTAATTACATTTATCCTTAATTAATTACAATTAACTAATTACTTAATTAATTAATTATTACATAATTAATTAATTATTACTTAATTAAACAATTCTTAATTACATCATTAATTATAATAATTAATGATCTCTAATTAATATTTAAATTAATTACTCAATTAAATCTAATTACATTTAGTAATTAATCTAAAATTAAAATACAATTATTAATCACTTTGATTAATATTTAAACCCAGTAATTAACTACCCTTAATTACTTATTAATAAATTAATTATCCAATAATTAATACATTAATTAATCCTTGATTAATTACAAAAGTAATTATCCTAATTACTTAATTAAAATAAAACATCTTTTCATAATTACAATCCAGTAATTATTACTTCCCTAAGGAATCCTGCTCCATAAATTACATTATGTAATTATTATCATTAAATTATTTCTTAAATTAATTAAACTAAATTAATTAATTTAACAAAGCACATTATCAGAATTAATTACAAAAAGTAATTAACCCTTAATTACTTTTATAAAGTAATTAAACTTAAATTACAATTGATTATCTTAAATTAATTAATCTAATTAATCCATCAAAATTAATTACATTAATTATTTATTAATTAATTATCCTTAGATAATTATCTTATTTAATTAACAACATTTTCATTAATTTCTTACTTAAGAAAATTTCCTTAAATTATTCATTAATCATTTCTAATTATAAATTAGTTCAAGTTATTATTTAAAATCAAACAAATAAGTAAATTCTTAATTATTCCCAAAATAATTCAATTACTTATTTATAACTTAATTAATATTCAAAATGTATTTAAAACAATACATTTCTAAAATTAAATTCAACTTCCATTTTAAAATTTAAGATTTAAAAATGTTTAACCATATAAACATTATCCAAATTTAAATAATTTAATAAACCTAAAGGTAAAGAACTAACATTATTATATAAGAAAAATCTATATTACCAAATTTTACTAAAAATAAATCAAGTCTTTTAAAGTAGATAGATTATTTAACTTTCAAAGTTGAACATATAATTTTATTACAATACTTAAAGGAAAGAATTTTTTTAAAAATTTAAACCTTTGTTTGAAATCATATTCATATTTAAATTCTACTTAAAAATATTTCCTGTCCAATATTTAAAAAATTTTCAAAACAGTTTTAAATTCAAACTCATTTCAAAGTAAACCTGAAATCACATTCAAAACTTGGTTTCAAAAACTAAATTTTAGATCTTGCTTAAAATTTAAAAGTTTCATTTTTAAACTTTGAATTCAAAAGTACTCTTAATCCAAATTCAAACTTACCTCTGAATTTAAATCTTTATTTTTAAAAAATTGAATTCACTTCGGATTTTTTTTAAAAAAAAAACAAAACAAAACTGTTTATTAAATCTGGATTCAAAACCTGAAACTATATTTTACATTGTTTCCAGATTTAAGTCTAAATCTTACTTTATATTTGAACTTCATTTAAAACTTTTGAATTCATAACTTACTTGAATTTAAACCAAACTGTACCTTAATTTAAATTATTTCTTTTAAAAATGAATTACCTCAGATTTTTTTTATAAAATAAAATCAACACTGCACAGGTTTATCACCTGCACAACTAAACCCGAGACACCATCAATTTACTTCGGTTTAAACCCTCTTCAACTTCGAGTCACAACTAAAACTGCACGGGGTTAACTTCGAGTCACCAACCCTGCACACCTAAATTTTCACCAGAGACCTCAAACCACTGTGCAACTACGACCACCACTCCGGCGACTTCCAACATCCTTCACCAACCCCACCAATACACCATTCACCCCTCTGCTTGCTAATAATCATCAACAAACTCTCTGTTGCTTGAAAACAGATTCAAGCAAAAAGACATCAACCTGAAAGCTTCATCACCACATACCAGAACCTGTAAATCATCACACACCCTACTCCGGCCATTTCATGACCTCCAACTCCAGCCAATGCACCACCTAAACCACCTCTTCCAAAACCCAAAATATGGCAACACTCAGACCACCACAGAGTTCAGGCAGAAATTCAAGTCTTCATCACTTTACAGCTTGGGTTCAAACCTTAAAAAAAAACCCCACTGCCATCACACCATTCTCTGACCAACTTATCCATATTTTCCCACTCTCTCCAGTCAATCATACACCTCCAGAAGTAATTCCAGATCCAAAAATTTACTAAATGGTTTGATATTCCCAAATTCGCATAATTGCTGCACATACCTAAATTCCAAACTCCTCAATTGATTTAAAACTTGATTCATGTTTTAATATCCATGTTTTAAACATGTATTAAAGCTTTAACTTGTATTGAATAATTTAAAGTTGTTGACAAACTAACTTCTTGAAACTATTCTTGTTATTACTTATTTCCAGTAGCAACAGATTTTACTTTTCTAAACTAAAATTTCAAACCTAAATCTATGCTATAAACACAAATTTGTTTACATAATGATTTATAACTAAGGTTCAAACATCTGGAAATGGATTTGTATTTTAAAATCCTAACTAAGTACATAAACAGTGCAGTTAGAAGATTTGCATACATCTGTATGCATATTCAGGAAAACACAGAACATACAACATCAACAGTCAACAAGCATAACCAATGCTATCAGTACTTAAGCATAGATAAATTCAAAACAACCTATAAATACTGATGTTACTTACTAAAAGAAAGAACAGAGCAGTATATATTTTTTTTTTTTACTAATCACTGTTTTGATTTACTTGTTTGAAAAACATTTTGAACTTAACTTTAATTTATGCAGATCTTGATAGCTTGGATTTTTAAAAGTAGAAACTGTTTTTAAAAATAGATTTACTCACCTAAAAATTGAAACAGAAAGGATGCAGTCATTTCCAGGAGCCTGAATTTCCTTGCACTGATTGAATCTGAGCTTGTAATTGAAGATGGTGATAACATGATGCTTGCAGGCCTTTAGAACTGCATTTGATGTTGATTTGGTCTACATGCTTCCTATTTCCATCTTTGTTGAGTTGATTTTAAAGACTGAAGAAGTTGAATTTACAGGTTGAAGATGTTTGTTTGCAGGTTAAAAGAATTTCTAGATGTATTTCTTTTGCAGGTTTTAAAACTTTTTGATTGCAGATCTTAAAACTTTAATTGCAGATTTTAATTGAATTTGGGTTGTGGAGTTTTTAGAGTGAAATGGATTTCAGTTTCTCAGATCTGAATTTAGATTCATTAGAGGAGATAAGGTGTTTGAAAATAAAGTGATGTGTTTAAGTTTTATCTAAAATAATAAATTCAAATTTGTTTTAGAAATTCCACTTGTTATTTAGATATAAAGATTAATTACAAGTGTCAAATTAAAAACATGAATGTTAAACACATGTAAGAGTTAGATATAAAATAAATTTCTTTGTTTGTAAATGTTTTAATTAAAGGTAAAACCATTCTAATTTAAATTTAAGACGTTTTGTATGTTTCATTAACATTTATTCTTTAAATGATTGCAAATGAATTATCTTTACATTTAAATATTTGCTTGAATATTTTAAAAAAAACATTTAAAACCAATTTTCAAAAGAAATTTTTTTTAAAAAGAAAAGAACAATGTTGAATTCATTTTATTCCAAAGATTTCAAATTAAAATTTTATACTTTAATATAAATAAACTAAATTTATTTCAAAACAATTTTAAGATAAAACAAAATAAACTTTATAATAAAATACAATTTTTAACTATATATATATATATATTTATAACAAGATATTTACTTTAATTTCTTTTTGAAAATACAAGATAGATTTATAGATTGACTTATGAAAAGTTCCAATACTATTTCAATTTAGTTTAAATCAATTCATAAATTATACACATATATATGCTATAAATTTGAAAATATTCTTTATTAGATTTGAATTTAAAATAAAGATCAAAACTCCTATTTACAATGTATACATATATATACATTATAAATAAAATATTTTTAAATCAACTTAGAAAGGAAATTTTGTCATTAAATATTTTTAACATTTTAAAACAATAAGATTCTCAAATTCAATTATTATTATAAATTTTCAAAAGAATATCATTTATCAAAAAAATAATTATAAATTTTCAAAAGAAAATTATGTTTGAATTGGATTATTAAATCAATAATTTCACATTTTAAAATAATTATAAATGAAATTATTAAATAAATATTGCCCAAATTTCCGGGACATCACATTCCTCCCCCCTTAAAAGAATTTCGTCCCCGAAATTTAAAAGCAAAGGTAATTTAATAATCTCATTAAAGATTTTATTTTAAACACAAGCATATATCAAACATATGCTAACAATCAAAATAACCAATTCAACCAATCAAACAAATCAAATTATCCAGAAAAATTCTAGATAAAATTTTATCGAGTTTCCCCAAGTATATATATACCGGGATACTCGCTCTAGAGAATCCAAACAATCAATACTAAGAAACTCTAAAACTCCTATACAACTATATCTATAACACTAGACAAGATATCAGACTACAAACGAGTCTGACTCAACAACCAAAACTCCAGAACTGCTAGTTCCACAACCAGGGATAGATCATACGCGTATTCCCTCAGAGATACGTGAAATTCATCGAATCCCAGTTATCCAAACTGGCAATCCAATCCTGTAGATCAATTACTTAACCTTTGAGAGAAAACAGAAGAATCCAATCTCTTATCCACAAATCCCTCCAGTCGATCCTGGGCTTCCTTCAACATTCTAGATCAATCCAATCCACCACACAAACTCTACTACAGATATCAGAAGACTTCAGACAAACTACTCTTATTTGGAAAACAGAACAAATGCCCAAGACATCCAAGTCTCCGGATTAAAGTGAATTTCCTGTAGAAATCTTCTGATCCAAGACAAAACACAAATTCCCACTGAATCGGGTGCTCCTATTCTGGAATAGCTGCCACCATGCTTCCACTGCGCAACTCTGATTTGAGAATGCTGTTGATGAACAAAGGTACCAACTTGATCAACTTACCCCGAAAACATTGTTCATCAAATTCCATAAAAATCTCCAAAAACCAAGTCGAAACAGAACTCAATCTCCTGATGCGGATGCAAAACTTAACTCCTTTGAAGACATCCAGAAAATATCAAAACTTCGATAACTCAAACATCTTCTAGAGATGCTTTAATCCAAACAAAAGTTACTCAGAAAACTTCCGGATCATCGCAAGTCACTTTTGCGATTCCACTCAGTTCAGATTCCAAGAAATCATTCTCTCTTCAACAATCAGAACAGCCAAAGCCTTCAAAAGAAGAAACTAGTGGTCCACCTCTGAACCACTAACATCACACCCAGCTGAGCTTCTAGAAGAAATGGACAAGCTTCACCATCTACCCGGCCCACTGACACAAGTGAAATCAATCTTAAAATCCAAAGATACACTCCGAATCTTGAAAAGATTCTCCTTCAGAGATCAGAAAAATCCTTCACACCAAACTGCCAAACTACTCAAGATGCCCAATACTGCCCAAGCAGATCACTTCCAACCTCAAACACTCAGACTCCTACCATTGGTAGTTGTGTTACACACACCACTACCCTATCTACCTTTATTACTTATATTGGAAAACCTGAACAGGTAACCCAACAGATAGGTAGAATTAAATATATTTATATATAAAATTACAAGTACGCTTTCTCAAGAAAGACACCACTACAGAGCCTAGGTATTCACTCAACCTAATGCTCTGATACCACGTTGTCACGACCCAACTTCCAAACTCCAGAAAGTCGCATCGTTAAGAAGAAAGAAAGGGATAGAAAAGAGAAAAGAAAGGAAAGAAAGAAACAGACAACAACAGAATCTCACAGCGGAAACGAATAAATTATATTATATCACATAATACTTTACATAGTATCATATACATCATAGTTTTACAGCCAATATAACACAAACTAGACAGTTATAAACATCTGTCTAGCAATTACAATTCAAGAACATCAGAGAAAAACAGATACAACTCAAACACAGCGGAACCACTATATATATCTACACGCTGAAGCCTCCTGCTCCATTATCTCCTCCAGAACTCGTCAAAGCAATCCTGAATCACTTGACTACTCATACATAATATGAGTACCCAAGAGTTTAATAAAACAGAAAATAAACACTCGGGTCAGACAGGGGTCTGGTGTGAGTAAACGGTTTAAAAGTTGCTTAAATTTTAGAAAATTCTTTGAAAACAAAAGGTATCACGTAAGACTTCCCACACATAAACATGGAAAAGTTTTTACCTTACGCTAAACAAAGCATTTGATAGGAAATCCAGTGATATTATAATAGTGTCTAGGGTTTTCAAAATAAAATACAGAAATAGCTGGAATGCTTACATCTCACGTTCCAACATAGTTGGGCACAATCAAAACCGTACAGGAACTTATTGGGTTTTGGATTCCATCAATGGCAGGGCTACTGGGGTACCGCCCGTCACAGTACGTGGCCTAGATCACCGTACCGAGGAGCCACCCTAACTCCCCTGCAACACAAGGCCGGACCCATTCCTTACTGAATAGTTCCGAACAAGACAACCCCGACGGTTGGAGCTCAAAACCGTCCACACAGCCGAAATATAAAGGGACCTCTAGACAGGGGTAAATCTCACTCTCAAGTGGGGGCTACCCACGAAGCCTTGCTGCACCTCCCCTGTTTTAGCCATTACCGGTTGATGAGGCTTGAGGTTATGATTACCTTTAGAGGACACATTTATCTTAGAATGCTCATCGTCCACCTGACGATGTTCTGAAAGCATTCAATCCATACAAGTTCATTCCGGGTTCGAACGAAACCGAAGGCATTATCTCGTTACACTCGTATTGGAATCACCCTCAGAGTTAACGACGATAACCCTTGCACTCTAAACCACCATCTCGAATCTATAAGTACTATTCCGTAAAACTCGTTACGGAATCACCCACAGAGTTATACTGACGTATAGCCCTTACACCTCGAGTCTTCACTTGCTCCACTTGGATTAACGACCTAACGTTTAATTGGAATCGATGTGGTTTTCGGATATCCAAATATGGAAACCCGATCCCGGTCTCACCGAAACCAAACGCCATCTTAATGTCCCAGTTATACTTAAGGGTTTTAAATAATTATCTCATTTTATTTTTATTTTTATCTATTTCACACAGATAGATAAACTACATTTATCATAACAGATAACCCATAACATTTTCACAACAGATAATCATCACAACAGTCAATCATCACAACCAAAATAATCCATCATACTATAACTAAGCATCCATATCCTATAGATACTACTCATCTCATTTCTGAGATCACAACCATCCAAAAGTATAACAATATCATCCATAAGAAATGATATATTATTCATCATTTATAATTAATTTAAAATGAATTAAATTAATTACTTCTATCCTTGATTAATTTAAAATAAATTAAATTAATTACTCACTTATAAATCTTGCTTATAAATCTATTGATTAATCAACCTAGTTAATTAACCATTCATTAATTATTTAACTTGCTTAAACATCTATGACTAATCATTCACTAATTACAATAAGTAATTAGTCTTAAATTAATTTCATAAAATTAATTAACCTAAATCACAAGTAATTAAAATTTAATTACTTCATTTTTTTTAATTAACTATAATTAATTACATTTATCCTTAATTAATTACAATTAACTAATTACTTAATTAATTAATTATTACTTAATTAAACAATTCTTAATTACATCATTAATTATAATAATTAATGATCTTTAATTAATATTTAAGTTAATTACTCAATTAAATCTAATTACATTTAGTAATTAATCTAAAATTAAAATACAATTATTAATCACTTTGATTAATATTTAAACCCAGTAATTAACTACCCTTAATTACTTATTAATAAATTAATTATCCAATAATTAATACATTAATTAATCCTTGATTAATTACAAAAGTAATTATCCTAATTACTTAATTAAAATAAAACATCTTTTCATAATTACAATCCAGTAATTATTACTTCCCTAAGGAATCCTGCTCCATAAATTACATTATGTAATTATTATCATTAAATTATTTCTTAAATTAATTAAACTAAATTAATTAATTGAACAAAGCACATTATCAGAATTATTACAAAAAGTAATTAACCATTAATTACTTTCATAAAGTAATTAAACTTAAATTACAATTGATTATCTTAAATTAATTAATCTGATTAATCCATCAAAATTAATTACATTAATTATTTATTAATTAATTATCCTTAGATAATTATCTTATTTAATTAACAACATTTTCATTAATTTCTTACTTAAGAAAATTTCCTTAAATTATTCATTAATCATTTCTAATTATAAATTAATTCAAGTTATTATTTAAAATCAAACAAATAAGTAAATTCTTAATTATTCCCAAAATAATTCAATTACTTATTTGTAACTTAATTAATATTCAAAATGTATTTAAAACAATACATTTCTAAAATTAAATTCAACTTCCATTTTAAAATTTAAGATTTAAAAATGTTTAACCATATAAACATTATCCAAATTTAAATAATTTAATAAACCTAAAGGTAAAGAACTAACATTATTATATAAGAAAAATCTATATTACCAAATTTTACTAAAAATAAATCAAGTCTTTTAAAGTAGATAGATTATTTTAACTTTCAAAGTTGAACATATAATTTTATTACAATACTTAAAGGAAAGAATTTTTTTTAAATTTAAACCTTTGTTTGAAATCATATTCATATTTAAATTCTACTTAAAAATATTTCCTGTCCAATATTTAAAAATTTTCAAAACAATTTTAAATTCAAACTCATTTCAAAGTAAACCTGAAATCACATTCAAAACTTGATTTCAAAAACTAAATTTTAGATCTTGCTTAAAATTTAAAAGTTTCATTTTTAAACTTTGAATTCAAAAGTACTCTTAATCCAAATTCAAACTTACCTCTGAATTTAAATCTTTATTTTTAAAAAATTGAATTCTCTTCAGATTTAAAAAAAAAAAAAACAAAGCTGTTTGTTAAATCTGGATTCAAAACCTGAAACTATATTTTACATTGTTTCCAGATTTAAGTTTAAATCTTACTTTATATTTGAACTTCATTTAAAACTTTTGAATTCATAACTTACTTGAATTTAAACCAAACTGTACCTTAATTTAAATTATTGCTTTTAAAAATGAATTACCTCAGATTTTTTTTATAAAAAAAAATCAACACTGCACAGGTTTATCACCTGCACAACTAAACCCGAGACACCATCAATTTACTTCAGTTTAAACCCTCTTCAACTTCGAGTCACAACTAAAACTGCACGGGGTTAACTTCGAGTCACCAACCCTGCACACCTAAATTTTCACCAGAGACCTCAAACCACTGTGCAACTACGACCACCACTCCGGCGACTTCCAACATCCTTCACCAACCCCACCAATACACCATTCACCCCTCTGCTTGCTAATAATCATCAACAAACTCTCTGTTGCTTGAAAACAGATTCAAGCAAAAAGACATCAACCTGAAAGCTTCATCACCACATACCAGAACCTGTAAATCATCACACACCCTACTCCGGCCATTTCATGACCTCCAACTCCAGCCAATGCACCACCTAAACCACCTCTTCCAAAACCCAAAATATGGCAACACTCAGACCACCACAGAGTTCAGGCAGAAATTCAAGTCTTCACCACTTTACAGCTTGGGTTCAAACCTGAAAAAAAAAAACCCACTGCCATCACACCATTCTCTGACCAACTTATCCATATTTTCCCACTCTCTCCAGTCAATCATACACCTCTAGAAGTAATTCCAGATCCAAAAATTTACTAAATGGTTTGATATTCCCAAATTCGCATAATTGCTGCACAGACCTAAATTCCTAACTCCTCAATTGATTTTAAAACTTGATTCATGTTTTAATATCCATGTTTTAAACATGTATTAAAGCTTTAACTTGTATTGAATAATTTAAAGTTGTTGACAAACTAACTTCTTGAAACTATTCCTGTTATTACTTATTTCCAGTAGTAACAGGTTTTACTTTTCTAAACTAAAATTTCAAACCTAAATCTATGCTATAAACACAAATTTGTTTATATAATGATTTATAACTAAGGTTCAAACATCTGGAATTGGATTTGTATTTTAAAATCCTAACTAAGTACAAAAACAGTGCAGTTAGAAGATTTGCATACATCTATATGCATATTCAGGAAAACACAGAACATACAACATCAACAGTCAACAAGCATAACCAATGCTATCAGTACTTAAGCATAGATAAATTCAAAACAACCTATAAATACTGATGTTACTTACTAAAAGAAAGAACAGAGCAGTATATATATTTTTTTAACTAATCACTGTTTTGATTTACTTGTTTGAAAAACATTTTGAACTTAACTTTAATTTCTGCAGATCTTGATAGCTTGGATTTTTAAAAGTAGAAACTGTTTTTAAAAATAGATTTACTCACCTAAAAATTGAAACAGAAAGGATGCAGTCATTTCCAGGAGCCTGAATTTCCTTGCACTGATTGAATCTGAGCTTGTAATTGAAGATGGTGATAACATGATGCTTGCAGGCCTTTGGAACTGCATTTGATGTTGATTTGGTCTGCATGCTTCCTATTTCCATCTTTGTTGAGTTGATTTTACAAACTGAAGAAGTTGAATTTACAGGTTGAAGATGTTTGTTTGCAGGTTAAAAGAATTTCCAGATGTATTTCTTTTGCAGGTTTTAAAACTTTTTGATTGCAGATCTTAAACTTTAATTGCAGATTTTAATTGAATTTGGGTTGTGGAGTTTTTAGAGTGAAATGGATTTCAGTTTCTCAGATCTGAATTTAGATTCATTATAGGAGATAAGGTGTTTGAAAATAAAGTGATGTGTTTAAGTTTTATCTAAAATAATAAATTCAAATATGTTTTAGAAATTCCACTTGTTATTTAGATATAAAGATTAATTACAAGCGTCAAATTAAAAACATGAATGTTAAACACATGTAAGAGTTAGATATAAAATAAATTTCTTTGTTTGTAAATGTTTTAATTAAAGGTAAAACCATTCTAATTTAAATTTAAGATGTTTTGTATGTTTCATTAACATTTATTCTTTAAATGATTGCAAATGAATTATCTTTACACTTAAATATTTGCTTGAATATTTTAAAAAAAACATTTAAAACCAATTTTCAAAAGAAAAATTTTTTTAAAAAGAAAAGAACAATGTTGAATTCATTTTATTCCAAAGATTTCAAAATAAAATATTATACTTTAATATAAATAAACTAAATTTATTTCAAAACAATTTTAAGATAAAACAAAATAAACTTTATAATAAAATACAATTTTTAACTATATATATATTTATAACAAGATATTTACTTTAATTTCTTTTTGAAAATACAAGATAGATTTATAGATTGACTTATGAAATGTTCCAATACTATTTCAATTTAATTTAAATCAATTCATAATTATACACATATATATGCTATAAATTTGAAAATATTCTTTATTAGATTTGAATTTAAAATAAAGATCAAAACTCCTATTTACAATGTATACATATATATACATTATAAATAAAATATTTTTAAATCAACTTAGAAAGGAAATTTTGTCATTAAATATTTTTAACATTTTAAAACATTAAGATTCTCAAATTCAATTATTATTATAAATTTTCAAAAGAATATCATTTATCAACAAAATAATTATAAATTTTCAAAAGAAAATTATGTTTGAATTGGATTATTAAATCGATAATTTCACATTTTAAAATAATTATAAATGAAATTATTAAATAAATATTGCCCAAATTTTCGGGACATTACAATTATCCCATTAAAGAGTCATAGAAATAATACTTCGTACAACCACATCATTTCTTTATCAATTAATTTCATATTATCATTATATTTGTACCAAATTTAAGTGCTTACAATTTGAACGTTATATTTCTCAATGAAACTCTCATTCTATTTTTAACGTAAAACATATGTTGCACATATCATTAATTAATTACCATTTACTTCTATCTCTTATTAATGGCAAGATATAATTACTATTACTTACAGTGATTAAGTCTCAAAACATACCCTAATACAGGGAAGATAATTAATCCAATTGTTTCCTTTGAAATCCAATTTTCTATGTTAAACCCAATATCTATATACTAATTTAATTCTATCATTTAATTACAAATGTAATAAAACCTGTTCATTATATATTTAAATTTCAAACAAATCCTTTTATTTTGATTTACATTCTTATTATTAAATCAACTATTCCCTTATGCAATTGATTGACATAAGTTTTACACTCACCACTCAATAGTTAACGTTTCTTCTTAAATCAGTTGTAATATTTTATTTTGCGTTAATTCTCCATTAATTACCAAATAAATTTCTAACCGATTTAATAATAAGAAAATAAATGAAACATTGGTTATACGTTAATAATCTATATCTATTAACTTATTCTTTACAAGCAAAGGTTAATAAATTTATGTATAAAATAATTGATTTCATACTCCATATTAAAACCAATTGCAATTAATAACATAAGATTACATCAATTTATACATCATTTATTCTATTCCTTATTAACCTTTATTATTTAAATTGATTGAAATTACGTTAACATAGTATAGTAGTCAATTACATTCAATCAATATTAGCCAATTATATGTTTTATCTCATTAAATTATTTGTTTTATAATTTATCTTATAGTCAAAATTTCAAATCTAATAAGATTCAATTTAATAAATCATAAATTTTAATTTCTGACAATATTAAAGCCCAAAACCTTATTAAATTTAATATTTTTAATTATCAAATATGGTTTGTTACACAATCACCGGTACAATCCAAAATGATACGTCAAAGTGGTATTACGACCACAACCCATACATAGGTCATAAGAATATACTTATCAGAGTAGAAAAATAAAAAGGACTAAGCAAAAGCTACAACAAAAAGAGCTAGCAGAAAAGAGTCCATGCAGAAGCAGAATAGGCTAAGTCCAAAAGTACCTAACCTGAAACACCTCGATCTGACCCGAGTAAAAAAAACCTGGGTCAGTCTAGCTAAACAAATTAGGTAACAAGGATAAGAGATAATAGAATTTGAACTAAAATACTTCAATTTTTAAAAAGAATCATTCAAATCAGATTTGAAACGAAGAATCTGCAACATTTCAAAGTTGGACAAAAACAAGGTTAAATCGCTGAATTGCAACATGCTATGGGTTCAAGCTCGATAGCTGATATATACAAGTTAACATGGTCGGAATGTCCTAAACATTTGTAGAAATAAAGCTCAACATTTTTACTTTAAACTGCAAAAAGGTTCGCTGCGTTCCAACAAGATATGAAGAAACTGCGACGTCTCAAAGTTGGACTCATGCCAGGAAGTGAATATACAGGAAAAACAAAGGCCAACGGCTTGTTTAGCCAGTTCGCCCCTATTCAGCCCAAAATTTGAGAGAGCACGAAAACATGAAAGTTATAGAGAATATTCTAAGCTTTCAATAACATCAAAATCATCGAATTATGATAAGTAACGAAAGAGTTATGGCAAATTTAATTTATGGTTTCAACTTAGAAAATACACAGCCTGAAATATATCCACTGTTTCAAACCCAATTTCGTCCTTTTAAACATCAGAATTTCGTAAATGATTAAAAGAAAGGTTGTAAACAATTTCCTAAGCTTTTCAGGACATCCAAGTCATTGAATTCCGATATGGGATGAAAAAGTTATGGCTCAAACAATTCTTAGATCTAAATTCATTGTCGCTATCGTTTTGCTCTCGGGACAGCAACAAAGAAGTACAGTTTTGACCAATTTAACTCCAAAATTTCATTAAACTCAAAGAATGAAACTTTTAGTATAAAGTATGAACTTTCCAGAAGATTATAAATCATCCAATTTGGGTAAGAAACGAGAAAGATATGGCCAAATTCATTTCAGGTTCAATCGTAGAAAATTTATTTCAGCAACTGACAAAGAAACAAGATATAATCCCCATGCTAGCTTTTTTAAGTTAGAAGTGTGAGTTTATAACTCACCTTAGGATTTATTTGCAGCAAATTAGCAGATTTACCAAGCAAAGATTGAAGCTTTGGTCTTGAGTTGAAGCTAGAAACATGTAGAGTTTGATTTGCTACCAATTTCTCCTTAATTTTTAATTAATTTGGAGTTAGATGTGGCTTTGGGAAAGAAACCATTATTTGGTTTTTAGAGCTTTCTACGTTAGAAGAAGAGAATGAGGAGGATAGAAAGAATGAGTGTACAGTTCATTCACAAGGCTAATTGCAGAAATGAGATAATGGGTTTGGACCCAATATCCAACCCAATAAGAAATGTTAAACACTTAGCCAAATTTTCTAGTTTTCTCAACCATTTTTCTATGTTTTAAAATGTTTTACTCTACCAAATTTTTACATACAATTTTGTAAAATGAACATATCATAAAATAAATTATGTTACACTATAAATTAGAATATTTTCTACATTTTAAACCATTAAAATTTTATGAACAACCTTTTATTATTTGTTTCAAACAAAATTTCCTTAAACACCAAAAATAAATATTTGCTAAAATTCATTATTTATACAAATTAACAATTTATAAATCAATTTGTCACTCCAAATTATTATTATTTACCCTAATTTAATTAAAGTCACATTTTAATTTTGTAACGTCCCTGATTTTTAAGCCTAATAATTTGGTAATTAATATAAATTTTTGGTTTAATTTGGAATTAATTATGAATTAATTGATAATTTCTTTGAATATTTGGAAATGAATATGTATACCAAATAGATTGTGAATGGAATAAAATATATATTTATAAAAAGATATTGTTTGTATATTCATTTATAAATACAAATTGATTGTATATTAGTTTTCGAATTTGAAATTTAAAAATAAACGTTTTAGATAAAATATTGGATATGAATACTCTATATTTGAAGATGAATAAAATTCGTTTTCAAAGTAAAGAAAATTTCTAAAATAAACTAGGATTTATGTTTATTTTATTTATATAAATTGGATTCTTAAAATTTAAATTCAATAATAAGTATTTTATAATATAATTTGATATATAGATAAATGTGTTGAAATAAAATTATAACGACCCGCCCTTCTGACCGCTCCCAGTCGGTAATTAAACCAACTTGAGACGTTCAAAATGACGGATTGTTATTCAGTTTATAGAGTTTAAACAGAATCTGCCACAGAATCACAACAATAATCATAATATTTCACATAAATGAATTATTTTTACATATATCAGAGTTTGTACAATGCATTATATTTATACAGCGGAATATTTCTTTTAAGTACCAAAATTCTTCGAAAAGCTAAGGTGAAGCAATTTCCCCAACTCTCTCTAACTTCGCGGCCTGAAAATCTTCAAGCTGTAAAATTACTCGGTCTGACCCGAGTATTACATTCAAAAGAAAATAATACACAGGTCAGTCTAATTCAAACTCAGTTATTAGTGCATAGAAGAAATAATAATTAAAATAGAAATTAGACGACAGTCAAAGATAAATCTACCTATCCGACCCTTTACAAGAAATCGGATAACGGTAAATGATAACACTAAAGAGTGTTAAAACAATAAATCAGCAAAGTTCAAATTTTTAACGAAGATGGATGAAAGATTTTTTTTTTCTTTTCTTTTTTTAAAAAAATAATATAGAAAAAAAACATCAAAATTAGCCTAAACGGCAATTAACAGCAAAGTCATCATTTTAAATCAAATCAATTCGAATAATTGAAAAGTTACTTAAAAAAAAACATCAAAACTGATTGGCTGCCGTACACGCACGCGTGCACGGCCTCGCCAATACTGTATGCAAAGAAATCAATGACTCAGAAGCAAGGAAATATAAATTAAGACTAATACTGCGTGGCTGCAGTACACGCACGCGTGCACTGCCTCGCCACAACAGTGAAGAAATAGAAATCAGCACAAGGTCAAATCCAAGCTACAAGCTGAATTCAACTCAAGTGAATTCTATAAACACATCCAAATGCAATCAAGTGGAACAGAACAGCTACAGACAGTCTCCACTGAAAGGTCAAAGTGAAGTCTGTAAACCAACCAAATAGATTACATAAGTGATGCACATGCCAAAATCAATGATGAAGCAAGGCAATATGGACCAAACTTATATGCAAACCCAATTGTACACAAATGAATGTACATTACGAACTGCATCTTAACAAAAAGAAATAGAAGTGGCAACATGGAACTGCAGGCTAACCAGGTTAATAATGCACTGACATGGTGGCCCAACAACGTCAAGATGCACAAGCATGACTACTACATAGTGCAGCAGACACACATGTCCATTTCATAAAACTCAAGAGTGCAACATATAAATTGGATAGTCACAGTACATCTCAAAGACAGGTTCAAAAAGAACCGTCAACAAATACAATGCATCATTGAGACATAAATACAAGACCAAAAATGCAACGGTATGCAAACTGCTCGAAGAACAGGTAACAAAGGAGGCAATCGAGGGATGTACAAATGAATGCATCAATGGCCAATGCAAGTTCAAACTCAAGTGCTACCAGATAACAATGTAGCATGAAGGGAACACATAAAATAGTGAAAACTAGACAGTACAGGAAGGGTAATAAGGTGGCAATGTGATAATGCAAACTACAAAGTGAATGCACTGTCATACTTGATAATGGAGTTCAAGTGATACTCAAACAACTTAAGTAACAAAGTAATTCAGGCCTGAAGCCATCAGGTGAACATGATGAAAAATCGAATGAGTGAGGATACCAGAGAAACGACCTCACAGCAATAAGAACTGGACAATAAACAAGATTTGAGAAAAATCGAAGCAGCGGGTCCAAAATAAGAAGCAACATCAAGTATGCTCAAGTACAAGTGCAACAGTATGGAAACATAGAGAAAACAGTATGATCAGGGATGCAGACCACAAAAGCAAACCAACAATCATCAAGTTTTCAAAATAGTAATAGGTCAAGGCCTAAAACAAATTCAATCCCAAAGCAACAATAACATGTTTGAACCAACCCATGTACCATTGGAACAGCAAGTTATAAGAACAACACTGTGAACTCAGTGAACCCAGTGAAACCCAATGTTAACCCAGTGCAGATATACAATGCAAACATAACCTACATATGGTTACAGTGAAGATAAGGCTAGTACTACAATGAATATAGTTAAGGCCGCATGTAATTCAAGTGGAAGGCTGCAGCACTACAGTTATGGCCGCAGCATAGTATTTTCAACCAAACAAAAGTCCACAAGAACAAGTGACTGAGGTCAACAAAAATCAACGAATTCAAAGCCGAGAATATCACTTAATCAAACAGTGAAAATCACAGTTTTAAACAAGACAGAAACTATCAAATTTGGATTAGATGTGAGTGATAAGAACAAGGATAAAACATGTATGCACTGTAAACTGGATAGTGCAACTATCATACTCACGACCCAAAAGCCACAGTACAGCTCAACTGCACTACAGGTGAGTTAGTGAGACAACAAAGTCCAAATGAACAGGACTAGTAACAAAACCAATGCAACAACTAAGGTCAGTGAATACTTCAGATGTGCAGACACATGAACCATTGCCAAATGCAGTCTCAAGTGAATGCACAAACATCAATGAATTTCATGTGTACGAAGAAGACAGTGGAAATTACTCAACTGAGGATGCAGACTCGAGTATTTAATGAAGAATACAAGTTCAGGTCCTGTTACAACAAAGAACAAACCAAATGCAATTGCAGATTCAAGTGGTGCATAATACTTAGTTCACTGTGCTACAGGCGGTACAACAAATGGAGTATACAAGCTACAGGGATGAACAAACTCTGGTGTCAACTCGAACAAAGAAAATCAATGCCGAGCAATTAAAGTAGCGAAGACATAACCCAAAGTCAGAAGAAACCAACATTGCAAATCATAAGCAATTCCCCTTCTTACCCAAGGTAACAACAAAATACTCGAGGCCGAAGCCATGTCAACATAGGTTGAACAAATCAAGCTAAACTCAAAATCAGCAGCCCCAAAATCAACTTAAAGCAGAGAAATATCAACAACGAACAAAATCGAATCGAAGCCGAACAACGAAATCAAAATAAGCAGACGAAGTCGAACTGGTTTGAATTAGATGTGAGTAGTACCAATTAATCACCTTTTTTCGAAGAGAACGAATACGATGTCGCAGCCAAAGGTATCTCGAGAGACGTTCAACAACTTGAGCAAGAAAACCGAAGCCGTGGCCTCCCAAAGTCAAGCGAAAACGAATTGAAACCCTAATTCTGGAAGCGAGGAGGAAGACGAGAGAGACAGGGCCGCCATTAATTTTCGTTTCTTTCCTTTTTTTTATCTGATTTGAAAGGGTAGGGTTTCGAATGAATATAAGGGAAAGGGGAGACGTGTTTTTGCAGAGGGGCACGATTTAGGGCGTGGGTTTAAGCATATGTAACGGCGTGGATCAAGGTGATGAAAGTAAGGCTGTTAAAAAGAGTAAGGCATATTATCATTATATTTTTATTTTTATTTTTGAATTCAATTTTGTTTTGTAAATTATTTTTCCTAAATAAACATATAAACGTTTTGCAGTTCAACCATCAAACATAAATTTATATTAACGTGTTTTACAATTAGATTTTATACTTGTATTTTGTATTGATAAAATTTTATTCCTTTTTATTTTAAAGAAAAGAAATTTTTTATTTAAAACTAGCCATCCTTTATTAATTTAAATAAATAATAATTCTTGTATCCAAATTATTTTTCTAGGTTATTAGTTTGAATTTAAAATACAAATTCAATATTCAATTTAACTCCAAAGTCAAATTTAAATTCTATTCAACTTTAAATAAATTAAATTCTAAAATTTAATCGCCAATTCATAGTTATATTGGGAATTCAATTTAAATTCTCATTCAAATATTTTAAATTAATTAAATATCTTCATTTTTAAATTGTTCAAAATTCAGGGTTGCTACAATCTTCCCTCCTTAAAAGAATTTCGTCCCGAAATTATAAGTTAGGAAAAACGATTGCTAAAACTCACTGATATTTATACCCTACACAATTTTACCAAGTTCTAACTCATAAACAAATACAGGATTTATTCCTTTTGTTTTATCTCACTAGCTTTATGCATCGATTTCTATAATCAAGACGCAAAAGTCTTTTACCAAAATTTTCGACTTACCAAACTCAGATTTTTAAACTTGAAATTCTTCATGCTAGATATTTACATATCATATCTTTTCCAAAGCTGTGTGCTTTCAAGATATTTTAAAGATCTTCTTCCTTAGTTCATTAGGTTGGAATTATGTAATTCTAATTTCAGACTATTGATTTGCTATTCAAAGTTTGAAAATACTTGCTAACTCGAAGTTTAACAAGTCCATCGTCGTTCTTACAGACTTTAGGCATACGCTGGCCAGGCGCAGGTCTAAAAATCTCCAAGTACTAAATATACTTGTTTCAACTCCCAGTGAAAATACTTTTTAAAAATTCTTTTAAAAATGGATATGGAAAGCACGTTCCCCCATGGATCACAGTTTACCCGGCGGTTACGCTACTATCCCAGTAGAATCGCTTGTAACTGTAGATTTCACATCTCTCTTGAATTTCGCCATGGTTGTTGCCATAGATCGCGGTTCACACGGCGGTTACGCTACTATCCCAGTAGAATCGCTCGTGACCGTAGGCATCACGCCCCTCAAATTACGCTTCGGCCTCTAGATCGCAGTTTACACGGCGGTTGCGCCACTATCCCAGTGGAATCGCTTGTAACTGTAGGCATCACGCCCCACGAATTACGCCAGCATCAATTCACATAATCCCAAACACGATGATCCATCGTGGGGGGACTCCAGTCAGTCCCAATGGACATTCCACTAATGGAAATTCTACGTAGCTACGATTTCCAATGGACACTCCACCGAGTTCCAATCACCTTCACAAATAATAAATGGAAGGTACATTTCCATATCCTCAGTTTTTAGAAAACATATGTCATATACATATAGTACTTCATTTCACATTTCGTACATATCATACCTATGTAAACTTACACAGGATTTTCATAATAATGACTTTCCAAACTGATGGTTTTCGAATTATTACATTCACATACATAAGTTACGAAAACTCAATTCACATCATAACAAATAGAGGATTTCTAAAATTTTCCATTTCGTTTAAAATTTTCCTCTAAATCGATTTGAAAATTTAAGGTTATCTCAAACCTAATTCACATTCATAATCCAATTCATTATCGACTTCACATTCGATTTGGATTTCACGTTACATCATCAATTCTCAACACATAATTGGTGTCTATCGATATATAACCTCTAAGCTCGTACGTCTCAGAGAAGGGTGTTAAGCTAAAAGAATAAATTCTCCGCTACCAACAGATACATATTTAATAGAGATCAATTGATATGTCATCAATTCACAATGTTAGACATACAATCCAAATCGACTATCCAAAATTCAAAGTTCAACTTATATTGTTTTTGGTGTCAAAGTTAAACTCAATTTAACTCAAGATTCAATCTTTTTGGAAAATATTCAAGTTGAACTGATCGTTCAAATTTCCCAAAAATAATATCTTTACAAGATGTATATAATTTTCCAACTTAACCATTTGAAATAAATTTCAAATATTCATTTTTTTCAATTTATCTTTAAAAGATAAAATTTCAAACCTTTCATTTCATATTGGAAAACATTTCCATACTTATTAAATAATAAGTTATTCACAAATTCATTTATTTTCAACACGGAAAATATTCAATATACTTGAATCAAAACTAAGTATATATTCCATTCTTTAAGGAAATCATTCTTTTAAACACATTTATTTGAGTCAAAACGAATGTTACGTAAACCATTGTTACAACAACTCAAAAATCACTAGTATAGGGATTTGAATTTTAAGATAGATATATAAATCCCAATACTATAAACAACATTTCCTTTCGAAAACCATTTACTATAACAACAGTGTTATAGTCCACCATTTCCTTATTTCTCGAAAACGGCTATTTCAACAATGAATGTTGAAATCTATATATTGGATAGTTAATGCATTTTAAAACATCTTTAAAACCATTAACTTTTTCAATTTCAACTTCAACTTAATTCATAGTTTGAATTCCTCATACTTTTCATAATATTAGTTTTAAACCAATTTCAAACTTTTCATTATTAAGTTTTTCACTTAATTTAATTTTCCGCACGTTTAAATTCAAATTCATCACTGAATTTATTAAACCTATAATGGATTATCATGTTGACAACTTCAAATTTGAAATTTAAATTTCATTTAAACTTTGCATTTGTTTTTTTCTATTTCCAAAAATAATCAACTAGTTCTTTAGTAAGTCATTCATCGATTTGGTTCCATTAAATTTATATTTCCACATTAACCATTTTAGGCATTAGTTTAAACATGAAATATAAGCTTTTCATCAAAATTAGTTTGTTTCATATAGTTAAGTTAACAAATAAACTTCCTTCCCAAGATGCTATTTCATTAAAATATTTCCTTCAGTACAAAATTTTACATAGCTTAATATTTTTAAAAGACGTACACAGAAGATTGTGGATTACAAAAGATAGTATTACAGAATATATTGATTGGTTTAAGATTCAGAATTTTTAAGGACTATCGACTTCTCGTCTGGTAGTACGCATCTTCGCCAAACTTTCATCTTCGGATGACACTATTTCAGGTTGTATTAAAGGAGAATTAATACATTCAAAATCAACATGTCCCCAATCCCCACAGTTACTGCAAAAATATGAGATGTTTCCATCCTTATCTATCACCTTAACAGTTTTCGCTCTAGCTGGTCGGGCAATAGCTTGCTTTCCATGCTGTCTTTCGGTGCAGTTTCTGGCTATATGTCCAGTCTGACGACAATGGTAGCAGATTGTCAATCTATCGACGGGTAAATCGAGTATGCACTTTTTCCTTTTCACTTTAGGGCAATGACTAAGAAAATGCACTTTTTCCCGACATTTAAAACACACAATCTCAGGACGAGCGAAACGGTCATCCACATTCCTTTTCTTTCTCCTTACTCGGCACTTAATGGCATAATGTCCCTTTTTATGACATCGATAGCAAATAACCTCATCATATGGACCAGGTGCTTGCCTTTCACTGAATCTCCTTTCAATCTCCGCACGTGTCACTTCTGCTTCCATACGGGCAATTGCTCTTTGTTCACGGCGTGCTGCTTTTTGTGCTTCGGTTTTCGCCATTATAATTAACAAGATGCTTTCGAAGTTTCCTATCAATATTTAAAATTCTTATTAGCAGAGGCTGGATTATTCAATCATTTTCCCAAGACATATCTTTTAATTTTTTTATTCACTGTCCAAAATCGTGAATATACTTCGTTTATTCAATTCAATGTCTCTACACATTTATTTTTATTTTTAAAGGATTACCCACTGTCCAAAATCGTGGATATAACTCCTTTAATAAGCTACAACAATTTACCTATCAAATTCAATTGATTTCGAATTTATAAAAAATCTTCATAAATTCCTTTTCTATTTATAAAACTTCGATTTATAATCTTTTTATTAATTCAATTCAATTATATAACTCAGTTATATACCAAAAGTCCATATTATAAGTTAAATACTTATAATCCATTTATTCACTAAATCATTCTTCAAAACATTTGAAATCAAATTTTCAGAAGAATTCAGAATCAAGTTCCCAAGTTATAGTTTAATTATCCTCTTGGTTATAACTAAATTGACATATCATTTTATTTCACAATTATTACTTTGGAGATATTCAAAATATTGGATTTAAACCAATTCATTAATTCACTTCACTTATATTTTATTTTTCATAAATCTCAATAATTCGATAATAGATTTTCGAATGAGAAACTATCGCAAACCTAAAATTAGAGAGGGGAATTTTCGAAAAAGATTTGAATTTTCAAAATACCTTTTGTATTTCAACGAAAACAATTTTCATACTTAATTTAAATTTGAAAAACATTTTTTCTTTAAAGTGATCCTAGTAACTATTCATATTAAACATCATAAACTGAGCTTTGTGTAAACCAAAGCTCTGATACCACTTTTGTAACGACCCGCCCTTCTGACCGCCCCCAGTCGGTAATTAAACCAACTTGAGACGTTCAAAATGACAGATTGTTATTCAGTTTATAGAGTTTAAACAGAATCAGCAACAGAATCACAACAATAATCATAATATTTCACATAAATGAATTTTTTTTACTATATCAGAGTTTGTACAATGCATTATATTTATACAGCGGAATATTTCTTTTAAGTACAAAAATTCTTCGAAAAGCTAAGGTGAAGCAATTTCCCCAACTCTCTCTAACTTCGCGGCATGAAAATCTTCAAGCTGCAAAATTACTCGGTCTGACCCGAGTATTACATTCAAAAGAAAATAATACACAGGTCAGTCTAATTCAAACTCAGTTATTAGTGCATAGAAGCAATAATAATTAAAATAGAAATTAGACGACAGTCAAAGATAAATCTACCTATCCGACCCTTTACAAGAAATTGGATAACGGTAAATGATAACACTAAATAGTGTTAAAACAATAAATCAGCAAAGTTCAAATTTTAAACGAAGATGGATGAAAGATTTTTTTTTCTTTTCTTTTTAAAAAAAAAATAATTTAGAAAAAAAAACATCAAAATTAGCCTAAACGGAAATTAACAGCAAAGTCATCATTTTAAATCAAATCAATTCGAATAATTGAAAAGTTACTTAAAAAAGAAAAAACATCAAAACTGATTGGCTGCCGTACACGCACGCGTGCACGGCCTCGCCAATACTGCATGCAAAGAAATTAATGACTCAGAAGCAAGGAAATATAAATAAAGATCAATACTGCGTGGCTGCAGTACACGCACGCATGCACTGCCTCGCCACAACAGTGAAGAAATAGAAAACAGCACAAGGTCAAATCCAAGCTACAAGCTGAATTCAACTCAAGTGAATTCTATAAACACATCCAAATGCAATCAAGTGGAACAGAACAGCTACAGACACTCTCCACTGAAAGGTCAAAGTGAAGTCTGTACACCAACCAAATAGATTACACAAGTGATGCACATGCCAAAATCAATGATGAAGCAAGGCAATATGGACCAAACTTATATGCAAACCCAATTGTACACAAATGAATGTACATTACGAACTGCATCTTAACAAAAAGAAATAGAAGTGGCAACATGGAACTGCAGGCTAACCAGGTTAATAATGCACTGACATGGTGGCCCAACAACGTCAAGATGCACAAGCATGACTACTACATAGTGCAGCAGACACACATGTCCATTTCATAAAACTCAAGAGTGCAACATATAAAATGGATAGTCACAGTACATCTCAAAGACAGGTTCAAAAAGAACCGACAACAAATACAATGCATCATTGAGACATAAATACAAGATCAAAAATGCAACGATATGCAAACTGTCTCGAAGAACAGGTAACAAAGGAGGCAATCGAGGGATGTACAAATGAATGCATCAATGGCCAATGCAAGTTCAAACTCAAGTGCTACCAGATAACAATGTAGCATGAAGGGAACACATGGAATAGTGAAAACTAGACAGTACAGGAAGGGTAATAAGGTGGCAAAGTGATAATGCAAACTACAAAGTGAATGCACTGTCATACTTGATAATGGAGTTCAAGTGATACTCAAACAACTTAAGTAACAAGGTAATTCAGGCCTGAAGCCATCAGGTGAACAGGATGAAAAATCGAATGAGTGAGGATACCAGAGAAACGACCTCACAACAATATGAACTGGACAATAAACAAGATTTGAGAAAAATCAAAGCAGCGGGTCCAAAATAAGAAGCAACATCAAGTATGCTCAAGTACAAGTGCAACAGTATGGAAACATAGAGAAAACAATATGATCAGGGATGCAGACCACAAAAGCAAACCAACAATCATCAAGTTTTCAAAATTGTAATAGGTCAAGGCCTAAAACAAATTCAATCCCAAAGCAACAATAACATGTTTGAACCAACCCATGTACCATTGGAACAGCAAGTTATAAGAACAACACTGTGAACTCAGTGAACCCAGTGAAACCCAATGTTAACCCAGTGCAGATATACAATGCAAACATAACCTACATATGGTTACAGTGAAGATAAGGCTAGTACTACAATGAATATAGTTAAGGCCGCATGTAATTCAAGTGGAAGACTGCAGCACTACAGTTAAGGCCGTAGCATAGTATTTTCAACCAAACAAAAGTCCACAAGAACAAGTGACTGAGGTCAACAAAAATCAACGAATTCAAAGCTGAGAATATCACTTAATCAAACAGTGAAAATCACAGTTTTAAACAAGACAGAAACTATCAAATTTGGATTAGATGTGAGTGATAAGAACAAGGATAAAACATGTATGCACTGTAAACTGGATAGTGCAACTATCATACTCACGACCCAAAAGCCACAGTACAGCTCAACTACACTACAGGTGAGTTAGTGAGACAAAAAAGTCCAAACGAACAGGACTAGTAACAAAACCAATGCAACAACTAAGGTCAGTGAATACTTCAGATGTGCAGACACAGGAACCATTGCCAAATGCAGTCTCAAGAGAATGCACAAACATCAATGAATTTCATGTGTACGAAGAAGACAGTGGAAATTACTCAACTGAGGATGCAGACTCGAGTATTTAATGAAGACTACAAGTTCAGGTCCTGTTACAACAAAGAACAAACCAAATGCAATTGCAGATTCAAGTGGTGCATAATACTTAGTTCACTGTGCTACAGGCGGTAAATGGAGTATACAAGCTACAGGGATGAACAAACTCTGGTGTCAACTCGAACAAAGAAAATCAATGCCGAGCAATTAAAGTAGCGAAGACATAACCCAAAGTCAGAAGAAACAAACATTGCAAATCATAAGCAATTTCCCTTCTTACCCAAGGTAACAGCAAAATACTCGAGGCCGAAGCCATGTCAACATAGGTTGAACAAATCAAGCTAAAATCAAAATCAGCAGCCCCAAAATCAACTTAAAGCAGAGAAATATCAACAACGAACAAAATCGAATCGAAACCGAACAACGAAATCAAAATAAGCAGAAGAAGTCGAACTGGTTTGAATTAGATGTGAGTAGTACAAATTACTCACCTTTTTTTCGAAGAGAACGAATACGATGTCGCAGCCAAAGGTATCTCGAGAGATGTTCAACAAATTGAGCAAGAAAACCGAAGCCGTGGCCTCCCAAAGTCAAGCAAAAACGAATTGAAACCCTAATTCTGGAAGCGAGGAGGAAGACGAGAGAGACAGGGCCGCCATTAATTTTCGTTTCTTTCCTCTTTTTTTATCTGATTTGAAAGGGTAGGGTTTTGAATGAATATAAGGGAAAGGGGAGACGTGGTTTTGCAGAGGGGCACGATTTAGGGCGTGGGTTTAAGCATATGTAACGGCGTGGATCAAGGTGATGAAAGTAAGGCTGTTAAAAAGAGTAAGGCATATTACCATTATATTTTTATTTTTATTTTTGAATTCAATTTTGTTTTGTAAATTATTTTTCTTAAATAAATATATAAACGTTTTGCAGTTCAACCATCAAACATAAATTTATATTAACGTGTTTTACAATTAGATTTATACTTGTATTTTGTATTGATAAAATTTTATTCCTTTTTATTTTAAAGAAAAGAAAAATGTTATTTAAAACTAACCATCCTTTATTAATTTAAATAAATAATAATTCTTGTATCCAAATTATTTTTCTAAGTTATTGGTTTGAATTTAAAATACAAATTCAATATTCAATTTAACTTCAAAGTCAAATTTAAGTTCTATTCAACTTTAAATAAATTAAATTCTAAAATTTAATCGCCAATTCATAGTTATATTGGGAATTCAATTTAAATTCTCATTTAAATATTTAAAATTAATTAAATATCTTCATTTTTAAATTGTTCAAAATTCAGGGTTGTTACAAAAATAGAATTATAAAGCTTGAATTAATAAAAAAATGTTTTTTAAATTTTAAAATATATTAATATTTGAAAAATGTAATTTAAGAATTTATTTAATAATTTTCAAGAGATTATTTTTAAGTAAATTCTCTTATGTACATATACAAATAAATGTGAATATATAAGAACACATAAACAATTTAAAAAATATATATATACATATATATATATATATATATGTTAAACTATGAAAATTTATTTGCATAAGGGGTTGAAATAAATTTTACAAAATAATTTGATTTAAGGATGTAAACATAAAAATGATTTTTACGACATTTGTAAATTTAAAGAGAATATGTAAATACATGTGTAAGTAAATTAAACTATGGAGATTACAAATGTAATGAAATGGGACATGTGGCAAAAAGAGATTATTTTCTTTAGAATCAAAATTTAGAAAGAAAAGAAAAAAACATGCATGAAAAAAAAGTAACCAGGCTGATCATTATCTTCATTTCTCAAACCTAAAAACTAAACCACATTCTTCTTTCTCAAATCTGACTTTCTCAGTAAAAACTCCACAAACCTGAGAATTAAAAACAGAAACTAGAAATCAGCAGTTTTTCAAAACTAGGAAAAAGGAATCAGAGAAAGCTTCAATCTGGAATCAAAGCGATGTAAAGCTTCAACATAAAAACAAATCCAGTTTAAATATCAAAGAAAAATTTCAAGCCTGAAGTATGCAAATGCAACTTCAAGATCAAGTTTCAGAATCGAAGATTAACAAATCAAATTCAAATACAAGTTCAAAAATATCAAAGCCTAGATCAAAATAAAGATTCAATTTCAGATTTTGAAACCTTTTCCAGACTTTTGCTGCCTCTGTTTTAAACTGTTCCAAGCGAGCAAACCTTAACTTTTGATCTGATATATGACTTGATGCATGCTTGAAGTATAGTTGTGAATCTGCTTGAATGTATATAATATATTTATACATAGATGTGTGGCTGCCATGTTTGTTGATTAAGTACATCTCTCAGTTTTAAGAATACAAGCTGTAAAACCTGTTTCAGAAATTAAAAGCTCTTTCTCGAATCAGTTTTAGGCTGTGAGATCTAAGTAAAATCTGTTTGTATGACCATGATTTAAGTTTTAAAAATAGATTTAAGTATAAGTTGTTAAAGTATTTTCAAGAAATTATAGAAAAAACAGTGGAAATCCAAAAATAGTTAAGTTTCAATCATCAAAATCCTTTGTTTCATAATATAATCTGAATTCCCAACTGAGAACATGATTTTTAAAAGTAAAATCACAATTTTTAGTGTTATATTGAGTGTGCAATTCAAAGATGGTCTTGTGATTTTAGCTGAAGGTAGCCGGGGGGTGTACGAGTTCGAGAAAATTGATCAAGGAGTTTCCTGATCATCACAGTGGTGTCACAGCATCATTCTAGGGTTTTCGTTATAGTTGGGTTCGAAGAAGAAATCATGGCAATGTCGTCAACTAGGGAGAATCGGACTAAATCGCGATAGTCGGAAATCGTTGCTGGGGACGAGACGTCACTCTGATTGGGCCGACATGATTGTAGATGATCGGTGATGATCAGACGAGAAGGATCTTTGGTGATCGTAGTTATTCCAGGCTTGGGTTCACAGGCACATTCTAGATTTTAAGGTTGAATTGAAGCTTAGTCGTTCGTGATGGGGAACGTAGGTCGGGATCGACTCATAGGTGATGACGAGGTTGGTCGGAGTTGCTCCGGTAGATGGTGCACGTGCACGATATCAAGGTGTATCTGTGTTTTTGGGTTTGTTGTTGTATTTGGGAAAGAAAGGGTAGAATCGAAGTCAGGTTCGGGAAAGTGAGGTTGTAGCTCGGGTTTGGCCTTGGTGTGTCAAGTGAGTGTTTTAACTATGCAGTAGGTTTAAATTTAATAGTAAAACAAAGTATAAAATGGAAAGAGAAGTCGAGGAAAGGATCGGGTAATTTAAGGTTTTACTCGAAGTTGAGCTTGTAAGTTCAAGAAGTCGTCTCGGGTTTGAAAATTTTAGTAGTAAAAATTTAAAATAAAACAAGTATTTATTCAAATTTTAACTAAATCAAGTTATAAACCTTTTCTGATTCATTTTTGAAGAATAATAAATATTTTAATTTAGTTTTGGGGTTAGGATTAAAGTAAATTTTTCAAAGTTATTTAAATTTAAGCTTGATGAATTTAATAATTAAATAATGGTTAATTCTTTTATTGAAGGATAATTGATTAAATGGGTTGTAATTCATTAATGTTAATTAACCTGGATTAGTGATTAGTTAGGTTTCAATTAATCAGTCTTACTTATGGATGATTGAATTGTCTTGAATGCCTTGTATTGTGTGATGTCCCTGTTGTATGATGCTTTGTGATATGAATTGTTTTAATTCAAGCTGTGATGAATGTAACTTTTTATCTGTGATGAATGTAATTTATTTATATGCGACGTACTTATATTATTCATCCATGATCTGTAAATGAAGATAAGCGTTATAGATTATACCGCTTATCGATATTTCTGTGTTTGAATCTGTAATGGTTGATGTTGTTGCACTATTGTGTGTAAAACCCCTAGACCACACTATACACATACAAATATGGATTTCACGAGGAAATCGGTTAAGTCGCAGATATTTGAATTTAATATTTTGAAATGGTTTTAAGGTTTTAATTTTGAATCCAAATGATTTTGGAAATGAAATTGGGTTGAATTTGAAAAGTATTTGAAAAGGAGTATTGTAGATAAAAGTTATTTTAAATAACATGATTTAGTTTGAAATTTGAAATATTTTGATTTGAGTTTCAGTTCAATATTTGAAACTGAATTCAATGATTTTGAAATTTTGGTTTAAAAAGATTATACAAGTTATAAAGGTGTCTATATGGGTTTTTAACCAATTAAAAAGTATTGTTTTGGGAATTTAAATTTAAACCCAAGTTTATACTTGAATGGCTTTAACTTATGTAAATGTAATCAGTTTTTCCCAAAACGAAACTGTTTGTTTCAATTAATAATAGCTTTCATATAAGGAAAGGCTTTCCAATTTGTGTCAAAAAATGTGAAACGGAATTGTTTTGAAAGCTATGAACGAACCTTTGTGAAAGATTATTAAACCTTGTTTTGGAAATCAAAGAAGATTTTAAATGGTGTATCTTTTATAGAAAAGATTTGAATTTGAAACGAGTTTGAAAGATATTAAATCTTTTATTTCAAAATTGAACGAGTTAGTCCAAACTGAAATGGAAATTGTTTTGAAAATCTGTGAATGAATCATTGTGAAACTGGGTGAACTTTGTGAAGTGAATCTTTCTTGTTTAAAGATTTGAAATGGTAATTTGTTTAAACCATTTGAAAGAAAAGTTTTGGGTTTTAAGTTGTGACTTAACTGAAATCCCAATATCCATATGATTCTAGATATTATGCTTATTATTCGATTTACCGGGGAGAGGACCTTGTGTCATATAACCCATTTCGACTAATAGTACGACATTATGGATAGCATTTGAGGCCGATGGTGAAGACCGGATATTTTCGAAAGCGAAAGGATAACTCGTCGAATGTCTCTGCACCGAATGGCCCCGATATAGCGACTCCATAGGTATTCGACTTTGTTTTGATGATTGATTTCGTTTGATTTTGGATATATATACATATATATGGATTTCGAAACCCTTGAAATTGTTCGTATTCATTTAAATTGACTTGGTCACTTCCCTTTCTCGGCTGCCTGATAATATACCGATAGTTGTGATATTTGCAACTTAGTCACATATGTATATTTTTGACTTGATTTTCACGGTTTTGATTTTTAAATAGTTCGATCATTCCTTGATCGTTACGGCATCAACTTTCCTATTTATTTGGATTGGACTTTGTTCGTTAAAGTAGTATATTTTTTCCCTGTATGTCGGCTTGAGCTCCGATTATAATTCTGTTGTTTTTTTTTTTTTTTTTTTTTTTGATTTTTGATGGTTGCCACTGGTTGATTTCGACTTGGTCGTTATGATGATTTTCTCGGTTAAGGTAATTTGATTTTGGAACTATCCTAGACTTGTTCGATCTTTTGGCTTTGACTTGGTCGACATTGTCGAACTCTGTTTGTAAGGACCCGGTTCTTCGTCTTCCGAAAACTGACATCAATACGTCCACTGTATCAACTGCCGAGAAATCGAATGCCGAAAAACCGAACACTTAGGGTTTTAAGAAAAGGAAAAGAAAGAGAAAGAGAGAGAAGAATAGGAAATAGGGAGAAAAAAAATAGAAAATAGAACGGAACAGAAAACAACTGAACAATAACAGAATCTCACAATTCGCAGCGGAACAACATATAATAATAAATGAATAACCTTTAAACAAAGAACTATATCAGTTATTACATTTCATACATTACATTTCATAACATCATCATATCATCAGAGTGTACAACAACAACAACAAACAGCGGAAAAGAAATACTATATACTAGTAATACGCCATGCCATCCAGCTTGCCTCCAGCAACTCCTGAATATCCAGAATATCCTGATAAACCTTTACTCTTAACTGCCCCTGTGGAAATTTGTGGGCACCCAGAGTTTAGGAAGGAAAACAATAAACTCCGAGTCAGTCATGTGACTGGTGTGAGAACTCAAAACAGTTTATTTATCTTTGAAAACAAAATAGAAGAATATTTTTAAAGTCAATTCGCAATGCTTTTAAAAATGAGACTACCATAAGGCCTCCCGCACACACACAATGCAAACGCAGAATCGGAGGAGATTTCTCCTTATGATAGTCAAAGATGCTTGATACGCATTTAAAAGAACATTTGATATTATTATTAATGCATAGTGTAGGAAAAATTCATTTCGAAAGTAGAATATAAATCTTAGCCAACATACGACCATTATCGTATGCCTACTATAGCTACCATCTAAACAGTGGTGACCACCATAAGTAAATGGCAGGTTCTACAACTAATACCGTACAAGGTTTCGTATTGGGAAATGGATTTCCAACGAATGATCAGGCCAAGGAACTTCCCATTGCCACATGAGAATGCCTCTGGATGGACATCCCCGAGAACCAAACCGAATCTCTACCAACACAAGGCCGGGTTACCCCTAACTGAGTAACAACTGACCGAATATGCCATCCCCCGGTCCTTTGGGACCTTTCACCGAGCGCTCGTAATCAATTCACACAATCATAAAGTGTTTTCAACATGAGTAAGTATCTGGGCTCCATACCATGATACCACCCTTTTCCAGAAGGAAATGCACATATCCTAAAGGGCGCTACCCCTCATAACCTTGCTGCATCTTTCCTGTTTTGACCATTCCGGGGTGTGAGGCTCGACGAAGTCACGTCCACAAAAACATACTTTATACAAAAGCCATGCTTTGGGTCAACAAATGATCATAGAAATGATCACCAGGATAGACGATCAAATAAATGATCCTATCACAAATAATCAACACAATGATCATTTCACAGCAACACTCAGCATGTCACATTACCAAATTGGGAATATATCGCTGATAACCTTCAACTACATAACCTCTGAGCTCGTACGTCTCAGAGAAGGGTGTTAAGCTAAAAGAATAAATTCTCCGCCACCAACAGAAATATATTTGAAAGAAATCGGCTTTATATCTCAGTTTGTAATGTCAGACATACAATCCATACAAGTCTGTTCCGGGCTCGAACAAAACCGAAGGCACTTACAAGAAGTCCTTGCAATCCGGATATCCACAATCCTGATCGGATTCACCATCACATATGGAGAACTCTATACCGGAGCAACTCGGTGCAGAGTCAATCGACAGGTCATCCTATCGCTCTCGCAAATATCCGGTCTTCAACACCGATCTTCAAATGCAATTCATAACGACGTATCACATATTCGGAATGGGTTATACGACCCCATGGTCCTTTCCCGGTTAACCCGAATAGTGAGCGCTTATTCAAAAATAAGTGTGGCATTCAAATTCAAACAAATCACATCAACTACCCATTCAAAGGGAAGTATTGATAGTCGGTTATTGAACTATCAATGGATATGCACAACATCACCAGATTCCAAATAATTTTCCAAATTATTTATTTTCCAAAATATCTTTACAAGATATATTATTTTCAATACTTCAAAAATAAATCAATATTTATTTTTAAACAAATACTCCTTTTCATTTATAAATTCCATAATGAATTTATATTTCAAAATATTTATGAATAAACGATTTCAATTATTCATTTCAATTTATCTTCAAAAGGATAAATTCTCAAAACATTCACTTTATATTGGAAAGCATTTCCATACTTATTTAATAAGTAATTCATGAACCTATTTATTTTCAACACTTGGAAAATATTCAATATACTTAAATCGAGATTAAGTATATATTTCATTCTTTAAGGAAATCATTCTCTTAAACATATTTATTTGGGCCAAAACGAATGTTACGTAAAACATCGTTACGACAACCCAAGATCACTAGTATAGGGATTCGAAATTAAAATAGATATATAAATCCCAATACTATACAAAACATTTCCTTTCGGAAATCATTTACTATAACAACAGTGTTATAGTCCACCATTTCCTTTTATTTCTCGAAAACGTCTATTTCAACAATAGATGTTGAAATCTATGGTTTCGAATCTCAACACATTTTTAAAACATCGTTAGATCGTTTTAATTCAATTTAAAATATCACATTCTAAACATTTTCTTTAACATATTATTCACTATTCAAAAACGTGAATATACTACGTTAGCAATTTTCATCATTTCTATACATTTCATTTTAAAGTATTATTCACTGTCTAAAACGTGAATATAACTCCATTAACAAGTTACAACAATTTACTTATCAAAATAAGTCATTGCGAATTTTATAAAACAACGTTTATAAATTCTATTTCTATTTGTTTTATAACTACTTCCTTTTATAAATTCCTTTATTAACCTATTCCAGTTTATAACTCAATTATAAACTAAAGGTTCATATTATAAGTTAAATGCTTATAAAACGATTATTTTACAAAATCGTTCTTTTAAACTTCATAATTATAAATCTTATAACTTATAAGATTCAATTATTTATCCAAATATATTCTTTAATAATTTCACAAAATTTATAAATCTTACTATTTATAAATTTCATTTATAACTTCACCATTTATAATTTTATAAATTTCATTCACTTATGCAATCCATTTTTTTTTACTTCATTCAAACACTTATAAAAACTCGTTTTATAAATCAAATGTTTTAATTTATTTATATCAATTTATAAATCCTTTATAAATCAATTTATACTATTATTTTAAAACATCTTTAATCTCCTTTATAACTTCACCATTTTGATTTATAAAATAATCAAATTTTATAAATCCTATTTTTTCAACTTTTTATAATAAATTCAAAAATCCCGATTAACTATTTTTATAAAATCATCAACCCCATATTTCTTAAAAGTCAATCTTTAACCGTATTTCTCAAAATCATAATTTTTATAACTTTAAAAATTATAACGTTTATTTATTTAAAATGGATCAATTTCCAAACATATAGTATATTTTCAAAAATCACTTTAAAAATCATTTTAAAGTTCCCAAAATTTGGTCCAATGATGCTACATTCCAAATAGTCAATCACAACTACAACGATATCATATATCGATATGATAATCCATCAAATATCAAAATATCTGAATTCAAATAAATACTGTTGAGGAATCCAGTTGGATCCCTCCAACCTGTTGTCCTGCATCCACAAACATTAGCACAATACCAATTCCGCTCCAGTACGAAATTATCACGGTATATGGGATTTAAAATATTATCCGCTTAATAACGGCGCAATAGGGTCTCATCCGCTAAACAAATGTGGGAAATCAATAACTCCAATATATACATATGCCAATATATATATATTGCTATTATATATAATACCAATTTCACTGTTTATGAAATATTCGCGGTATATGTTTTTAATAAATAACATCCACTTACTAACGGCGCATAATGTCTATTTTAACAATCAATAGATAACAATCATCATTCAAACATGCATTCAAATATTTTAAATCTAACTATTTAAAATAAAAATCGAAACTGATTCGATTGAGTGAGAAGTTCTCACCTTGATTTCAATTTCGTTTTAGCGATTTATTTCGAATAAAATTAAACGGACGTTTAATTTTACCCGAATTTCTCACTAACTCCAAATGACTCCAATCCAATTCCATCGCGTAGTGCTCGTCCATACGATTCCAACGCAACTGGTTTCGCGCGTTTTCGACCTCGTATGAAAAAGATATCAATTTATGAAGTTACACGAATTTATACTTAATAAATTTACAACTTTAATTAAAAAATTTAAACCTAAACTAATCTGGGCCGTAGGATCCATCTCCTCTCCATCATAGCCGTGCGCGCCCCTCCCTCTCTTCCTCTAACTCACGCGTCTTCTACAGATAATACTCAACACGCAGGAACCCATACCTCATAAACTAGGGTTTCGATTTGCTCCGCCAATACTCGACTAAACTTCATCAAACCACCTCCATGCGAACGCCCTTCGCAAGAGCTACCCACGGCCAGAGCAAAGTGGAGCTCGGTCGCCTATCGTGCACGCAGTTCAAGGCCGAACGGCCTGCCTTTGAACACAAATTCCCGTTGATTCGTGAAGCTATTCGCGATCATAACCGTTGGATATCAAGATCTCAACGTGCTCCTCATCTTTCGTGTTGGGAGTTTTCGATATTAATGAAAGGATTTGGAGATTTGAGGGGAAGAAGGTCGCGTGTTTCTGGCCTTTCAATTGATGGTGGCGGCTGCGTTTAGATTAGGGTTTTGATGTATATTTCTTTTTATTTGTGATGGTGGTCTATTTATAGGATTTTCTCAAACACTATTCAATCCGGAAATTCCGAACTCCGATTCACGTGCTGTAACCAGCGTTTCTAGGGTTTACCCCGCGTTCCGGACACAGTGGAACAGGTTTCGAAAGCTAATTCGAAAATCTGTGCGAGTTATGGCTATAAACGTTCAATTTAAATTAAACCGATTTAAACGATTTTCTAGGCGTTTTAATTTGTACCGGACAAACGGTAAATCCAATTGACACGAAATTTGAAACCTTACAATAATATCACATTACGGATCCGATGAAACTAGTTTCGTCGAAATCCGAGACTGTTTGAAAAATGGCTATTTTAACTCGCCAAATTAATATTAAAAACAATTCCGATGCGTTTCGAGCTGCCACGATCAAACGATAACTCCAATTGCTACAAAAATTGAAATCCGCTAATAACTAACTATTAATGACCTAATGGAACTGGTTTCGTTCAATTCTGAGACTGTTCAAAAATTGACTATTTTCACTAGTCGATTTAATATTAAAATATTCAATTTTCACAAATTAACTTTTAAATTCAATTTTAAAAGTTCTAAAACATCTTTCTAACTTCAATATGATAAAATAAAATTTTACAAATCATTTTCAATCATATTTAACCCAATATTCAATTATTTCCATAATTTAACATATTAAATTATCGATTTAATTATTCAATTAAATCCAATTATTCAAAATAAAATTTATTCGACTTATAAATTTCACTTATTAATATTTAAAATTAATTAAGTATTCAAATTTTAATTAAATAAAATTCTGGGTCGTTACACTGTTCCACCTTTTGACCTGTACAGGTTGTTGCTCGATTTTCGTTACTGTTATTGATAATTGATGGTTTGAATTCTGTGAAATTTTTAATGTTGACTTCGACAAAGAAATTTATCTTTGATTAAGATTGCTACTGTAACATTGCATTCCTGTACTTCATATCATTCGGTCTTGATTTTGTTTATGTGACGATTTCCACAATTTGCTGGTTTGTGATTTTGATAGTATTGCGATGATATTTTGGCAGCCCCGACTTTTGATTCTTCGACGGCCATGGCTTTGATTTAGTTCTTATTAACCTTGGCTCATGTATACCTAGTTAGAATATGACACTTCAATGTGTGTCAATTTTGTTTATTCGAGCCATGATGCATTGTTTTGGTTGCTGCTTGGTCGACCATAACAATTCATTGGTCTTGAGACTTCTGCGTGTAGTTACAGCACTCACTATGCTATAACTGGACTGGTACTCTTGAGTCTGCATTTGTTTTGATATGCACTTGCTTGGGTTTTACTGAGCTTTTGCATTTGTTTGTTCATTTGGTTTTTTACTGATATGCTTCACTAGTACATGTGCATTGCTCACTTCTCTGATCTTGTTCGTTGGTGCACTTGTTTGCCCTTGTGTTCTTGTGGTGGCTGCAGTACATATGATTTTTAGTTGTTTGCTCTGTCCAGTTTTACAGTGCATGTATGTTATATCTTTGTTCATGTCACTCCTTTGGTTTGTGATTCAGTTGCGTACTTGCTGACATCAATGATGCACTGATTTTTGTTCGGCTGTGTCTTTGATGCTGACTCGCATTGTCACTGGATTTATTTGCTATAGCACTCTTATGAGTACTGTCTGGTTTGTAGTTGTATATGCATATAGGGTTGGTTTCAAGGTGGTTCTCTATACCACTGTAGTTATCTTCTCTTGACATTTTAGAGCTTGCACTGTTAAGTTACAGTTGCATGATTATATGCATTTCTTTGAATTGTTAACCTTTAGGTTGAAACTTCTGATTCATTTTGTTTGTAGTAGTGTCGAGTCATGAAAGTCGTGACTTGACCTCTGCAGTTTCGATGTATTATTGGCATTTGGTGTTGTGATGACTTCATACGCTGTTGTGGAGAGGCAGTGCACGCGTGCGTGTACTGCAGCCACCCAGTATTGATTTTAATTGATATTTCTTTTGCTTTTGATCCATTGATCCTTTGCGTATTTCATAGGCTGTATTGGCGAGGCAATGCACGCGTGCGTGTACTGCAGCCAATCGGTTTTGATGTTTTTAAGTGACACTTCAATTGTTTGAATTGATTTGGTTATAATTTGATGATTTTGTTGTTAATTGCTGTTTAGGCAATTTTGATGTTTTTCTAAATTATCTTCATTAAAAATTCCTTCATCTATCTTCGTTGATAATTTGAATCTACTGATTCGTTGTTTAACACTGTTAAGTGTTATGCTTACCGTTATCCATTTTCTTTGTTGAAAGGATCGGATAGGTGAATTTATATTGAAACTGTAGTCTAATTGTTATTTAATTATTATTGCCTCTATGCACTAATAACTGAGTTTGAATTAGGCTGACCCGTATATTATTTTCTTTTGAATGTAATACTTGGGTCAGACCCAGTATTTTACAGCTTGAAGATTTTCGGGCAGCGAAGTTAGAGAGAGATGGGGATAACGCTTCACTTTAGCTTTTCGGAGATTTATTTTTGTACTTAAAGAAATATTCCGCTGTATAAATTAATGCATTGTACAAACTCTGATATATGTAAGAAAAATTCATTATGTGAAATATAATTATTCTGTGTTTCTGTGGCTGATTCTGTTTAAACTCTATAAACTGAATAAGAATCCGTCATTTTGAACGTTTCAAGTTGGTTTAATTACCGAGTAGGGGCGGTCAGAAGGGCGGGTCGTTACAAAAGTGGTATCAGAGCTTTGGTTTATACAAAGCTTAGTTTATGATGTTTAATATGAATAGTTACTAGAATCATTTTAAAAAAAACGTTTTTCAAATCTAAAGAAGTATAAAAAAATTGTTGTTTTTGAAAATAAAAGGTATTTTGAAAATTCAAATCTTTTCGGAAATTCCCCTCTCTAAATTTAGGTTTGCGATAGTTTCTCTGCGATAAGGTCTCCTTAGATTTGAGTCCCGATCATTCGAAAACCATTATCGAATTGTTGAGATTTATGAAAAATAAAATATAAGTTAAGTGAATAATGAATTGGTTTCAATCAAATATTTTGAATATTTGCAAAGTAATAATTGTGAGATAAAATGACATGTCAATTTAGTATAGCCAAGGGGATCATTAAATTATAGCTTGGGAATTTGATTCTGAATTCTTTTGAAAATTGATTTCGAATGTTTTGAAAAACAATACTAGTAGTATATACAGGAAGAAAAATTTTCAAATAATTTTTCAAAATATTTTCGAAAATAATAAAATAAAATAATTTTTTTTTATGTTTCAAGCAAAGTTTAATACGCAAGTATGTATATATATGTATATTTCATATGTTTGAAATAAAATCCGGAGTTGAATCTCAAGTTTGGTTGAATATTAATCCTATATATCAGGATAATGTAAATTTGCAAATTGTCTTAGGAAAATGATTAAATAATCCAACCTTTGCTAATAATGGTTGTAAATTTAACAGGAAATTTCAAAAATATCTTGTTAATTAAAATGGCGAAAACCGAGGCACAAAAAGCAGCACGCCGTGAACAAAGAGAAATTGCCCGTAGAGAAGCAGCAGTGGCACGTGCGGAAATCGAAAGGAAAATAAATGAAAGGCAAGCACCTGGTCCCTATGATGATGTTATCTGTTATCGATGTCATAAAAAGGGACATTATGCCGTTAAGTGCCGAGAGAAGAGAAAGAAAAGGAATGTGGATGTCCGGTTCGCTCGTCCTGAGATTGTGTGTTTTAAATGTCGAGGGGTAAGGCATTTTCTTAGTCATTTCCCTAAAGTGAAAAGGAAAAAGCGCGTACTCGATTTACCCGTCAACGGATTGACAATCTGCTATCATTGTCACCAGACTGGACATATAGCCAGAAACTACACCGAAAGGCAACCTGGAAAGCAAGCTATAGCCCGATCAGCTGAGTGAAAAGTGTAAGGGTGATAGATAAGGATGGAAGCATCTCATATTTTTGCGGGAACTGTAGGAATTGGGGACATGTTGATTTTGAATGTGTTAATCCTCCTTTAATACAGCTTGAAATAGTGTAAACCGAGGAGGGAAGTGGTCAAAGATGCGTACTACCAGACAGGAATTCGATAGTCCTCAATAATTCTGAATCTTAAACCAATCAATATATTTTGTAATACTATCTTTTGTAATCCAAAATCTTCTATGTACGAATTTTAAAGGTATTAAGCTATGGTTAGTTGTATGGAACGAAGTATTTTAATAAAATAGAGTCTTAGGAAGGAAATTTATTTGTTGACTTAACTGTATGAATCGAACTAGTTTTGATGTAAAGCTTATATTTCAAGTGTAAACTAATGCCTAAAATAGTTAATGTGGAGATATAAATCTAACGAAACCAAGTCAATGAATGGCTTACTAAAGAATTAGTTGATTAATTTGGAAATAGAATGCAAATGAAAAAATTCAAATGGAATTTAGATTTAAAATTTGAAGTTGTCAACATGATAATCTATAATAGATTTAATAGATTCAGTAATGAATTTGAATTTGAGCATCAAAGAATTAAGTAAGTGAAAAAAAACTTAATATTGAAGGTTTGAAATCGGTTTAAAACCAATATTGTGAAAAGTATGTGGGAATTCAAACTATGAAATAAGTCCAAGTGTTGAATTTGGTAAACGATGTACATTCGCGATTTTGGACAGTGAGTATATTATTGAATAAACGGGTATGATTTTGAGAAGTGAAATTTAAAGGAATGAAGTTAATTGTTTTAAAAAAAAATTTAAAATGCATTAACTATCGAATACATAGATTTCAACATTCATTGTTGAAATAGACGTTTCCGAGAAATAAGGAAATGGTGGACTATATCACTGATGTTATAGTAAATGGTTTCCGAAAGGAAATGTTTTATATAGTATTGGGATTTATATATCTATCTTAAATTCGAATCCCTATACTAGAGATTTTGAGTTGTCGTAACGATGTTTTACGTAACATTCGTTTTGACTCAAATAAATGTGCTTAAAAGAACGCTTTCCTTAAAGAATGGAATATATACTTGATTATGATTTATGTATATTGAATATTTTTCAAGTGTTCAAAATAAATGGATTTGTGTGTTACTTATTATTAAATAAGTATGAAAATGTTTTCCAATATGAAATGGAAAGTTTGAAATTCTATCTTTTAAAGATAAATTGAAAAAATGAATATTTGAAATTTGTTTCAAATGTTTAAGTATGGAAAATTATATATATCTTGTAAAGATGTTTTTGGGAAATTTGGACAATTAGTTCAACCTGAATTTTTTTTTAAAAAAGATTGAATTATGAGTTAAATTGAGTTTAACTTCGACACCAAAAACAATATATGTTGAGTTTTGAATTTCGGATAGTCGATTTGGATTGCATGTCTAACATTGTGAATTGATGACATAGCAATTGATCTCTATTAAATATATATCTGTGGTGGCGGAGAATTTATTCTTTTAGCTTAACATCTTTCTCTGAGACGTACGAGCTTAGAGGTTATATATCGGTAGACATCAATTATGTGTTGAGAATTGACGATGTAACGTGAAATCCAAATCGAATGTGAAGTCGATAATAAATTGAATTATGAATGTGAATTGGGTTTGAGATAACCTTAAAATTTTCAAATCAATTTAGAGGAAAATTTTAAATCGATAACGAGATGGAAAATTTATAAATCCTCTATTTGTTATGGGTATGAGATATTATGGTTTTCGGAAATTATATATATGAATGTAATAATTCGAAAACCATCAGTTTGGAAAGTCATTATTATGAAAATCCTATGTAAGTTTACATAGGTATGATATGTACGAAATGTGAAATGAAGTACTATATGTATATGACATTATGTTTTCTAAACTGAGGATATGGAAAAGCACCTTCCATTTAAAATTGTGAAGGTGTTGGAACTCGGTGTGAGTGTCCATTTGAAATTCGTAGCTACGTAGAATTTCCATAAGTTGGAATGTCCATTTGGACTAGAATCCCTCATGATGGGATCATGTGAATTGATGATGTATGCTAGCGTAATTCGTAGGGCGTGATGTCTACAGTTACAAGCGATTCTACTGGGATAGTAGCGCAACGGCCACGTAAACTGCGATCTAGAGGCCAAAGCATAATTTGAGGGGCGAGATGCCTACGGTCACAAGCGATTCTACTGGGATACTAGCATAACCGCCGTGTGAACCGCGATCTATGGCAACAACCATGGCGAAATTCAAGAGATGTGAAATCTACAGATTACAAGCGATTCTACTGGGATAGTAGCGTAATCGCCGGGTAAAATGTGATCCATGGGGGAACGTGCTTTCCATATCCATTTTTAAAAGAATTTTTAAAAGTATTTTCACTAGGAGTTGAAGCAAGTATATTTAGTACTTGGAGATTTTTTTAGTCCTGCGCCTGGCCAACTATGCCTAATGTCTGTGAGAACGACGATAGACTTGTTAAACTTCGAGTTAGCAAGTATTTTCAAAACTTTAGATAGCAAATCAATTGTCTGAAATTAAAATTACATAATTCCAACCTAATTGAATTAAAGAAGAAGATCTTTAAAATGTCTTGAAAGTCCACAGCTTTGAAAAAAATATATGATATGCAAATCTTTAGCATGAAGAATTTCAAGTTTAAATTTGAGTTTTGTAAGTCGAAAAAATTTAGGTAAAAGACTTTTGCGTCTTGATTGTAGAAAGTAATGAACAAAGCTAGCAAGATAAAATAAATGGAATGAATCCTATGTTTATTTATTTTTAATAAGATTCGAACTTGGTAAAAAATTGTGTAGGGTATAAATATCGGTGAGATTTTAACAATCGATTTTCCTAACTTATAATTTCGGGACGAAATTCTTTTAAGGGGGGAAGATTGTAACAACCCTGAATTTTGAAAAATTTAAATTGAAAATATTTAGTTAATTTTAAATATTTGAACGATGATTTAGTTTGAATTCCCAATATAACTATGAAATTGGCGATTAAATTTTAGAATTTAATCTATTGAAAATTGAATAAAAATTTGAATATTCAATTTTAAGCTGATTAAAAATAATTTAAAAGCTTAGAAAATTTACTTTGATAATACTGAAGATAATAGAAGCTTCAGAATTGAATTTGAAAGTGATTCGCATAGTTTGGAAATTTATCATTTAAATTGAATTTAAAAATAGCCTTCCGACGAAACCAGTTCCATTGGGTCCGTAATATTGAATTATTATTGGATTTCAAATTTCGTGGCGTTCGGAGTTGATATGTGAGCATACGACATAAAAACGTGTCAAAGAAAATTTTAAAAAAAAAAATTGATGTTGAAAAAAAAATGGAAATTGAAAATTTAAAATAAAATAATATGATACGTTTTCACCAGCATCCCAAAATCATGCCTTCACCCACGCCATAACTCACGCCTAAAATCATGCACCCTTCACTTCAAAGCATGCCGATACCTCCTTCCCCCATCATTTCGAAACGAAAATAAAAATAAAAAAAAGAAATGGCGGCTCCATCTCGTTCTTTCGTTCATTCCTCCTCCTTCATTTGATTTCGCCTCGCAAACAAAAACATACGAAAAGGAAAAAAAATGGTGGCTGTTGTTCGTCCCTCTTTTCAAAATTAGGGCTTGCTCGATTCCTCTTCTCCGAAGCTAGGGTTTTCGTCCTTCGTTCTAAAATTAGGGCTTTATAGAATCGAAGGCGGCCGACCTTCGTAGCTCAGTCGATCGACGCTTTCTTCTTCTTGCTCGCGACTGCTTCAAGCGAAGGTGAGTAATATTCTTTACTCACATCTAATTCGAGCTTCTAGTGTTTCCTAGCTTGTTCAAAATTGAAATTTTGTTGCTTGAGTAAATGATTAAATTTATCTCGGTATTCGACTTTGTTTTGATGATTGATTTCGTTTGATTTTGGATATATATACATATATATGGATTTCGAAACCCTTGAAATTGTTCGTATTCATTTAAATTGACTTCGTCACTTCCCTTTCTCGGCTGCCTGATAATATACCGATGGTTGTGATATTTGCGACTTAGTCACATGTGTATATTTTAGACTTGATTCTCATGGTTTTGATTTTTAAATAGTTCGATCATTCCTTGATCGTTACGGCAGCAACTTTCCTATTTATTTGGATTGGACTTTGTTCGTTACAGTAGTATATTTTTTCCCTGTATGTCGGCTTGAGCTCCGATTATACTTCTGTTGTTTTTATAAATAAAAAATTTGATTTTGATGGTTGCCACTGGTTGATTTCGACTTGGTCGTTATGATGATTTTCTCGGTTAAGGTAATTTGATTTTGGAACTGTCCTGGACTTGTTCGATCTTCTGGCTTTGACTTGGTCGACGTTGTCGAACTCTGTTCCACCTTCTGACCTGTACAGGTTGTTGCTCGATTTTCGTTAGTGTTATTGATAATTAATGGTTTGAATTCTGTGAAATTTTTATTGTTGACTTGGACAAAGAAATTTATCTTTGATTAAGACTGCTACTAGAACATTGCATTCCTGTACTTCATATCATTCGGTCTTGATTTTGTTTATGTGACGATTTCCACAATTTGCTGGTTTGTGATTTTGATAGTATTGCGATGATATTTTGGCAGCCCCGACTTTTGATTCTTCGATGGCCATGGCTTCGATTTAGTTCTTATTAACCTTGGCTCATGTATACCTAGTTAGAATATGACACTTCAATGTGTGTCAATTTTGTTTATTCGAGCCATGATGCATTCTTTTGGTTGCTGCCTGGTCGACCATAACAATTCATTGGTCTTGAGACTTCTGCGTGTAGTTGCAGCACTCACTATGTTGTAACTGGACTGGTACTCTTGAATCTGCATTTGTTTTGATATGCACTTGCTTGGGTTTTACTGAGCTTTTGCATTTGTTTGTTCATTTGGTTTTTTACTGATATGCTTCACTAGTACCTGTGCATTGCTCACTTCTCTGATCTTGTTTGTCGGTGCACTTGTTTGCCCTTGTGTTCTTGTGGTGGCCGCAGCACATATGATTTTTAGTTGTTTGCTCTGTCCAGTTTTACAGTGCATGTATGTTATATCTTTGTTCATGTCACTCCTTTGGTTTGTGATTCACTTGCGTACTTGTTGACATCAATGATACACTGATTTTTGTTCGGCTGTGTCTTTGATGCTGACTCGCATTATAACTGGATCTATTTGCTATAGCACTCTTATGAGTACTATCTGGTTTGTATTTGTATATGCATATTGGGTTGGTTTCAAGGTGGTCCTCTATACCACTGTAGTTATCTTCTCTTGACATTTTAGAGCTTGCACTGTTAAGTTTACAGTTGCATGATTATATGCATTTCTTTGAATTGTTAACCTTTGGGTTGAAACTTCTGATTCATTTTGTTTGTAGTAGTGTTGAGTCACGAAAGTCGTGACTTGACCTCTGCAGTTTCGATGTATTATTTGCATTTGGTGTTGCGATGACTTCATATGCTATTGTGGCGAGGCAGTGCACGCGTGCGTGCACTGCAGCCACCCAGTATTGATTTTAATTGATATTTCTTTTGCTTTTGATCCATTGATCTTTTGCGTATTTCATAGGCTGTATTGGCGAGGCAGTGCACGCGTGCGTGTACTGCAGCCAATCGGTTTTGATGTTTCTAAGTGACACTTCAATTGTTTGAATTGATTTGGTTATAATTTGATGATTTTGTTGTTAATTGTCGTTGAGGCAATTTTGATGTTTTTCTAAATTATCTTCATTAAAAATTCCTTCATCTATCTTCGTTGATAATTTGAATCTACTGATTCGTTGTTTAACACTGTTAAGTGTTTACAGTTATCCGTTTTCTTTGTTGAAAGGATCAGATAGGTGAATTTATATTGAAACTGTCTTCTAATTGTTATTTAATTATTATTGCCTCTATGCACTAATAACTGAGTTTGAATTAGACTGACCCGTGTATTATTTTCTTCTGAATGTAATACTCAGGTCAGACCCAGTATTTTACAGCATAAAGATTTTCGGGCAGCGAATTTAGAGAGAGAGGGGGATAACGCTTCACTTTAGCTTTTCGGAGATTTATTTTTGTACTTAAAGAAATATTCCGCTGTATAAATTAATGCATTGTACAAACTCTGATATATGTAAGAAAAATTCATTATGTGAAATATAACTATTCTGTGTTTCTGTGGCTGATTCTGTTTAAACTCTATAAACTGAATAACAATCCGTCATTTTGAACGTTTCAAGTTGGTTTAATTACCGACTAAGGGCGGTTAGAAGGGCGGGTCGTTACAGCTTGGGTCAGCCTGAGTATCACAGCTTTGGATTCATCTTCTGGAGCTAGGGATTTGTTGGAGATTATCTATCCATCTAGTTGTCTATCTATTTCTATTTCGGTTATTTCCTTTCAGCTTATGTAGTAGTGGATATATATGTATTTGGATTTCCTATTGTATCTACTTTCTGACTCTGGTATTTTGTACTTGTTTTGAGACTATATTTGTAATAGCTTCATGAACTACTATGGTTATTTTATTTCCGCTGCGAATTATTCTGATATTTCTGTGTCTGTAGTTCTGTGATTGGTTTTATTTGCTCCAAATTATATTACAATCTATTATTTTGAATTATTCAAATCCGACATATGTGGTTTATTTTCAATTTGAATGGTCCAAAATAGTGGGTCGTTACGTTTGTTATCAGAGCTTTGGTTTTAGGCAAACCTTAGCCTGTAGTGCAAAAACTCATTAAAGATAGGATAGAAATACCCTAGAATGAGTGAAATCTATCTTAGAATCATTCCTTTGTGAGAGAATGTATTTTAAATTATAAAATGATTTTTCAAATGATTTCCAAAGGATTTTCAAAGATTATTTTGAAATAAACGTTTCTTGTTTGAAATCAATGTTTTTCTTAACTTCTTTCCTTTCCTTATCTACCTTGTCAGTTATTTCTTTGTTTAGGATATTCATTCTATTTGAATCTTATCTTATCTTTTGTTCTCAATTACCTTTGTCCTAAAATTCATTCTTGATTTTTCCAAGATGGATTGTAGGAATGCCAGAGGTAGGGGTCGTGGCATTGCCCCAGTTCCTGAGCCTTCTGCACCTGTTAAGTTCACTACTCTCTGTAAGGAATTCACTCATCTTGGTGGTGCCAAGTTTTCTGGATCAGAGAGCATCATTGAAGCTCAATAGTGGTTGAAGGGATTGGGGAGGATTTTCCCCGGTCTTAAGATCACCGATGCTCAGAAGCGTCAGTATGCAACTTGGCAGTTGAAGGAGACAGCCTAGGATTGGTGGGAGACTGTTACAGCTCACACTATTGAGGCTGATATTTCTTAGGAGCAGTTTAGGTATCACCTTGTGTTAGTCTTGAATTTGTTTTAGTTTTCTCTCTTTGAATCTTTCTTATCTTTCGTTAACGCACTTTAGGGTTGCTTTTGTGGCTAAATGAATGTTCGAAGCAGGGAAGTCTCAGTTATACTGGGAGTTTATGGATCTTAAGCAGGGTGACATGTTATTTGCTGAGTATGAGAAGAAGTTCAATGAACTTTCCATGTTTGGTCCTAGCCTGATTGACACCCCTCTTAAGAAGAATGAGAAGTTTATAGCTGGAGCTCGCCCAGGGTATTATGATCGTCTCATTTCTCATGTGTATAGTCCCTTCACTGGTTTGATGGATATGGCCATTAGATATGAGAATCCCACTTCTAAGATCCTTTTGTTGCTTCGTGCCCCTTCATCTCAGCCTTTCTCTGGTAACCCTAAGAAGAGAAAACCTAACTTTCATCCGTAGAAGAAGAATTGGAATAAGAATCTGGATTTGGAATCTTCTTCTTCTTAGAGGTAGCCTTTCGACCTATCTTCCATTACTTGCTACAAGTGTGATTAGAAGGGACATTATGCCAATAGTTGTCCTACTTTCGTTGGCGCTGCTGTTCTTCCAGCCCAGGTGATTAGGCGTGATCTCTGTCATATCTGTTTGCAGCATGGCCATTTCAAGTATAATTGTCCTACTCAGCAGAAGGGCAAGCCATCTAGTATTTTTCCTGTTACCTCTGCCACTCCACCCGCTCCTGCTTCTGCACCAACTCCTAGTGATACCCAAGGTACTCTTTAGGGCACCTTTTCTCTATTTAATTTTCCTGTTCGTGTTTTATTTGATACTAGAGCTTTCCATGGATTTATTTATGTGGATCTTTGTGATAAGTTCGAGCATCTCCTTTCTCTCAAGTATGCTCCTAAGCATTTGTGCGTTAAAAATCCTATTGGTGATCCTGTGAAACTTAGTAGGATTTGTAACCGAGTGAAACTCTTCTATTTTGATCATTGCTTCAGTGGTGATTTCTATGTTCTGGGTTTCGATTCTTTTGATCTATTACTTGGAGGTGATTGGCTGAAGAGGCATGAAGCCGTTATCCCTTATAAAACTCGGACTGTTTCTCTTATTGATGATTTTGGTAATTATTTGGCGACTCAGTGTCGTAGGCCTCAGGATTTTGTTGGCAGTTTTATTTATTCTCTTGATTCTTCTCCGGGTGATCTTCATTCGACTCGTGTGGTCAAACTCTATCCTGATGTACTTGGTGAAGTCACTACTTTACCTCCTAAGCGGGAAATCGATTTTTATATTGATCTTATACCTAAAGCTCGACCTGTAGTTCTTCCTCTCAAAAGAATGGCACCCTGTGAGAAGGCTGAGTTGATGAAGCAAATTAATAACTTGTTCCCCAAGGGTCTGATCAGACCTAGCCATTCTGAATGGGGAGATGTTGTGGTTTTCGTTATTAAGTCCGATGGTTCCTTTACGATGTGTGTTGATTATAGGGAGCTGAACAAGCTCACTATGAAAAATAGAAATCCAATGCCTCGCATCAATGATATGTTCGATCAGCTTCATGGAGCTACTGTTTTCTCTCAGCATGATCTTGCCACAGGTTTTCACCAGCTCAGAGTTGCTGAGGAAAGTATTCCCAAGACTGCTTTCCGTACTGAGAATCATTTTTATGAATGGTTAGTTATGCCTTTTGGTTTGACTAATGCAACAGCTTTCTTTGTTGATCTTATGAATCTTGTTTTTCATGATGTAATTAACAAATTTGTTCTAGTCTTCGTTGATGATATTCTCGTCTTCTCTAAGTCAAAGGATGAGCATGAGTCGCATTTGAAATTTGTTATGGAGACTCTTAGAAATCATCAGTTGAAGGCTAAATTCTCGAAATGCCATTTCTGGAAGGATGAAGTCCGTTTTCTTGGCCATGTTGTTTCTAGTAATGGAGTTTCTGTTGATCCAGTTAAGATCGCTGTGATCAATGTAAGTCTTTCTTCTCTTCTCTTTCTGTAATTTAATCATTATATCTTTTCTGTGGTCCTTATTTCTCCCTATTCTGTTACAGGATTTGGAAATCCTAGGACTCCATCTGATATTCATAGTTTTCTAGGCCTTGCCGGTTATTATCGGAGATTCATTGATAATTTTGCTCGGATTGCTACACCTCTTACTCCTTTGACTCGTAAGAATGCTAAGTGTATATGGAATGATAAGTGTGAAGCTGGATTCAATGAGTTAAAGCATAAGCTTACTTCCGCACAAGTGCTTACCGTTCCAAATGGAAATGAGGGATTAACGGTATACACAGATGCTAGTCATGAGGGTTTGGGAGCTGTTCTGATGCAGGATGGAAGGTCAATGCTTATGCCAGTCGTCGGTTGAAGACCCATGAAGCCAATTATGCAGCTCATGATTTGGAATTGCATGCTGCGGTTTTTTCTTTGAAACTTTGGAGGCATCATCTTTTAGGTACTATGTTTGAGATCTTTACTGATCATCAGTCATTGAGGTATATTTTCACCCAGAAGGATTTGAATCAGAGGCAAGTTAGGTGGCTTGAGTTCCTTGCTTCTTATGACCTCAACATCAGCTATACCCCTGGGAAAGCTAATGTTGTGGCCGATGCTTTGAGTCAGAAAAAGGCGATGTTGTGTCAGCTTGTTGTTTCTTCTTCTCCTTTTTTGGATCGTATTATTTCTAAGCAGGATGAGGAGAGGTGCTTAGGCTTATTAAGGAGAGTGTTCGTAGGAGGGTTGGCGGTAGTAGTCAGGATAGTAGTGGAGCTCAAATCGATGATAGAGGGATTTTGAGGATTAATAATCGGATTTGTGTCCCGAATGTCGATGGATTGAGGCAAGAGTTACTTCAGAAAAATCATCGATCCAGACTTTCTATTCATGCTGGTGTGATGAAGATGTATCAGAATATGAATTAGTTTTATTGGTGGAAAGGTATGAAATGTGATATATCTATCTTTGTTAGTAGGTGTGCGATTTGTCAGCAAGTTAGGGCCGATCATCAGAAGACCCCTGGTTTATTGCAGCCCCTTGAGGTTCCAATTGGAAATAGGAGGAAGTTTCTATGGATTTTATTAATGGATTACGAAGGACTAGGAGGGGTAATGAGCGTATTTGGGTTATTGTGGATAGATTGACCAAGTCAGTTCATTTTATTCCTGTTAAGTCTACCCGTTCTGCTTCTAGTTTGTCTGAGTTATGAGGGTGATTGTTCGCCTTCATGGTGTTCCTGTTAGTATTGTTTGTGATAGAGATCCCATCTTTACCAGTCAGTTTTGGAAAGCTTTTTATAAATCTTTAGGTACTCACTTGAATCTGAGCATTGCTTACCATCCACAGACCGACGGTCAAACGGAAAGGGTGAATCAGATTCTAGAGGATCATCTTCGTGCCTGTGTTCTTGATTATGGAGGATCTTGGGAAGATCATCTCCATCTTGTTAAATTCACCTATAACAACAGTTATCAGGTATTATTTCAATCTTCTGTTTAATCTTACCTTAATTCTTTAGCTATCACATTTCGTCTTTGAATCCAGGCTAGTATTGTAATATCTCTATTTGCTGCTCTGTACGGACGAACTTGCAGATCTCCATCTTGCTAGATTGAATTCGGTAATTGTTTGATTCATAGTCCTGATATGATTTTGGAGGCTTCTGAGAAAGTTGAGGAGATTAAGAGAAGGACAAGGAGTTCTCGGGATAGGCAGAAAAAGTATGCTGATCGATGTAGGAGGAGTTTGGAGTTTTCTGTTGGTGATCAGGTTTTCCTTAAGGTCTCTCCCTTAAGGAATGTGATTCGTTTTGGTCGGAGAGGGAAGCTTGCTCCTAGATTCATTGGTCCTTTCCGTATCTTAAAGAGGATTGGTTCTTTAACTTATCGTCTGAATTTACCTGAGAAGTTTTCTGGAGTGCATAATGTGTTCCATGTTTCGCATCTTCGTCGATATCTGGATGATCCATCGTTGATTGTCTAGCCTTCTGCTCTCGAGAGTTTGGATATCGAGCCAAACTTATCGTCGAAAGGATCCACTTCGTATTATCGATAGAGGTACGAAGCAGCTGAGAAGTAAATCTGTCAACCTGGTCAAAGGCAGTAAAGTACTGATGATCGGGATTGTACCTGAAAGATGGAGGAGATCATGCGTGCTTTGAATCCAGAATTGTTTGTTTCAGGTACTATTAGCTATTCTATCTTATCTTTCCTTGTTTTTGTATCTTGTTCCTTTTCGAGGACGAAAAATGTTGAGTGGAGAGAGTGTAGCAACCCATAATTTTTGTAAAATTTTTTAATTCAATTTATTTGAAACTTTGATTTTAAATCATTTAAAAATTTAAAATTTGGAATTTTCTAATGTGGATTTGGGTTTGGTTAAGAATTAATTTTCCAATCCGAAAATTTTATATTTTGATCAAATTTGGTCAAACTTTGACTTTCAGTTGAAATTTTAAATTTGGTTTTTAAATTTCCAATCATTTTCTTTGAAGCTGAATTTGATTCTGATATTCGTTCTGCTTTTCGTTTTGTCAAATTCTGTTTTATACTTTTTAAATTTGATAAAATTCAGCGCTTTACACGCAATTATTTTCAGTACTTTATTGTCTATTTTCTATGTGTATTTTCCATTTTATTTTGGTTTGGGCTTTGATTTTCTATTGGGTTTTTTAGCTTGTTTTTTGAATTGGCTTTGCAATTGGGCTTTGAATTTTCTAATGGACATTTGTGTGACTTTTCAATTTGAAGTGGTGTCTTTTTCCAAACCATGGACTTTCAAAACATCTTTCCTCCTTCTCTCTTCTCATTTGCATTTCCTGACAATTTTTTTTACAATAAGTCATATCTCCTCTTTCTCTTTTCATTTTTCTTTCTCCTATATTTCAAGCATAGTTCGGCCATGACATGCTCATCCCTTTGTCGACCCTACACCTCCTTATCACCATCACTATGATTGGCCTCCATCTCCTCATCAACATCCCCTACCCAGGCCGTGATCTTCCATGACCCAAAACCCCATCACCAAAGCATGTTCAAACCCTAGCCAACACCACTAGATTCCCTCTCCTCCTTGCTAGCCTCGGCCACCACTAATTCCTCCACCTCCTATGCCTTGCCATAACCTCATCTCCTCCATAGCCGTGACCAGATGATGACTTGGCCACTTGACCAAGCCCAAACAACCCAGGCCGAGCTATGTTAGCCTAGCGCCGAGCCCAAAGCCTCATGAACATTGAACTTTTGCCTTCCACTTGACTTTTTCTATGCCATCCCTTCACCTAACATAGCCGTGCACACTTTCTTGCCTTGGTCGAACATACAAGCATCACCAAGTCATGGCCGAGCCAATTTTGGTGATGATCTAGCCTACTTTGAAAGTGGTCGAGCCGACTTGACTTGATTTGGTCATTTGTGCATTATTTTGCTTTGTTTTGATTTAATTCTTTTGTATAATTTTATATGTTTTGTATTTATTTGTTTACAAGACTTAGATCTTGAATCTTCATCCACTCAAACCTAGTTTATGCTTTGTCGTGCTTCTCAGAGTTTGTTCATGTGTCTTGAATTGTCATCTCTAGCTTAAGAAGTGAGTTATCACTTTCGACATTCGTACTTATATAACTATGAAACAATGACATGTGAATGCGTAGAAGTTGATATGCTATGATGATCTAAGTTCATATATGCCTGTTACATGACTTTATATGATGTTATAACCTGATTATATGCTTGTTACATCACCTGATATGATATGTTATGCTATACTGTTCATTTTATTTTCTGTTACTCAAACTACATGTTCCCTTTCACTATGGGTTGAAATGATACACACCCGAACGGACTTTAGAATTGGGAAAAATCGTTATGAGCTGAAATGATAGGCTCAAACAATTTTTATTTTTATTTGACTAAGGATTGCGGGTTTGAAATAATAGAACTCGAGATTTTATAAATTACGGATTGAAATGATACATATCTGCATCCCTTGACCTAGGTTAGAAAATATTATACAGACCCATGGTTAATTTTTGAATAATAGTTTTCTAAAAATTATTAAGTATTTTAAATTTTAAATATATGAAATTTTAACTTAAATTTTGATTTAAATGATTTGAAATAATATATATTGGTTTTCTAATAAGTTAAAATTTTATAAGTAAACAAATGGTTTAAAACTAAATTTAAAGATTTTATTTATGATATAAACTTTTAATATAACTTAATAATTTGATTTGATCTGATATGGAATTTAAATCTAACCTAGTAATAGTGATAGATTTTGTTTTATGAAAAGGATATGTTTTGTATAAAAAAATAGATTTTATAAAATGACTATGATTTAAATTGAAGATATGATGTTTAAACATGTTATGGCAGAATTTGTAGCATTTCCAAAATGTTATAAGATATGTTTTTAAAAGTGCTATAGAACTTTAGGTTATGTTTAAAAATGCTCTATTTCTAAAAAGATAACATTTTTAAAATGCTATAACTAAGTATATAGATTTGGAAATATTACCATTTTTGAAATGGATATTATTTTGGGAAAAAGTAATTGCATTTGGATTGAAATGGTTTTGGAATACATATGCATTGTTTTGAAATGTAAACCATTTGAAATAAATAACCATTGGTAATAATAACGTTTGGTTGTTAAAGAGATTGGGATCGTAAGTTGTCATACTCTCTGGCAACTCCGACAACCACTCTAACAACTATGTATGCGGTGGAGATTCCAGAATGAAGTAGGATGGTGGCGACGTCCTATTGAGGTATATACATGGACGCGACTCCCGTGAGTTGGCATAAGGTGGCTAAATCGGAGAAATTGACGGGCTAATGAGGTAGCTCCTCTGATCGAACACACTTCTTTGATACCATTCTATTACTTTGTGACTGATTGGGTGCACCTTTTGATTTTTTTGGGTGTGTGGCTCGAGATGGGCGGTGGCTGCGGTTATGCATTACCACCGGTCCGGAAGTGTAATTAGTATATCTACCTTAGCATTGCCTAGTTGTTCCGTGTCACCTACCGTAGCGTGCTTTACTACGAGTTTGATTTGTGTCGTACTTATGGAGTATCTTCTGGTGGCCTCCCGATCAGGAGGTACTACGGTACTGTATAGACTATTGGCACCATAAAATGTGTTAAGGGGGATATGGGTAACGCCTTAACGCTATTTTTAAAAATATATTATACTTTACTTTAGACATTATTATAATAGTGCATGTTACTACATAGTAGATAGTTTAACGGATCCTTAAAGGATGGGCGATCCCAAACATCCTTTAATTTACTTGTGCATTTCTATTGTAGTTCACTTGAGTTGGTTTACATTATATAAGTATGTATGTCCTAACTCGAGTGTTTTGTGTTTTTCTTTGCGCTCGGGTCAGCCTGAGTATCATAGCTTTGGATTCATCTTTCGGAGCTAGGGATTTGTTGGGGATTATCTATCCATATAGTTATCTATCTATTTCTATTTCCGTTATTTCCTTTCAGCTTATGTATCAGTGGATATATATGTATTTGGATTTCCTATTGTATCTGCCTTCAGACTCTGGTATTTTTTACTTGTTTTGAGACTATTTTGTAGTAGCTTCATGAACTAATATGGTTATTTTATTTCCGCTGCGAGTTATTCTGATATTTATGTGCCTGTAATTCTATGATTGGTTTTATTTGCTCTAAATTATATTACGATCTATTGTTTTGAATTATTCAAGTCCGACATGTGTGGTTTTATTTTCAATTTGAATGGTTCAAAATAGTGGGTCGTTACAAAAGATATTTATAAAAAAAATTTAAAAATCCTAAATAAATTCTAAAAAGTAATTTGATTTATAAAAAAGAAAATTTCAAATGATAGAAAAGTCGTTTTGATCAATATATCTTAAAAACAATTTTTGCTTACTTTTCACAGTACTTTATATAACTTTTGAAATATGGTTTTAAACTTAACGATAATTTTCTAAATCTTTCATAAATGTTTTTCAAATTTTAATGATGATTTGAAAGTTTTTAATTTATTTAAAAATGTTTAAATAAGCGACTTAAAGATAAGATGTCAACAATTAAGTAATTTAATCTTGGCCCTAAAAGCGGACGAGTAGACTGGAATTTTCTATTCGTGAGAACCGAATGAGGTACATGAACTAAGGAGATGTTCAGGAGAAACCAGTGCCTTGGCTCACCTGGCCTTTTCTAGGTGAGGGTAGATAAGATCGAAATGGTGGAAATGGGTTAAGTATAAAAGATTTAATTTTCATATTCAAACAATTTGGATTTTTTGAAGATAATCTTCTTATACTTATGTTAAAGCCCAAAGAGGAAACTCGTACTATTCATGGAATTTAAAAGATGATTTTGCCACAATTTTGCCCATGGAACTTGTTGAATACGGGAATTGATATTGGGTAGAATTAGATGATTTCTATATATTATGCTCACCTAATATGTACTTGTTTTGTGTGTAACATTCTAGATAACATGGTTTTAACTTAACCAAAATTTTGAGTTTTGAATTAAGAAATCTTTGTTAAGGTTTAAATGAAATGATTTGGAAATAATTTCACAAGCGAAAAATGAAATGATTTTGAATTAATTCCAAGATCTAAAAAGATTTTAAGTAATCAAAGGATTTGATAAGAGAGGTTTAATAGTTCCATATATACCAGAAAGAATGCTTTAAAAATATATATCTCCAGAAGATATTTTGAAAAAAAGAAACTAATCAATCAAAGAATAATTCTTTATTCACTTTACATCTTTTTATCAATGAATGGTTCAAAGGAACTAGGGCCGAATTTGGATGATTCCTATCTAAAGACTACTTTGAACTAATTTACATATTCGAAAGGAAGACAAGGAAAGACTTGGAAGATGGAATGTAGGGTTGCTTGTCATTGAACCTCGGAAATATCCCATATCATATTATGTGGCAGTAGTTCTTGATTGGAGATCTTCGAAGCAAGGAGTTCTTGCTACTAATCCTAAGGGTAATTCCCAACAAGATGTGGTAGGAGAGTGTCGTCGGTTTGTCCTAATTTGGGACAACTTGTATGGAAGAATGTCTGATGTTGCATTTCTAATTAAATCAATCGATCTCTATAAACGTATCATTTGTCTAGTGGTGGAGAAGGCAACTTCACTTAGCTTAATACCCTTTCTTGAGACGTATGAGCTCAGAAGTTATAGGTTTGTAGAAATCAGTGGTGTGACCATCGAATAGGGTGCCGCTGAATACACCAGCTACACCTAACATGTGAAATGGATGCATAAGGATGTTGTGCTCTGCCTGGCAGTATGGCATTCAAAGTGAAACATGCTATGTGAAACGTAACCGCTACCTCAGGCCTCATCACCTGGTAAAGGCTTAAACAGGGTAGAATATGGTCATTGTTGATAAGAAAACTTGTCAACGCCTCAAAATGAAGCTTGAAGTAATAATGATACCTTTGAAACCTGCTTTCGAATCGATGAAGGAAGCTAACACTCTTCATGTTGGGAAAAAGATTGAAAACACTTCTTTAGCTTCATCACCGTAGAAAGGCCAATTTTACCTTTTGAAAATCCTTTCGTACTATTTGTTTTATGATTCTGTGAAAACCTCCTTTCGACAATGCGAAGATGGTTTAAGTAAGGGACTTAATGGTTCTGTAAATAGTTGAGCTGGAAGGGTTTTGATTTAGTCAAAGGGTTAGCACTTGTTATCTTGTAGATCTAAGCTAAAACTCTTTGGAAATGTGTGAACTAGGGGTTTCGACCCAGTCAAAGGGGATCCTTTCGACTAGTTTGACAGCTGATTGACTTATCTGTGTAAAAAAGAAACTCAGTATTGCTATATAATCAAGATTATCATGATCTCACTTTTTATTGAACTTAGTTATACAAATTGATCAAATCCCCAATTTTATTTGGAAATTAAGGTTTACAAGCTTTTAGAAAATACAAGTCCAAAGTGAAAGAAATCGGATCTCTTAAACCTGATCCCTAGGGTCTTATTTATTGGTGTGGTTTGGCACCTTTTGACCCAATGCTTTCGACATAGTCGAAAGGTCTGCTTTCTTGCTTTGCACCCATCTCTAGAATCTTTGCTTTCGACCTAGTCGAAAGGGTTATATGGCCAGCCTTCCATTACCGCTCGAAATTAGGCTTCCTTCTTTCTTGCTTTACTCCTTTCAACTTTGTCGAAAGGTGCTTTGCTTGATTGCTTCTAACCTCGTTGAAAGGTTTTACTCGATAGCTTCCGACTTTATTGAAAGGTATTTAAATGCGCTTTTTGGTTAGCTGCTTATGTTCTATATAACCTAGCATGAGTGTTGGCCTTCAAAGCTATCGAAACACGTGCTTTATAGGTTTCGAATGAGTTGAAACACCATTAAGGAATTAGCTGCAGGTGATACCATTCAAAAGTAATCTATCTGTCTGATGTGGAACCTTATGCTTCGGCGGTAGTGGATGCGTAGTCTATTCTCCATAGGAGAGGGTGGCTTTAACTAATTTGACAGGCTAACATATGCTTTCGAATGGGTCGCCTTTACTGAATGTTCTTCTAATGGAGGTAAATGAAGATGAAACCAATCATTACGAATGGTTTGGCGTAAAATGCTGAAAGTAAGTTATTCTTGCCTTCGAAAGGTAGCTTTCAACCTCGTCGAAAGCTCTTTGCTTATCCAATACTCTGTTGAAACATCCTTTTGACCTCTTCGAAAGGTGCTACTGGCGCTATTATCTCTTTGTTGAAAGCTTTATCTAATGTTTAGACAGACCATCCTAATACCTCCTGATCTTCATCAATACTCTTGCTACTTCTTTCATATTTTCATACTTGAGAACATTTCATGGATAACATTTAGCCCCTATTGTATAAAATAAGTTTTTGTTCCTTAGGACAAAAACTCTAAAGAACTTTTTCTTTATTTCCTACGAAGCAGTTAATAATTTCTATTAGGGTCATAACCTTATTATGAGATCTTAAAGGGTAATTTTAAACTTATAATGCCAATTTTCAAGATGATATTTGGTAATATCTTAGGATAAAGTATTTTGAATAATATGAAATCAAACCTCTTTTCGTTTCTAATATTAGAAATGTGGAACAATATCACATAGTCAGTAGGAATCGGCTCAAATGAAGGTACCTTTGAAGAAATCTATCATACGCTCCATATCTTTTCTTCGATCATTAGGTAAGAGTTTTCACCTGAAATGGTCTCTCCTTTTGATTTTACAATAATTCCTTTCCACTTCTACACTGTATGTTAGTAACTTTCATTTATTTACTCATAAGTTAATAGATTGTTTGGTTCCGATGTTGTCTTATAATATGAAAATTAGGGATTTCTCTTTTCTTTTTATCCTAGCCTTTGATGGAATCCCATCTGATATTGAGATAATCTTGTATAGAATTCAAAGTGGAAATTTAATGAAAAGATCGCAAACCGCCTTAAAAATCCAATAAAGAAATTTATAACTCACAAAGTCTAAAATCAAATCAAAAATCCAATAAGGAAATCTGGAATATGAAACTCACAAACCATCATAAAATCAATAAGGGAAACTAAAATCTACAAAATCAGAAATTCAATTAAGAGATCATCAAAAATCTAATGAGGAAATCAGAGATACGAAATACATATATCACCATCAAAATTAACAAGGAAGTTTACAATTCACTAAATTAGAAAACCAATAAGAGATCAGCAAAAATCCAATAAGGAAATCAGGAATATGAAATCCATAAATCATCATAGAAATCAATAAGGAAATTTAGAATTCAGAAAATTAGGAGATCAATAAGAGATCATCAACAATCCAATAAGGAAATCAGGAATATGAAATCCATAAATCATCATAGAAATCAATAAGGAAATATAGAATTCACAAAATTACGAGATCAATAAGAGATCATCAAAAATCTAGTAAGGAAATTAGGAATATGGAATCCATAAATCATCATAGAAATCAATAAGGAAATTTATAATTCATAAAATCAGGAGATCAATAAGAGATCATCAAAAAAAAGGACATCAGGAATATGAAATCCATAAATCATCACAGAAATATATAAGGAAATTTATCACAAAATCAGGAGAATACAAAACCCAATATGGAATCCTCATGAAAAGAAATAAGGGAACTGAAAGTTCACGAAATCGAGAATTCAACCAAAATCTTGTCAGGATCCCATATAATGAACAGACTATTTAAAAATTAATTCAATATAAGCACAAAATTGGAGATCTGTCTAGTAATGGTAGACTTAGTAAGTTTAAGTAAAAGATTCCTAGGCCTATAAGTTAGTGGAATATTTGTTATATTAAGGCCGAGTAGTTATGTAAAACCATGCAATCATTTGGAATAGTGGTTCTATATTATTGCTTGGTCGTTCAGTAGTGCAATGTCCCAAATAATTTATTCTAACATACATATACATATATAATGAATAGACTCTTCTATCTTAAGGGGTTACCTTATTTATGAGGATTTAGGAGTGGTTTACTCAATCTATTCTTCGAATGAAGTCACTTTTATCTTTGTAGTACAAATTTGTTATCTATTCCATCCCCTTAGCTTTTGTATAGATCTTTGCTTTCCATCTTATGTTAAGGATTTCTCTATCCATTTTCTTGTCTTGTGTCTTCTTTCTGAATGTGATTTGCTTAATTTCTTGATGTGAGAATTACCCTTCAGGTTTTGGACGTACTGAAATTTGCTATCTCATATTTGGTCCTTTCTGATTATGATTTCGGATGCTTTATTAGTTTTCGATCATGACGTTGGAAATCTCATCCTTTTATCTTTGTTTATACCCCTCTCTTGGGTTTCATCTTTGTCTTAGATGCTAGATAGATTTCCTTTTCCAACCCGTTGTTCTTTTGGGTTCTGACTTTTGATTTGAGTTGTAGACATATTTTTCCTTCTTCATCTGTTTGGTGACTCTTTTGGGCTTCCCTTGATTCTAAGGGATATAGTGTATGTTAAGTTGACCTTCCTCCATAAGGTTGTTAATGGGTGTTTAACTTGACCCTACCCCTAAGAGGTGAACTGTACGTTAGGGTCTTTCTGTTTTAATGGGTACCTTACCTGACTCTTCCTCTAAGAGGTGAACTGAATGTTAGTGGATTTGTCCCTCCCTCTAGGAGGTTCTATGGAAGAACATCGTAGGCATGTGTCCCTCCCTCTAGGAGGTGCTATGGAAGAATGTCATAGGCTTATGTCCCTCACTCTAGAGGGTGCTACGTAATAATAATATAGGCTTTAATATTTGTATATGAAAATCATTTTTATATGAAAATCACCTTTATATGAAAATAATTTTTGGCCAATTAAAATAGAGTCTCTTTTGAGAGAAAGAAGTTTTGTAATCGAACCTTCCTAGTATATCGAGGGGTTATCTTTAAAAAGGGGTTTGGATAAATGAATCTTTCTGATGAAAGAATCTTTTCTCAACGTTGCCTTTTGCAAGGGTTCTCTTACTGTTCTCATAATAGAGACACGGATCTCAAATAAGAGACTGGGAGGTCCTGATTCATGAACCAATAGTCTTTTCTTCGAGAATAAGATTCTCTAATCTGAGTTTTTGCCAATAAACTTTTGTTGACTTAAAACTTTTTTTGAAAAATTATAAATAGGCCTTCTTGCCAATGGTTTTAGAGACTTTGAAATATTAAGATTGCTTAGTTAGAAATCCTTTGTGTGCATTCATTAATGCTATATAATATCTCAAAAGGATTGCACAAATCAATTTTTGAAAGACATAGATATTTGTATTCCCCAAGTTGTAAAGTAATTGAAAATAGTTTTCCTGTGAAGATACGTTTGAGAAATTTCTTTTAAAACAATTTACCAAAAATAGAGTTGGTGTACATAGTCTTTCTCATAAATTGATGATGGATTGGTAGCGATCTAATATCTCATGAGTGTAGGCCTTTGTATTGCATTGATTGAAATATTGATAGTCATCTCGTATCAGGCATTTAAGCTGTCTTTTTCAGGTAACTAGAAATTTATTATGCACAAAGAGTGTGTTGAATGCTATGGACTGGTTTTGTTTTACCTATAATGACACATGAAATTTGAATCAGTACATGGCCAATTTTCAATACAAATCAAGTTAAAAAGATATGAAAAAAGAAACTACATGGTTGAACTAATGTTGCGATACTTCATGATTAGATAAAGGTCCACATTTTGAAGTTGCCAAGCTGCTTTCTTGTTATCTTGAATAAGATGTCTTTTTAAGTTTCATTAACAAACCCTTTTAAGAATTCTGACTTAATCATGTCTAGAAACGAAACCCAAAAATGCGGTATTTTTCGATTTCATGTCCATTTGTTTTATGGTAATCGCAGTAACTACCTCCATTATTTAGCTCTGGAACGTTCTGGATCTTATAAGGAATAGGAAAATTTTTGTTGTCCTCCACCATGGAGAATATGTGGGAGAGGGGATTGTTTAGGACTACATAACTGGATTCGAAAATCTTTTTTCGTCTTCCCCTCTAGTTTTCACCTTTCCTTGGTCTCTTGTCGTGATGCTTAGAATCGAATTTCTCTTCTTTACATTTCTGATGGAATTCTTTTATAGCATGATGCATTTTATCCATTGGAATAAACTTTTCCGCTCAAAGAAAGAAATGTTGTAGATCTCTACATCCAATAATATAAAAGGTCTTTCCAGAAAGGGGTTTGTTCGATCAGGGTGTTCAATCAACCCTGATCGAACTACCATAAGATTTTCTCTATTGGTTGTACTTTCTACTTTTAATTCTTTGGTGCTGAATCTGTTCAGTTTTCACCAAGCAGTACTCCTGGTTTTTTCTGACCTCTGCCAACAAGTTAAAGTCCATATTTGTATCTTTAAATATAGAAAATTGGGTCATAAAGTCACAAGTACATTGTTCCTAGGAACAGATGGTTTCCATTTAGTAATTCTGGTACCATTTGATAGCTGCTCCTTGAAAAGTAACAGGGAAAAGTTTGCAGCAAATTGCCTTAGGAGCATTATACAAGTTCATCCAGTTTTCAAAAGCTACAAGGTGATCATTTGGATGTATAGTCCCATCATATTTCAGTGGAGGAATTTAAATGTGAGGAGGGAGACTAGTTTCCATTCTTTCTTCTGAAACGGAAGTCTTTTGCAGGATAACATATTCTTATAGGTTAGAAATTTCCTTTTCTTTAAGCATGTCCATAATTATTTGGTGTAGGACGTCTTCCTAGTCGAATTCATTTTTGTGGCTACTTTTGCCATTTCTTTGGATTGGACTATTTGATTGTTCGAGGGACCTTTTTGCTCGACTTTCTTGGTTTAACTCTTGATTCTTTACCTTGTTTGGAGGTTGCGCTTCATCCTTTACTTCCATAATCCTAAATGATTCTTGAGATAGAGCTCTTTCAAGAAATTGTTGCATTGCTATCACTCGTTGTTGTGGGTTATGGACCTTAATCATGTTGTTTTCCAATCTTATTAGGGTTGAAGGTCACCCAATTTCCGTATTCTCTAAGTCAAAGTTTGGGACTATGTTAATTTCCAAAGTTGATAATGAAGCAACTTCTTCACTTAGTTTGTTGTTATTGTTTGTTGAACTTACCATTTTCCTCTTTTGAACGAAAGGCTTTATGTAATTAATCTGTGATAAAATTTATCAGCAATCGAATGTTCAAGCCCTCCTTCTAGTGCTAAATTATTTGACAAAAAAGTTTGTCAACACCTCAAAACGAAGCTTGGAGTAATAACGATTCCTTCAAAACCTACTTCTGAATAGATGAAGGAAGCTAACACTCTTCCAATTGGGAAAGATGGTTGAAAACACCACTTTAGCACCTTTCGTCACAATCGAAAGGCCAATTTTACCTTCAGAGAGTCCTTTCGAACTAGTTGGTTTGTGATTCTATCAGAAGCTCCTTTCGACACTACCATGATGGCTTAAGTAGGGACTTAGTGGTTCTAGAAATAGTTGAGCTGGAAGGGTTTCAACTTGGTCGAAGGGTTAGCACTTGTTATCTTGTAGATCTAAGCTAAAAATCTTGAGAAATGTGTGAACTAGGGGTATTGACCCATTCAAAGGGGATCCATTCGACTAGTTTGACAGCTGATTGATATATCTATGTAATACAAGAAACTTAATACTGCCATATATTCAAGATTATCATGATCTCACTTTTTATTGAACTAAGTTATATAAATTAATCAAATCCCCAATTTGATTTGGGAATTAGGGTTTACAAGCTTTTGAAATCGGATCCCTTAAACCTGACCCCTAGGGTCTTATTTATAGGTGCGGGTGGCACCTTTCGACCTAATGCTATTGACATGGTTGAATGGTCTATTTTCTTGCTTTCGCGCGCATCTCTAGAATCTCAGCTTCGACCTAGTCAAAAGGGTTATATTGCCGGCCTTCTGTTGGCATTAAAGATTAAGTTTCCTTCTTTCTTTCTTTACTCCATTCAACTTCGTCGGAAGGTGCTTTTCTTGATTGTTTCTAACATGTTCGAAAGGTTTTACTTGATAGCTTTTGACTTCATCAGAAGGTGTTTAGATGCACTTTCTACTTAGCTGCTTATGTGCTATTTAACCTAGCATGAGTGTTAGCCTTCGAAGATGTCGAAACATGTGTTTTATAGGTTTCGAATTAGTCGAAACACCATTAAGGAATTAGCTGCAGGCAACACCATTCGAAAGTGTTCTATTTGACTAATGCAGAACCTTATGCTTCGGTGTCAGTGGATGTGTAGTTTTTTCTCTATAAGTGAGAGAGGCTTTAACCAATTTGAAAGGCTAGCATAAGCTTTCAAATGGGTCGCCTTTGTTGAATGTTCTTATGACGGAGGTAAATGAAGATGAAACCAATCGTTGTGAATGGTATGGCGAAAAATGCTGAAAGTAAGTTATTCATTGCCTTTCGAAGGTAGCTTTCGACCTCGTCAAAAGCTCTTTGCTTATCCAATACTTTGTTGAAACTTCCTTTTGACCTCTTTGAAAGGTACTGCTAGTGCTATTATCTCCTTGTCGAAAACTTTATCAAATATTTAGATGGACCATCCTATTGCCTCCTGATCTTCGTCAATACTCTTGCTCCATTTAGACGGATAACAATCATCACCTTTCTAGTTTACTCTCTATATATCGAACATGTGGTGTATGCCATGGGATCCCAAATAGGTTGGTTACAACCAGGGTGATGTCATATTCAGTTTCTATCTAGGTGATATATGAGTGCCAAATAGGGATAGCCCGTTCTTGCCAGATGCGGAGGATTGTTTATGTATCCTCGGTACATTTCTCTAGAGAGGTACTGTACTAGTCCCTTACCAACGATTGTATGGAAACCGATTCTCCAATAAGTGACTATAGACTTGATTATAAACCTATTATGCCATCAAATTTAACCAATATAACAATTTCGGCTAAGATTCATTAGTTTAATTGAAAAGTATTTTAAAAAAGAATGTCATTAAAAATAATTTCCTAGATTTTGCATGCCAAATGTTTTGGTTATCATAAGGTAAAACCCATTTCATGTTTATACGCGGCATAGTCTTATAAGATACCTTTTCTTTTCAAATATCTGTATTTTGAGTTTCTCACACCAGTCTCATGATTGACTCGAGTTTATTTTTCTTTTCCTTGTACTTCGAGTCCCCTATTTCTCTGGTCGGCCAAGTATTTAGTTGATTTGGAGCATTTTGAAGCAATTTGGAGCATGAAGCATGGAGTATGAAGCATTTTAGATCTTTTTTTATTACCACCACTTTCCACTGTATTTGTACTATTTGTATGTGTCTACAATCATCTGTAAGGATAAGCCGTTATAACTATCCTAGTTGGGTTAACACACACTATCGCTATGATATCTCATTTTGAGAATGATTATATATACTATCTAAATGATTACAAGTTGTTAAATATGATGTGAGATTCTATTATTATTCTACCTTCTATCTTTATTTTCTTTACCCCATGATAATCTACCTCTTCGGCACTTGGATTTGCGGCACATGAATACCGGAGTTGTAGTTGTGTTGATTTCTATGGATCGAGGAGGTGGGTCGTCTCATTTGGTATTAGAGCTTATGGTTAAGTGAATAGCTAAGCTTGGATGGGGTCAACTCTTTAGAGATAGGATTAGTAATGCCCTAGAATGAGTTTAGACTGAGAGAGTGCACACTAAAAATTCTTATCCGAAAAAGTAAATTCAAATTATATGCTTATTCCCTAAGACATCTCATCTGTATATTCTAAAGATATTTCCTTACTATATGCAGATAATAGGATACGAGTGGAAAAAGAGGACGAGGTAGGGGAACGGGAGGTAGTAGTACCACAAACACAAATGGTCGAACTCCCACCGGCATAGTAATCGAAGAAGTAAAAATTCAAGTGCAACCCCAAATCAACTTTGCAACTTTGTGCAAGAAATATACCATTTTAGGAGGTAAACCGTTCAAGGGAACGGAATCCATTATAGAAGTTCAAGCCTGGATCCACTCCTGTAAAAGAATTTTCAAAGGGCTAAATATTGGAGATGAGCAGAAGAGATTATTGGCTTCTTGCCAATTATAGGATGGGGCTCTTGGCTAGTGGGAGTCCATTACTACGAGTGAAACGGAAGACAATTTTCCTTGGGCATGATTCAAGGAGGTATTGGAAGAGCACTATATGTCTGCATTTGGAAAATAATGCCTTTACAGAAGCTTATGGATTTAAAATAGGGAGAAATGTCAATAGAAGAGTATGCTAACAAATTCAATAAATTGCCATAATTTGGACCTAGTCTAATTGACACTCCTTTGAAAAAGAATGAAATGTTTATCTCTGGAATGAAGAAGCAATATCAAGACAGAATGACAACGCATGTGAAAGGGACTTTTGAGGAATTGGTGGATACAGGTTTCTGATATGAAACCCTAGACAAGAAAATTCAACCCACAATTCAAAGCAGTAGCAACAGCATTTGGAAGAAGAGAAAATTTAACCAGCAAGGGAAGAAATCGAGGCAAGGCAAGCCGAAGGAGATCATTTGAAAGATGTAATCTGTTGTAATTGCCAATAGAAAGGTCACCTTTCCACGACCTGCTAAAATCCTAAGACACAAAGGGGAACCTGCTACAATTTCCACAAACCAGGGCATAGGATAATGGAATGTCCATTAATAAAGAAAGGAGAGCATGCTAGATATTTTTCCATTAAAGTCGAATCTTCAACATCAACCGATGCAAAGGGAAAGGGAGTTCTGGAAGGTAAAATTGACATTAATAAAATATAGTTAGAATATTATTTGATACCAGGGCTTTCCGCAGCTTTATTTCCAAGAAACTATTTAATAGACTTGAACTTAAACCAAAAATATTAGATATTCCCATATGTATGTCTAACCCGATAGGCAGTACAACTAATCTCGTTATGATTTATAAAGGAATCCAAATTACCTACCTATCCTAAATTTTTCCATGTTTAAATAAAAAGTTATTCTTGATTGTAATAAAAGGACAGTACTACTGCAAAATAGAAGAGATGGACATTTTAAAATAAAATGCGAAAACCCTAGTCCAGTAAAAGAAAGTTTATATGTGCTCAGTTTATTCCAAAAACATCTAGAAGAAATTGAGTTATTGAGTTCCGCATAGACCTACTCCCCAATACAAGGCCATCTATTCACTCAATTCGAAAGATGGCTCCAAAAGAGAAGGATGAACTAAGAAAATAAATTGATGAGTTATTAAAGAAAGGACTGATAAGACCAAGTCGCTCAAGTTAGGGGGCAACGGTGGTCAGTGTTGCAAAGTCTGATGGCTCCCTGAGGTTGTGTATGGACTATAGAGAACTAAACGAAACAACGATAAAAAGAAAATATCCTTTACTCTGCATAGATGCTATGTTTGACCAACTACCTGAGGCTAGAGTATTCTCAAAAATGGACCTAGCCATACGATTCCATCAGCTAAGGATAGCATAAGATTGCATTCCTTTAACCATATTCAGAAGCTCAAATGAATTCTACAAATGGCTAGTTATGCCCTTTGGGCTAACAAATGCTCCCGTCCATTTTGTAGACCTTATGAATAAGGTATTTGGAGAAGTACTCAACAAATTCGTATTGGTCTTTGTTAATGACATTTTGATATATTTAAGGACCGTGGAAGAACAAGAAGAGCATCTTGAAAACTATCAGAAATATTGAGGAGAAATGTGTTGAAAGTTAAATTCTAAAAAATGCCACTTCTGGGAGAAAGAGATAAGATTCACTTGGACATGTTGTGTCAGGAAAGGAAACTGCAGTTGATCCAACAAAGATTGTAGCTATTCTAGACTGGAAACAACTACAAACTCCCAAGGACATTCGAAGTTTCTTGGGATTAGCAGGATATTAACAGAGATTCATTTGAGACTTCTCCAAGATTTCCACTCACTTTAAAAAGCTGACCATGAAAGATTCGATGTTTGAGTGGACATAGAAATGTGAAGAAGCCTTTCAAAAACTCAAGAAAATATTAACTAATACTCAAATATTAGCAACAACGGATGAAACCAGTGGATTTACCATATATACAGATGCTTGTGGGGAGGGAGTTAGTGCTGTTTTCATGCAGCATGGAAAGGTCATCGCTTATGCAAGTAGACAATTGAAGACCATGAAAAGAATTATGCAACACATGAGTTGGAGCTATTAGCTATTATGTTCGCATTAAAAATATGGAGACATTATCTACCGGATAAGAATTCATTATAGTCACTACAAGAAATTTTATTTTTGGTGGCGCACAAAAATGCTACTAAAACTTATGGTAGCGTTTTGATAAACGCCGTGATAAATCCTGCAATTAAAAATCCATGATGTTTAATTGCATTTATTTCAACGCCACTATAAATCCTTTTATTGCAGCATTTCGCAAACACGACCATAAATCTTTTTGTAGCGTTTTAAAGACGCCACCAAAAGGTTTTTTGGCGCTACCAATAGAATTTTCAACTTTACCCCTACTTTACGGTTGCGTTTACTCAACGCCACTATATGTATTTCTGTAGCGTTTTTTAAACGCTATTAAAAGTTGATGATCATTTTGCACTATTTTTTCATGCTATTATTTCCTGTTGATGGTCTATTTTGTTTCTACTATATCAATCAACAATCGCTCACATAATCATCATATTCAAATAATTAAAAAAACATATTAATCATATAATCAAATAGGATATCCATAACCATTCTAATATAATAGTCTTTTGAAAAAGTAACCAAACTCACATACAATAACCATTTGTATGCTAATTTACACACCAAGTACTAGTAATGTTATACCAAACTGGTGCTAACAAAATGCTCGATTACCCATAATTCTTTGTTGCATGCACAAGTGAAGCTAGAACCATAAAAGTCCAACCTTGCTTTCTTCGGAAATCCAATGCCTGCACAAGTGAAAGCACAACATATAGTCAAACAATTATTTTAATTCATAGGACTTTAAATCTGATATCAAATGAATTATATGATGATTAAATAGGGCCAACCAAGAAACATAGAAAGATTGATAGCTCATGAGACCATGTCACACCATTATATATGACAGAAACGCTACATAGGATCCCGATAGGTTATTTTTTTCCATAAAACTACCGAAAGCATCAGAAAATTGAATCATTTTCTGTTCATAATTAAATGAGTATACAATTATAGTTCCCATTTACTGATTATGGGGTAAAGGAGCGTATGGGTATTGGTGTAATAAAAAGGGTTTCAATTACAGGAAATTCACAGTTTGAAATTACTCTCTCTCTCTCAATCATACATAATATTGGAGATGATAATTAATAATGGGTACATTTGGAGACCTAAGTACTAGTTAGCAACTAGTCATACAAAATTAAATTTTCAACATTTGTAAGAATAACTGTGGAGTAGTTTATTATATATGATATATGTTTGTAGGAACAATACGATTGAGCAATAAATTGGGTAGATAACTGAGCCTTCTCTCGAAATTTATTTCGAGTGTTGTTTGGCAATAGGGCGATCTGAAGTCTGAACTTCATAAAGATATTTTAATGGAATTTTGACAGCATTGGATATGTTATACTTAGCTTGAGATATCACAATGAATTAGGCTCAAAGAATATCAATAAGTCCACAAATTTGGGATACTATCTTCCATTTAACATATTTCCATTATTCCACATCCACAATACCACATCTTTGTGGAATTTTTTTATAGAGTATAACTGTAGCATGATCAATAAAATATAGTAAGTGATTTTACCTGCCATTTGCATAGTAGAAGATAATATGACTGATTCTTTTTTTTTCAACTGAAAAACAAATATCAAAACGCACTAATAGAAAGTGATTTTACCAACCATTTGCAAGCAAACTAACCTAATAGAAAGTGTTTTTTTCCAACTGATTCTCTTTGGAACAGCAAGACTCACTCGGTTTTCTCTGCATGCTCGACCTCTTTCTTTTTCAAATCCACAACAACATCAATATAATCAGAACTTTCTCAAAGAATGTTCATAATTAAACAAAATGCATTATTGTAGCAGCATTCACAAGTTTGTATTCCTTACATTTTGCAAAAAGGAATTCTTGATGGTATGAAAATACAAAATGCCTAAATATCAACTACAAAATGCTTGAATATCAACTACAAAACTATATATTATAATTAACTTCTCTAATCTGGCACTCCCAATAACAAAAAGGAGTTACGTAAAAAATGTATTACACCCATATTATTTTTCATAATCCATAAAACATCACTCCTACTTAAAAAAATTGTTTTGATTATCCACATCAATTTATTTACAACTATGATTCTGCTTTTGAAATACCAGCCTCGTAAAAAACTCAATTTTGTAAATTATTATATTATTACCGTAATATTGTTTCATGCTATTTCAGGAGAAGGATTATATATGTTATGTTGCCAATACAGATAATTCTAACTAGATGAAATATATTTTAAGTTATATGGACAAGGAAGCATAAAAAACACAAAATAACTTCAAAGCCACCCCTTTGCTTATGTCACGATCATAGAATTAACTTATTTTGTAGCTACAAGATTTTGACCAACATATCTTGTTTTTTAGTGTGTTCTATACCCTTACAAGTGTGTTGTATGTGTTTGACATTATAATACAAACTTCTATGTAGACATTACGTGAGCCCTGAGACTCCATAATCACTTGGATTATGATAGAAGAACTTTGATACAAGCACTGTATCAAAATTTGATTCAAATTCTCTTGGCTATTGGCTTTTGTGATGTAAATCAAAATTACTTGGGCAAAAGTATTCATTTCATACAGCAACTTTTATCTCATAGCGCACATAACAAAAATTTAAAAAAAAAAATAAGTGTAACTGTATCAAATTTTGATACAAAATGACTGTAGCATAGTTATTTTTAGATTAAGAGAACCTTCTGTATAACAATCTTACCGACTGCGGATCTGATGCAACAAAACTGGTTAATTGCTTCTCGAACTAGTTTCTTACTTCAAACCAATCAAGTGAACCCCTAAAGTTCCATACCTTAAACATAATCATCATCTCGTATGTCATACTCTGAGAATGGTCATATAGCAGTTAAATTTAGCATCAAGGCATCCAAAATATTAAGGATGGAAGCATGGGTGTTTTTGTCAACTTACCTTCATCCATGACTAGACTAATCATTTAATCATTCTCTTTTAAAAGAAGGTTGCATCACTTTTCCCACTTCGCTCTCTCCTTAAGGATTCCCTTTCCACTTTCCTTGGTGAGAGGGAAAACCTGTAACAGAAATAATCACTATAATTGATTGATTTGTTGTGTAGTAGAAAGTAGATACTAACTAAACAAACAATACTTCCAAAAGTTGAATATTTTGAATCCAAAGCACCTGTATATAACGAACAAGAAACAAATGCTGAAGTAATGCAAAATAAATAAATTAGTGCAAGTGAAATATGGTAAATGATATTTCCATATGCACATATGTGGGGAGATGATAGGTAAATAATAACCTCAAGGCATGTATATTGTTGAAAACATATATTCAAGTTCTTGAATTATGCAAGGGACGAAGGAATATTCAAAGAGCCGGAGGACTCTGCTGTTTTTCGTCTTCTTTAAAAAAACAAAATGATAAAACAAAAATAAAAGCCCTCATATAATTTGGGGAGAAGTATATTCATCCCTATGACATAAACATAATAGAGATGCATAGTAAGGGTTATCGAATGAAATAAGAGTCGAATCGGTGTACGAATAAGATATTCAGCACAGTAAGATCGGGTTTCAGTATAATGGGCCAACACAAAGCCCAATAGAGTTCACAATAGTTTTTCTTTATAAATACCAAGAATACACAATGTATCAGTATTAAGAAATACATTTTGTTATTTTCCTCTTTCTGTTTTGCATACAGAAGTTGATAAAACAAATTCTGTTTCTTTCAAATTCTTTCTTGGTATTAGAGCATTCAAAATTGCTTAATAGCAAAAAGATCATCAGAGAATTGACATAAAGGAAGAAAACAGAAAACGCATCGTGCCATTAATCTCTCAGAGCAGTTTTCATCACAGAGATCAGGCTGCGCTTAAAAGATCATCAGAGCAATTCTCTTCATCTAATCGTGATTAATCGATCATACCTATGGTTTGTCAAAAGTTTCTACCTCATCGGGCAGTATTCCTGATCACATACTCCCCGAGCCTCGCCAAGAAATAAGTTGTAAGAGTCAATTTCATTATTCAATTGATCTTTGGCTGCACTTTTCATCAAGTGTGTTGATTCTTGCAGTTTTTCCTGTATAATTTCTTTAAATCTCACAAGTTCTTGAATATGGCTGAAGGAGATATTAACAACTCATCCACTTCTGAAGCAAGAACTACCAAGGTATATAATACCAATTTGTTTGATAAACAGTTGATTATTGATCGTAAACATTTTAAATAGTTCATTTCTAAACTATGAATCAATTATAATTTAAATTGATGTCTAACTAGTCAAAACAATAGATTATAAATGTATATAATAAAGTTACATAAATTATTTTACATCTTCAAAGTCTTTTTTTACCAATATTATAATAATTAGGATGTTCATAACTCAAATATTCAGCAAACAAAATAGCTAAAAATAGACCAAACCTGTGCCCATTCCCACCCTAAGTCAAAAATGGACCAGGCAAATTGAGGTTTTAAGTTTCAACCCGTTCCTTATCTAGCTTATCCCAATTTGTGAGCGAGTTGAACTCAGCTGATCCCTAACCAGATCTTATAGGTCATAAATTGGGCCCGACCCTTGCCATCTACTTGGGCGTAATGAAATGGAAGATCATGATTTCTCTTTTTCTTTTTTTAATGGATCGTGCTATCATAACTTCATCAGAAAATGCTTATATCTACACTATATGCAGTACAGTTGGAGCATCCAAAAGTTTGCAATTTGCAAAAAATTATACTTCATAGTTCATGGAACCAAAATACAAAACATCTAAACATCAACTAACTAAAATTTGTGTCGTTAACTTCCCTAAAATGCATACTAATGCAGTAATAAACGAGAAATGTTATGCATACAACAATTATTGCAAGTAGTTTAAGGTCGGGCTTGTAGGTGATGGTTACATTTGTTTCTCTTTTCCTATCTAATTGATGTTGTAAAAATTAGTTGTATGCGAAGCATAACTCATAATAAATAAATAAATTTGATATTTCCAAGAGAAAATTACGGCCTTTAAATTTTAATTTCTCAAACCTAAAGTCGGAAACAAATTTTGCAGTGATTAAAAAAAATTAAAACTGCAAGTTTCAACGAGATTAAGAAAAGAAGTAACGAACAGTCCAACTTCATTATTGTTTCAACCGATTAACTTTAATCACAATAACAAACACGATTTATAAAAATCATACCTAAAATTTTCTACGGTGAGGAGAAAACCACAGAAGAGTTGAAGCAACGATGACAATAAACTACAATGTAGAGACGTGGTGCAATGACGATGCAAAGAGAAGAATGGGAATCGACATTTGTTTGTTTGCTTTTGTTGAAGCAATTTGGGATTAGGTTAAAAATTTCTAAGTGAGAGAGTGCAAACATACCGGTTATGTTTATTGTATTTACGCGAAAACATTTTGATATGCGCAGGATAGTGAAATCTTTATGCCGTGTTTACAATACAGGTTGAAATGTTATTGGTTGCATTTAGGAAAAAAGGCCACCATTTTATGCAACCAAAGGATGATTTTCTTGTAGTGAGTTTATTTTATACAAAATGTGATTGCCCTAGTAAATAATATTTTTTCTTTAAATAGGTGAAAAGTATGAGCTCTTCACAGTCAACAAATCTTTGAAATATCTTTTCACTTAGAAGGACTTAAAAATGTGACAGCAAATTTGGTTGGAATTCCTCGCATCATATGATTTGAATATTCTATATACAGCAGGAAGGGCTAATGTTGTGGCAGGTGCTCTAAGTAGAAAGCAGACCATTGTAGCTCATTTTATGGTGCGTCCAACATTGATTTATTGAATAAAGGAGAGTCGACTCAAGGACACGATCATTGAAAAAATAGCCAGGGAGTGGAAAAGAATGTGATACCGAGAAGATGGGAAGGTTTCGAAGTAGATGAGCAGGGAATCTTAAGATTGAATGAAAGGATATGTGTCCCCATTGTCGATGGAATTAGACAAGAAGTTTTAATTGAATGTCACAACTCTTCACTCATAATACATCCAAAAGTTACAAAGATGTATAGAGACATGAAAAAGACTTTTTGGTGGGGAGGTATTAAGAGAGACATTTCTATCCACATGAGTGAATGTGCAAATTGTCAATAGATTAAGAGTGATCAACAAAAGACTACTCGACTACTCTAACCTCTTGAAATTCCCACTTGGAAATGAGACCAAATATCAATGGATTTCATAGACAGTTTGCCTCAAGAAAGGGGAATGTAACAACCCATAATTTTAATAAATATTTTTAATTCAATTCTAATTGAAACTTTGATTTTTAATTATTTGAAATTTGAAATTTTGGAATTTTCCAATATAATTTTGGATTTTGTTTATAAAATATTTTCCAAATACAATAAAATAAACATTTTTTGAAATTTTTATATTTTGGTCAACTGAAAGTCAAAGTTTGACCATAGTTGAAAAGTTTAAATTTGAGTTTTTTTTTGTAATCTTTTTCTTTGAAACTATATTTCATTCTGATGTTCGTGCTGCATTTCATTTCGTGAAATTCCATTTTATACTTTTTAAATTTGATAACTTTCAGCGTTTTTGCACGCGATTATTTCAGCATTCTTCTACTTATTTTCTATTATACATTTTCCTACTTCATTATAGTTCATTTTATATTTTCTATTCTCTATTTATTTTTATTTTTCCATTCTCTATTTTCTATTTTCTTTTAGTTGATTTTTTAGGCTTGGAAATTCAAAGAGTCTTCGGTTTATTTGCTTGGAAATTAAGTAGGCTCTGCATTTTCCACCCTCTTCAATTTCTTGCCGTTCACAATGCTTCCTCATAACCCTAGCCGCCACTTCTATTTGCAAATCATGTACAAAAGTTTCTCACCTCATCTCAAAAATTCATTTGCGTCCAGAGAAAAAAATACAGTAAGTCATGACCTCCTCCTACTCTTCTCTTTTCTCTTTTATTTTTCCTTTTGTTCTCTAATTATTTAGCTCGGCCACACCATGCTAGCCGACCTCATCTCACCACTCCACCAACTCCATGATCGGCCACATCTCCTCTTCATCATCCCCATGCCATAGTCGTGACCATAACACAAAAACCCTTCACCAAAATTGAAAAAACTCCTCTTGATCCATGCTTTTGTCTCCACTTGACCTTTTCCTTTCCACTCCTCTTCATATCCTTGCCTAGCTGTGCCTATGACCACCATAGCAAAGCCTAGCTTGTCTCTAAACATCATGGCCGACAAAGTATCGTGATGGCCGAGCCCACTTGATTGATTGAAGCAAGCTTATTGTAGGATCGATTTCACCCTAGAGGGGGGTCAATAGGGTGATGCTATTAATTATAAAAATTAATTGCGGAAGCTTATAAAAATATTTCACCATAGATATATCAAAATTATAGCAGCACAGATAATAGCAGTATAATAAATGCAGAAATAGAACGACACAGAATTTACCCAGCTTCGGCAAAACCCTGCCTACGTGCTGCCTCCAAGGTTTCTACTAGAAATTAAGTAGTCACAAGCTTACACACGTTAACTCGCGAAACCCGCTACTGACTAACCTAACTCTATGCTTAAAACCCTGCCACAACTCAGCCACTGAGTTGCGAATTCTCAAACTACGCCACGTAGTTTGTTCCCTAGTCACATGACTAGAATTTACAATGGTTTAAAATTGAAAATACAATTAAAACACAATTAAAAAAACAAAATGAACCCTAATTGTAATTAAGAGCCTTATATAATTTTAAGACCCCAAAACTAATATATCGGCCGGCCCAATAATTATTCTTTCTTTATATCTTTTATCGTCCCATTCCTTTGTTTGTGATGGCGGCTCTTGTTTCTTCGTTCGTTCTTCTTCCTTTAAAAAATTAGGGCTTTTCGAAAATTCGAAGGATGCCGACTTGAAATATTCGATTGAATATATGATTCATCGTTCCCTTTTGTCAATCGATGGGCTCTTGGATTTGCTTCGACTGCTTCGAATTTGATCGTGTTTGAGATGGCTTCGGTATGTAATTTATTCCTTTTTTCTTTTCTGTTATGCTTGATTGAACTCGATGATTAATTGTCGATGATGATTGTGGGTTCTATATGCGTTCGATCTCCTTTATTTGCATTCGTATATATTTGTTTGAATTTGTCAATTGATTTGCTCGGCCGTTCGATTTCGTTTAGATATTGATGATTTCTTTGACTTAATCAAACTCGTATACTTGGTTGACATGGTTTCAATTTTGAGCTGTTCAATATCCTTGGCCATCACGGTTTGATTTTCATTTGACTTCGGTCTTTATTTTGTGTATGCGAATCCACGTCTTCGTTCAGTAACACACGGTTTTGACTTTGCACTGCAGTTGTCTTCGACTGTAAACTTTATTTTGTGACGTAAAAAATAAATATTGGTCTTGTTCAACATTTGCCATGCTATTCACTGTCTCTGGTATCATTTTTGGTTTGCATTGTTTTGTTACTTTGAGTTGTATTATTGAAAACTGTAACTTGATGGTTTTATGGCACTGCTTACTGTCATACTCCCATGGTATTGTTGTAGACCACTTTTGAACCTTCCTTTGAGCTTCACTGATATTAGAGTTATTCTTCTTCATATTGTTGTTAATTGATGTTATGGCTGTCTTGAACTCCATGTGTTGTCGTAGTGTGGTTTCGTCTTGAACTGTGCAGTATGGTCCATGAATGTAAGATATCGAACTGGCATATGCTTTTTACTTGGTTCATGCCATGGTTTAGTACACTGTTCACTTGTATCATTTTGAAATTCCTGATGCACATTTTCGACCTGATACTTGGTCAATTTGATGTATCATTTTGAAATTCATGACATTGTGGTCTGGTTCCTTCAAGTTGTGTGTTGTGCCTTGGTCTTTGTTGATCTCTTCGTATTGCTGTTAGCATTGCGTTTGTTGTATATATGAACTTAGTTCATATGTATGCTATGCACTGAGCATTGCTTCGAGTAAGTTCCAATGTTTCTTTGTTGTTGTGTCACTGTATTGGTTTCATGTGTTGCTTCATGTATTGCTGCCCTTGTATTTGCAGTTTCATTTTGTGCATTTGTGATTGACTAGTTGTCTTGGAGGTCCTGTTTCATGTTGGCTTGAGCCTGGGCATGTGTACTATCTATGATATGTTGCTCCCGACCATTTTACTGCATTTGGATTGATTTTCGATTTGCATCTGAGTTGAATCCAGCTTTTAGCTCGGATTTGACCTTGTGCTGAAAGTTGTGACATTATTTTATTGCACTTGTGTTGAATCCGGTATTTTGGGTTTGACCTATGCTCACCTGCCCCTGTAAATTTATCAAGTGTATATATCGGTGTGCACGGCCTTGTGGCATATACAGTGATACACTGTGTATGTCACAAGCTGTTCGTGTATGATGAATTGAAAATTAAATGATGACGAACAACCCAAATAACCGAGGCAAAGATTATTTTCAAAATTCACATTTTGTTTTTTTACTGCAAAAATATTTCTTTTTCAATTTTACTGCGTCAGTATTTATTTTTGAAGATTGCTCAGATGCTGGATTCATATTGGAAGTGAAGTTGAAGATAAAATACGAGTTGAGTGATATGTAGTGAGGACATTTGTAAATGAAAGATTGTGATGAAATTGAATTTATATTGTAATCAAAATTGTGTATGTATAGTGAGAGCTCGAATTTGTACTATTCAAAATTGTAATAAATATTTGTTTGAATAAAACAATTCTGTTTGAATTCAAATTCTGTGTTATTTATTTTTATTCAGCAAATATTTATTTAATCTATGAAAAAATAAAATAGTACATTAACAAATACATTTACAAAAATATATATATATATATATGTTTATTATCATCAAACAAAAATCATATAATCGCACATTCAACACTTATGTCATTTTTTGGTTCACAATTCTCATTGTTTAATCCATATTTGTTTGTGTTAAATCATATACTTATAATTGTTTTATTCATTTGTTTACAAGATTTGGATTTTGGTATTATTTCTTCTCGAATTTAGTCATGCCTTTTCGTGCTTTATGGAGTTTGGATTTTTTATTTTGAATTTGATATCTAGATTTAGAAGGTGAGTTATTCAACCTAGACAAATCGTACTTATATAAATGTGGAACAATGTCACTTGAATTGTAATAGTTGATATACTATGTTATATGCTCACATCTACCTGTTATCTGACATTATATGATGATATCACCTGATTATATATCTGTTGCATCACGTGACATCATATGATATGTTTTACTATTTATTTTATTTATTGTTTCTCACACTGCAACTTCCCTGTAGAATAGAATCACTATGGGTTGAAATGATACATACCCAGTGGGTATTAGAATAAGGAAAAATCGTTATGAGCTGAAATGATGGGCTCGATCGAGTTTTATTTATTTTATTTGACTTGGGATTGCGGGTTTGAAATGATAGGACCCGGATTTTTCTTTTTAAATTACAGATTGAAATGATACATATCCGTATCACTTGACCTAGGTTAGATAATTATATAAAGATCCGTGGTTAATTTTAAATATTTTCTAAAGATTATCAAGTATATTTGAAATATAAAATATGAAATTTTAACTTAAATTGGATGTAAATGATTTAAATAAATGTTATAGTGATTTCTATAATTTAAATTGTATAAGCAAATTAATGATTAAAATGTAAAATTTGATTTGACTTGATAATTAAAAATTTAGGGTTTAAATAGAATTTTAAGCTTAACTTAGTGATAAAAATATTTATTTACGAAATGGCTATGTTAAATAAAATATTAAGTTATTTGTTGAAATAAAAGTTAAGCAATTGATAAGTATTTGATTTAACAAATGAATTTTAATTTAAATTGGATATTTATTAATAAAATGTTATTTATTTAAAATTATTAGTCAAGTAATATCGAAATAAATAATTTTGAAAAGTGAAATAAGTTTGATAAGTTAAAAATGAGAAAAGTTGAAGATATATTGTTTTAAAGGGTATAGTAAAGCTTATAATAGAAATTATAGCGTTTCAGAAATGCCACGGTTTAATGAACTGTGTTGAATATACTAAAGATACCTACAGCAGCATTTCTGAAGTACTACAGTTTCTGAAATTGAACTACATGTTGAAAATACTAAATAAACCTACAATATCATTTCTGAAGTGCTGCAGTTTCTGAAATTTGAACCATGTGTTGAAATATTAAATAAACCTATCACAGCATTTCTAAAGTGCTGCAGTTTTTGAAATTTGAACTATGTGTTGAAAATACTAAATAAACCTACCATACCATTCCTAAAATGCTGCAGTTTCTGAATTTAAACTATGTTTTGAATATAACTAAATACCTACTGCAGCACTTTACAAGTGCTGTTGTTTCTGAAAATGACGATGTTTTTGAAATATTGCTATATCTACCGTAACATTTAATAAGTGCCGGTGTAGCTGAAATTTATAATATTTTGGAAACTTCATAATTGAATGAATGAACTTAGGAAGGCTACAACTTTGAAATGAATATTATTTAACATTGAATTTAAATGGTTTAAATGAATATGTTTTAAAGTGAAATATAAACCATTTTGAAATTTATAACCACGGGTAATAATAACGTTTGGTTGTTAAAGAGATAGGGATCAGATATGGACATACTCTCTGTCGTTGCCGAAAACTACTTTAACAACCATGTACGCGATGGAGAGTCCAGAATGAAGTAGGATGGTGGCGACGTTCTATTGAGGTATATATGTGGACCCGACTCCGGTGAGTTGGCATAAGGTGGCTAAAACGAGAGCAATTCCGGGCCAGTGAGGTAGCTCCTCTTATCGGACACACATCGTCGTATGTCATTCTATTACTTTGTGATTGATTGGTGAACACCTTTGATTTTAGGAGTGTGGCTCGAGGTGGGCGGTAGTGGCTTCTACGCATCACCATCAGTCCAGAAGCGTAATTGGTTTATTTACCCTGGCATTGCCTCGTGCCGTGTCACCTACCCTAGCACGCCTTGTACGAGTTTTATTTGTATCGTACCTATGGGGTATTTGTGGTAGCCTCCTGATCTGGAGGTACGATGGTACTGTATAGACTATTGGAACTATAAAATGTGTTAAGGGGGATATGGGTAACGTCGTAATGCTATTTTTAAATATATTATACTTTACTTTAGACATTATTATAATAGCATATATTACTACATAGTAAATAGTTTAATGGATCCTCAAAGGATGGACGGCCCCAAGCATCCTTTAAGTTACTTGTGCATTTTATTACAGTTCACTTGAGTTGGTTTACATTATATAAGTATGCATGTCCTGACTCGAGTGTTTGTGTTTATTTTCTTACGCTCGGGTCAGCCTGAGTATTTCAGCTTTGGAATTCACCTTCTAGAGCTAGGATTTGCTGGAGATCATCATTTATCTATTTGCTTTCTTTTATTTAAGTATTTCTATTTAGCTTTAGTACTAGTGGACATTTATGTATCTGAGATTTCTGTTTATTTACTTTTCAGACTCTATATTTTGTACTAGTTTTGAGACTGTGTTTGAAACTGTGTTGTCGTAGCTTCATGAATTACTACTGTTGTTTTATTTTCCACTGCGAGTTATTTTGATTTATCTGTGTTTGTGATTTTGTGATTGGTTTTATTTGCTCTAAATTATATTACAATCTACTGTTTTGAATTATTCAAGTCAGACATGTGTGGATTTATTGTCGATTTGAATGGTCCAAAATAGTGGGTCGTTATATTTGGTATCAGAGCTTTGCTTTTAGGAAAACCTTAGCCGGTGGAGCAAAAACTCATTGGAGATAGGATAGAAATACCATAGAATGAGTGAAATCAATCTTGAAATCCTTTCTTTGTGAGAGAACGTATTTTAAAGTGTAAAATGATTTTTCAAATGATTTTCAAAGGATTTTTTTCAAAGAGTATTTTGATATAAACTTTTCTTATTTTGAAGTCATTTTTTTCTTAACTTCCTTCTTTTCCTTATCCACCTTGTTAGTAATGTCTTTGTTAGGATATTCAATTATCGTTGCATCTTCTCTTATCTTATCTTATCTAATCTTGTTTTTTTCTCAACTACCTCTGTCCTAAAATTCATTTTGATTTTTCAGGATGGATCGAAGGAACGCTATAGGTAGGGGACATGGTGTTACCCCGGCTCCTGAGCCTGCTACACCAGTCAGGTTCACTAAACTCTGTAAGGAATACACTGAGCTTGGTGGCACCAAGTTCACCGGATCTGAGAGCATCATTGAAGCTCAACAGTGGTTGAAGGATTTGGAGAAGATTTTCTCCGGTCTTGAGATCACTAATGCCCAGCAGCATCAGTTGGTAGCTTGGCAATTGAAAGGAGCAACCTTGGATTGGTGGGAGTCCGTCACAGCCTACACTGCTGTGGCTGACATTTCTTGGGAACAATTTAGGTATCATCTTCTGTTTGTCTAGAATTTGGTTCAGTTTCTCTTTTTGAAATCCGTCTTATGTTCTGTATCGTTCTTTAGGGATTCTTTTCTTGTGAAGTGGATGCCCGAGGCAGGAAAGTCTCAGCTGTATCGGGAATTCATGGATCTCAAACAGGGTGATATATCTTTTGCTGAATATGAGAGGAAGTTCAATGAACTTTCTAAGTTTGGCCTTAATCTGATTGACACTCCTCTCAAGAAGAATGAGAATGTCATTGCTGGCGCTCGTGTGGAGTACTATGATCGTCTCATTGCTCATGTGCATAGTCCTTTCACTGCTCAAATGGACATGGCCATTAGATATAAGAATCCTACTTCTAAGGATCCTCCAGCTGCCCGTTCTGCTTTAGCTCAGTCTTTTTCTAGTAATCCTAGGAAGAGGAAGCCCAACTTTCGCCATCAGAAGAGGAATCAGAACAAGACTCCAGGGTTGGGATCATCTTCTTCATTTCAGAGGCAGTCTGTAGACCTATCTGCCATCACTTGTTTTAGATGCAATCAGAGGGGATACTATGCTAATAGCTGGTACTTCTATCCCTCCTCCAGCTCAGTTGACCAGGCGTGATCTCTGCACATTTGTCTACAACCTGGCCATTTCAAGAAGGACTGCCCTGCTCAGCAGAAGGGCAAGTCATCGGGTATTTTTGCTGTGACTTCTGCATTTTCACCAGCTCCACCTCCTGCACCTGCACCTGCTCTTACTCCTAGTAATAACCAAGGTACACTTCAGGGCACTTTTTCTTTGTTTAACTTTCCTATCCGTGTTCTATTTGATACTGGAGCTTCCCATGACTTTATCTTTGTGGATCTTTGTAATAAATTTGAGCATCATCTTTCCCTCGAGTTTGCTTCTGTTCCTTTTTGTGTTTCAAATCCTATTGGTGGTTCTACGAATCTTAGTAGGATTTGTAAGCAAGTGAAGTTTCTCTATCTTGATCACCATTTCAGTGGTAATTTCTATGTTCTGGGTTTTGATGCTTTTGATATATTGCTTGGAGGTGCTTGGCAGAAGAGGCATGATGCCTTTATCTCTTGTAGTAAGCGGTTCCTATTTCTCTTGTAGATGATTTTGGTAATTGTTTGGTGATTCAATGCAGTTTGCCTTAGGTTATTGCTGCCAGCTGTATTTATTCTCTTGATGCTTCTCCTCGTGATATTCATTCGATTCATGTGGTTAAACTCTATCCTGATGTATTTGGTGAAGTCACTTCTTTACCTCCTAAGTAGGAAATTAATTTTCCTATTGATCTTGTTCCTGGAGCTCGACCTGTAGTTCTTCCACCCAAAAGAATGGCAGCCCGTGAGAAGGTTGAGCCGAGGAAGAAAATTCAGGACTTGTTCTCTAAGGGTATGATCAGACCTAGCCATTCAGAATGGGGAGCAACAGTAGTTTTCGTCACTAAGTCCGATGGTTCTTTGAGGATGCGTGTTGATTATAGGGATCTGAACAGGCTCACCATGAGGAACAGATATCCTACTTATCGCATCAATGATATGTTTGATCAACTCCATGGAGCTACTGTTTTCTCTCAGCTTGATATTGCCATAGGTTTTCACCATCTCAGAGTTGCTGAGGAAAGTATTCCTGAGACTGCTTTTCGTACTGCGAATGGTTTTTATGAATGGTTAGTTATGCCTTTTGGGTTGATTAACGCTCCTGCTTTCTTTATTGATTTGATGAATCGTGTCATTCGTGATGTGCTTAATAAGTTTATTCTAATCTTTGTCTATGATATCCTTGTCTTCTCCAAGAAAAGGGAAGAGCACAAGTCACATTTGAAATTTGTTCTGGGGACTCTTAGAAATCATCAGTTAAAGGCCAAATTCTCAAAATGCCATTTCTGGAGAGATGAAGTCCGACTTCTTGGGCATATCGTTTCTAGTAATGGAGTTTCTGTTGATCTAGTCAAGATTGCCGTGGTCAATGTAAGTCTTTCCTTTCTTTTCCTTCTGCTATTTGATCATTCTATCTTTTCTGTGGACCTTATTTCTCCCTATTCTGTTACACGATTGAGAAACTTCTAGGACTTCAACTGATATTCGCAGCTTTCTGGGCCTCGCCGGTTATTATCGGAGATTCATTGAGAATTTTGCTCAGATTTCTACACCTCTCACTTCTTTAACTCGAAAGAATGCTAAGTTTATATGGAGTGATCAGTGTGAAGCTGCATTCAATGAGTTGAAGCGTAAGCTTACTTCCGCTCCAGTGCTTACCATTCCGAATGGAAATAAGGGATTAGTGTGTACACTGATGCTTGTCGTGAGGGTTTGGGAGCTATTCTGATGCAAGATGAGAAGGTGATTGCAAATGCTAGTCGCCAGTTGAAGACCCATGAGGCGAAGTATGCAGCTCATGATTTGGAATTGCTTGCTATTGTCTTTGCTTTGAAGCTTTGGAGGCATCATCTTTTGGGTGCTAAGTATGAGCTCTTTACTGATCATCGGTCTATGAAATATATCTTCACCCAAAAGGATTTGAATCAAGGGCAGGTTAGGTAGCTTGAGTTCCTTGCTTCTTATGATCTTGACATTAGCTACATTCCTGGGAAAGCTAATGTTGTAGCTGATGCTTTGAGTCGGAAGAAAGCTATGTTGTGTCAGCTTGTTGTTTCTTCTTCTACTCTATTGAACCGTATCATTGCTAAGCAGGATGAGGATGAGATTCTTAGGCCTATGAAGGAGAATATTCGTAGTAGAGTTGGTGGAAGTAGTCTTGATGGTAGTGGAGCTCAGATCGATGATAGATGTATTTTGAAGATTAATAATTGGATGTGTCCCGAATGTTGATGGATGGAGGCAGGAGTTACTTAGGGAACATCATCGATCCAGACTTTCTATTCATCCTGGTGTGACGAAGATGTATCAGGACATGAAGAAGCTTTATTGGTGGAGAGGTAAGAGGAGCGATATATCTATCTTTGTTAGTAGGTGTGCGACTTGTCAGCAAGTCAAGGCAGATCACCAGAAGACCCCTGGTTTATTGCCGCCCCTTGAGATTCCCAATTGAAAATGGGAATAGGTTTCCATGGATTTTATTGATGGCTTACCTAGGACTCGGAGGGGTAATGAGAGTATTTGGGTTATTGTGGATAGATTGACCAAATTAACACATTTCATTCCTGTCAAATCTACCCGTTCTGCTTCTAGTCTGGCTGAGATTTATGTGAGAGAGATTGTTTATCTTCATGGTGTTCCTATCAGCATTGTTTGTAATCGAGATCCTATCTTCACCAGTTAGTTTTGGAAAGCTTTGCAGGAATCTTTGGGTACTCGTCTGAATCTGAGCACTGCTCGCCATCCGCAGACCGACGGTTAAACAGAAAGAGTGAATCAGATTCTAAAGGATCTTCTTTGTGCTTGTGTTCTTGATTATGGAGGATCTTGGGAAGATCATCTCCATCTTGTTGAATTCACCTACAACAATAGTTATCCGGTATATTTTCCAATCTCTATTTTGATCTTATCTTAGTCTTTTGTCTATCTCATTTAATCTTTGAACTCATGCTGGTATTGAATATCTCCATTTGCTACTCTTTATGGAAGACCCTGTTGATCTCCATCTTGCTGGATTGAATCCGGCAATCATTTGATTCTTGGTCCTGATGTGATGTTGGAGGCTTCTGAGAAGGTTGAGGAGATTAAGAGGAAGATGAGGATTTCTCAGGATAGGTAGAAGAAGTATGCTGATCGGCGTAGGAGGATTTTGGAGTTTGCTGTTGGTGATTTGGTTTTCCTTAAGGTCCCTCCCTTAAGGAATGTGATTCGATTTGGTCGTAGAGGGAAGCTTGCTCCTAGATTTGTTGGTCCTTTCTATATCTCTGAGAGGATTGCTTCTTTGGCTTATCATCTGGATTTGCTTGAGAAATTTTCTGGAGTGCATAATGTATTCCATGTTTCGCATCTTCGTCGCTATCTGCATGATCCATCTTTGATTGTCCAGCCTTCTGCTCTCGAGAGTTTGGATATTGAGTCTAATCCGACTGTCGAGAGGAAGCCACTTCATATTATTGAAAGAAGTACGAAGCAGCTAAGAAAGAAATCTGTCAACCTAGTCAAAGTGCAGTGGAGTACGGATGATCGGGATTGTACCTGGGAGATGGAGGAGAGCATGTGTGCTTCGAATCCGAAATTGTTTGTTCCAGGTATTATTTGCTTTCTATCTTATCTTTCCTTGTTTTCGTGTCTCGTTCCATTTCGAGGACGAAAAGTTTTGAGTGGAGGAGAGTGTAACAACCCATAATTTTAATAAATATTTTTAATTCAATTCTAATTGAAACTTTGATTTTTAATTATTTAAAATTTGAAATTTTGGAATTTTCCAGTATAATTTTGGATTTTGTTTATAAATTATTTTCCAAATACAATAAAATAAACATTTTTTGAAATTTTTATATTTTGGTCAACTGAAAGTCAAAGTTTGACCACAGTTGAAAATTTTAAATTTGAATTTTTAATTTCTAATCTTTTTCTTTGAAACTATATTTGATTCTGATGTTTGTGCTACTTTTCATTTCGTGAACCGTTTTATACTTTTTAAATTTGATAAATTTCAACGTTTTACACGCGATTATTTCAGCATTCTTCTATTTATTTTCTATTATACAATTTTCTACTTCATTATATTTCATTTTCTATTTTCTATTCTCTGTTCTATTTTTATTTTTCCATTCTCTATTTTCTATTTTCTTTTAATTGATATTTTGGGCTTGGAATTCAAAGATGACCTCGGTTTATTTGCTTGGAAATCAAGTAGGCTCTTCATTTTCTACCCTCTTCAATTCCTAGTCCTTCACAACCCTTCCCATAACCCTAGCCGCCACTTCTATTTGCAAATCACGTACAAAAGTTTCTCACCTCATCTCAAAAATTCATTTGCATCGAGAGAAAAAAATACAGTAAGTCAAGGCCTCCTCCTTCTCTTCTCTTTTCTCTTTTCTTTTTCCTTTTGTTCTCTAATTATTTAGCTCCGCCACACCATGCTAGCCGACCTCATCTCACCACTCCACCACCTTCATGATCGGCCGCATCTCCTCTTCATCATCCCCATGCCATAGCCGTTACCATAGAACAAAAACCCTTCATAAAAATTGCAAAAACTCCTTTTGATCCATGCTTTTATCTCCACTTGACCTTTGTCTTGCCACTCCTCTTCATATCCTTGCCTAGTTGTGCCTATGACCACCATAGCCGAGCCTAGCTTGCCTCTAGACATCATGGCCGAGCAAAGTATGGTGATGGTTGTGCCCACTTGATTGATTGAAGCAATCTTATGTCACTTTTTGATTCATAATTCTAATTGTTTAATCCATATTTTTTTGTGTTAAATCATATACTTATAATTATTTTATTTATTTGTTTAAAGGATTTGGATTTGGGTGTTACTTCTTCTCGAATCTAGTCGTTCCTTTTTGTGCTTTGCGGAGTTTGGATTTTGTGTTTTGAATTTGATCTCTAGCTTTAGAAGGTGAGTTATTCACCCTAGACAAATCGTACTTATATAAATGTGAAACAATGTCACTTGAATTGTAATAGTTGATACCATGTTATAAGCTCACATCTGCCTGTTAGTTGACATTATATGATGACATCACCTGATTATATATCTATTGATCACCTGACATCATATGATATGTTTTATTGTTTATTTTATTTATTGTTTCTCACATTGCAAGTTCCCTATAGAATAGAATCACTATGGGTTGAAATGATACGTACCCGAATAGACATTAGAATAAGGAAAAATCATTATGAGCTGAAATGATAGGATCAAGCGATTTTTATTTATTTTATTTGACTTGGGATTGCGGGTTTGAAATGATAGAACCCGGATTATTCTTTTTAAATTATGGATTGAAATGATACATAACTGTATCACTTGACCTAGCTTAGATAATTATATACAGACCCGTTGTTAATTTTAAATTTTTTCTGAAGATTATCAAGTATTTTTGAAATATAAAATATGAAATTTTAACTTAAATTGGATTTAAATGATTTAAATAAATGTTATAGTGATTTCTATAGGTTAAATTGTATAAGCAAATTAATTGTTAAAATGTAAAATTTTATTTGACTTGATAATTAAAAATTTGGGGTTTAAATCCAGTTTTAAGCTTAACTTAGTGATAAGAATATTTATTTATGAAATGAGCATGTTAAATAAAATATTAAGTTATTTGTTGAAATAAAAGTTAAGCAATTTATAAGTATTTGACTTAACAAATGAATTTTAATTTAGATCGGATATTTATTAATAAACTTTATTTATTTAAAATTATAAGTCAAGTAATATCAAAATAAATAATTTTGAATGGTGAAATAAGTTTGATAAGTTAAAAATGAGAAAAGTTGAAGATGTATTGTTTTAAACGGTATAGTAAAACTTATAACAGAAATTATAGTGTTTCAGAAATGCTGTGTTTTAATGAACTATGTGTTGAATATACTAAAGATACCTACAGCAGCATTTCTAAAGTGCTACAGTTTCTGAAATTGAAATATATGTTGAAAATACTAAATAAACCTACAATAACATTTCTGAAGTGCTACAGTTTCTGAAATTTGAAATATGTGTTGAAATACTAAATAAACATACCATAGCATTTCTGAAGTGCTGAAGTTTCTGAAATTTGAATTATGTGTTGAAAATACTAAATAAACCTACCATAGCATTCCTGAAACGTTGCAGTTTCTGAATTTGAAATTTGTTTTGAATATAACTAAATACCTACTGTAGCACTTTGTAAGTGCTGCTGTTTCTGAAACTGAACTGTTTTGAAATACTACATTACCTACCGTAGCACTTTATAAGTGATGTTGTTTCTGAAAATGAAAATGTTTTGGAAATATTGCTATATCTACCGTAACATTTTATAAGTGCTGTTGCAGCTGAAATACACAATGTTTAGGAAATTTCATAATTGAATGAATGAACTTAGGAAGGCTACAACTTTGAAATGAATATTATTTAACAATGAATTTAAATGGTTTAAATGAATATGATTTCAAGTGAAATATAAACCATTTTGAAATTTATAACCACGGGTAATAATAACATTTGGTTGTTAAAGAGATCGAGATCGGATAGGGATCGGATATGGGCAAACTCTCTGTCGATACCGAAAACCACTTTAACAACCGTGTACGCGGTGGAGAGTCTAGAATGAAGTAGGATGGTGGTAACGTTCTATTGAGGTATATACGTGGAACCGGCTCCCGTGAGTTGGCATAAGGTGGCTAAAACAGGAGCGATTCCGGGCTAGTGAGGTAGCTCCTCTTATCGGACACACTTCTTCGTATGCCATTCTATTACTTTATGATTTATTGGTGCGCACCTTTGATTTTGGGAATGTGGCTCGAGGTGGGCGGTAATGGCTGCTACGCGTCACCACCAGTCCATATGCATAATTGGTATATCTACCCTGGCATTGCATCGTTGTGCCGTGTCACTTACCCTAGCGCGCCTTGTACAAGGTTGATTTATGTCGTACCTATAGAGTATTTGTTGTAACCTCTCGATCTGGAGGTACGACGTTACTGTATAGACTATTGGCACTATAAAATGTGTTAAGGGGGATATGGGTAATTCCTTAACGCTATTTTTAAATATATTATACTTTACTTTAGACATTATTATAATAGCGTATATTACTACATAGTAAATAATTTAACGGATCTTTAAAGGATGGGTGATCCCAAGCATCCTGTAAGTTACTTGTGCATTTTATTATAGTTCACTTGAGTTGGTTTACATTATATAAGTATGTATGTCCTGACCCAAGTGTTTGTGTTTATTTTCTTATGCTCGGGTCAGCCTGAGTATTTCAGCTTTGGAATTCACCTTCTAGAGCTAGGATTTGCTGGAGATCATCATTTATCTAGTTTCTATATTTTATTTCAGTATTTCTATTCAGCTTTAGTACTAGTGGACATTTTTGTATCTCGGATTTCTGTTGTATTTATTTTCAGATTCTATATTTTGTACTAGTTTTGAGACTGTGTTGTGGTAGCTTATGAGCTACTACTGATGTTTTATTTTCCGCTGCGAGTTATTCTGATTTATCCGTGTTTGTGATTCTGTGATTGGTTTTATTTTCTCCAAATTATATTACAATCTATTGTTTTGAATTATTCAAGTCAGACATGTGTGGACTTATTATCGATTTGAATGGTCCAAAATAGTGGGTCGTTACAGGGAACAAAGGCATTTAGGCAATCATAGATCAGCTAACTAAAACCATGCACTTCATCCCTGTAAAGCCAACACAAACTGCTGCACGTCTTGTAGAAAAATATATGACTGAAGTTGTTTGATTTCATGGTGTCCCTACCAGCATAGTCAGTGATTGAGACCCAATCTTTACCAGTAAGTTCTGTGAGACATAGCAGACGGTTTTGGGAACAAAGCTAAACATTAGCACTGCATATCACCCCCAGACCGATGGAAAAACTGAAAGGGTAAATTAGATGTTTAAGGATCTTCTAGAGCTTGTATCTTAGATTTTGGAGGATCGTGGGAAAGTTACCTTTGTCCGATAGAATTTCTTATAATAACAGTTATCAGGATAGCATTGGTATGGCCCAATACGAAGCTTTATATGGTCGTCCATGTGGATCCCCAATGTGTTTGATCGAGACCGTAGATCGATAGGTACTAGGTCCTTACATGATTAGAGAAGCTTCAGAAAAGGTTGATAAGATTAGAAGGAAGGTAAGAGAAGCCCAGAGCAGACAAAAGAGTTACGCGGATAGAAGATGTAGAAATTTGGAATTCTCAGTTGGAGATTTTGTATTCGTGGAAATTTCTCTAATGAGAGGAGTGGTAAGATTTGGACAGGTAGGGATGTTAACACCTCGATTTATTGGACTTATTCCCATTCTCAAGGGGATTAGCCCACTAGCTTATCGTGTGGAATTGCCCAAAAGGTTGTATGGTGTGCATAATGTCTTTCACATATCTGAACTACGAAAATTTGTGAAAAATTGGGAGCAGATTATAGAAACAGCTGCCCAAGAAGATTTAAAAGTTGAACCTAACTGGAAGTTATCAAGCAATCTATATGAATCATGGATCACAATGAGAAGCAATTAAGGAGGAAAGTTGTAAGATTGGTTAAAGTCCAATGTAGTGGTGATGTAGTAGACTGTACATGGGAGAGAGAATATAGAATGCGGAAAGCCAATTCTGAGTTTTGAATGGATACATAGTTGTATGTTGTATCAGAATAGTTTACTCACTGATCTGTGGTGTAGTCACCTGCCATATCTTATATATATGTATCATCATGTTATATATATATGTGTGTGTGTGTGTGAGTGTGTGTGTGTGTGCGTGTTTTCGAGTTATCTTCTTCTTATCCTTAATTTTTAGGATGAAATTCTTTTAAGGGGGAGTAACAACCCGCAAATTTATCACTTTAATAAATAAATTTATTGAAATTAAATTGAGATTGAATGATGTAATATTTATTATAATTAATTAAATAATTATTTTATAACAATGATAATTCATTTTAAATAGTTATAGAGTGTTAATTAATCATTTATAATAATTTTATAAAGATATATACTTGATTTGAAAATATAAGAAACAATTCATATCACTTTATGGACATAATAGCGATTTTTGTAAGTAATTATTAATATTAATTTATGTGACTTTATAATTCGAATGTGATCATTTTAATCAATTAAAAATATTAAGAAATTTATTTTCAAATTTTATTTATATTTATATGTAATTTAAAATATAAGAGAAAATATGACCGAAGAATCAAAATTAAAATTCGTAATAATTTCACGTAAACAAGTTGTGCAACATTGTGGATAATACATCACATAAATATACACATATACATGTGCATACATGAAGACATATCCACATGCACATGAATATACATATACAAATATAATTAAGTATACAAATATTACTAAAAAATATAAAAGATGTTTCCAAAATTCCTTAACTCTTAAGAAAACCCAAAGTCAACACTAACCATCAAAGTTGTGACCACCCGCACTTGGTACCCTCTCAATCCAATAATAAACCGCACATGTCCAACCCAGAGTGCAGCAATTGCAAATGATCATGAGAAAGAAAAGAGATGGTGAGAAGAGAGAGAGAAGAAGAGAAGAGAAGAAGAAGAGAGAAGCATAACCAAAATAATATAGAATTTCACGTCGCAGCGGAATAACAAATGATATAGAAAATTAATCTTTACAAAGAGAAACTATAATATACATAAATCAAAATCATAGTACACAATAAGTAATCATAACATTGGACAGTTATAATAACTTGCCTAACAAATGCTGATAATTTACAACAATAACAATGCAAAGCAACAGAAAAATAATCTGATATGTGTATACGACATGAAGATCTCTAGCTCGCCTGCAGAAGCTCCAAAAGCACCAAATCTGAACCTGTTACTCGATCTGTCCTGAGCATTGAAAGGGAAGAACGCCTGGATCAGTCTGGCAAACCATCTTAAGAAAAGCACCATTTCAACTGAATTTATAAAGTTATCAAAAAAAATTCCTTTATCAAAACAAAAGGTATCTCGTAAGACCGAACTGTAAATAAATACCGACAAGGTTTTTACCTTACGAAAACCAAAACATTTCATATCGAATTATCTTATTTTATAATAGTGTTTATTGCACACATAATAAATTAAATAGCTGAAATTGATACATTGTTAAATTCCAGTATACACCTTGTAAAACAAGGCTTTCTATAATAGTATATGGCAGGCACATATTGGATTTTGAATTTCCATAAAAATGACTAGGTGAAGGGACTACCTTTCCAAAAACTTGGTACACCTCTAGAAGGATGTACCTAGTGTCGAAATACTCGATGCCTAAACTAAAACAATACCGACGAACCCCTTCCTAGATAGTACCAAATATGTCGTCACTCCAGTCGTTACCGACCTAAAATCCATGGCCACAAGCATACACAACAATAATCAGATACACGACATCATATTGGGTAAAGATATAACTAAAAGAGTGATGACATCTCCTATTGGGAGCGACCTATTTTAGCCTTGCTGCTTCTATCCCTGTTTTGGTCATTTTCCAGGGAGTGAGGCCAAAGAGGTATCGATTACCTTTCACATATCCCATATCACATCATCTTTGAATGCGACATTGCCAATTCCATTGACTACCAATTGCCTTCCATAAAAATACAACCCTTGAAATTGTATGTCTCAAGGAGGGTGTTAAGTTAAGAGAAGTTGCCTTCTCCGCCACCACAGATGCACGTTTGTAAAAACTAATGTACGTAATCTTAAAAATGCAATGTCAGACACTCGTCCATACAAGTTGTCCAGAAATAGAACAAACCGAAAGCACTTTCCTACCACATTCTATCGGAAAATCCCTAAGATTAGTAGAAAATAGTCCTTGCATTGGATATTTCATAATGAAAAGACCACTGCTACTATATGTATATTGGAATTTTAATCCCAAGCGATCAACAAGCAGTCCTTCACTATGAAAATCCTGAATATCAATATCATCGACCAACCTGCACAATCGTCGCATATATGTTGGTCCGAAGTGGTTCTCAGATAAATCCAATCCCAGTCTCTTCGCACCAACAACACAAAAGCGTTTCTCACCCTCACACAGAAACCAAGCCTCATTGACTTATCGTGTCTCCAACTTTCAACTTACCATCCTTCGGCCAAGAAGGAAGCTCGATAGATTAGAGTAATCATTCTGTACTACACGAACCAACATTCTCAACACAAACGGTAACCAAGCCTACACACTCAGTTACGTACTAAGTGTACGACTAATAAATTTCCACATCAAGTTGAGAAACTAAAATGGCCAAATTTGATAGTTGATAATTTAACTATCAAAACAACAAACAAAATCTAGCACATAAGGAATTACTATGCCTGATTTTATTAATCATTTATTACTTAAATCACTTTCTAATTATTCACGTCAAAATATCATTAAAAGGATTTTATTCAAAACCATTTCACTTATTGGATATATGGAAAACATTTTTATATAATTATTTTAATAATAAGTAATTTACAAATCATTTTATTTTCAAACCATTTAAATTCCATTTTATAATATCACTTTCCAAAACATTCATTTTATTTTTCAAGGATTATTCACTGTCTAAAATCATGAATATAATTCTCTAACCAAATTCATTACTTCTACATATTTAATTTAAAGGATTATTCACGGTCCAAAATCATGAATATAATTCCTCTACCCCAATTCATTACTTCTACACTATTACATTTAAAGGATCATTCACTATGCAACATCGTAAACAAAATTCCTTTATAAACTTCATATTTAACTTATCAAATTAAATTGATTTCAGATTTATAAAACAATATTTATAAATTCCATTCATATAAACTTCCGTATAAAAAATCCTTTACTAGCACATTCCATTTATATCTCATTTTTAAGTTAAAATCTAATTATAAGTTAATTTACTTATAAATTTCTTATTCACAAATTCATTCTTTTTAAATCTCCATATTTACAAAATCCATTATAAATTCAATTCTAAATCTCAATTGCAAATCCATATACAAATTTGATTGCAATTCCATTTCTAATATTTATAAGACACGGTTTATAATTCCCTTACTTTTAATTCATAAAATATCAATTTTATAAATCTAATATATAAACCATTTATAGTAGGTCTAAAAATCTCAATTTGACTTATTTTAACAATTTGGTTAACCTCATATTTCCAAAATCATATTTTGATTATATTTCACAAAGCCATAATTTTTATAACATGAAAATTATAACCTTCTATTTATTTAAAATAAGTCATTGCTTTAAAAATTCAAAAATTATTATTAAAAGCACATATATTTTCCAAAATCACTTTGAAATAATTTTTAAACAAGAACATCATTTTATTATTTTAAAATTCCAAAATATGGCCTAATGCTACAACAACACTAAATAAGGGGATTCACATCAATCATATCAATCATGGCATCCAAATATCATATATCACATGATAATGGCATATATAAAAATACCTGTAAATAAAATCAATGACGGTGAGGAATCAAGTTGGATCCCACCAATTTTTCACCTGCAACAAATATGCACATGAGAAAATTTGTACAATGTCCGCTTCGAGGCAGACGCGTGTACAAAGGGTCATCAGGTCATACACAGGAACGTATAGTGTCTCGTGTGCTAAAATATGCAGGAATATATCCAAACCAACTAATATATGTATAATATATCATATATCACACAATCAATCATCAATCATCATAAATAAAATTTATTCTGTCTTATATAAAAATATAAGCGAGACAGAGAGAGTGAGTTGTACTCACTTTGCTTGAAGTAGTCGAACAACGATTTATTTCAATTAAAATTAAATAAGCATTTTATTTTAATCAAAATTTTCACTAGCTCCAATTAACTCCAATCTAGCTCTAAAATTTAGTGCTCGACGATATAAACCCAATGCAATTTGTTTCGTGCGAAACGGACCTCGTATGACAAAGTTATACATTTTTAAAGTTTACACGATTTATAATATAATAATTTAAAATTTTTATTTTTTATTTTTGAACCTTGATTCAATCCTGGCCATTCATCTCGAATCAAGCAGATCATGGCCGCATCCCCTTTCTTCTCGTTTCAAGGAATGAACGAACACAACTTAACCCATAGCCTCCGTTCTCCCTTCGATTTATGCTCCACCTACGATCATTGAAACCTCATCCCTCCACCACCAAATAATAGCACATGCTCGCCTGCACCCACGCCCCCAGCCCCATGAAGCTCACACACTCCATCATGTGGAAAAATGTGTGCAAAAAATGAAAGAAACGTGTGCAATTTCTGGCTCCATTTGACAACGATAACGAAAACCATTGTAGTATGTATTGATCTCGCGATGCTCTACGACTTTGTAGTTGAAAGTATTTCATAATTGTTTATGGACTGAGAGGAAATGAGGGTAGAAGTTTCGAGCTCTCTACTCCATTGAATGAAAGTGGCGGCTATGGTTTAAAGCCTAAGGTTTGTGAAAAAGGAAAAAGTGAGGTCCTTTGACGGAAAATTTTCGTGCACTATTCATCTGTGAAAATTTCGAACTCCAATCGAAGCGTGTCGTCAGGTGTTTATAATGTTTTACCCCTATTCCGAATATAATGGAATATATATCAGGAGCTAATTCCATCTTATTTGGAAGATAGGTATTCGAATCAATGAAATGTACTTAAATAAATTTCTATGCATTTTAGCTTCCGATGAGCAAATTGTTTGTCCGATTGACACGAAATTTGAAATCCTATAATAATTCACTGTTACAGATCCAATGAAACCAGTTTCGTCGAAATACGAGACAGTGTCAGAAATGATTATTTTTACACGTTAATTAAATATTAAAATTTCCAATTTCTTTAAATTAACTTTTAATTCAATTCTAAAAGTTTACTATCTCTATTCTAATTCAAATAGGATTTAAAACAATGTTATAGTTTAATTTCATTCACACTAAATTTAAATTTCAATTATTTACAAAATTTCAAATATTAAATTAACAATATAATTATCTAAATAAATCACTACATTTGAAATATAAGTTATTCAATTTATAAAATTACTTTTCAATATTTAAATTCAATTAAATATTCTAAATTAGAAAGTCGTTACATTCTCCCCCCTTAAAAGAATTTTGTCCCCGAAATTACTAAGTAAGAAAAGATGCTACAACTCCATTAACTTTTCAAAACAATTTGGTTGAAATAAATTATCAATTCTTTTAAGTGTTTAACTTTCATAAAATCAATTAGTTCACTTTTTTCTTAAAAACTTTTCTAAGTCTTCACATTCATTTATAGTTATTAACTAATATCAATTCAACATCAACTAATATCATTTTAACTTACAACTAAAACAAAAATTTTAGTTATAATTTTTTTTTTCAAATTTTCCAGCACCTTAAATTTTCAAAAAATTCGCCAGAAACTCTTTTGCATGGTTCGATCCGAAAAAATCACTGTATATATATATATCACAAATATACATCTCATCTCGGTGACGAGGCATCCAATAGGGGAAAAAGCATTGAAGTACGATATGTAATCCGAGATATGCACCTTATATGTTATTAGCGAGCATATACATAGCGCGAAAGTGAGCTCCAAATACGAAGCAAACGCCATCCCCACTGGGCAACCAAATGAGAACACATATATGGAAAGTAATATCAACATATATAACATACACTATACAACTATAACATGGAAATGAAACATATGCAACATAAGAAATCATCAAACAACTAACATCCAACTAACAACCATCCAACAAATTTTCAACCAAATCGATTCGTAACCAAATCAATATTTAGTCCAAGTTTTATTAACATTCACTCACTCGATATGGTTTTCAATTTATTTGCATTCATTAATCACAATCGATTATATTCAATTTAGACTGAATTCAATTTAGATACATTCACTTTAGATTCAATTCGAATTCAATCATTTAGTGCAACGACGCTTAAATTTTAATGGTTTTAATAATATATTTAATTGAGTCTTTTTGAAATTTTAAATATTTATATTTTGAAATATAAATTTGATATTTGAAATACGTCTATTTAAACATAGAAATGGTAAATTTTCATCTGAAAATATGAAAGTGAATTTTTTTGTATAATTCTATTTCGATTCAAATCAGTTAAAAATTGATGATAATAAAATGTTTTCGAAACCTGAATATTTTGTACAGTAAATTTTCAAATCATCTTCTGAGTGAGACGTCATATATCGTTTCTTCAAATTTGGACTTCTCTAGCCCTGTTTATTTTATTTTCAACAAATTTGCAGCATTTCGGTACCGATTATCGAATTTTGATAGGATGATTGTACCATTGATATCTGTATACCATTTTGATCGTCTTGTCGTGCTGATCTCTATGGTATATTCAGTTATGTGTTTTAAAGTTCGATACGCCGTGGGAACTACGAAATGGTCATACGTATCCGTACCGCTTTGAACTTTCTGTATTCCTTTGTTTGTTCATTTATCCATTGGGAAAAATTCAATGGTTAATTACATTTAATTTACTTGAATTCAACGTACATGTCTCTTGCTATTTCCCAGTCCTCAATTTATTTTTCTTTAACTGTTCATTTGCTTTTCGGTTTGATTTGAACTCATCTCTGTTCTCCGTTCCATTTTAAAAGAAGTAATAATACGTGTGAACGGTTCCTCTCCCCTCGCCTGCATGCTCGACGACACCATTTTCCTCTCCACACTCTCTCTTCTTTTTTCCCCTCTCTCCTCCATGCGAGATAACCCATGGCTGTAACCCAGTTCACCTCGTTCTCTACTGCAAAATCTCCTCAACCTGATCTCCTTCTTGTAGCCTATACAAGATCCGCTCCTCCTCCTTGACCTCAGGTGTCGATCGATTCAAGCCACCATGGTCGAGCTGCTTGTCGTGTTCCCATCCTCCTCCTTGATTTCGAGTGCCTCAACTATATTTATACTATGTTTCAAAGTCAGTAAACTATATATTAGCTATATTTTGTGTTGATATATAAATGTGTGTGTATATATAGTTTATATTAATTATGTTATATGAAATAATTTCACACTAATCTGTTTTTTTAAAGGTCATATTATACAAGTTTTGTATATTAATTATTTTTATTCAAAAATGATTTAGGAGTTGATAAGTATATATAGATTTTTCTTATATATGTAGTTTGTATATACGTGTATTTTACTTGCTTACTCGTGCATAAAGTTAGTTCGTATCTATATATATACTTGGATTTTGGATAATTATAGTTGTATAATACAACCTGGTGATAACTGATTTTCTTTTTTCTGTTTTAGATAGATCCATATGTTTATATTATTTAGTTTATAAAGTTAGTGATATATAATACTAAGTCTAAGGTTGCAGTTCCCATATTTACCAAATAGTGTGTTTAAAATTGTAAGTATATTTTTATACTAGTTGTACTAAAAAATTTCATAATATATATTGTACGGTTACCAGTGTTAGTTTATGATATATATGTGCTGTATGTATATGATGATAAAAATTTGTATGCTTGTATTTTTGAGTGATTTATATATCACATATATACGTATATTGTGATGTTAGTTTGAGGTGAATGTCTTAGAATTGTACGTGTAGATGTTAAACGATAAGTTTGTGGTTGTTGAATGTGTATTACGTTTGTATATCACCTATTATTTTAAATTGTAAGCCTATGTCAATTATATTTTTGTTATAAGGAAAGTAAACTTGTGAAGGGTATGTATATATGAAAAGCTTTCAAATCTGTTATATATATTAGTTTGTACAAAAGATATTATATGTATTTTGACTTGTTTGTATGTGTATACATACATATAGTACTATATATACATATATTATTTCATAACAGTATTGTATTATATGAATGTTAAGTCTATATGTTTTTCTTTTCAAATAGTTTGAAGTAACTAAGTTAGGTTTGTCTATACACTTATAAGTTTATAAAGTAAAAAAGTTATTTTTTAATATATAATATAATTTGTGTGTTAATATATGTTAAGTATGTAGTATAAGTTGATCTGTTGTTGTATAGTATATATATATTGTTCTAAGTTATATATGTTATAAGTAATATAAATGTACATATTTTATTTTTTTAAGTATGGGATTTAATATAAATTTGAAAAAAATATATGTTTTAAATTGATTTCAGAAATATAATATATATATATATATATATATTTAGTTCAATTTATATCAACTGATTCTAATCATTCTCATCGATTTTCCATTATCAACTTTGTCTTTGGTAACTGTTTTCTTCATCGAATCGTGCCCATCTCACTTTGCTTTGGAATTCATAGCTTGCTATGTTGTCAAACTCTCTAGCCTTGAAAGCTGAGCAATCCTCTCGATTAATGTCCTTATATTTATTAAATTTATTTCAATTGAAACGACAATTGAAATATGCTGCTATTAGTTATTTACACTGTAATATATATATCATTACCTGTATCTGTTCACCTGTGACATATGAAACATTTATCAGTCATTTATATTGATGATATATGCATGTTATATTGTTATCATATATGTTATCACTTTGCAAGTTCCCTGTTATTATAGAATTCACTATGGTTGAAATGATACATACACGAACGGACTTTATAATAGGAGAAAATTGTTATGGGTTAAAATGATAAACCCAAGCGATTTTCATTTGAATTGAATTCAGGATTGCAGGTTGAAATGATATATACCATGTATATTTTAAATTGTGGATTGAAATGATAAATATCCGTATCACTTGACCAGAGGATAGAAAATTATATACAAACACCATTGGTCTATATATAAATATTTTGAAAATGATTTCTACGCTTTTGAAGAAGAATATATGGTTTTATTTCATATTGAGATTATTTTTATAAACAAGTTTTAATATAAAGTAGATTTAAAACTTATATGGAAATGTATTTAATTAAGAATTGTCTTTAATTAAATCGATTTGAAACTTATTGGATTGGAGATTTAAGGATATGACTTTATAACATGATTATGGTTTAATATGATTAAATGAATATTTCAAGTTTTAAAAATTTGAAGGAAATATTCAGTGATTGAAATTTGGGTTGTATTTAAATGATATTGTATTTTATTTAGCGAATATTCCAAAGCTAAATAATATTAAAGTGAGTTCGATATATAAATGAGATTTTCAAATTTAGTTTTGAAAATGTTGAATATTTAGAGCTTTGAAATATACTAAAAGCGAAATGGTTCATTTTGTGGTTCAAATCGGCATTTGAAATTGATATAATTTGAAATGGTTTACTGGGAAACATAGTTTAGTTGAAATTGGGGAATTGAGATTTGATTAAATGTGAATTTTGGAATTCGAGTTGATTTGGAATCGATTTGTGAGATTTAAGGAAATTATTTAATTATATAAAGTATTTTTAAAATTCTATTTAAACTAATTATATATTTTTTATATAAATTATTTTGATATAAACTATTTTAATATAAATCATTTTTAATATAAACTGTTTTTAATATAAACTATTTTTAATATAAACTATTTTATTTAAACTATTTTAATTTATAACTATTTTTATATAAACTATTTCATTTTATAAACTATTTTATTATATATATTATTATTATATCTAAACTGTTTAAGTGGTGAAAGTTATGATTTCAAAGTCATGAAGTTCAAAGTATTATGATTTCCAAATGATAACATTTCCAAAGTTTTATGATTTCCAAGTATTATGATTTCGAAGTGTTATCATTTTAAGGGTTTTGGTTTCGGAAGCGTTAGGATTTTGAAGGGCTATGGTTTTGGAAATGGGTTTTGAAATGGAAATGATATCATATTGATTTGGTTTCGAAATGGAAATGATATCGTATTGATTTGGTTTTGAAATGGAAATGTTATCGTATTGATTTTGTTTTGAAATGGAAATGATATCTTATTGATTTGGTTTTGAAATGGAAATGATATCGTATTGATATGGTTTTGAAATGGATATGATATTCTGATTTTGAAGTATAAACTGTTTGAAATGACCACGGTGTTATAATAACGTTTGGTTGTTAAAGAGACCAGGATCGGAAGTTGTCATACTCTCCGCCAACTCTGAAAACCACTTTGACAACTGTGTAAATGGTGGAGATTCCAAAATGAAGTAGGATGGTGGCGACGTCCTATTGAGGTATATACATGGACCTGACTCCCATGAGTTAGCATAAGCTGGCTAAAACTGGAGCAATTGACGGGCCAATGTAGTAGCTCCTCTGATTGGACACACTCCTTCGTATGTCATTCTATTACTTTGTGATTGATTTGGTGTGCACCTTTGATTTTGATTTTGGGACTGTGGCTCGAGGTAGGCAGTAGTGGCTGCTATGCGTTACCACCAGCGTGGAAGTGTAATTGGTATATCTAGCTTGGCATTGCCTCGTTGTGCCGTGTCACCTACCCTATCGTGCTTTACTATGAGTTTGATTTATTACCTATGGAGTATTTATGGTAGCCTCTCGATCTGAAGGTACGATGGTACTGTATAGACTATTGGCATTATAAAATGCGTTAAAGGGGATATGGGTAACGCCTTAATGCTATTTTTAATAAATTATACTTTACTTTAGACATTATTATAATAGCGTACATTACTACATAGTAGATAGTTTAACGGATCCTTAGAGGGTAGTTATCCCAAACATCCTTTGAGTTACTCGTTTTTCAGTTGTTATTTCACTTGAGTTGGATTTATTGATATAAGAATGTTAATCCCGACTCGAGTATTTTGTTTTTTGCTTTACGCTCGGGCCAGACTGAGTGATACAGCTTTTGAGACTCGCCTTTGGAGTTGGAGCTTCATTTGGAAATCCATCTACATCTTTCAGCTTGCAGTTATTCTATTGATTCTATTGATGTACTCTGATCTTGTATTTGACTATTGTATTTGAAACTTCTACTGTATCATATTTAACTCTGATATATATATATATATATATATATATATATATATATATATATATATATATATATATATTAGCCTCCTGAACTACTATTACTTTGATTCCGCTGCATATTGTTTATTACTCTGTGTCTCTGATTCTGTGATCTATTTATTTACTCTATATATTGAGTTTTGCCAAAAATATATTAACAATATGGTATTTTGAGCAATTCAAATCTGACATGTGTGGATGCGAATGGTTGAAAATATTGGGATGTTACAGTTGGTATCAAAGCTTTGGCTTTGGGGCAAATCTTAACATATATGGTAAATTTAATTACAGAATCACTTTCGTTCGTGCTTGAATTTCTTCCTCTTTGGTTCGAGTTTCCTTTGAATTTTGGAACTTTTCCCTCAGTTCCAAAATCCATTCTTGCCTCTCCCTATAAATATTCTGGAGTATCCCATAACTCTACTTCGAATAATCACTATAATAAATCGATGGTCTCGCTAATCTTTGAATGATTGTAAAGGGGTGAAACTCCTTTACAATGGGAATTGATGCTCCTAAAATTTCTCTATCCTCGGTTCATATGCTGCTATCTTTTATTATACCCGAATTCTAATACCGGCGATCGAATGTCGATTTCCCTCAGAATTCTGCATCAATCTTATTCTTGTAGTCACGGTTGACCCGGTTAAGGTTTACCGTGATTTATATAAGATTATCCGTCTTCCTATTTCGTTATTTAATCATCTTATCTTTTGTTTCAAACTTATCTTTGAATCATAATTCTCTCTGATTTGAGTCCATCAAATTTGAATCTCTATCCTTGCTTTGAAAATCCATTCCTTTATGTCGATCGAGGAAGTGTAATTGTAAATTAATATTTAAAATGTTTATATGTTGTGTTATTTGAGTTGTTGATATTGATTTGGGTTTCTAATCGATTCGTCTGATCAACGCTATCGATAGGATTTTCCAAACACCTGAATAGAGCAAACTGACACAATATGGTTTTCAAATTTGGTAAATGAAATGAATTTTGTACAATTATATTATATATATAAGTATGATTTTCTGAATTTTGGTGGTTAGTTGAATTGGTTGTTAAGAAATAATATATGATTTTATATATAGCTTGTAAACCATTAGTTTTTGAATTGTATATAAATAATTGAGCTATTAAACATGGTTATAAATTAAATTGGAAATTGAAATGAATTTAAATCAAGAAACTGAGAATTTAATTTCCAGTGATTTCAAACTTTGGTTTTTAAGTTTTAAAATGTATAATGTTTAAAGTATTTTCAGATAGAAAATCGTTTCCAAAGAATTTTTAAATGTTTAAATCAGCACTCTCTTCTTTTGTCGCTGGAAAATAATTTTGGTGATGGCGTCTGCATCATGGACATTCATTTTCGAGTTTCGATGTGGAGAGACTATTCAGTATCTTTGCCACACCTTTGTTTTGGAAAATGAATTTGATTTGAATTTTTTGGGTGTGACTTGACTTATAATATATATGTATGTATAAATAGGTATATGATTATGGATTTGATTTGATATCTATAGTATATATATTTTTTTATCTCTAAATGGTTGGAAATTAATCGAAAATTTAATTCTTAAATTTATGTTAAAAGATGATTTCAATTTAAAATGAAGCCCAAAATTTTTAATAAATATTTAAACTTTAAATAATTGAATTGGGAAAAGTTTTCTTGTATAATACTCAATTACTTTCCAATATATAACTTACCTAAATCTTTCAGAAGTTGAATATATAATTGAATAATTTACAATGTAAAATGATGTTAAAAGAATTTATAAATGAATTTGAATGGTTGTAATAACTGTTTTATACTTAATTTTTGATTATAGAAAAGTTAATTAAGATAAATTAGATAATAGGATAATGAATTAATAAGATAGATAAAAACTTTGTTTTGCAAGAATTTATAAAATAAAAATTTAATCAACTGAATAAAAATACCTTAAAAAAAAGAAAATCAATTGTCGAATATTAATTTAAATTGAAATTTACATGATTTTCAAATTTATTATTTTATATTTCAAATCCTTTTTTTCTGGTTGTTTCTATTCTCCTACTTCCACCCTTTTTAGGAACGAAATTTTTTGAGTAAGCAAGAGTATAACGACCCATAAATTTTAATTTTTTAATAATATATTTAATTGAATTTTTGTGAAATTTTGAATATTTAAATTCTGAAATATAAACTTGATATTTGGAATACGTCTATTTAAACATAGCAAATGGTAATTTTCACCTAAAAATACGAAAGTAATTTTTTTGTATAATTCAATTTCAATTCAAATCAGTTAAAAATTGATTATAATAAAATGTTTTCAAAACTTGAATATTTTTATACAATAAATTTTCAAATCACCTTCTGAGTGAGAAGTCATATTTCGTTTCTTCAAATTTGAAATTCTCTAGCCCCGTTTATTTTATTTTTGATAGATTTGCAGCATTTTCGGTACCGATTATCGACTTTTGATAGGATGAATGTACCAATGATATTTATATACCGTTTTGATCGTCTCGTTGTGTTGATCTCTATGGTATATCCAGTTCTGTGTTTTGAAGTCCGATACGCCGTAGGAACTAGTCATGTGTATCCATACCGCTTTGAATTTTTTGGATTCCTTTGTTTGTTCGTTTATCCATAGGGAAAAATTCAATGGTCATTTATATTTAATTTACTTGAATTCAACATACTTGACTCTTGCTTTTTCCAAGTCCTCAATTTATTTTGCTTTAACTGTTCATTTGCTTTTCGCTTTGATTTGAACTCATCTCTATTCTCTGTTCCATTTTAAAAGAAATAATAATACGCGTGAACGGTTCCTCTCCCCTCGCCTGTATGCTCGACCGCACCATATTCCTCTCCGCTATCTCTCCTCTTTTCCCCTCTCTCCTCCATGCGAGATAACCCATGGCTGTGGCCTAGTTCCCCTCATTCTCTACTGCAAAATCTCCTCAACCCGGTCTCCTTCCTGTAGCCTATACAAGATCCGCTCCTCCTCCTTAACCTCAGGTGCCGATCGACTCAAGCCACCATGGCCAAGCAGCCTGTCGTCTTCCCATCCTCCTCCTTGATTTTCGAGTGCCTCAACCTTGCCGTGAGTTTGTGTGGTATGATTTTAATATTTATACTTGTTTAAAAGTCGGTAAACTGAATATTAGCTATATTTTGTGTTGATATATAAATGTATATATATAGTTTATACTAATTCTGTTATATGAAATGATTTACACTAATCTATTTTGTTTTAAAGGTCTATTATACAAGTTTTATATATTAATTATTTACATTCATGAATGATTTGGGAGTTGATATGTATATTTAGATTTTTCTTATATATGTAGTTTGTATATACATGTATTTTACTTGCGCACTCATGTATAAAGTTAGTTCGTATCTATGTATATACACACTTGGATTTTGGATAATTATAGTTGTATAATATAACCTGGTGATAACTGATTTTCTTTTTTCTGTTTTAGATAGATCCATATGTTTATATTATTTAGTTTATAAAGTTAGTGATATATAATACAAAGTCTGAGGTTGCAGTTCCCATATTTACCAAATAGTGTGTTCAAAATTGCAAGTATATTTTTGTACTAGCTGTACTAAAAAATTTCATTATATATATCGTTTGGTTACCAGTGTTAGTTTATGATATATGTATGATGTATACATATATATATATATATATGTGTGTGTGTGTGATGATAAAAATTTATATGCCTGTATTTTTGAGTGATTTATATATCACATATATATGTATATTGTGATGTTAGTTTGAAGTGAATGTCTTAGAATTGTACGTGTAGATGTTAAATGATAAGTTTGTGGTTGCTAAATGTATATTATGTTTGTATATCACCTATTATTTTAAATTATAAGCCTATGTCAATTATAATTTTGTTATAAGGAAAGTATACTTGTGAAGTGTATGTATATATGCAAAGCTTTCAAATCTGTTATATATATTAGTTTGTACAAGAGATATTATATGTATTTTGACTTGTTTTTATGTGTATATATACATGTAGTACTATATATATATATATTATTTCATAATAGTATTGTATTATATGAATGTAATGTCTCTTTTCAAATATTTTGAAGTAACTAAATTATGTTTGTTTATGCACTTATAAGTTTATAAAGTAAAAATGTTATCTGTTCAATATATAATATAAGTTGTGTGTTAATATATGTTAAGTATGTAGTATAAGTTGATATGTTGTTGTATAGTGTGTGCCTATATATATATATATATATATATATATATATATATATATATATTGTTCTGAGTTATATATGTTATAAGTTACATAAATGTATATATTTTATTTTTTTAAGTATGGGATATAATATAAATTTGAAAATAAATATATGTTTTAAATTGATTTCTAGAAAAATAATATATATACTTAGTTCAATTTATATCAACCGATTCTAATCGTTCTCATCGATTTTCCATCATCAGCTTTGTCCATTATGCCTGTTTTCTTTATCGAATTGTGCCTATCTCACTTTGCTTTCGAATTCATAGCTTGCTATGTTGTCAAACTCTCTAGCCTCGAAAGGTGAGCAATCACTCACGATTAATGTTCTTATATTTATTAAATTTGATTTCAATTGAAAAGACAATTGAAATATGCTGCTATTAGTTATTTACACTGTTATATATATATATATATTATTACCTGTATCTGTTCGACGGTGACATCTGACACCCTTATCAGTTATTTATATTGATGATATACACCTGTTATATTGCTATCATATATGTTGTCACTCTGCAAGTTCCCTGTTGGTATAGAATTCACTATGAGTTGAAATGATACATACCCGAACGGACTTTAGAATAGGAGAAAATCGTTATGGGTTGAATGATAAACCTAAGAAATTTTCATTTAAATTGAAGTTGGGATTATGGATTGAAATGATATATACCCGTATATATTTTTAATTGCGGATTGAAATGATAAATATCCGTATCACTTGACCATAGGATAGCAAATTATATACAGACACCGTTGGTCTATATATAAACATTTTGAAAATGATTTCTATGGTTTTAGAAGAAAAATATATGGTTTTATTTTATATTGAGATTATTTTTATAAACAAGTTCTAATATAAAGTAGATTTAAAATTTATATGGAAATGTATTTAATTAAGAATTGTCTTTAATTAAATCAATTTGAATCTTATTGGATTGGAGATTTAAGGATATGACTTTATAACTTGATTTTGGTTTAATATGATTAAATGAATATTTCAAGTTTTAAAAAGTTTAAGGAAATATTCAGTGATTTGAAATTTAGGTTGTATTTAAATGATATTGTATTTTATTTAGTGAATATTCCAAAGCTAAATAATATTAAAGTGAGTTTGATATATAAATGAGATTTTCAAATTTAGTTTTGAAAATGTTGAATACATAGAGCTTTGAAATATATTGAAAGCGAAATGGTTTATTTTATGGTTCAAATTGGCATTAGAAATTGATATAATTTGAAATGGTTTATTGAGAAACTGAATTTAGTTGAAATTGGGGAATTGAGATTTGATTAAATGTGAATTTTGGAATTCGAGTTTATTTGGAATCGATTTGTGAGATTTAAGATAATATATAAAGTATTTTTAAAATTTTATTTTAACTATTTATACATATTTTATACAAATTATTTTATAAACTATTTTAATATAAATCATTTTTAATATAAACTATTTTCAATATAAACTATGTTATTTAAACTATTCTAACTTATAGCTATTTTTATATAAACTATTTCATTTTATAAACTATTTTATTACATATATATTATTATTATATCTAAATTGTTTAAGTGGAGGAAGTTATGATTTCAAAGTCATGAAGTTCAAAGTATTATGATTTCCTAAGTATTATGATTTCCAAGTATTATGATTTCGAAGTGTTATAATTTCAAGGGTTTTGGTTTCGGAAGTGTTATGATTTCGAAGTGCTATGGTTTTGGAAATGGGTTTTGAAATGGAAATGATATCATATTGATTTGGTTTTGAAATGGAAATAATAACATATTGATTTGGTTTTGAAATGGAAATGATATGGTATTGATTTGGTTTTGAAATGGAAATTATATCGTATTGATTTGGTTTTGAAATGGAAATGATATCGTATTGATTTGGTTTTTAAATGAAAATGATATCGTATTGATATGGTTTTGAAATGGATATGATATTCTGGTTTTGAAGTATAAACTGTTTGAAATGACCACAATGTTATAATAACGTTTGGTTGTTAAAGAGACCGGGATCGGAAGTTGTCGTACTCTCTGCCAACTCCAAAAACCACTTTAACAACTGTGTACGCGATGAAGATTTCAGAATGAAGTAGGATGGCGGCGAAGCCCTATTGAGGCATATATATGGACCCGACTCCCATGAGTTGGCATAAGGTGGCTAAAACATGAGCAATTGACGGGCCAATGAGGTAGCTCCTCTGGTCGGACACACTCCTTCGTATGTCATTCTATTACTTTGTGATTGATTTGGTGCGCACCTTTGATTTTGATTTTGGGAGTGTGGCTCGAGGTGAGCGGTAGTGTCTGTTATGCATTACCACCAGCCAGGAAGTGTAATTAGTATATCTACCCTGGCATTGCCTAGTTGTGCTATGTCATCTACCCTATTGTGCTTTACTATGAGTTTGATTTGTGTCATTCCTATGGAGTAATTATGGTAGCCTCCGGATCTGGAGGTATGATGGTACTGTATAGACTATTGGCACTATAAAATGTGTTAAGGGGGATATGGGTAAGGCCTTAACGCTATTTTTAATATATCATACTTTACTTTAGACAAAATTATAATAGCGTACATTACTACATAGTAGATAGTTTAATGGATCCTTAAAGGGTGGTTATCCCAAACGTCCTTTGAGTTACTTGTATTTCAGTTGTTATTTCACTTGAGTTGGATTTATTGATATAAGAATGTTAGTCCTGACTCGAGTGTTTTGTGTTTTGCTTTATGCTCGGGCCAGATTGAGTGATACAGTTTTTGAGACTCGCCTTTGGAGTTGGAGCTTCATTTACATTCATTACTTAGTATATTTCTTATAATACTATATCCACTTAATAATGATTACATAGATTCTTTCGTAAGTTCAATACAATATTTATATACAACCCTTCTTTATGTCCATTATTAGTTCATAACTTAAGTCTATTTCCAATTTTATCAAACAAGATTTCAACTTATACCCAATTTATATACATACTCAAGTTGAATTTCATTTATTAACTCAAGTTCATATTCATTTCAATTTCTTCACTTAGCTCATTAAATTCACTTTTTAATATCAAATTCAACTTCATTTAACATTACTTAAATTAATTTCCTTTTCAAAGTACATATTATTTATTAACTTAAATTCAAATTCAATTTTCATTTCCTAATCATTCAATAACTAAAAAATTATCTTAACTCACTATTCTCAATTTTATATGCGACGATCCAGAATTTCTAGGCATTTGAAATCGGAATATTTAATTGATTTTAAATATTTAAAATTTAATTTTTAACCTGAATTCAAATATTATTATTATTTAGCAATTCAGTTATTAGATTTAATAAACTGAAATTGGGTAAATTATTGAATCTTCTGTTTTAAGCTTGTTAAAAATAATTTAAAGGCTTGTAAAATTTATACTGATAATAGTGAAGATAGTAAAAGTGTTAAAATTGAATTTAAAGGTGATTTGTTTAGTTTTTAAATTTTATCGTTTAAATTGATATTTAAAAATAGCCTTCCGAGACACAATCTCGAAATTCGACGAAACTAGTTCCATTGGATCCAGAATATTGTATTATTATAGGATTTCAATTTTCATAGTGTTTGGAGTGATCGTCTGGCCATACGATAAGCAAACGCGCTGAGATTTAATTTGAAAATTCAATGTTTTAACTACTTCAAAAAGCTATCTTCTCCATACGATCGAATTAGGACTCAAAACCATTTCCACTGCGTTCGGAATAGGGGTATAACATTATAAATGCCTAGCGGCACGCCTCGATTGGTGATCGAGATTTTTGGCTTCGTTTTCTCAACAATTTAGATTTGAATTTAAATTTAAAGATGGATAATGAAATTGCATTGAATACTGTAGCTAGCATTACGTATAGAGATTTAAAAGCTCGTGTTACGTTCTTTGATACGCTTCTTCGTTTGATGAAAAAAAGTAGATATTTTTCTTCGTTCAGAAAACAAAACGAGACCTCTCTCTCTTCTCGTTCAAATTCAAGGTTATGGCCGAAGCCTAAAAAATTCAAAATCATATTTTCCCCCTTCTAATTTCACGAAATCGAAAACCCTACTTCCCCTTTTCCCTTCTTCATACGAATTCGTTCGTACAAAAAATTTTTATTAGCGAACGAATAAATTGTTCGATCGAGGGAAGGCTCGCGGCAAGGAGGTGTTTTCCGAGATCGTGGGGAGGCGAAGCGAAGGCAGGTCGATGAAGTAGTGGTCACGCATAAGTATCAATTTGGGTAAGGCGTTCTAGGGTTTGGAGATGGATTCGTTCGCGCGTGACGTGGCATCGAATTAGGGCATGATAGCGGTAGAGCTATCGATGTGGTGATGTCGCGATGATTTCAGGGAATAATATACACTTATGCACACTTATGCACACTTAACTTACTTAATTATTTTAAATTATTTATAAAAGGAAAGTTAGTTTAAAATTTAACCTTTGATTTAATTTAATCAATAAAGAGTGAATAATTGTTTGATTGATTCAAATAGTAATAAATCGTAAATTGTTTGTTACAAGGTCAAAAGATCGTGCAAAACACACTGGAATGAAAATGGATTACACGTAAAGAAAAGGTGAGTTAATCTCACTCATCTGGTTGATATTTAAATTTAAATAGTCAAATTTAAAATAATTGATTAAATGATTGAATTGTTTGATGTGCCATATTATATATAGTAGTATATAATATATCTTGGAATGATTGATTTCCCGCATTATATAACGGATGAGACCCCATGCGCCGCATAATAGCGGATGATATTTTATTTAAAACCCATATACCACGATATTCCACATCGAAGTGGAATTGGTATTTTATATTGTGCTAACATCTGTGGATGCAGGGAAACAGGTTGGAGGGATCCAACTTGATTCCTCAAAATTATTTATATTGTTTAATATTCTCTATTATGCATATTCGATTTTCTGTAATGAATATTATTGATAATTGGAATATTGAATGCTATGGTTTACTTGAATATATTTCGGTACACCGAGTTATCAAAATATATAGAATTGGATTTTTGAAAATAAAAGGTAGAGAATTTGTAAGTGGAATAATTATAGAGAGTTTAAATAAATTAAAAATGAACTGGATAAGAATATTAGTGGTTTTAAAATCCTAATAAATAAGTTCCGTATATGAAAAGGGAATTTTGAATAAACAGGAAGTTAATGAGTTTTAAACTTCAGTGTTATTATTTAAAAGAACAAAGCATTTATTTTAAATTTAAGATTTAAATTTTGAAAAGAATAAAGAAGAAATTGGGAAAATATGAAATTTGTCTACTTCAGTTAAAAGAATTAAAATAAAACGGAAAATAATAATAATAATAAAATCTATAATTAACGGATTTTGAAATGAATTGAGTAAGTAAAGAAATTTATTTCAAAATGGAGTAAATTGGAAATCAATTTGAAAATTTATTTAAGTGGTTGAAGTTGGAACTTTAAAAGAGAAGTGGGACTTTGAAATTTATAAACTGGGTTTATAAAAGTAAAGTAATATATCAGTGGATATTTGGAGAAATAAATTCCCGATGGAAATTATTAAAGGAATAAGAAATTTTGTTTAAAAATAAATAGTGATTTAATTTTAAAGGATGTGAAGAGGAGTATATTTCCCTGAATACCCAAGTACGTTTCAAAGTAAATTTTTAAATATAAGTTAAAAGTTTTAATGTCATTTTAAAAAGCATGTTTAGAAAATTTACTGTTTCTAAATGTTTAAATTCTAAAGTAAGTATTTTTCAAATCTATTATCGTAATAATTATTTAAAAGGTGACTTGGTATTTTGTTTAAAAAGGAGAAATTTAGTTTTATATTTTATAAAGTAGCCTCATTTTAAATATTCCTATAGTATATATTTTTAATAAAGCATTAAAGTAATTTTTTATTTAAATGTTTTAAAGGATAATTTATAATAAAGAGTTTTAAATCATTTTTTTAAAATCTAAAGTTTTGTGCTTGGTTGTTTTCAGTGGAAATAAATATTTGGAAATTCATCTTATGAGAAAAGTATGGTTTGAAACTGTTTTCAAAGGGTTGAAAATAGAAATATATCTTGTGAAGATATTTTGAGGTTAATAAATAATTTGGTAGATTATTTATGTTGATGGATGTTTGAGAATGTTAATTGTTAGTTAAATAACAGTCTATCAATATTGGCCAAATGCGCTGATCGTTTTGAAGAGACCGGATCGGGATTAATTTCTCGAAAACCACTTCGATCCGGTTTGTACGTTTTCGTGGAAAAATGAGTTCGGAGTCGAAGATGGAGCAGTGAAGTGCAAGGGCTAGTCGCTACTAATCCTGAGGATGTTTCCAAAATGGATTTAGTAGGAATTATGCCTTCGGTTCCGTTCGAACCTGGGACGAACTTGTATGGATGAATGCTTTCAGAACATCGTCAGTGGACGATGAGCATTCTAAGTGAAATATTCTAAAAGGTAACGCTTAGCCTCAAGTCTCATCAACCGGGAATGACTAAAAATCAGGGGTTATGCAGCAAGGCTGGTGGGTAGTACCCATTTCGGGTGAGGACATCCCTATCTAGATGCCCCTTTTATTTCGGCTTAGTTGTGCGGTTGCTGATCACAACCGTGGAGTGATATTACTCGAGATTATCCAGTAAGCGATAGTCCCGGCCTTATGCTGCAGGGGATTGGGAGTAATCCTCGGTACTGTGTTCTAGACCATGTACTGTGACAGGTGGTACCCTAATGCCTAGTCATTAGTTGGAAATCCATTCTCCCTACTCGCCTTTTACGAGTTTTGTTTGTATTACCCATAATTGTGGCTAGTAGCTCGAACTTAATAATGTAACAATTTCGGCTATTTTAATAAGGATTTATATATAGACCCTATTATAATATCAGTGGATTTTGATAAAAAAAAGTGTTTTAGCTATCGTAAGTTAAAACCCGACATGTTTATTTGTGGCGTGGTCTTACGAGATGCTTTTGTTTTCAAAGGATTTTTGATACTTTAATAATCAATTTGAATGTGGTTTTCTCACGCTGGTATTCCAGACTGACTCGGGTGTTATTTAACTATAATGCTCGGGTCAGACCGAGTGTTATAGAATACTGGATAAGGATGCTGTGGGGCTTAGGAGACGAGCTGGATGGCGATACGTACTTCCGTATTTGATTATTATTTTGTTGTGTATCCAGTTGTATGTTGTTGATGTTGAACTCTGATGATGTATGAACAGATATAGTTTTCTTTTGTGTAAAGATCATTGATTATTCATTATATTTTATTCTTCTACGATGGTTAGATTCTGATGTTGTTTTCTATTTTCTTCTTCTTCTACCTCTTCTTCCTTAACCCAAATGGTTCGTATTTCTGTTCAACTTGAGTTGATTGATGTAGAATAGTGTTGACTCAAGGGGTACGAAACTACGGGCTATTACAGTTAGTATCAGAGCTTAGGTTGGTGATAACCTTGGCTCTGGTGGGAATTACTCATTGAACATAGAGTCCGTAGTACTCTAGAATGAGTTTGAACGTATCAATAGATATGAGCGCGTATTTGTTAGTGGATATAAAAATGGTTTTATATTGTGTAGATTGATTTATTGAGTGGCATATGAACCTTCATCGGCACAGTCTGGACAACCGTGTCGAAAGGGTTTCTAAACACTTGAATAGAACAATTCGACACGGTTTTGTTTTAAAGGTGGGTGAATGGAATAATTTTACCAGAAATATATTTTGATATAGAAGAAAAGTTTTTGTAAACTATTTTTAGCTAATATATGGTTGCTTGGATGGTAGGAATGATAATATTAAATTATTATCATTGTTGTGTGAAAATTTAACTAGAAATTGAAAATATAACCAAAGGTTAAGGGAATAAATTCAATTATAAAATGAAATTTATAAGTATGAATTATAAATGTGATTTATAAATCTAAATATAATCAAATGGGAATTTGTATGAGCATAAACTATAAAAATGAATTACAGCTAAAATTTGATTTAAGCCAGAATTTGAAAATTTAAAATCCTGGAGATTTTGGAAGTGTTTTTCAAACGGTTTTAAAGATAAATAATAGCATTATTGTTTTAAAAGGTATTTCTGAAAGGAAATTGTTTCAAATAAATTTTAGGAATGGATACAGCATTGAACTCACTTCAGTCGCTCGAAAATAACTTCGGTGGTGACTGCAACATCATCGATGTTCATTTTTAAGTTTTTAAGTGACGGATTGCTGCCACATTGATTTGTTCAGAAGAACTAGTTTATTTTTGAAATTTCAAAGGAAATTTGTTAGGGGATAAAAACTAGGATTGGTTTAAATTCTTGAGAAGTGTGATTTTGAGATGTTGAAGATTTCAAAGTGATTTGAAACCAAAAGCTGGGTGTTTAAAAATCCTGATGAGATAGGTTATAAGCTTATAAATTGAGATGATTTTAAATCAGGAAGGAAATATAAGCTTTGAAGGTAGGAATTTAAATTTAAAGTGAAACGTTAAAAATGAAATTAACTTGGATTGAGGAAGAAAATTGAATCGAATAGAATTAAATAAGTTCGAGTTAAAATAAAATTGAATTGGAATAAAATTCAGTTGAATTATGGGTGATACTGAATGGAATTAGATCCTTACTTAAATAAATGAAGTAAGTTGGATAAGAAATAAGTTGGATAAGAATTGGATTGGAATAGAATAATTTATAAAAGAATTAAAATCCATAGAATATAAATATGCTTGGATTATAAATAAGCATAAATCTCGAGTTAAAAATAAAAGATGAATATATTCAAGCCTAGGATGAATGGAAATGTGTAAAATAATAAGTTGTGACTTATAAAATTGAGAATTGGAATAGAAAACCCAAAACAAATATTGTTTGATGTTTTGGAAAATAAAACAAAAATCCAAACTTGTATTATAAAAAAAAATTGAACTTTAGAAAATTAAATGAAGTGATTTTTGAGATTAAAAATCAAGTATTGAATTATGAATAGGGGGAGAACTAATTAGATAATAAATTAGTTAATGAAATATATAAATGGAACTTAATGTTGTTAAATAGAAGTTGAATTGTGAGTTAATATTGAAGTTTGAAAATAAAAGTCGAGTTATAAATCAAGTTCGACTTGAATCGTTAGTGAAGTAAATATAATTGAAAATGTTTCCAAATAAAAAGAAATTGGATTAAAGTAGGGATGGTTTTAGTTGTAAATAAAACCCAGATGAATTTGGGAATAAATTGAAAATGGCCTTGTAATCAGTTGAATGAATTGAATCTGAAAATTTATAATAACTAATCAAATAAATTTGTAGATTGAAATGAGATTTGATTGAAATAGAATCAAGTTAAATTGAAAAGAAAAAATTATTTGTAAAATGAAAATGAGCTTAAGAATGAAATTTGAATAATTTGAAATAGATTATTTTAAGTTTAAAATTAGTGGAAGCTTGGCTTCGAGTAAGGGTAAAGGTCCATTAAATAAAAGCCTGGGTAATTTTAAATCAGAGAATCGTTATCAATATATAAGCATGGAATGGTTCAAGCTTCATAAAATGGTCTCAAATGAAATAAAGGCAAATATGGAATGAAACGTAAATGAATGGATCGTGAATAAAATTGAAAAGAGATAAAATTGAAATAGATGTGTCGAGCTAAATAAAGTGGTTGTAAATGAATTAAGATAGAAAGAATTAAATAATAAATTGAGTTAGAATCAATTTATTATGATTATAAGCTTAAGTAATTGTTATTTGCATGAATAACGTCAAATTTGCACAGAAAATTTGTCATTTTGTCGTAAACGAAAGTAAATGTATTAACAGAGGTGAATAGAATTGATTTTTAAACCAATTGGAATAATATGGGTTTGTTTAAAATTAAAAATGAATTGAATGTAAGCAAGTGGGTTGTAAACCATTCAAATTGAATGAAAATTGTATATGAATTAATTTAAAACAGTTGAATTAGCATTAAAACTAAATAAATTGCTTACGGAAAGTGTGTAGTGCGCATTGCTTTTAGAATTCATGTGTTTAACAATTGCAAATAAGTGAAATATTGTTAAACTGCATATATATGGCACTTACATGTTTAAATTGAGTAAGTACAGGTTCAGGGAAGTCGTTGGGCTGGATTTGATTGCGCAAAATGCTAATTAAATGAGCCGCTTGCTTAAAAATGCTAAATAAGGTACGCCTACGCAATAAAAATAGGAAACATGAACTGTTTTTGTTTTTCGGACCTGGTGGGTCGATGTGTATATATTTATCTCTTTTGCCAAATTGTAAAAGCTCCTCCGTACAAAGGAGACTCTGCCAAAAAAATTCGAAAATTTTGGGAGTTAGAAATTTTTTGGGAAAATTTTTGTTAGCGATAAACGATTTCAAATTGGAATTAAAATAAGGAATTTTGGAAATGTAAATTGAAACTAATTTAAAATAATGATATGAATCAGTTATAAATGGAAGATAAAATTCAATTTTCAGAATTGAAGATAAATTAAATTAATATGGAAATGGGAAAAACTAAATTGAATAGAAGTAGATATGAAAACTTCAGTAAGAAAATGTATAAAATGATTTTAAAAAGCTATGATTGGATATTATTGTTAAATAGGATATGCAGGTATTAGAAAGGGAAAGGAAAATTGGTTTTGTTTTCAGAAGATAAATTTGAATTGCTCGAACAAAAAGGTATGTGTTTAAATTTCAGTATGAAATTTGATTGAGTTTTTGATCTAGCCACTTGCCTTTTTGTTTTCTTTTGGAATTTGGGAGCCCGTAGAGGCATTTTGTAGTTGTACCGAGCTAGCCGCGCAATGGAGACGTGGGCGAAAATTTTCAAAATTTTAGGGAGTTTGAAAATTTTTGAGAAATTTTGAAAATTTAAAGCTTGGCCTTGAATTATACTTTGAATGGTTGAATGAGTAAAGTTGTTTGGGAACTATGGTAAAGTTTGGAAAGTTAGTAAGATGGATAGTGTGTCTTTAATAAAGATTGTTTGGTTGTTGTTAAAATTTAATTAGTTTTGGGAAAATCGTAAACGAGTATTGGACCATTCTTCTTAATTAGTAATTTCTAGGACGAAATTCTTTTAAGAGGGGAGGAATGTGACGACCTGGAATTTTTAGGCATTTGAAATCGGAATATTTAATTGATTTTAAATATTTAAAAGTTAATTTTTAACTTGAATTCAATTATTATTATTATTATTTAGCAATTCAGTTATTGGATTTAATAAACTGAAATCGGGTAAATTATCGAATCTTCTGTTTTAAGCTTGTTAAAAATAATTTGAAGGCTTGTAAAATTTATATTGATAATATTGAAGATAGTAAAAGTGTTAAAATTGAATTTAAAGGTGATTTGTTCAGTTTTGAAATTTTATCGTTTAAATCGATATTTAAAAATAGCCTTACAAGACACAGTCTCGTAATTGGACAAAACCAGTTCCATTGGATCTGGAATATTGTATTATTATCGGATTTCTATTTTCATAGTGTTTGGAGTGATCGTCTGGCCATACGATAAGCAAACGTGCTAAGATTTAAATTGAAAATTCAATGTTTTAACTGCTTCAAAAAGCTATCTTCTCCATACCATCGAATTAGGACTCGAAACCTTTTCCATTGCGTTCGGAATAGGGGTATAACATTATAAACGCCTAGTGGCACGCCTCGATTGGTGATTGAGATTTTTGGCTTCGTTTTCTCAATAATTTAAATTTGAATTTAAATTTAAAGATGGATAATGAAATTGCATTGAATATTGTAGCTAGCATTACGTACATAGATTTAAAAGCTCATGTTACCTTCTTTGATCCGCTTCTTCGTTTGATGAAAATAAAATAAAATGAAAAGTGGATATTTTTCTTCGTTCAGAAAACAAAACGAGACCTCTCTCTCTTCTCGTTCAAATTCAAGGCTATGGCCGAAGCCTAAAATAAAAATCGAAATCATATTTTTTTCCCCTTCCAGTTTCACGAAATCGAAAACCCTACTTCCCCTTTTCTCTTCTTCATACGAATTTGTTCGTACAAAATTTTTTTATTAGCGAAAGAATAAATCGTTCGATCGAGGGAAGGCCCGCGGCAAGGAGGTGTTGGCCGAGATCGTGGGGAGGCGAAGCGAAGGCAAGTCGATGAAGTAGGGTCGCGCGTAAGTATCAATTTGGGTAAGGCATTCTAGGGTTTGGAGATGGATTCTTTCGCGTGTGACGTGGCATCGAATTGGAGCACGATAGTGGTAGAGCTATCGACGTGGTGATGTCGCGATGAATTCAAGGAGGTGCCAGAGCTAGTGGTAGCAGCGATTTGCGTTCGATCTGGGGCGACGTGGTTGCGTGTGTCAGGGCTTGCCGTAGGGCAGTAAGGTACTAGTTCCATTTTGATTTAAATATATTTATTCACACCTATTTTAATGCATACGGGAAACAGAAATTTGTTTATATTGACAAAGTTGAAAGAAATGGGAATTTAAAATTTTTATCGAACTTTTTTTATAAAAGTTAGTTTTTTTATGTATATGCATGTAAATTCACAGTAACACATATTCAAACAAGATTTTCAAAAAAATATAAAGATAGAAATATAAATTTTGTCTCGTTTGAAAAAGGAGATGTTAATGAGGTTATATATTGTTATTGTAATTATATTTAAACTGGAATTGAAAAGGAAGTTATATACACTTATGCACACTTAACTTACTTAATTATTTTAAATTATTTGTAAAAGGAAAGTTAGTTTAAAATTTAACCTTTGATTTAATTTAATCGATAAAGAGTGAATAATTGTTTGATTGATTCAAATAGTAATAAATCGTAAATTGTTTGTTACAAGGTCAAAAGATCGTGAAAAACACACTGGAATGAAAATGGATTGCATGTAAAGCAAAGGTGAGTTAATCTCACTCATCTCGTTGATATTTAAATTTAAATAGTTAAATTTAAATAATTGATTGAATGATTGAATTGTTTGATGTGAAATATTATATATAGTAGTATATAATATATCTTGGAATGATTGATTTCCCGCATTATATAACCGATGAGACCCTATGCGCCGCATAATAGCGGATGATATTATATTTAAAACTCATATACCACGATATTCCACCTCGAAGTGGAATTGGTATTTTATATTGTGCTAACATCTATGGATGCAGGAAAACAGGTTGGAGGGATCCAACTGGACTTCTCAAAATTGTTTAAATTGTTTAATATTCTCTATTATGCATATTCGATATTCTGTAATGAATATTATTGATAATTAGAATATTGAATGCTATGGTTTACTTGAATATATTTCGGTACACCGAGTTATCAAAATATATAGAATTGGATTTTTGAAAATAAAAGGAAGAGAATTTGTAGGTGGAATAATTATAAAGAGTTTAAATAAATTAAAAATGAACTGGATAAGAATATTAGTGGTTTTAAAATCCTAATAAATAAGTTTCGTATATGAAAAGGGAATTTTGAATAAACAGGAAGTTAATGAGTTTTAAACTTCAGTTTTATTATTTAAAAGAACAAAGCATTTATTTTAAATTTAAGATTTAAATTTTGAAAAGAATAAAGAAGAAATTGGGAAAATATGAAATTTGTCTACTTCAGTTAAAAGAATTAAAATAAAACGGAAAATAATAATAATAATAAAATCTATAATTAACGGATTTTGAAATGAATTGAGTAAGTAAAGAAATTTATTTCAAAATGGAGTAAATTGGAAATCAATTTGAAAATTTATTTAAGTGGTTGAAGTTGGAACTTTAAAAGAGAAGTGGGACTTCGAAATTTATAAACCGGGTTTATAAAAGTAAAGTAATATATCTGTGGATATTTGAAAAAATAAATTCTTGATGGAAAGTTATTAAAGGAATAAGAAATTTTGTTTAAAAATAAATAGTGTTTTATTTTTAAAGGATGTGAAGAGGAGTATATTTTCTTGAATAGCCAAGTACATTTCAAAGTAAATTTTTAAATATAAGTTAAAAGTTTTAATGTCATTTTAAAAGCATGTTTAGAAAATTTATTATTTCTAAATGTTTAAATTCTGAAGTAAGTATTTTTCAAATCTATTATTGTAATAATTATTTAAAAGGCGACTTGGTATTTTGTTTAAGAAAGAGAAATCTAGTTTTATATTTTATAAAGTAGCAATATTTTAAATATTCCTATAGTTTATAATTTTAATAAAGTATTAAAGTAATTTTTTATTTAAATGTTTTAAAGGATAATTTATAATAAAGAGTTTTAAATCATTTGTTTTAAAATCTAAAGTTTGTACTTGGTTGTTTTCAGTGGAAATAAATATTTGGAAATTTATCTTTTGAGAAAAGTATGGTTTGAAACTGTTTTCAAAGGGTTGAAAATAGAAATATATCTTGTGAAGATATTTTGAGGTTAATAAATAATTTGGGAGATTATTTATGTTAATGGATGCTTGTGAATGTTAATTGATAGTTAAATAACCGACTATCAATATTGGCCAAATGCGCTGATCATTTCGAAGAGACCGGGATTAATTTCTCAAAAACCACTTCGATCCGGTTTGTACTTTTTCGTGGAAAAATGAGTTCGGAGTCGAAGATGGAGCAGTGAAGTGCAGGGGCTAGTCGCTGCTAATCCTAAGGATGTTTCCAAAATGGATGCAGTAGGAATAGTGCCTTCGGTTCCATTCGTACCCGGGACAGACTTATATGGATGAATGCTTTCAAAACATTGTCAGGTGGACGATGAGCATTCTAAGTAAAATGTTCTAAAAGGTAATGCTTAGCCACAAGCCTCATAAACTGGGAATGACAGAAAATCAGGGGTTATGCTGCAAGGCTGGTGGGTAGTACCCATTTCGGGTGAGGTCATCCCTGTCTAGATGTCCCTTTTATTTCGGCTTAGTGGTGCGATTGTTGATCACAACCGTGGGGTGATCTTACTCAAGATTATCCAGTAAGGGGTAGTCCCGGCCTTGTGTTGTAGAGGATTGGGAGTAACACTCGGTACTGTGATCTAGACCACGTACTATGACAGGTGGTACCCCAGTGCCTAGTCATTAGTTGGAAATCCATTCTCCCTACGCGCCTCTTACGAGTTTTGTTTGTGTTACCCACAATTGTGGCTAGTAGCTGGAATTTAATAATGCAACAATTTCGGCTATTTTAATAAGTATTTGTATATAGACCCTTTTATAATATCAGAGGATTTTAATAAAAAAGTGTTTTAGCTATCGAAAGATAAAAACCCGACATGTTTATTTGTGGCGTAGTCTTACGAGATGCTTTTGTTTTCGAAGGATTTTTGAAAATTCAATAATCAATTTGAGTGTGGTTTTCTCACGCTAGTGTTCCAGACTGACTCGGATGTTATTTAACTATAATGCTCGGGTTAGACCGAGTGTTATAGAATACATGATAAGGATGTTGTGGGGCTCAGGAGACGAGCTGGATGGCGATACGTACTTCCGTATTTGATTATTATTCCGCTGTGTATCCAGTTGTATGTTATTGATGTTGAACTTTGATGATGTACTCTGATGATGTATGTATAAATAGATATAGTTTTCTTTTATGTAAAGATCATTGATTATCTATTATATTTTATTCCGCTGCGATGGTTAGATTCTGATGTTGTTTTCTATTTCTTTTTCTTCTACCTCTTCTTCTTTAACCCAAATGGTTCGTATTTCTGTTCAACTTGAGTTGATTGATGTAGAATACTGTTGACTCAAGGGGTACGGAACTATGGGCTGTTACATTATAAGTTATACAAACTTGCTTACTTAAGATTCATGAATATTTACTTAAGTCTATTTCCATTCACACTTCATAATTTCAAATCATGGTTATATAATCACTTTACAATCTTAAGTGTATATTATTTTCAATAACTTATCTAATTAAATTTTAAATCCAATTCATTTTTATCTAACTTTCCTTTAGTGAAATTTCAATTTATACAATTCACCTTCTAACTTAATTCGATTTAACTTATTTCATAAAAAAGCTAACTTCATAGCTTAATTTGAAAATTTCTTTTCTCATACATACAATTTTCAAATCATATATTTTATTATACCAACTCAAATTTATTTAACATTACTTAAGTTAAAATTTTAATTTAATATCCCAATTTTCAATTTCTCTACTTATATATATGTATACCATTTTCAATTATAAGTTAAAAAATTTATTTTCCATATATTAATCAAATCATACTCAGATTTTAAATTCTTATTTTTTTAATCAAAACAAAACATCAATTTTCAATGTACTATTGGTAGCAAATCAATCACACGGAAACTCGAAAATGATACTGATGAAGCTGCAGTCATCATCCATATTACTTTCCAACGACAGTAGTGAATTCCATGCTTTTTATTCTTTCAAAATCCATTTATTTATAAAACATTTATAAATTTATACTAATATAATTTCTCTTATTTCACTTTGTTTACATAAGTTCACTTTTAAAAAATATTATCTTATTTTGATTTATAATAATTACAACTTTTTATTAAACACAACAAATAACAAATGAAAATAATCAAATATTACCATTCATTAACAAAAATCAATCAATATATAATTATATATATAATATAATCGAGGTAAAATTATTTTATTTACGCAATTTTGAAAACAATATAATGTCCAATCTCCGTGTTCAAGTGTTTAGAGATTCCTGTCGATAACGTAAGCTAGATGCAACGATCAGAACCCATAAGCCACTCAGCTGCTCAATCAACACAATATAAAATATTTTTATATCCACTAACAAATACATGCTTATATATACATATATATATATATATATAATACAATCAAACTCAATCTAGGGCACTACTGACCCTATATATATTGAGTACACATCAAAGCCTAGGAATATACTAAATCTAAGCTCTGATAAATGCTGTGACGACCCGCACTCGGCATCCTCTAAATTGACAATAAACCAAACATGTCCGACCCAAAATGCACAGATTGTAGATGATCGTGAGAAAGAAAATAGAGGGTGAGAATAAAGAGAGAAGAAAGAAGAAGAGAAGAGAAGAAGAAGAGAGAAGAAGAACCTAAACAATATAGAATCTCACATCGCAGCAGAATAACATATAATATAGATCAGTAATCTTTACAAAGAGAAACTATAATCAATATCAGAATACACAATAAGTAATCATCAGCTTGGATAGTTATAATAACTTGTCCTCACAAAAGCTGACAATTTACAACAACAACAATGGAAAGCAGCGAAAAAATAAACAGGTACATGTATATGACATGAAGATCTCCAACTCGCCTATTGAAGCTCCGAAAGCACCAAATCTGAACCTGTAAACATACTCGGTCTAACACGAGCATTGAAACGGATGAACGCCCGGATCAATTTGATAAACTAGCTTGAGAAAAACACACATCAACTAAATTTATAAAGTTATCAAAACTTTTCCTTTATCAAAACAAAAGGTATCTCCTAAGACCAAGTCGCAAATAAATACCGACAATGTTTTTAACTTACGATAACCAAATCATTTCATATCGAATTCTCTTATATTATAATAGTGTCTATTGCACACATAATAAATTAAATAGCTGTATTTTACATTATTAAATTCTAGAATACTCCTTGTAATACAAGGCTTTGTATAGTAGAAAATGGCAAGCATTTATTGGATTTTGGATTTCCATAAAACTGACTTGGTGAAGGGACTACCTTTTCCAAAACTTGGTACACCTCTAGAGGGATGTACCTAGGGTCGAGATACTTGACACCTAAACCAACACAAGACCAGTCTACCTTTTCCTGTATAGTACCGAATATGTCATCACTTCGGTCGTTACCGACCCTAAATCCATGGCCACAAGCATGCACAACAATAATCAGATACACGACGTCATACCGTGTAAAGATATATCTAGATAAGTGATGACATCCCCAAATAGGAGGGATCCATTTTAGCCTTGCTGCTTCTATCCATGCTTTTGTCATTTTTTGGGGAGTGAGGCTAAAGAGGCATCAATTACCTTTCACATATCACATATCATAGCATCTTTGAATGCCACACTATTATTTCCGTTGACAACTAATTACCTTCCACAAAAATACAACCCTTGAGATCGTACGTCTCAAGGAGAGTGTTAAGCTAAGAGAAGTTGCCTTCTCCGCCGCTGCAGATGTATGTTTGTAAAAACCAATGTACGTAATATTAGAAATGCAATGTTAGACACTCGTCCATAATAGTTGTCCAGGAACAAAACAAATCAAAGGCACTTTCCTACCACATCTTGTTGGTAAAATCCCTAGGATTAGTAGCGAATAGTCCTTGCATTGGATATTTTATAATGAAGAGTTCACCACTACTATATGTATATTGGAATTTGAACCCCAAACGATCAACAAGCAGTTCTTCGCTATGAAAATTCGAAATATCAATATCATTGACCAACCTGCACAATCGTCGTATATATGTTGTTCTGAAGTGGTTTTTAGATAAATCTGATCTCGATCTTTTCGCACCAACAACGCAAAAACATTTCTCAACCTCACGCTAAAACCAAATCTCTAGACTTATCATGTCTCCAACTTTCAACTTGCTATCCTTCAGCCAAGAAGGATGCTCGAGAGATTAGAGTAATCACTCCGCATTACATGAATTAACTTTCTCGACACAAATGATAATCAAGCCTACACAGTCAGTTACGTACTAAGTGTACAGCTAATTAGTTTCCACATCAAGTTGAGAAAATAAAATTGCCAAATTTGATAGTTGGTCATTTATCTATTACCCGGTGGCTTGACCAGGTAACAAGAGACTTGATGTAGAAGGCTCCTTCGGCATAAAGGGACATTCAGCACATTTAGGTCGTTCTTCATTTCATATCGTTCAGCACGAACCTCGTTCAGCAGAGAAGCCTCGACCGACATCCAGCATCGCTCGGCATTTAAGCCTCGGTCGGCATCCAAATGCCGTTCAGCACCAAGCCTCGTTCGGCATCCAAGCCTTGCTCGGCATTCCAGCCTTGATCGACATAGCAGGGTCGTTCGGCATCTTTCCTCATTCGGCATCTATCCTCGTTCGGAATGAACCTCGTTCGGCATGAAGCCTTGTTCGGCACAATAGGGTCGTTTAGCATGAACCTCGATCGGCATAGCAGGGTCGTTCAGCATGAACTTTGCTCGGCAATCAGTATCGTTTGGCAGAAGTCTCGACTGGCAAGAAGCCTTGTTCGGTAGGAGTCTCGCTCGACACTCATACCCCGTTTGGTACTACAACCTAGTTTAGCCTTCCAGCCTCGTTCGGCATTCCAGCCTTGTTCAGCCTACACACTTAGCGCAACACACTGCCTCGTTCAGCATAGATGTGTCGACTGGCTTGGACATGTGGCTCGACGTTTGCCGTTTGGTATTTATGGCTCGGCACACAGAAGTCACTAACCACGTGCCAAGGTATCTTGCTCCTAAGCCCATTAGGGAAGTCCAACCCATCTTTATCTATAAATAAAAGGGTAGCGGCACAGTGAAATGAACCTTTTTTGGAGAATACTGGGGTGACTTTCCGCTTTCAAGACTCACTCTATTTTACTTAGCATTTGTATTCAAGTCTTTATAGTATGGATTGTATCTGTATTCAGTCACTTGTGAAAGAAATAAAGATCGAAACTTAAAGTGGATGTAGGCAATTACGCTGGAACACTATAAATCCGGTGTTCTTATTTTTGCATTTAATTTAGTATACGGCTCTCTATTTTAATTTATTTTCTTCATTAATCTCTTTACAAAATCTTTCTCAAAGGGTGTTAGTGACCAATTCCGGTGCTAACATTTTGGTGCTTTCACTGAGAATCGAATTCTCAGGCCGATAGGATCTACTTTGTGGCTGATGAATTGAATAAATCCCTCAAAGGAGATCCAACCTACTCATAGGACGTCCGTTGAATCTACTTCGAGTTTCGACCAACAACTCTACTATATGAAGATCGCGTACCCGATTAGCCTATCACAATGTGGACGTCAACGAGACTGCTAACATGCAACAAGAAGGACCTAGCAATCAACAAGCAAATTTAGGTGTAGGGGCTACCACCTAAAATCAAACGGAAGTCATCACCAGGATGATGTTCAATGACTTGATGAGAGAACTCTGGGAAAGTAGAAGGCAACTTCCTGAGCAGATTCAGGCTAACGGTAATCTCATGACTCAGCTTACTCATCAGTAACATCAAAATGTTAGAGGTTGCTCTGCTCCTTATTCTTCATCTGATCGCTCGACGTCATCCGATGAACCTCCCAGGCATAGACGCCATAATACTTAAACTGCACAAGCAGGTGCCACTGACCGATCAACCAGGGATCAATCACATCTTGGAGACCACACCCAAGCCGGAACAGGAAACTTAGGAGTTGGAACACGTGTAAGGACCGGACGCCCGGCTCACCAAGACCCTAATGAGGCTGGTCTTCAAGATACACATTTGGTAGATCGCCAGCAGATGGGACATCAACCTGAGCGGTCCCATAGAACAGAACCCAAACTTCCATCCTCCATACAAACTCTAGAGTTATCAACTATCGTCAGGCAGTTAATGAGAGAAAATCAAGGCTTGACCAACGAAGAATGGGGGATATCCAGGAGTCATACTCCATTCACCGATACCATTCTACAGGCTGAGTATCCCAGGAAGTTTAGCATGCCAACTATCCCGGCCTATGAAGGAAAGACCTATCCCAGATAGCATGTGATGTGGTATGAATGGATTATGGATTCTGCCAAAGCAAATGATGCGACCAAATGTAGGCGCTTCCCATCAGAAATCACCACCATGTGGTTTACTCGACTTCCCCCGAGGTCTATATCCAATTTTGAAGAATTGGTAACGAAATTTGTAAAACAATTCAGGATATATGCAACTCGTCCTAAAGACATGATGTCTCTATCAAGAGTAATTCAGGCCCCGGGAGAGTCATTGAAAGAGTATTTGCAAAGATTTCATGTTGCGGCTACTGAAGTTAGCAACCCTAACGACCATGCAATTCTAATGGCGGTAATGCGTGGTGTAGATCCGAATTCGGAGTTTGGAGATTGGTTGGCAGGAAAGCCTCCATCAACGCTGGAGCGTTTCTATTCAAAGGCTCATCAATTCAAAAGAAGAGAAGAAGCCAGGTAGATGAGGCGAGATAAGGCGCCAGGGCCTGTTCAGGAGACAGTGAAAAGCAACATCGCCGTAAAACAATCCGACGATAACTCGGGAAGGTTCAAGTCAACGTCCAAAACAAGCCTGGGCAATCTAAAGAGTCCGAAGGAAAGAAAAGAGAAGCAGGGAAATGAAAGCCAAGGATTCCAACATACAACGAATACACCCCACTGAATGCATCTCTCAAGAACATTTATCTGTCAACTTGTAACACTTTTCAATATAGAAAGCCAAGCCCCAAAGGGTCAACAATGGTATAGAAGTGGACTAGGTAGTATTGCCGCTTCCATAAGACCAATGGGCACAATACAGAGGAGTGTAGATACCTCCACGACGCCATAGAAAAGTTCATCATATAGAAAAAGCTGTAGGAGTTTGTCAAAAACCCGTAGGAGGGTAGGCAAGGAACATCAGACCTTGTACGCGGGCCGGGTCCATGCCAACCAGAAGAACCTGCCCGAACCGTGGGTAGATTGATCATAAACACGATAGTTAGTGGACCCCATCCTGTAGACAAGAATTGGCAGGAGATAAAGCAATATGCTAACTCCTTATGACATGCGGACTATGAGTGTTGTTCGAATGCGGAGGATGGGACCCCCGCAAAGCAGCAACGCATGATGATGGACCATATTGTATTTAGGAGCAGAGATGCAGACAAGGTGGAGGTTCCTACCGTCGACCTGATGGTCATATCTACGACGATCGGGCCGGCATATGTGAAAAGAATTTTAATCGATTGTGGAAGTTCCGTTAACATCATCTTCAAAAAGGTATACGACCAAATGAAGATGGAAACAAAGGATTTGATACAATCTAAAGCCCGAATCTATGGCTTTAATGGTGCAGCGACTAATGCAGTAGGGTATGTTGAGTTGCCAGTTGAACTGGGAGAAGATGAGTGTAGGAGGGTGTGAATCCTACCATTCATAGTGTTGGATGTTGATTCTCCATATAATGTGTTTCTGGGTCGTCCATCCCTGGTGGAGTTTAGGGCAGCTTTGACCCCATGGTGTTTGACGTTAAAATTTTCGACAAACAAAGGAGTTGGTGTGGTGCATGGCGATCAGGCGACCGGTCGCGCATGTTATGTGGCTGAGATGAGAGAGGCTCAGCGGAGAGAGAAAGGAAAGGTTGTGGACAACTCCATCCGCATCCGAAATACTGACAATTGACAAGTAGTACCCGAGCCCTAGCTTGGTCGACATCCTCAGATCTATAGAGACATAGATACAAGAGATGATGATGAGGTACCCAGGGAAGCGAATGCAGCACCTGCTGAGCTTATGATTGACATTCCAGTCAGCCGGGACGACCCGTCACGAGTTCTTAAAATTGGATCGCAACTCGACCCATCAATGGCCGAGGATCTTACTGATTTCCTCCGAGCGAACCTGGACGTTTTCGCTTAGACACACTCTGACATGTGTGGGAGTTCTCTTGCTATTGCTAGTCATATGTTGAACATAGACCCAAAGTACGTCCCTGTAAAACAAAAATGGAGAGGCATGGACCCAAGGAGGTCCGCTGCTCTCAGAGAGGAGGTGGACAAACTCAAAGCCAATGGGTTCGTCCGCGACGCCCTCTACCTTGAATGGGTAACTAACCCTGTGCTAGTAAGGAAAGCGAATGGGAATTGGAGAACTTGTGTTGATTATTCCGATTTAAACAATGCATGCCCGAAGGATAATTTCCCTTTACCTAGAATCGACCAGCTAGTTGATTTAACGGTTGGACACGAGTAACTGTCATTTATGGATGCATACTCGGGATACAATCAAATCCCAATGCACATTCCAAATCAAGAACACGCCATTTTTGTCACAGATGTTGGGTTATATTGCTATGTAGTGATTCCCTTTGGATTGAAAAATGCGGGAGAAACTTATCAGCGTCTGGTGAACCGAATGTTTGTCAAATCGGTACATTAGTGGAAGTCTATGTGGATGACATGCTCGTGAAGTCACGGCGGTTAAATGACCACATTCGAGACTTAGCAGAGATGTTTGATATACTCAGGCATTATGGGATGAAAATAAATCCTTTGAAGTGTTCCTTTGGCGTTGCGTCAGGGAAGTTTTTGGGTCTCATTGTGAACGCGCAGGGAATCGAAGCTAACCCGGGGAAGATTCAAGCTATTCGAGACATACAAGTGCCTGGAACTATAAAGCAAGTACAAGCTTGAATGAAAACGTGGCCGCGCTGAGTCGATTCATATCTAGAGCTACGGATAAGTGCATTCCCTTCTTCGATGTGATAAAGAAAGGAAAGAGAAAATTCAAGTGGACATCCGATTGTGAGGAAGCATTCCGAGCTCTAGTAAGACATTTAGAAAGTCCGTCGGTGCTATCAAAACCAATTGACCATGAAATGTTGTATGTGTACTTGGGTGTATCCCAACATGCTATCAGTACGGCTTTGGTTCACGAGGAGGACCGAGTTCAAAAGCCAGTGTATTATGTTAGCAAACGTTTGACGGGGGCAGAAAGAAATTATCCCAAGATTAAGAAACTGGCTTACTGCTTGGTAATTGCATCATGCAAGCTTCGTCCATACTTTCAGGCACACTCAATCAGTGTTTACACTGATCAACCCTTGCAGCGGGTACTCCAACGACCAAAAACCTCTTGAAGGACGTTAAAATGGAATATTGAGTTGAGTCAGTTTGATATTACCTACCTTCCATGAAGGGCCATACAAAGGCAAGCACTAGTAGACTTCATTGCTGAATTCACCATGTCAAACGAATCAAACGGTCAAAATGTCATACCTCCCGTTCAATGGAAGATGTACACCGACGGGGAATCTAACGACCATTTTTCGGGGGCTGGCATAGTTCTTGTGACTATTGAAAACCGATCAGTTTGTTATGCTTTGATGCTCGAATTCCCAGCAACAAATAACGAAGCCGAGTATGAAGCATTGATTGCTGGCTTGAGACTTATCAGAGAATTGGGGGTAGGATAGGTTGAAATCTTTTGTGACTCACAACAGATGGTGTACCAAGTGTGGGGAGACTATCAAGCAAAGGGACAGAGACTTGCCCCATACCTTGCACGGTTTCAGGAGCTGCTAGCAAATTTGGAATATTATGATATCTCGCATGTCCCGCGTGAACAAAATAGAGCAGCTGATTCATTGGCAAAATTTGCAAGCACTGGCGATGCGCAGCAAATGGTATTGGTTCCCGTTGAAACCTTACGTGCTTCGAGTATAAATATGATGGAGGTAGATTTCGTGCTAGAAATAGAAATCGAGAAGGAATCATGGATGACCTCATTCAAGCAATACTTGCTATACGGGGTCGTGCCCGAAAGAAGGAGCGAAAGACGACAAGTCATTCGTAAGGGTTCGCGATATGTATGCAGGATGGGATAATGTGTCGAAGGGGATTCTTGACCCCCTTACTTCGGTGCATAGCCCGCGATGAGATAAAACGAGTCTTGAAGGAAGTCCATGAAGGAGAGTATGGTGACTATACTGGGGGGCAGATGTTAGCAAAGAAAATCCTCCGCTATGAATACTATTGGCCGACTGCAAATTGGGATGCCGTAGACTATGTAAGGAGATGTGATAAATGTCAGAAATATGCAAAAATACCGAGAGCCACGTCGATGGAACTCACACAAATGGTTAGTCCCTGGCTATTTGTAATGTGGGGGATCGACATAGTCGGTTCTTTACCCATATCCAAAGGTGGTGCAAAATACGCTATAGTTGCGGTCGATTACTTTACCAAGTGGGCAGAAGCAGAGCCTTTGGCTACTATCACCACCAAAAAGGTCATTAATTTTGTTGTATGAAATATTACATGCCGTTTTGGCCTTCCATGGACCATCATTATAGACAATGGAACTCAATTCGTAAGCAAAGAGTTCAAAGAGTTTTGCCAAAAATATGGTATTGAGAAAAAGTTTGCAGCGGTTGCTCATCCAAAAGCCAAGGACAAGTGGAAGCCGTGACAAAATAATCAAGTCGTTGAAAAAGCATTTGTAAAATGCTAGAGGCAGGTGGGTGGATGAACTTCCAACAGCGCTTTGGGCTTGTAGAACCACCCACAAGTCCGCGACGGGCCACACTCCATTCGCATTAGCATATGGCATTGAAGCTATTATACCCGTAGAACTTGATGTTCCATCGCATTGGGTAATTTATTATGACTCTGAGTCGAATCAAGATCTTTTGCTAGAACGACTAGATTTCATTGATGAAAAATGTGAAGAAGCTGATTTAAGAGCGGTAGCATACAAACACCGAGTCGCTCGATATTATAATGAAAAGGTCCGGCCGAGAATCTTTAATGTAGGTGAACTCGTTTTGAAATGAGTTTTCCCAGTCCCATCGCATTTGAATCCCGCATAGGAAGGTCCATGCGTCATTGAACGGAAGCTTGGAGAGGGAACTTTCAAGCTAGTGACCATTGATGGTGCGAGACTCCCCCGAGCATGGAATAGCGAGCATTTGCGTCATTATTATACTTAGTTCATTTCTTTCATATTTCAATTGCACTTATTTCCAGCATATTTTTATTTTTAGTTTTCGGCATGTAATAAGACAATTTAGCCTATTTTCAATAATAAAGGCTTGAAGCCATCTTTTCCTTGATTATTGATGTTTCTGTGTATGATAATTCTATGGAAAACCATTAAAGTTACATTATTCTATCTGACCTATGAACGCGCACGAACACCTCAAATCTCCAAGTCCCCTAAGTGCGGACTGGAGTACTTTGAGTCCCCTAAGTACGGACCGGAGTATAAACGACTCGAAATCTCCAAGTCCCCTGAGTGCGGACCGGAGCACTCTGAGTCCCCTGAGTGCGGACCGGAGCACTCTGAGTCCCCTGAGTGCGGACCAAAGTATAAACGACTCCAAATCTCCAAGTCCCCTGAGTGCAAATTGGAGTACTCTGAGTCCCCTGAGTGTGGACCGGAGTATAAACGACTCGAAATCGCCAAGTCCCCTGAGAGCGGACTGGGGTACTCTGAGTCCCTCTGAGTGCAGACCTGAATATAAACGACTCCAAGTCTCCAAGTACCCTGAGTGCGGACTTGAGTACTCTGAGTCCCCCGAGTGTAGACCGGAGTATAAACAACTCGAAACGACTCGAAATCTCCAAATCCCCTGAGTGCAGACTGGAGTACTCCGAGTCTCCTGAGTGCGGACCAGAGTATAAATGACTCGAAATCTCCAAGTTCCCTGAGTGCGAACTGGAGTACTCTAAGTCCCTTGAGTGTGCACCAGAGTGTAAACAACTTAAGAAACCACTATGTCCCCAAAGTGCGGACTGGAGTCTTCTGAGTCCCTTAAGTGCGGACCAGAGTGCAAACAACTCAAAATCTCCAAGTCCCCTGAGTGTGGATTGGAGTATAAAGGGTATAAAATTCTCTAAGTCCCTGGAGTGCGGACTAGGATACAAATGACTTGAAGTCATCAAGTCCCCGACATACGGACTAAAAATTATTCTAAGTACCCGAAGCGTGGAATAAAGGATGTACAATTCAAAAGAATTTCTGACTTATACAAAGATGAATTGAGAAGCTGATGTAACTCACAATAGCAAACCACGATTATACAAAAAGCTGAACGATAAAAGTCTTTTGAAAGACAAAACAACTAAGCTTTATTTATCCAAAATAAGGTTCTACTACAACTCCTCCAAAACTCGGAGTCAAAAGTCTATTTACATGGACTACAAAAATAAATAAAATAATTACATAATCTAAACTAACTCTCGTTGAATGAGGGTGATAATTACTTCTTTGACTTCCTCGGTTTCTTATCCTCTTTCTTCTTCTCTGACGACACCTCTTCCGTGCGTTTTTTCTTGGAAGTTTTGCTTGGTGGGGAGGTGACAACTGAGAAAGAGCGAGGAACCTCTAGTGGCCTGGACCCGCCAGGGAGGATGACCTTCAACTGATTGTTCAGAGGATCATCTAGGTCCATAACTCAGGGCTCGACTTTGATTTCGACCGTCGTTTTCTTTTCCTCCTCGAGCTTCTCCTTCATGCTCATTTTAGAAGTATGTTCAGAGGCGCTCGCGATCTCAATTTCATAACTTCCCTCGATGGGAGGTGAAGTCTCGGACTTATCCTCATCAAGCGCCCCAATCACTTGAGCATCTGGACCGGGGGTCTCTCCCGTGTGAGTAGCCTCGCCTGTTTTCCCCTTCTCCTCCTTGGCGTCATCACTCCTTGGTGTGGGCTCGGGATCAGAATGGCCTGTGTAAAATCACGGAAAACAAACATTAGAATACAATGATCTCTCGTCAAAAACGACGAATCTTGGAATTTCAAAATGAAGGGTTATATACCAGATTTTGGATGACTCTCAGCCGTCCGAGGGGTCTCACCCTCTGGAATGGGAGATAGAACATGAAAGCCGAGGCCAGGATCCTCCGGGTCATAATCAATATGTTGCTCAAATGGATCAAATACCGGCCGATCAGCCGACTGGGTAGGAGCATGAGCTGGAGACTCGGTTCCAGATGGACCGGCAATAACATCTTTCCCTTTCAATGAGGAAGAACCTTTGTAGTAAAAACCCTTGGCCGTAGACAGGTCTGAAGGCTCGTTCCCCTTAAGAAATTATTTTACTAAAGCATCTTCATCGACCTCCTTGGTGCCAACTACAACCTTCTTGATTTTTATTAAAGTCTCCCACGCCTCAGCTAGGGATTCGAGGTAGGCCTCGCCTAGAAAAGTTAAGTCCCGATGCATGAGGACACGGGCGTTGAATTATGCAATCAGTGGGTCCAACATGCATTTAACCTCCTCCCTACCAGCCTCTTTAGCCGCCTTAAGGCGAGAGTCAATCTCCACAGATGCTGTTTTCTTGCCCTCTTCACGGGCTTCATCCTTCAGCATCCCGACTTTAGAAAGCTCGTCGTCGAGCTTCGCCTTCTGAAGTCGCGTAGCAGCGATCTCGTCGTAATATCGTTGCGACTCTTCTTGGACAATAGTTTTCTCATCTCTTTCTTTGTGGAGTTGATCCTTCAGCCCACGGCGTTGGACCGCCTCATCGATTTCTTTTTTATGAGTTGACTCCATACGATTGACGGCCTCCACAGTATCTTTAGCATTCTGTTGGACGGCTTCAAGTTGATATTTATGCACAGAGTGCACTTTGTCCTAAGCTTTGATAATATCTTTATCATGGATAGCCTCGAGCTTAAGGCGATCAATTTCATGCTGACGCTCAATGGAGACTTCTAAAAGTTTTTCTGCTAAGTGCACGAATGCATCGTGCTAGACATAGACGTCATTAGTGCAAGCAATAGCGCTTTGCTTGGCATGTCTTGGAATCTGGTGAATTACCGGAAGAAATTTTAAGCCATCGAACCATATCTTTGGAAACGAGGCTTTAAGCTCAGCAAGTCGTTCTGCTACCGATAGATCAGATACAGGAGCGAGAGGAGTCTGCTTGGAGACTACAATTTTTCTGTGGGGATCTCGAGATTGCCTGGAACTTGATAAACCAGAGTGTTGATCCCACTGGGCCTCAGGCTGGGACCCTTTATGTGCTAGTTACTCTTTGCTATGCTCCGGTTGAGAAGGAGGATCGCGAGGATATGAGGATTGGTTATAGGTCTTTCTTCAATAGGATGATTCTCGACGATGGTAGTCTCGATCGCCGGAATCATCTCGATCTCGGCGTTTATCGGAACCCGAATCCCGGCCGGATTGGTGAAAAATCGATGAATCATGCAGGCGGTCGATTCCATGTGTACACCCCATGTCACTTACACAGAATTTAAATAACGGTAAGTGGGCGAAGAGTAGAGTGATGACAGAAATTTAAGTGAAAGGTGAAGTGCATCTGTTTTTGTGTGTCCTAGTGTTTCTCCCCGACGGACTAATTTCATTACTAATAGGAGTTTTTTCTCACTGTTTTTGGGCTTAAGTGCTTGTACCGCCTCTAGTGGGCGAATGAAGCTTAAGGGCCTATGGATCGTTCGAAACCATAGTTGAGCAGATCATCAGGTATGGTAAGATTCGACAGGCCTTTCAGAGAACTTTCAAAATACTGTGAGGAAGCTTCTTTCTCCACTGGAACAAGGGTAACCTTAGAAGCTCTGTCCACTATTTTCTTCCTCTGCTTGCATGTCAGTTTCTTCTTCCACTTCGAAGGGGAAGGCATCGTTTCAATGTCATGAACTTCGACAATCGGGTCCCGAGATGGACTAACATTTTCGCCCTGTACTTCGAGTGTTTCGGCTTCTTTAAGCTCCCCCTCCTCTAGTGTGTCAGGGGCGTTACGTGCTGAAGACTCGGCCTGCTTTTTTCCTTTGCCCGAAGCAGGCCTGGTTATGGTAACACCTTGGGGCTGGCTTATTCAACAACCTTCCACCAGCAACCCAAATTTCGTGAGCGACTCATTCGAAATGAGAGATCCGATGTCCCGGTTTTCTATGGTGAGAGCTTGGATGGCTTCGACAGCTTCAGAATATCCGAGGCCCTTAGGATGTGGGTTGATACCTGTGAACGTAGATGAAGAGTCCGAAAAGATGAAAATTTCACCAATTCAAGTATTGATTTAGAAAAGGAACTTACTTCCTTCTACCCATCTTTTGGCAAAACCAAGAGGACAACGCACGTAGAACCACTCTTCCTTATACTGGGCAAATTTGCTCCATGCCCCAGCCAGGATGTGGCATTTACTATGTGGCTCGAGGAATATAAAAGATGGGCTATCTAACCGTCTCTTGAAGCGGCAGATGTAGCGGATGTCTCCATGGTCGGGGGCCTGAAGAGGACACTCGTGAAGAGGATGCAAGTGATATATATGAATGCGTGGCTATTTGGATGTAATTGTGAGGAAGCGATCTCGAAAACTACAATACGTCTCGAAGAAAGGAGTTGAATGGCGTTACGCTGCCGACCTAACACATGAATCTGTTGTAGGCTGTATATCTGACTGGAGAAAGTGAGGACGATCTTGCCCCGATGGAACTAATACATCGTCTAAGGGGATTCCGTGAACTGAGCAAATACGACGGAATGTACTTTCATTAATCTTTGAGGCTTGGGAATCGATCGCATCGTCTAAGAAGATCTCTGCCTCTAAGGCATCAGGAGCCAAGTCGACAGATGCGGTCGCAGGGCTCGGTAAGTCTTATGCAGGAGAGTTGACGGATTTGAAGTTCCTACCACTTCTTGTCGAGAGGATGCCCGGGTATGTCCGAGATCGTAGCAGAGCTAGATTTCCTAGACATTTCTAATGAAGATTGAATCTGAAAAAACACCTATTTGAATTATACTTGAAAAACGATCGATGTTAGACTTAACAACATAAACATTCCCCGTGTGTGGTGTGTGAACTAGTGCGATCATTCAAATATAAGTGCCAAGAAATTAAAAGTCATAGGGTTGGTGAAATAAAGTTAGACTTTGAACTATCATCTTCGAAGACCGTCATCGCTGACCGTCTACGACAGCTTCTCGTAAGATGGTTTATGTTTTGAACTCGGCATTGACATTTCATATGAAAGGGTATTAACTGTTAAGGAGGTTAAGTTCAAGTTTACAGTTGTCTAAACACGAGAGTTTTCAGTCTGGATTGTTCGATATGCTTGGTTGTTTAAGTTCATCCTTGTTCACTGTCATTTATTCAGGCATAAAAAGGTGTTAAGTCAACAATGATCTAAGTCCAGGTTGAAATGGTTTTGAGTGTCATGTGCACACCACTCTCCTACCTCTCTTCTTCTTTCCCTCCTACCTCGTTCGGCATAAGGGAATCACGCCGAGCCATGGCCGTGCCAAGCCAAATCGCTCGGCACACTAAACCTTAACTCCAACTTCACTCCTGTACTTCCCCTCCATCGCTCGACATAAGGAAGTTATGTCGAGCCACATCAGTACGTCTAACACCAACTCCCTCCTTCAAACACCTTTGACGTCCTCTTCTCTCCCCCGCTCCGCCTAGCCTTAACTCCTTTAAACACCAACGCTTTGCCCTTAACTACTCCTGCTCCACGCGATTCCTACTGACCTCGATTTTGCAAAAATTCACAAGTTCGAATCTCATGCTAGGTTTCCTAGTCGGGGTGAAGTGTTTAAGGGAAAGGTCATTACATAAGAAATGAGTTGAAGCTCGGGGAAATTCTGGAGTAGGGAACACGGTTCTATTTGGATTCGTTGATTGAGGAAGGAAGTGGGGCAGTTTATGGAGTTTGAGAAGGGAAGGGAAGGGCGGATAATTCACTGAAATCTGTTGGAAGGTGAATTCGTAATTTCTAGAGAGTGGAATTAAAAAGGGAAAACAAGAAGTATCGGCTTATATAGAGAGAAGAGAAGTCGAATGGACTGTGACCGGTTGAATCGGTCAAAGCAACTCCAGAGTTCTGCATTGGTATGTCGTTCGGCATTCGTATGTCGTTCGGCATTGGTATGCAGTTCGGCATTCGTGTGTCGTTCGGCATTCGTATGTCGTTCGACATACAACGCCTCGCTCGGCATTTAGGAAGAAACTATCGAGAAGACAAAGTCATGGCTTTAAGAGAAACACGGAGTGCTAACGGTTCAAAGTGCATCATGTTCATCCACATGATACACTTTTGGGGGCAAGTGTTACCCAGTGGTTTGACTAGATAATAAGAAACTTGATGTAGAAGGCTCGTTCGGCATAAAAGGTCGTTCGGCATAGCTAGGTCGTTCGGTATTTCATATCGTTCGGCACGAACCTCGTTCGGCAGAGAAGCCTCGATTGGCATCCAGCGTCGCTCGGCATTCAAGCCTCGATCGGCATCCAAGCACCATTCGGCATCTATCCTCGCTCGGCATCCAATCCCTGCTCGGAATTCCATCCTCGGTTGGCATAGCAGGGTCGTTCGGCATCTATGCTCGTTCGGCATGAACCTCGCTCAGCATGAAGCCTTGTTCGACATAGCAGGGTCGTTCGGCATGAACTTCGCTCGGCATTCAGTATCGTTTGGCAGAAGTCTCGACCGGCATGAAGCCTTGTTTGGCAGGAGTCTCGCTCGGCACTCATACCCCATTCGACACTACAGCCTCATTCGGCCTTCCAGCCTCGTGTGGCATTCCAGCCTTGTTCGTCCTACACACTTAGCGCAACACACTGCGTCGTTCGGCATAGAGGTGTCGACCGGCTTGGACATGTGGCTCGGCATTTGCCATTCGGTATTTACGGCTCGGCACACAGAAGTCACTCATCACGTGCCGAGGTATCTTGCTCCTAGGCCCATTAAGGAAGTCTAACCCATCTTTGTCTATAAATAGAAGGGCAGAGGCATAGTGAAAGGGACCTTTTTTGGAGAACACTGGGGAGACTCTACCGCTTTCAAGACTCACTCTATTTTACTTAGCATTTGTATTCAAGTCTTTGTAGTACGGATTGTGTCTGTATTCAGTCACTTGTGAAAGCAATAAAGATCGAAACTTAAAGTGGACGTAGGAAATTACGCTGAACCACGATAAATCCTGTGTTCTTGTTTTTTCATTTAATTTAGTATACAGCTCTCTATTTTAATTTATTTTCTTCATTAGTATCTTTACGCAATCTTTCTCAAAGGGTGTTAGTGACCAATTCTGGTGCTAACATTAACTATTAAAGCAACAAACAAAATCTAGCATATAATGAATTACTGGGCTTAATTTTATTAATCATTTATTAATTAAATCACTTTCCAATTATTCACTTTAAAATATCTTTAAAAAGATTATATTCAAAACCATTTCATTTATTGGAAATTTGGAAAACATTTTCATATACATGTTTTAATAATATGTAATTTACAAATCGTTTTATTTTTAAGCCATTTAAATTCCATTTTATAACATCACTTTCCAAAACATTCATTTTATTTTTAAAGGATTATTCACTGTCCGAAATCGTGAATATAAATCTCTTACCAAATTCATTACTTCTACATATTTAATTTAAAGAATTGTTCATTGTCCAATATCGTCAATATAATTCCTTTAACAAAGTTTATTACTTCTACACTTTTAAATTTAAAGGATCATTCACTGTCCAAAATCGTGAATATAATTCCTTTATAAACTTCCATATTTAACTTTCAAATTAAATTTATTTTAAATTTCTAAAACAATGTTTCTAAATTCCATTTATATTTTATAAACTTCCATATACAAAATTCCTTTACTAACACATTCCATTTATACTTCATTTATAAGTCAAAATCCAATTATAAGTTAATTTAACTTATAAATCTCTTATTTAAAAATTTATTCTTTTTAAATCTCTTTATTTACAAAAACCATTATAAATTCATTTCTAAATCTCAATTACAAATCCTAATACAAATTTGATTATACTTCCATTTCTAATGTTTATAAGACACGGTTTATAATGCCCTTACTTTTTATTTATAAAATATCAATTTTATAAATCTAATATATAAACCATTCATAATAATCCCACAAATCTCAATTTAACTTATCTTAACAATTTAGTTAACCTCATATCATATTTTTATTATATTTCACAAAGGCATAATTTTTATAACAGGAAAATTATAACCTTCTGTTTATTTAAAATAAATCATTGCTTTAACAATTCAAAAATTATTATTAAAACCTCACATATTTTCCAGAATCACTTTGAAATCCTTTTTAAACAAGAACATCATTTTACTATTCTGAAATTCCAAAATAAGGCCCAATGCTACAACAGCACTAAGTAAGGGGATTCACATCAATCATATTAGTCATGACATCCAAATTTCAAATACCACATGATAATTGCATGTATAACAATATCTGTAAATAAAATCAACAACGGTGACGAATCCAGTTGGATCCCTTCAACATGTCACCTGCAACAAATATACATATCAAAAAATATGTACAATGTCCGCTTTGAGGCAGACTGTAACGACCCGTAATTTTCGATAACTAAAAATAGGTAATTTAATAAGGTTTGGTGATTTAATGTTGGAAGAAATAAAAAATTTATGATTTATAATAAGAATATAACTACAATAGAATGTAATAATATGTAATTAATAACTGCTTTAAATGTAATTCCACTTGATTGAAATGATTAAAAAGTTATGATTGGTTTTAGATTGTAAATAAATGGTAATGATGTGTGTGTTAATTGATAAATTGGATAAAAGGTGTAATTGATAATTTAAATATGTATAAATTAATGAAATAGTATGTAATTAATTGCAATTGCTAAAGTAGTGTTATGGTAGTAGTTATGGCATTTCATGTAGATAATAAACTTAAAAATGTTATTAAATTAGGAAAAGGTAACGATTGTCATTGTTACCAATTTATTTAATCTGCTGAATTAAATTTGAAATCAATTGCAAATTAAATGTAGTTAAATATCACGTTAATATGAGTTAAGATGATAACTGCAAATTATGAATGCAATAAAATGTGTGAAAATGTTCATTATATGTATAAGGCAATAATTAATGTAATAAAAAGTGAAACAAAGATAATCAATTTATTGGGATTTCAAATTATAATAAAATTTACAAAAATTTAATGTAATTGAGATATAGTAGTTAATACAAATAAAAGATGTAATTGTAGCATATTAATGTAATAAGATATAAACCAATGTAATTATTTCCATAAAATAATGATTGATTGAATAAAAAGATTAAAATCAAATTAAACCAATTTATTGGAATTAAATTATAATAAACTGGATTTAATTACAATTGAAATTGAACACTGTAATTAGTGTAATATTCCACACTGGATTGATATGTAAATTTGTTTTAAATTATTATAAATGTCTAAGTAATCAAAAATGATAAAATTTGTCAGTTACTAAAAGTGGAATTAAAAAGTGATTTAATCAATTTAAAAATAATTTATTTAATTAACGTGAAAATAGCCATTTTTCCACCGATTCAGATTTTGATGAAACTAGGATCATCGGATCCATGTCAGTGAATTGTTCTAAGGTTTCAAGTTTTGTAGTGATCGGCCTTGTCGCTTGATCGTACGGGCTCGAAATGCATAGAAATCAAGTTAATTAGATTCTGTTGAAATCAATTTGAAATAAGCTGATTTTAAAGCTAACTTCTTTATATGATGAAATTAGGACTTGAAACTTGTTCCATTGAATTTAGAATTATCAAAAAAGATTTATTTTGATATATGAGATGACTTATTTTGTTTCGAAAGCAGAATGGGCTTTTTGGGTCGCAATTGTCATCTGTACCATTTCGATTGTGTTTATTTTCTTATCGAGCCTTGTTCATATAAATTATTTTGTTCTAACCCTAGTAGTCTTTCTATTTCTTGTTCCTATACATATATTTCCTTCTCATCTCCTCTTTTCATTGGTGGACAAACCAATACCTAATTCCCAATTCCAAATTCAATTGCAAATCAAAATCAAATCAAAAATCAAACTCCTCAAAAGTCTATCATATTATATATCGATTCGAAGCTCTCGATGAGCTAAATTTATTGGTGTGATCCGTTTTTGCAATCAAAGTGTCGTTTGTCCAAAAATCAGTGATTTAGTTTCAGCCATCCATTAGCTAGGGTATCGATCCAACGATGGACCGTCGTCCAACTGACGATTAGAAGGCGCCGTTTTGTCGAGCGGGTCTGAGGGGAGGCATTTTTTCATGGCAAGATGGTCGTGAGTTGGCCACATAATTCGATAATATGCGACGGCGGCGCTGTGCTGTCATGGAGACGGAGGTGGTCGTGCTTACGTGGATGGGGGCGGCTCCGGGTGAGGCACGAGGTAAGGGCTTCGAATCTTGGGTCAGTGGTCTTTGGTTGTGGAAAAACGTTGGTCAACGTTCAGATTGGAGGCGGCCGGTGGTAGGATTCGTGTGTAGGATTTCTGGACATGGTTGAAATGTGGTTGTGATATAAGGTGACGTGTCACCTCCTATTTTATTTTAATTTAATTTAATTTTAAATTTTAAACGTTCTAATATGCATAAGTTTTACATACATGCTTGGATTTATGTACGGTTTTTCCATTGGGATCGTATCGAAATTTCAGACTTTATGAAATTGGTTTGGAAGAATTTTGAGAATGTTGAATTTTTGGCCTCATTTTGGATTTCAATCGATCTGGAATCAAAAGGTGAGTGTTTTAACCCACTCACAATTACTAAGTTATCTTATATTGGTTAAATTAAACTTATGATGTGATTGGAAACTGATTGGTTGATGCTTGGTATATTTAAATTGTCATGCATGCTGAATCTGACTTGAAACGACCTACCTTTTTGGATGGTTTAGATCGACGATAAACCACATACGTCAGACTCAATCCATTCAAACGGGCAGATTGTTATGGGGTAAATAAGAAAAAGCAGAGAAAGAAATAAAACAAATAAAGAATATTGTAGTGGAATGACGAAATATAATAATCAAATAAACTTCATGAAGTTGTTTACTGTAACGACCCAGGATTTTTAGTAATTAAAATTTGAATATTTAATTAATTTTAAATATTAATAAGTGGATTTATAAGTCGAATAAATTTTTATTTTGAATAATTGGATTTAATTGGGTAATTAAATCGATAATTTATTATGTTAAATTATGGAAATAATTGAAAATTGAGTTAAATATGATTGAAAATTATTTGTAAAAATTTATTTTATCATGTTGAAGTTAGAACGATATTTTAGAACTTTTAAAATCGAATTAAAAGTTAATTTGTGAAAATTGAATATTTTAATATTTAATCGACTAGTGAAAATAGTCAATTTTTGAACAGTCTCAGAATTGAACGAAACCAGTTCCATTGGATCCGTAATAGTTAGTTATTACCGGATTTCAATTTTCGTGTCAATCGGGATTATCGTTTGATCGTGGCAGCTCGAAACGCATCGAAATTATTTTAAATTTTAACTTGGCGAGTTAAAATAGCCATTTTTCAAACAGTCTCGGATTTCGACGAAACAAGTTTCATCGGATCCGTAATGTGATATTTTTGTAAGGTTTCAAATTTCGTGTCAATTGGATTTACCGTTTGTCCGGTACAAATTAAAACGCCTAGAAAATCGTTTAAATCGGTTTAATTCAAATTGAACGTTTATAGCCATAACTCGCACAGATGTCCGAATTAGCTTTCGAAACCTGTTCCATTGTGTCCGGAACGCGGGATAAACCTTAGGAACGTCAGTTTCGGCGCGTAAATCTGAGTTTGGAAAACCCGGATGAATAGTGTTCGATATTTCCGATAAATAACCCCATAAATCACAAGAAAAAAAAAACTAAACCTAACCCTAATCTATATGCAGCCGCCACCTCCTTTATCAAAGGCCAGAAATTTTTGATTTTCTTTCCTCAATTACTTCCAATCCGTGAAGTTTTAGCCAAAATTGTTAACTACAACATTATAGAGCACGACGAGATCTTTAAATCCATACGGATATGATCGTAAATGGAGCATCGTAGTGGAAGCTACAGGGGGCCGATTGCTACAGGTTGCGCACGCCATACGAGGAGCTACGTGTGGCCGAGCTTCCTAGGGTTGCAGCCGAGTGGAGTGGTGGGTGAGGGCTTTGACATGGAGCTACCTGATCGACATGTAGTCGTGTATTTTGCTCGCGAAATTTAAACCTAATTTTCGTGAATGGGTTCATGGTGACGGCCTGGAAAACGTGAGGGAGAGGGAGAAAAAGACATGCGGCTATGATCTGATGGGAGTGGGAATGCACGGCCTAGATGTTTTAGGTTGAAAATTATAATTAATTGTTGTAAATTTTAGTTTAAATCGTGTACAAACTTCAAAAATTCATAACTTTTTCATACGAGGTCGAAAACGCGCGAAACTAGTTGCGTTGGAATCGTATGGACGAGCACTACGCGATGGAGTTGGATTGGAGTCACTTAGAGTTAGTGAAAATTTCGGGTAAAATTAAACGTCCGTTTAATTTTATTCGAAATAAATCGCTAAAACGAAATTGAAATCAAGGTGAGAACTTCTCACTCAATCGAATCAGTTTCGATTTTATTTTAAATAGTTAGATTTAAAATATTTGAATGCATGTTTGAATGATGATTGTTATCTATTGATTGTTAAAATAGACATTATGCGCCGTTAGTAAGCGGATGTTATTTATTAAAAACATATACCGCGAATATTTCATAAACAGTGAAATTGGTATTATATATAATAGCAATATATATATATATATATTGGCATATATATATATATATATATTGGAGTTATTGATTTCCCGCATTTGTTTAGCGGATGAGACCCTATTGCGCCGTCTATTAAGCGGATAATATTTTAAATCCCATATACCGCGATAATTCCGTACTGGAGCGGAATTGGTATTGTGCTAATGTTTGTGGATGCAGGAAAACAGGTTGGAGGGATCCAACTGGATTCCTCAACAGTATTTATTTGATTTCAGATATTTTGATATTTGATGGATTATCATATCGATATATGATATCGTTGTTGTCGTGATTGACTATTTGGTATGTAGCATCATTGGACCAAATTTTGGAATTTTAAAAGGATTTCATAGTGATTTTTGAAAGTATACGTTTATAAAATATTTTTGAAATTGATTTATTTTAAATAAATAAACGTTAAAATTTTAATGTTATAAAAATTATGATATTTTTGAGAAATATAGTTAAAGGTTGATTTTTGAAAATATGGGTTAATAACTTTATAAAAAGAGTTTAAATTGGGATTTATTGAATTTAGTATAAAAAGTTGAAAATATGGGATTTATAAAATTTGATTATTTTATAAATCAAAATAGTAAAATTATAAAGGGGATTAAAAATGTTTTAAAAGAATAATATAAATTGATTTATATTAAAAGATTTATAAATTGATATTTATAAATTAAAATGTTGGAATTATAAAACGAGTTTTTATAAGTGTTAGAATGAATTGTAAATGAATTTCATAAATGAATGAAATTATAGAATTATAAACGGTGAAGTTATAAATGGAATTTTATAAGCAGTAGGTTTATAAAATTTATAAAGTTATTAAAAGAATGGTTTTGGATAAATAATTGAATCTTATAAGTTATAAGATTTATAATTATGAAGTTCAAAGGAACGATTTTGCCAAGAAATAAATTATAAGTGTTTAACTTATAATATGGACTTTTGGTTCATAATTGAGATATAAAGTGAATAGGTTAATAAAGAAAATTTATAAATAAAGATGTTATAAGATAAATAGAAATGGAATTTACAAACGTCGTTTTATAAATTCGCAAATGACTTATTTTGATAAGTAAATTGTTGTAACCTATTAATGGAGTTATATTCACATTTTTGACTGTGAATAATCCTTTGAAATAAAATGAATAAAAGGATGAAATTTGTTAACATAGTATATTCACGTTTTTGAATAGTGAATAATATGTTAAAGAAAATGTTTAGAATGTGATATTTTAAATAGAAATTAAAACGATCTAACGATGTTTTAAAATATGTTGACATTCGAAACCCTAGATTTCAACATTTATTGTTGAAATAGACGTTTTCGAGAAATAAAAGGAAATAGTGGACTATAACACTGTTGTTATAGTAAATGATTTCCGAAAGGAAATGTTTTGTATAGTATTGGGATTTATATATCTATTTTAATTTCGAATCCCTATACTAGTGATTTTGGGTTGTCGTAACGATGTTTTACGTAACATTCATTTTGGCCCAAATAAATATGTTTAAGAGAACGATTTCCTTAAAGAATGAAATATATACTTAATTTCGATTTAAGTATATTGAATATTTTTCAAAGGTTGAAAATAAAAGATTTGTGAATTACTTATTCAATAAGTATGGAAATGTTTTCCAATATAAAGTGAACATTTTGAGAATTTATCTTGTTGAAGATAAATTGAAATGAATAATTGAAATCGAATATTCATAGATATTTGGATTATAAATTCATTAAGGAATTTATAAAAGAAAGTGGAATTTGTTAAAAATAAATATTGATTTATTTTTGAAGTATTGAAAATAATATATCTTGTAAAGATATTTTGGAAAATAAATAATTTGGAAAATTATTTGGAAACTGGTGATGTGTGCATATCCATTGATAGTTCAATAACCGACTATCAATATTTCCCTTTGAATGGGTAATTGATGTGATTTGTTTGAATTTGAATGCCACACTTATTTTTGAATAAGCGCCCACTATTCGAGTTAACCGGGAAAGGACCATGGGGTCGTATAACCCATTCCGAATATGTGATACGTCGTTGTGAATTGCATTTGAAGATCGGTGTTGAAGACCGGATATTTGCGAGAGCGATAGGATGACCTGTCGATTGACTCTGCACCGAGTTGCTCCGGTATTGAGTTCTCTATATGTGATGGTGAATCCGATCAGGATTGTGAATATCCGGATTGCAAGGACTTCTTTGTAAGTGCCTTCGGTTTTGTTCGATCCCGGAACAGACTTGTATGGATTGTATGTCTGACGTTACAAATTGAGATATAAAGAAGATTTCTTTCAAATATATTTCTGTTGGTGGCGGAGAATTTATTCTATTAGCTTAACACTCTTCTCTGAGACGTACGAGCTCAGAGGTTATGTAGTTGAATGTTATCAGTGATATATTCCCAATTTGGTAATGTGACATGCTGAGTGTTGCTATGAAATGATCATTGTGTTGATTATTTGTGATAGGATCATTTGTTTGATCGTCTATCTTGGTGATCATTTCTATGATCATTTGTTGACCCAAAGCATGGCTTTTGTATAAAGTATGTTTTGTGGACGTGACTTCGTCGAGCCTCACACCTCGGGAATGGTCAAAACAGGAAAGATGCAGCAAGGTTATGAGGGGTAGCGCCCTTTAGGATGTGTGCATTTCCTTCTGGAAAAGGGTGGTATCATGGTATGGAGCCCAGATACTTACTCATGTTGAAAACACTTTATGATTGTGTGAATTGATTACGAGCGCTCGGTTGAAAGGTCCCAAAGGACCGGGGGATGGCATATTCGGTCAGTTGTTACTCAGTTAGGGGTAACCCGGCCTTGTGTTGGTAGAGATCCGGTTTGGTTCTCGGGGATGTCCATCCAGAGGCATTCTCATGTGGCAATGGGAAGTTCCTTGGCCTGATCATTCGTTGGAAATCCAATTCCCAATACGAAACCCTGTACGGTATTAGTTGTAGAACCTGCCATTTACTTATGGTGGTCACCACTGTTTAGATGGTAGCTATAGTAGGCATACGATAATGGTCGTATGTTGGCTAAGATTTATATTCTACTTTCGAAATGATTTTATTTCCTTCACTATGCACTAGTAATAATATCAAATGTCTTTTTAATGCGTATCAAGCATCTTTGACTATCATAAGGAGAAATCTCCTCCGATTCTGCGTTTGCATTGTGTGTGTGTGCGGGAGGCCTTATGGTAGTCTCATTTTTAAAAGCATTGCGAATTGACTTTAAAAATATTCCTCTATTTTGATTTTTAAAGATAAATAAACTGTTTTGAGTTCTCACACTAGTCACATGACTGACTCGGAGTTTATTGTTTTCCTTCCTAAACTCTGGGTGCCCACCAATTTCCACACGGGCAGTTAAGAGTTAGGTTTATCAGGATATTCTGGAATTGCAGGAGGCAAGATGGATGGCATGGCGTATTACTAGTATATAGTATTTCTTTTCCGCTGCACTATTTGTTGTTGTATATTGTTGTACACTCTGATGATATGATGTAATGAAATGTAATGTATAAAATGTAATAACTGATATAGTTCTTTGTTTAAAGATTATTCATTTATTATTATATGTTGTTCCGCTGCGAATTGTGAAATTCTGATATTGTTGTGTTGTGTTCTGTTCCGTTCTATGTTCTATTTCCTTTCCGTTCTATTTTCTATTTTCTTTTCCCTCTATTTTCTATCTTTCCTATTTTCTTCTACCTCTTTCTCTTTCTTAAACCATAACATTTCGGGTTTCCGGCCTTCGATTTCTCGGCAGTCGATAAAGTGAGTATCGATGTTGAATTTTCGAAAGTCGAAAATTTCCGGGACGTTACATCTGGTATCAGAGCATATGGTTAAGCGACAACCATGGTTCTGTTGGGTATTACTCATTAGAGATAGAGTCAGTAGTACTCTAGAATGAGTTTGAGTGTATAATAGCTATGAGAGCGTATTTGTTAGTGAATATAAAAATTGTTTTATATTGTGATGATTGGTTTATTGAGTGGCATATGAACTTTCGTCAGCGTGGTCCGCAAGACTATGCCGAAAGGGTTTCTAAACACTTGAATAGAACAATTCGACACAATATTGTTTTAAATTGGGTAAAAGAAATAATTTTTGCCTTGATTATATTTTATATATAATGGAATAATTTTTCAGAATTATTAAAATGTATATAAGTTGATTGTTTAGTTGTTTGAATAATATAAGCAAAAGAATTATAAGAATTGAATTATAATTAAAGTGATTTACAATTGTGAAATAAACTTATATATATAAGAAGTGATAAATATGAACTTGAGTTATGTAATGAAATTCAACTTTGTAATTGAATTGAATTAATGGATTGAATGTAAATCAATTGAATGTAAATAAAGTTGATGTGAAATAATGAATATAAGTGTTAATTCGTTAAAATCTAATGTTATTGGAAGTTAAATGAATCTTAAATAGGATTGAATTTGATTTGGAAGTGAACCAACTTGAATATGAATTAGTGAATATAAACTAATCGAAAATGAATGTTAGTAAGAACATCCACTGTTAATGAATCAAATGTGATTTAAATTGAAAACCTAATTCATTGAATATTAATGAGAATATGAATGAATATTATTGGTTATGAATGCTAATTGGTTGATGGTTGAATATATTGCTTTTGTTGCAGTTGCTATGTTGACATATATAGTTATTATGTTGCTATATGTTGTATATCGATACTATTGTCATATATGCATGATTCTCATGTTGTTTGTTGAGTGTTTAGTAGGTGCGGATCGCGTTTACTTCGCATTTGGGGCTCGCTTTCGCGCTATATTAGCCATATATGCTCGCTAATAAAATATAAGGTACATATCTCGGATTACATACCGTACTTTTATACTTTTTCCCTTCGGGATGCCTCATTACTTGATGAGATGTATATTTGTGATATATATACTGTCATTTTTTTTTCGGATCGAGCCGCGCAAAGGAGACTATGGCGAATTTTTCCGGAAATTTAAGGCGTTAGAAAAATTTTGAGAAAATTGAAAATTTTTGAAAACTATAACTTTGATTTGGAGTTGAAAGTTAAACAATAGTAGTTCTTTTTGAAAAGATAACTAAGTATGATATGGAAAACTTAGTAAAGTTATTGTAAGAAGTTTAACTATGAATTTTGGGAAAGTTAATAAATTCTGTAACTTTTCTTACTTAATAATTTCGAGGACGAAATTCTTTTAAGGGGGGAAGATTGTAACGACCCAGGATTTTTAGTAATTAAAATTTGAATATTTAATTAATTTTAAATATTAATAAGTGGATTTATAAGTCGAATAAATTTTTATTTTGAATAATTGGATTTAATTGGATAATTAAATCGATAATTTATTATGTTAAATTATGGAAATAATTGAAAATTGAGTTAAATATGATTGAAAATGATTTGTAAAAATTTATTTTATCATGTTGAAGTTAGAACGATATTTTAGAACTTTTAAAATCGAATTAAAAGTTAATTTGTGAAAATTGAATATTTTAATATTTAATCGACTAGTGAATATAGTCAATTTTTGAACAGTCTCAGAATTGAATGAAACCAGTTCCATTGGATCCGTAATAGTTAGTTATTACCGGATTTCAATTTTCGTGTCAATCGGAGTTATCGTTTGATCGTGGCAGCTCGAAACGCATCGAAATTATTTTTAATTTTAATTTGGCGAGTTAAAATAGCCATTTTTCAAACAGTCTCGGATTTCGACGAAACCAGTTTCATCGGATCCGTAGTGTGATATTTTTGTAAGGTTTCAAATTTCGTGTCAATTGGATTTACCGTTTGTCCGGTACAAATTAAAACGCCTAGAAAATCGTTTAAATCGGTTTAATTCAAATTGAACGTTTATAGCCATAACTCGCACAGATGTCCGAATTAGCTTCCGAAACCTGTTCCATTGTGTCCGGAACGCGGGATAACCCCTAGGAACGTTAATTTCGGCGCGTAAATCGGAGTTTGGAAAACCCGGATGAATAGTGTTCGATATTTCCTATAAATACCCCTATAAATCACAAGAAAATAAAAAAAAACTAAATCTAACCCTAATCTATATGCAGCCGCCACCTCCTTTATCAAAGGCCAGAAATTTTTGATTTTCTTTCCTCAATTACTTCCAATCCGTGAAGTTTTAGCCAAAGTTGTTAACTACAACATTATAGAGCACGACGAGATCTTTAAATCCATACGGATATGATCGTAAATGGAGCATCGTAGTGGAAGCTACAGGGGGCCGATTGCTACAGGTTGCGCACGCCATACGAGGAGCTACATGTGGCCGAGCTTCCTAGGGTTGCAGCCGAGTGGAGTGGTGGGTGAGGGCTTTGACATGGAGCTACCTGATCGACATGTAGTTGTGTATTTTGCTCGCGAAATTTAAACCTAATTTTCGTGAATGGGTTCATGGTGACAGCCTGGAAAACGTGAGGGAGAGGGAGAAGAAGACGTGCGGCTATGATCTGATGGGAGTGGGAATGCACGGCCTAGATTTTGTAGGTTGAAAATTATAATTAATTGTTGTAAATTTTAGTTTAAATCGTGTACAAACTTCAAAAATTCATAACTTTTTCATACGAGGTCGAAAACGCGCGAAACCAGTTGCGTTGGAATCGTATGGACGAGCACTACGCGTTGGAGTTGGATTGGAGTCATTTGGAGTTAGTGAAAATTTCGGGTAAAATTAAACGTCCGTTTAATTTTATTCGAAATAAATCGCTAAAACGAAATTGAAATCAAGGTGAGAACTTCTCACTCAATCGAATCAGTTTCGATTTTATTTTAAATAGTTAGATTTAAAATATTTGAATGCATGTTTGAATGATGATTGTTATCTATTAATTGTTAAAATAGACATTATGCGCCGCTAGTAAGCGGATGTTATTTATTAAAAACATATACCGCGAATATTTCATAAATAGTGAAATTGGTATTATATATAATAGCAATATATATATATATATACTGGCATATATATATATATTGGAGTTATTGATTTCCCGCATTTGTTTAGCGGATGAGACCCTATTGCGCCGTCTATTAAGCGGATACTATTTTAAATCCCATATACCGCGATAATTCCGTACTGGAGCGGAATTGGTATTGTGCTAATGTTTGTGGATGCAGGAAAACAGGTTGGAGCTGGATCCCTCAACAGTATTTATTTGATTTCAGATATTTTGATATTTGATGGATTATCATATCGATATATGATATCGTTGTTGTCGTGATTGACTATTTGGTATGTAGCATCATTGGACCAAATTTTGGAATTTTAAAAGGATTTTAAAGTGATTTTTGAAAGTATACGTTTATAAAATATTTTTGGAATTGATTTATTTTAGATAAATAAACATTATAATTTTAATGTTATAAAAATTATGATATTTTTGAGAAATATAGTTAAAGGTTGATTTTTGAAAATATGGGTTAATAACTTTATAAAAAGAGTTTAAATTGGGATTTATTGAATTTAGTATAAAAAGTTGAAAATATGGGATTTATAAAATTTGATTATTTTATAAATCAAAATAGTAAAATTATAAAGGGGATTAAAAATGTTTTAAAAGAATAATATAAATTGATTTATATTAAAAGATTTATAAATTGATATTTATAAATTAAAATGTTGGAATTATAAAACGAGTTTTTATAAGTGTTAGAATGAATTGTAAATGAATTTCATAAATGAATGAAATTATAGAATTATAAACGGTGAAGTTATAAATGGAATTTTATAAGCAGTAGGTTTATAAAATTTATAAAGTTATTAAAAGAATGGTTTTGGATAAATAATTGAATCTTATAAGTTATAAGATTTATAATTATGAAGTTCAAAGGAACGATTTTGCAAAGAAATAAATTATAAGTGTTTAACTTATAATATGGACTTTTGGTTCATAATTGAGATATAAAGTGAATAGGTTAATAAAGAAAATTAATAAAGAAAGATGTTATAAGATAAATAGAAATGGAATTTATAAACGTCGTTTTATAAATTCGCAAATGACTTATTTTGATAAGTAAATTGTTGTAACCTATTAATGGAGTTATATTCACATTTTTGACTGTGAATAATCCTTTGAAATAAAATGAATAAAAGGATGAAATTTGTTAACATAGTATATTCACGTTTTTGAATAGTGAATAATATGTTAAAGAAAATGTTTAGAATGTGATATTTTAAATAGAAATTAAAACGATCTAACGATGTTTTAAAATATGTTGACATTCGAAACCTAGATTTCAACATTTATTGTTGAAATAGACGTTTTCGAGAAATAAAAGGAAATAGTGGACTATAACACTGTTGTTATAGTAAATGATTTCCGAAAGGAAATGTTTTGTATAGTATTGGGATTTATATATCTATTTAATTTCGAATCCCTATACTAGTGATTTTGGGTTGTCGTAACGATGTTTAACGTAACATTCATTTTGGCCTAAATAAATATGTTTAAGAGAACGATTTCCTTAAAGAATGAAATATATACTTAATTTCGATTTAAGTATATTGAATATTTTTCAAAGGTTGAAAATAAAAGATTTGTGAATTACTTATTCAATAAGTATGGAAATGTTTTCCAATATAAAGTGAACATTTTGAGAATTTATCTTGTTGAAGATAAATTGAAATGAATAATTGAAATCGAATATTCATAGATATTTGGATTATAAATTCACTAAGGAATTTATAAAAGAAAGTGGAATTTGTTAAAAATAAATATTGATTTATTTTTGAAGTATTGAAAATAATATATCTTGTAAAGATATTTTGGAAAATAAATAATTTGGAAAATTATTTGGAAACTGGTGATGTGTGCATATCCATTGATAGTTCAATAACCGACTATCAATATTTCCCTTTGAATGGGTAATTGATGTGATTTGTTTGAATTTGAATGCCACACTTATTTTTGAATAAGCGCTCACTATTCGGGTTAACCGGGAAAGGACCATGGGGTCGTATAACCCATTCCGAATTTGTGATACGTCGTTGTGAATTGCATTTGAAGATCGGTGTTGAAGACCGGATATTTGCGAGAGCGATAGGATGACATGTCGATTGACTCTTCACCGAGTTGCTCCGGTATTGAGTGCTCCATATGTGACGGTGAATCCGATCAGGATTGTGAATATCCGGATTGCAAGGACTTCTTTGTAAGTGCCTTCGGTTTTGTTCGATCCCGGAACAGACTTGTATGGATTGTATGTCTGACGTTACAAATTGAGATATAAAGCAGATTTCTTTCAAATATATTTCTATTGGTGGCGGAGAATTTATTCTTTTAGCTTAACACACTTCTCTGAGAAGTACGAGCTCAGAGGTTATGTAGTTGAATGTTATCAGTGATATATTCCCAATTTGGTAATGTGACATGCTGAGTGTTGCTGTGAAATGATCATTGTGTTGATTATTTGTGATAGGATCATTTGTTTGATCGTCTATCTTGGTGATCATTTCTATGATCATTTGTTGACCCAAAGCATGGCTTTTGTATAAAGTATGTTTTGTGGACGTGACTTCGTCGAGCCTCACACCTCGGGAATGGTCAAAACAGGAAAGATGCAGCAAGGTTATGAGGGGTAGCGCCCTTTAGGATGTGTGCATTTCCTTCTGGAAAAGGGTGGTATCATGGTATGGAGCCCAGATACTTACTCATGTTGAAAACACTTTATGATTGTGTGAATTGATTACGAGCGCTCGGTTGAAAGGTCCCAAAGGACCGGGGGATGGCATATTCGGTCAGTTGTTACTCAGTTAGGGGTAACCCGGCCTTGTGTTGGTAGAGATCCGGTTTGGTTCTCGGGGATGTCCATCCAGAGGCATTCTCATGTGGCAATGAGAAGTTCCTTGGCCTGATCATTCGTTAGAAATCCAATTCCCAATACGAAACCCTGTACGGTATTAGTTGTAGAACCTGCCATTTACTTATGGTGGTCACCACTGTTTAGATGGTAGCTATAGTAGGCATACGATAATGGTCGTATGTTGGCTAAGATTTATATTCTACTTTCGAAATGATTTTATTTCCTTCACTATGCACTAGTAATAATATCAAATGTCTTTTTAATGCGTATCAAGCATCTTTGACTATCATAAGGAGAAATCTCCTCCGATTCTGCGTTTGCATTGTGTGTGTATGCGGGAGGCCTTATGGTAGTCTCATTTTTAAAAGCATTACGAATTGACTTTAAAAATATTCCTCTATTTTGATTTTTAAAGATAAATAAACTGTTTTGAGTTCTCACACCAGTCACATGACTGACTCGGAGTTTATTGTTTTCCTTCCTAAACTCTGGGTGCCCACCAATTTCCACACGGGCAGTTAAGAGTTAGGTTTATCAGGATATTCTGGATATTCTGGAATTGCAGGAGGCAAGATGGATGGCATGGCGTATTACTAGTATATAGTATTTCTTTTCCGCTGCACTATTTGTTGTTGTATATTGTTGTACACTCTGATGATATGATGTAATGAAATGTAATGTATAAAATGTAATAACTGATATAGTTCTTTGTTTAAAGATTATTCATTTATTATTATATGTTGTTCCGCTGCGAATTGTGAGATTCTGATATTGTTGTGTTGTGTTCTGTTCCGTTCTATGTTCTATTTCCTTTCCGTTCTATTTTTTATTTTCTTTTCCCTCTATTTTCTATCTTTCCTATTTTCTTCTACCTCTTTCTCTTTCTTAAACCATAACATTTCGGGTTTCCGGCCTTCGATTTCTCGGCAGTCGATAAAGTGAGTATCGATGTTGAATTTTCGAAAGTCGAAAATTTCCGGGACGTTACATTTACAAATAACATTGATTAAACCTTTATAATACAAATCAGAGTTATATAAAACAAGAATAAATAATAAATAAATGCAGCGGAACAACATGATGTTGCAGAATAAATATAATACATAATAATAGTACAAAATCTGCATCTTCATCCTCTAGAAAGCTATCTTCGATAAACTGAAAAGCTTAGACTAACCCGAGCGAATTGAAATAACAAAACACTCGTGTCAGAACTAAAAGATCTTATGTAATTTAAACCGACAATAAATAAATATGAGTGTAACGGCGTCAGAGATGTTTACGGGGTTTGACATCTCCTATCTAGTGTCTAACGTGAGTGTAATAACATAAGAGATGCTCGAAATTTACATCTCTTAAGGGTCCGTTAAACTATCTACTATGTAGTACAATACACTATTATAATAGTGTCTATAGTAAAGTAAAGTATTAAAATAGCGTTAAGGCGTTACCCATATCTGCCTTAACACATTTTATATAATGTCATAGTCTATATAAATTCTGTAAACTCCAACTGCAGGTGGGCTATCAAGGAGCACTTCATAGGTACGACGCAAAACAAACGCGTAGAAGGCGCGATAGGGCATGTGAACGCAGTACTCGAGGCAATGCTATGGGTAGATATACCAATTGCACTCCCAGATTGGTGTAATGCATAGTAGCTACTACCGCCCACCTCAGACATACACCCATAATAAAAATCGAGAGGTGGCCACCAAATCATCACAAAGTCATAATATGGCATCGAAGAAATGTTCGTCAAACCTCATACAGAATCGTTCGCTAAACCATCCTACTACATTTCTGGAATCTCCACCACGCACACAGTTGTTAAAGTGGTTTTCGGTATTGGCAGAGAGTATGACAATATCCGATCCCGATCTCTGTAACAAACAAACACTTATTTCACACTGGATGGTTCTTTTACATTTCCCAAAACCGATTCATAATTGATATCAAAATATCATATTCTCAAAACCATATCACTTTCGAATCATATTCACATCCAAAAACAATATTCACTTTCAAAACCATATTCACTTCCAAAAACAATATTCACTTTCAAAATCATCTTCACGTTTCAATTTACCGATAAGATAGGTTAATTAAATCCTCATTCCAAAACCATCATATTTACTCAATATGTCATTTCACAAAAGGTACCAATTCCAAAATCCAACTTAAGTTGTATCATTATCAAGGATTTAAATATAAATACTTCAACTTTTCACAGTCTGGAATTTAGAAAATAATTTAGATAGTTATAAATAGTTTAAAATAGCTTAAACAGTAAAAATATTTTAAACAGATTTAAATTTGATTTAATTAGATTGAAAATGATTTAAAATAGATTAGATAGATTTAAATTATATTAAATAGATGAAATAAATTTAAAATAGATTAAATAGATTTAAATTATGTTAAATAGATTTAAAATAGATTAAATAAATTTAATTAGTTTAAAACAGGTAAAATAGATTAAATTGGATTAAACAGGTTATGATGGATTAAAATAAATTAAAATAGTTTAAATTGGTTAAAATAGTTTAAATTAATAAGAATAGTTTAAATTAGTATAAAATAGATTTCAAAGTTACATTTTCAATAACTCAATTCCGATAAATTCATTTATATTTGACACTTCAACTTTGAAATTCAATTTAAATCCTTTAAATAATTTATTAAATCAATTCCAACTTCAGCATTAACGCTTGAGTTATCGAAAATAATTCAGTTTATATAAATCAATTTCTGTTCCAACTTGCAGTTAACTAAATTCAAATTTTAAAATCATTTAATTTAACCAATATGGTGTCCGTATAAAATTTTCTACCCTATGGTCAAGTGATACAGATATTTATCATTTCAATCCGCCATTTAATATTTGACGGTTATATACCATTTCTATAACGACCCGAAAATTTCGATCCTAAAATTTCCAAATAGCTAAGAAAAGAAAAAGAAGAAGAAGAGGGAAACAGAAACAAGACACAGCAAACCTCACATTCGCAGCGGATAAAATATAATATCACATAATAACAGTTTATAAAAAGAACTGTATTCTGTACATTTACATTTTCATATATCAGAGTTACAATATTTACACAACACAGGACAGTTATAAACAACATATCCTATATATATAACTATATATCACAACGGGTACGCTCCATACGTTCCAGCCATCCAGCTCGCCTTCTGTACTCCGAAACGTCCTTACCTGAAAATCTGTAATACTCGGTCTGACCCGAGCATTACATCAAAGTAACATCCGGGTCAGGCTGGAAACCAGCGTGAGTAAACCCATCTAACAAAGAATACAAAAGCATGCAACTTATATAAACCCCGGGTAACTTATATCATTTTACAACTTCACAAGCTGTTATAGACAATACTTATTTCACACATCAATTTCTAAGTGCCAAACTTAGATTAAATGGTCCAACTTACTTAAATCATTCCCTATCAACATATTAATTCCACATATCAATCTATAAGGGATCGAAGTGGTTTCGGGTATTCACTATACCCGACTTCGGTCTCTTTTCTTTAATAATTAAAATACAATTCAACTTAAATTACCAGATAACGTTTTAACACATCAATTCATAATTGATGGATAATCGCATTATCACATCATTAATAATTAACTTATAATTAATCATCTCATAAACAGTAATTTGTAATTACTTATCTTAATTAATTATATTAATCCTTGATTAATTAATCTAATTAATTAATTAATCTTTAATTACTTCATTATGTAATTATTAATCAATTTAATTAATAAATAATCCTTAATTAATTACTTTGTTAATTAATTACATTTTTAATCAATTACACTTAGTAATTAATCTTAAATTAATCACATTCATTAATTAATTAATCACATTAATTAATTAACTAATATTAACCAAAGTAATTAACCCTTAATTACTTTCATAAATAAATCTAAATTACTCTCTTAATTACTTGATAAGTAATTAATTCCATCATTAAATAATTCTTAATCCACTAATTAATTAATTAACCCATAATTAATTAATTTCAAATCAATTATATTAATCAATCCTTAGATAAATAACATCTAGTGATTAACCATTAATCACTTCCATTTAATTATTCCCATGAGTAATTTCCACTAATTACTTCCATAAGTAATTACTTTCTTAATTTCATTCAATTATTAACTATTAATTACTTCGTTAAATAATTACACTTAATTAGTTCATAATTAAGTGATTATTTAAAATTAAATAAACAATTAACTAATTGCTTAAAATTAATTAAACAATTAATTAATTAACTAACCTCTTATATTTTCAAAAATCCTTAATTAATTAAGAAAACATTTATCTTAATTAAACTCTTTACTTAATTACAAATTCATATTTAATTAAGTATTTTCAAGTTAATAACAAAGACAAATTAACCCTATTTATCTTCATAATTAATTTATTTGAATTAATCAAATTTTTAATAACTTAAAATCAAATTATTCTATTTGGATTTCAAAATCATAACAATAACCTTATTTAAAAATAAGAAATTTAAAATCAAATTTAAAATTTAAAACACTTTAATTACCTTATTCAAACTTATTCTTTTTCTAATTAATTTGAAAACTACAGTTATTAAACATTACTTAAGCTTTGATTTAATACTTATGATTTAAACACTTCTTTTAAATTAAAATTCAAAACACTTCTTTAAATTGAAGTTCAAAATCTACTTAGATAATTTCCTTCAAATTCAACTTCTTAACATTTTAAATTTAAATTAAATTCAATTGATACTTTAAAAGTTTGATTTACTTTATTTTCAAAACAACAAGCTTAAATTTTGTTTTCTTTATAACTTGGTTTATAACTTATTTCTTGATTTCATTTTCAACCATAAGTTTTAAATTTACAGAGCTTATCAATACAGTGCTTAGCATTATATAGTACTATCAGAAAACACGCAACCACAATCTAAAATCACTTGAGCAAACATGGCATCATCGCGAGCCTGCCCCGAGTCTAAACCCAACTACCCCACTTCGAGTCTTCTTCCTGAAAACACGAGGACTATCTCGAGAAACCATCATCTTCCCAAACATAAACTTCAACTGCTCCCAATCGTGCACGGTGCACGTGCACCTGAATCTCCGACCAACTTAGGTCGTCGCGACCATCTACGACGATCTCTCGACCACACGCGAGCAACAATATGCGAATCAAAATTCGAGTCTTAAGCTCGAAAGTCTGCAAAAACTCAAACCATAAATCCCAACCACCACTGACGATTGCCACCACCGGCAACTCCAGCTACCTTCCCAAAACATCACCATACCTTCGTGCACCCATTTCCCACCTCGCGTTCGACTCCGGCACTATATCCAAGTCGTGAAAATCACGACAGTCCAACCCAAACAAAGACAAAGTAAAACCCTATTTCGATCCAATTCTAACAATTCTGCCAATTAAAAATTTTAATAATATTTTTCGCAGAATCTCCAACGAAAATACAAGCTACGATCAAAAATTCGGCTTTAATTATCACCTGGTTCTTTGGCAAATCACTAAAACCCAATTTTTGAATAAACCCCAAATACATACGAAATACCCAACTAAAAATTATGAATTTCATATCAAAATTCATGATATTTAACTATTAAGCCAAATACAACCAAAAGCAAGAATTGAGAATATAATTTTTTTTTTTGACATGCATCAGTTTCTTACTGTAATATCTATAAAAATTATTTGTTGTATTTTAAAGTTATGAAACTATTTTTAAAATTACTAACAAGCATTTACATACATTTTTCATTCTCATAACAAGCTCAAATAAGTTATAGATTTGAAATTTTTTTTTTATTTATATATAACAACTCTGAACCCTGTAAATCCTGGAATGAACTCTGTTTGTATATAAACATTGACATGCAAACCATCCTATACATATTTCACAAACATGCAAGCTTCATACCACATTTTCCAGATTGATCTGGATCTGATTTGCATCTACTTAGCTTGATCTGGGTTTTGATCTTGAAGCTTAATTGTATAAACTTGATTTTTCTTTAACTATTCTTCATTTTTCTTTACTGTCCTTACAATTTCCAGAAAAAAATTTCTTTTTTTTTTAATTCAAACATTTTAGCTAACAGCATGATTCTCATTCACATCATCAATATAAAGTCCAGGATTAAACTATTTTTTTTAAAAGTAGATTTACTCACCTATTTAAAACCAGAGCTTGATTCCTGAAAGCTTTGAATATTGCTGATGTTGCAAATGAAGACATAGCTTACTTTTCTTTTCTTTCTTTTTTTGATTTTGAAAGCATACTTTGATTCGAATCTTCCTTTGATTCCAGATTTTGAAAACTTGACTGCCTTAATTTAAAAACTGGAAAGCTTGAATGTTGATCAATTGCTGTTCATTCGGTCTGAGCTATTAACATTTCTGGTTTCTTATTCCTTACAGGCCTCTTTTCTTTTTTCTTTTTTCTCTCTTTTTTTTTATGAAGAGGAAATTTTAGATCCAAATGAAGAAACATAGTTTCTTACTTCTCTAGTTTTTTTTTAATTGCCACTTGTTCATATTGTAACACTTGTTAACCTTATTGCTATAGAGCTTACATATGTTAACATGTGTACTAGGATATTTACACTTGTTTGTTTCTTTATGTTCAATTTCTTTTTAGTTAATATTTACCTTAATTTATACTTAGCAATTCCATTAAGAGAAAATAATGTAAAACAAATTTGATTTCAATTTTCATGAAAATCTTAAGGTTGCCACTTGTAGTTCTATAATAAAATCAAACTAACATTTGTATTTACATGTTTATCTCTTTCTACACTTGTTTATCTCCTAAGTAAAATGATTTACATTTGTTACTTTACTTGTTTTTAGCATGAAAATGGTAATTATATAATATATCATTTATATTACTATACTATATTTATTTATATATATGTGTGTGTTATAAATTTTTATTTATACTTTTCTTTTATTTTTATTTATATATAACCTCTAAGAAGATAAATTTGAAACTAATTTATGCATAAATAAATAATCACATTCTCATATAAGTATTCAAATCCAACTTAATTTCAACCTCAAATTCTAATTAAATTTAAATTCACTCATACATATATTTAAACAAACACACATTACTTTTGTTTGAAAATAATGATTTTGTAAATTTTAAATAATTATACTTGAAGAATATCTGATAATATTTATCCAAGTATAAATATTTATCATCATATCTATTTGTTCAATCTATAAATCAATATCCTATTAATTAACCTAATTATTTATCAATTACAGATGTCCAGAAATCCGGGTTATTACATTCCTTCCCCCTTTGATTCTTTTCGTCCTCGAAAAGAACGAAACCAGAATTTATTAAATATTTTAAAACGAGTTAAAATATTCTTTGATCATTTTAAAATACTTTAAAAATCTGTATAAATTTTCAAAATAGTTTTTATAGAAATTATCATTTTATAACTCGATGTTTCAACCAGTCCATCCTTGTTCTTACAGAAATTCGGTCATACGTTGATCAGGCGTAAGACTGAAAATTTATAAGTACTTGGCAGACCCGTTTTCAACATCCAGTGAAAATACTTTGAAAATAGTTTTATTGAAAATATTGAAAACAGTTTTGAAAATAGAGGATATATCTTTGGTGAGAATGCTCTGGAAATCATCACCCCCATCCATGGTCGCAGTTAACCCGGTGATTACGTTGTCGTCCCGACAAAATCCACAGACAACTGTAGGCATCCGCGCCCCATGATTACACCATGGAACCCCGCCACAGATCGCAGCTACAACTGGGATTACGTAGCTATCACAGCTAAAACCCATATAACTGTAGGCATCAGCGCCCTCGACTTTCGCTGCCAAAAATGAAACTTCTCCACTCCACTTGACCATAGATCGCAGTCTACCGATGTTGCGTTGCCTTCCCGGCAAAATCAAGTGTAGACCGTTGACACTCATCCACCACACGATTTTCGCTATGGTCCCCACAGTAGATCGCAGCGACATCGAGTTACACTGTTGTCACAGCCTAACCCAAATGCCCCTGTAGGCATCAGCGACATCGACTTTCGCTACCCAAATAATCCCCAGGAACTAGTTTTGTCCGGACTCCTCATAGGATCAACTTTAGAACCCCCCCCTTGGGGTTCAAGGCAGTACCACCCGGTGGTACTCCTGAGAAGTCCATTCCAAGGGAGCGCCTTTTTCCCCAGAGCATCATCAAAACATTTTATACTATACATATATAGTATCTTCAAATCATACACCTAGTATGATATCATACAAAGCTCCTTTGCACAAAATCGATTATCCCAAAATCGATAATTCTCAAACTAGGCTTTCCAAATTCAATATTGAATTTACCTAGAAATCAAAAGCCTTTCCAAATCCATAGGTTCCCAAAACCTTTTCCAAAATCCTCATAAGATCCTTTGTACATATATATATATATACAAATATATATATAATTTTCAAAACCTTGGATCATTTCAAACTTGTATAAAACTCCTTTTATTCTTTAAACACTTTCAAAAACCCTTTTCTTCCGGCAAAAGATTCATCAAGGGGAGTTTTATCTTATATAACAAAGATATATAACTTGTTTATTCAAAAATCAAACATTCAAATTTGATTACCCTTTTCAATATCAAGTTCATTCAAATCCGTACGATGTACACATATCATTCGTACGCTATACCAATCTGATCGCTCACTCAATCACACAATTTCACTTCCGAACTAGTATCGTCCACCCGACTTTCTAGTGCGGACTCAGATCTGGTTTCTTGATCAGAAACCGTCATTCTCCTTGCATAATCATAACTATGATAGAGAATATCCAGAACCAATCAACAATCCATATCCAGGTTCGCCTTCAAAAATCGAGTGGAAAATCCCAACTCGGATCGATATAACTATCTCGAAATTCTGTGCTCGAATCTGGATCACATTACTATGTGAATAGAATAACATACGTACACCCTACGTATTTATCTTTAATGATTATTAGCCAAATTAATCTCTTTCTATTCACATTTACTTTAATTTTCATTCACTTATTCACAACCGCTTCAATCCCATTTGGATTATCAACTCTATTCTTATCTCGATTGGGTATTTAACCAATAACAGTTTGAACTCCGTCCAGTTTAAATTTAGAAAATAGTTTGAAAATTTAAAAATAGATAAGTAGTTGGAAAATAATTACTGGTTTGTAAAATAGTTCAGTAATTGTAAAATAATTTGAAAATAGTTAAATAGTCATAGAAATTTTAAATAACTACAAAATACTATAAAATAGAAATTAGTAGTTGAAAACAGTAATTAGTTTATAAAATAGTTGAAAAACATTTTCAAAAATTATTGTAAAACAAGTATAAGATAGTTTGGCTTTTTTTTTTAAAGAAAGGTTGTATATATAATGAATAGCTTGGAAAAAATATGTTTATATTAAAAACAATTTATATTAAAAATAGTCCAGAGTTAAAACTGTACTCTCCCCAATCTCCCTTCTCATCAATTCAATTTAAATTCCCTTTTTCATTTAAATTGACCCAATTCCAAATTAAATAACTTCAATTTCCATTGAAATTGATTCAGAATTAATTCAAGTTGAATTAATTCTCAATTCCTTTTCAATTTAAATCAAATTCCATTTGATTTTAAACATATTCAACTTTTAATTACAATCCCAAGTTATTCCAATCACTTTGGACTAATCCATTCAATTGAACCCGCTTCAATTCCAATCCATTTCAATTCCAGTTTGAATTAATCCCAATTTTAAACTCCTTTTTCAAGTCAAGTTGAATTATTCTTGATTTCCTTCCAAATTCAATTCAAATTCCATTTTAATTTAAAATTATTCAATCTTAATTATAATTCCAAATTATTCAAATAAATTTGGACTAATTTCAAATTGAATCCACTTTAATTTCAAATCATTTTAATTTCTTTAAGAATTAATTTCAATTCCCATTTGAATCTTATACTCATACATCTTCAATCACAATTTTTAATTACTTCAAATCAAATTAAATTTGAACTAACTTCAAATTTCAAATTTAAACCATCTCGAATTATATAAATTCGAGTTAATACTTCAAATGTTGATTTAATTTCTTTAAATCAATTTACCTCTTTATTCCAACAATGGATTACCATACTTCATTTCTCATTCGTTTAAACAAATCCAATTTACAACTTAAAGATTTGTAACAATGGATGATATTATCCAATTCATCTTAAACCATTCATCAATTTACAATTTCCAGATCTCAAACCCATTATGAGATCGCACAAACTCCCAATTCAAGTTAACCATTTAACTCCCCAAATTAAATCTCAATTTCATCTTGAAATTTCCAAATCAGATTGATCATTCAAACCTATTTAACTTTTTCCCAAGTTAAACTCAATTTACTTAATCCAGTCAACCTTACCCAATTTGCATTTTCCATTTCAAATTTTGAACTTCTCAAAAATAATCTTCCCACTTATTAAGTTCAAAAACTTATCACTTTGGGTGTCACATCTTATTTCAAATTTAAAACTCAACATTTAGAGTTTATTTCAAACCATATTGATATTATGTATATCCACATATATACATATTAACTTCTTCTATCAAGTTATACTTTAAAATTTTAAACCACCTTTGGTTTTAATTCAAAACAAATTCCCTTTAAATTTTCAATCAACTCTTGTTTGAAATAGGACCATTTCATTCAAATGCCTTAAATAATATTATTTATTATTTCTTTAAATTAGTTACATCATTAATTAATTTCAGTTAATCACATTCGGTAATTAACTTATTTCTTAATTACCTTCATTAAGTAATTGTCCTTTAAATTACTTACCTCTAGTTACTTCATTAAGTAACTCCCTCTTTATTTATCATTTCTAATTATTATCCACTAATTAATCTCATAAGTTTAATTAATTACATAAATTAATTGATTATTCTTATCCTGAAACCTTTCCCAAATTCAAGACTTAATTTCAATTTGGTTGTATTTCTATTACTTCTCAATTTAATTTAATAATTTAACTAGTTTCCTTTATATAATAGATAATCTATTTCTTATATAAAATTTATTTACTTTTGAAATCATTTAAAAACCTTTATATAAGAAAATAACAAGTACGCTCTCTCATATATATATATATATATATATATATATATATATATATATATATATATATATATATACATACACACACACTCAACTTATTCTAAGGTACCACTTATCCTATCCTTAATGAGTAATCCCACCAGAGCCAAGGTTCTCGCTTAACCTTCAGCTCTGATACCAAATATAACGACCCTAAAATTTCGATCCCGAAATTTCCAGATAGTTAAGAAAAAAAAAAGAAGAAGGAAACAGAAACAAGACACAGAAAACCTCACATTCGCAGTGGATAAAATATAATATCACATAATAACAGTTTACAAAAAGAACTGTATTCTGTACATTTACATTTTCATATATCAGAGTTACAATATTTACACAACACAGGACAGTTATAAACAACATATCCTATATATGTAACTATATATCATAGCAGGTACGCTCCATACGTTCCAGCCATCCAGCTCGCCTTCTGTACTCCGGAACGTCCTTACTTGAAAATCTGTAATACTCGGTCTGACCCGAGCATTACATCAAAGTAACACCCGGGTCAGGCTGGAAACCAGCGTGAGTAAACCCATCTAACAAAGAATACAAAAGCATGCAACTTATATAAACCCCGGGTAACTTATATCATTTTACAGCTTCACAAGCTGTTATAGACAACACTTATTTCACACGTCAATTTCTAAGTGCCAAACTTAGATTAAATGGTCCAACTTACTTAAATCATTCCCTATCAACATATTAATTCCACATATCAATCTATAAGGGATCGAAGTGATTTCGGGTATTCACTATACCCGACTTTAGTCTCTTTTCTTTAATAATTAAAATACAATTCAACTTAAATTACCAGATAAGGTTTTAACACATCAATTCATAATTGATGGATAATCGCATTATCACATCATTAATAATTAACTTATAATTAATCATCTCATAAACAGTAATTTGTAATTACTTATCTTAATTAATTATGTTAATCCTTGATTAATTAATCTAATTAATTAATTAATCTTTAATTACTTCATTATGTAATTATTAATCAATTTAATTAATAAATAATCCTTAATTAATTACTTTGTTAATTAATTACATTTTTAATCAATTACACTTAGTAATTAATCTTAAATTAATCACATTCATTAATTAATTAATCATATTAATTAATTAACTAATATTAACCAAAGTAATTAACCCTTAATTACTTTCATAAATAAATCTTAATTACTCTCTTAATTACTTAATAAGTAATTAATTCCATCATTAAATAATTCTTAATCCACTAATTAATTAACTACCCCATAATTAATTAATTTCAAATCAATTATATTAATCAATCCTTAGATAAATAACATCTAGTGGTTAACCATTAATCACTTCCGTTTAATTATTCCCATGAGTAATTTCCATTAATTACTTCTATAAGTAATTACTTTCTTAATTTCATTCAATTATTAACTATTAATTACTTCGTTAAATAATTACACTTAATTAGTTCATAATTAAGTGATTATTTAAAATTAAATAAACAATTAACTAATTACTTAAAATTAATTAAACAATTAATTAATTAACTAACCTCTTATATTTTCAAAAATCCTTAATTAATTAAGAAAACATTTATCTTAATTAAACTCTTTACTTAATTACAAATTCATATTTAATTAAGTATTTCAAGTTAATAACAAAGATAAATTAACCCTATTTATCTTCATAATTAAGTTATTTGAATTAATCAAATTTTTAATAACTTAAAATCAAATCATTCTATTTGGATTTCAAAATCATAACAATAACCTTATTTAAAAATAAGAAATTTAAAATCAATTTAAAATTTAAAACACTTTAATTACCTTATTCAAACTTATTCTTTTTCTAATTAATTTGAAAACTACAGTTATTAAACATTACTTAAGCTTTGATTTAATACTTAAGATTTAAACACTTCTTTTAAATTAAAATTCAAAACACTTCTTTAAATTGAAGTTCAAAATCTACTTAGATAATTTCCTTCAAATTCAACTTCTTAACATTTTAAATTTAAATTAAATTTAATTGATACTTTAAAAGTTTGATTTACTTTATTTTCAAAACAACAATGTAGCGACCCTGACTCGACCTTCGAAAATCGGCACCGAATACGACACCCGTATTCAAATGTCGCAGATCCAAATATCGAACCTGGTTCGTCGGAGCTTATAACACAATAAGTGCAACACAGCGGAAGAAATATACATGATACATTTGGTATACAACATTTAATACAATATCTGATACAATAGAGTACAATAGAATGGTACAATGGATAACAATACTATCAGAGATACAAGGAAATAGCAGCGGAAAGATAGTGTCTTCAATGCCAAACTCCAAGAACTCCGTCTTCAATCCAAAGCTAGCTCGAACTCTAGATCACGTTCACTAAGAGAGCAAGGTCAGTCGTCCGAGACTGAAGAAGATCCCAAAAACTGAAAGCTACCAATCCAAAGACTTTGAAGGCTAACGGATCTATACCTATTACTGGAATATCTGAAAACCCAACTCTAGACTGCCCGTGTGGAAAATAGTGGGCACCCAGAGTTTAGGAAAGGAACAATAAACTCCAGGTCAATCATGGGACTGGTGTGAGCAAACAAAACAATTTGGTCTTTTAAAACAAACAACAAAGCTTTTAAAGTTTAAATCTGCAATGCTTTTTAGAAAATGAAACTACCATAAGGCCTCCCGCCACACACACAATGCAAATGCAGAATTGGAGGAGATTTCTCCTTATGATAGTCAAAAATGCTTGATACGAGAAAAATTCTTTGATATTATTACTATAAGTGCACAGTGTGGAAAAACCATTTCGAAAGTATAATATTAATCCTAGCCAGCATAGACATTTCGAACTATGCCTACTATAGCTACCATCCAAACAGTGGGGCGCCACCATAAGTAGATGGCAGGTAATACAACTAAAACCGTACAAGGCGCGTATTGGATGAATGGATTTCCAACAAATGGTCAGGCTAAGGAACTTCCTATTGCCACATGGGAATGCCTCTGGTGGGACGCCCTGAGAACCAACCTGTTCTCTGCTAACACAAGGCCGGCTACCCCCTTCCCGGGGAATAAAACCTGAGATATGCCACCCCCGGTCCTTTGGGACCTTTATCCGAGGGCCCTCCAACAACAACATCACACAGTAATAAATATAGTTTGTCCACATGAGTAAGTATCTGGGCTCCATACCATGATACCACCCTTTTCCAGAAGGAATGGTCATACCCTAGGGGAGCTACCCCTGAAACCTTGCCGCATCTTTCCTGTTTCGACCATTACCGGTTTGTGAGGCTCGATGAGGTCTCGAACACAAAGCTACGCTTTTCACAAAGCCATTCTTTGATCAACCAATGATCAACAAATGATCATCAATCACACAGCAGCACTTAGCGTCCCACACTACCAAATTGGGAGTATATCGCTGATAACCTTCAACTACATAACCTCTGAGCTCGTACGTCTCAGAGAAGGGTGTTAAGCTAAGAGAATAAATTCTCCGCCACCAACAGATATGTATTTGAAATAAATCGGCTTTACATCTCAAAGTGTAGTGTCAGACACACAACTTACAAGTCTATTCCGGGCTCGAACAGAACCGAAGGCACTTCCGAAGAAGCCCTTGCAAATCCGGGTATTCACAATCCCGATCGGACTTCCCATCACTTAGGAAATCTCTATACCGTAGCTACTCAGTGCAGAGACAATCGATAGGTCGTCCTATCATTCTCGCAAATACCCGGTCTTCACCACCGGTCTTCAAATGCTATCCATAACGACGTATCATTATTCGGAATGGGTTATATGACACAAGGTCCTCTTCCGGCTAAACCGAATAACGAGCGCAATATTTAAAAACATATGGATATAGGATTTTCAGTTAAGTCACAACTTATCATTCAAAACTTTCATTTAAATGGTTTAAACTGAATTACCATTTTCAAATCTTTAAACAAAAGATTTATTTCACAAAGTTTAACCAGTTTCACAAAGATCCATTTACGGTTTCCAAAACAATATCCATTTTAATTGGGTTAATTCATTTAATCTTTAAATCCAAGATTTTACTCATAGCTTCCAAACCCGTTTTCAATAATCCATTCACAACTTGGAAAACCATCTCAATTTAAACTTGAAATTCCTTTTATACATATTGGAAATTCATTTCTTATACGAAAGCTTTTATCGTTTGAAAACAAACAATTTTCATTTTGGAAAAATCCAATTTCATTTATAGAAGTTAAAATCTTTGGGTTAAATTTAATTCCCAAAGCAACACTTTTAAAAATGGTTTGAACCCCATATAAGCTTCTATAACCTTTTACATTTTAAATCCTCAAAATAGAATTCAATTCCAAATTTTTGAATTCAAATTTAAATCAGATTTCAAAACTAAATTAAGTTATTCAAAAATAACTTTTATGTTTGAAATTCTTTTTCAAAGCTTTTTACTTTAAACCCCATCCATTTCAAAAACCATTTGAATTTAAGAATCCGAATTTAAATATTTTCAAAAGTCTATGACTTAACCGATTTCCACGTGAAATCCATATTTGTGTGTGTATAGTGTAGTCCAGGGTTATTACACAATAGTGCACAACAACAATCATCACATATATATCGATAAGCGGTATAACCCATAACGCTTATCTTCATTCAAAGATCCATAGATAAAATAAATTTATCAATCACAAAGATTCACTAATATGATTCGATGTGGGTTTCGGATAACAAACTGGAATCCGACTCCCTGTCGCATCGAAATTCCAATGCCGTTTTACGGGGAAAAAGGTTTTCACATATATATAGGAACAAATCAAAAATCACAAATCCATCACAAAGCAATCACAACATCACAACAAAAATATCAATCCAATACAGAACAATTGATGATAGTCAATCATCTCTAATTTAGGGTGAATATGATTAAGTATGTTTAACCACACAATTTATTTTATAAAATTTAAATCAACGATTAATTATCCTTAACTATAAATTGATTCAATCTTAATTAACTTTATCAATTAACTTTTCTTAATTTAGTTATCTTAATTCATAAACCCTTAATTTAAAATTAATTAAATCTTAACTACTTTCATTAATTAGTCACCTTTTAATTAAATCAACTTTTAATTATAAAGTAATAACAAATTTTAATTTTTCAAAATCTTTACTTAATCATTATTAAGAATTTTGTCTTTAAGTTAAAAATTTGAATATTTGATTTAATCCTAAGTATTTTATCAAGTTAAATTTTTTTTAAACAATTTTTTTTTTAAAAATCTAAGTTTTAAAATACTTCATTTATATAAATCAATTTGGGTTTTTAAATTAACATTAAACATTTATTTTACCTTAAAAAAATTTGTTATGTCAAACTTTAAAACGACTTTTGTTTAAAAGAAAATAAAAAATTTTAAAATATTCTTGGACTCCATGAATCTCAAATAATTGTCTCCATACCATTTACCTAAATTCCATTTGTAACTATCATTAATTTATAAAGAGTAGATTTTTTTAAAAAAAAAATTAGCTTGTATTTTAAAATTTAATAAAAACTGGATTTCTGGTATCACTGACCATCCCGAGGCTTGCTTCGGGTCGTACCCGAGGAAAACTTCCCCCTGCTTCGAGTTTTAGCCAAATCTACCCGAGTGACAAATTTTCACAAAAAAAATTTGTTTAAGTCCCAAGTCAACACGATACAACACCGAAACAACTCGAGTTGCTCTTCGAGTTCCCACGCGATTTCCCCGTGTCATGCTTCGAGTCACTCCTCGTCCCTTCCAACCCATCACACTGACACACCCCATAGCCACGTGCACGTGCACGGCTGGTTTCGCCGCAGCTGGTCGAAGCTGCGGCCACCAATACGTCATCGAGAATCCCCCAGAACGATACGACCACCCAGATTTGGAAAAAAATTTGAAACGTGAATCGCGACCTTCCAACCCAAAACCCATCAGTGAACGTCATCAAAAACTGCCACGCGCCTCCTCACCAGTTCACCATTGGCCGCCATATTTGGACCCTAGCTTCTTCCTCGCGTCACGCTTCGATTCGACCCGATGGCACACGGTCCGATCACTTGAGGGTGCTACAGCAACGTCGTTTTGATCGTGAACAGAAAATGGGTCCTAAACCCTATTTTGCTTTCGAATCAAAGATTTATGGATTTATAAATTGTTCTAGCATTTTTCTGATGATTTCGAACATTGAATCATGCTGCCACAACGATCTCGAGGGCCACAGTTCCTTAGATGAACAGAATTTGATGAAATTTAATTTTACAGATCATCCTAGATACTACAGTGAAAAGCTAATGAGAAATCTTGATCCTAGTTTCAAAAATTATCATCTTCCAAGGGGATTCAAGTAATATTTCTGAAATACAAATCGGTGATATTCGAATTTATTGCTTATTGGGTCGTTGCTGAGTTTAACATTTTCCAATGAAGATAATCCCAGTCCCTTTGCTTCGATTTATTACTGAATTAAAATATGGGTTAAGAAACATTTTCAACTTGTTTAAAATCCATTCCCAAAGCAAAAAGAGAAGAAGAAGATGTCAAAATTTTTTTTTTTTTTTGTAGATGGTTTACTCTGTGAATCAGAGATTTGAGCATGATCATGTTCACAGTTTTTTTTCTTTTCTTTTCTTTCCCATTAAAAGAAAACTACAAATTTGCTTTGATTTAACTCTAAAGCACAATGTAAGTTTGATGTGACGACCCGCCTTTCTCAATCCCAGAAAGACGTTTCATCATTAAGAAAGAAAGGGATAGAAATAGAAAAGAATAGAAAGAAAGAACAACAACATCAGAATCTCACAGCGGAATGAAACAAAATATAATACATCACATATTTATTACATAGTTATACATACATCAGAGTCATACAATATCACATAACAGGACTGTTATATACATACATGTCCATACATACATCCAAAATACAGCATCACTAACTACACAGCGGAACTACACATATAGATACATACGTCTGGTCTTCTCTCCAAATAGCTCCTCCAGAAAAGCAACACTTCTAGATACCTATCACTTGGCTACTCATAAAAATTTGAGTACCCAAGAGTTTATGAAAACACAAAATATAAACTCCGGGTCAGACATGGGTCTGGTATGAGTAAACAGGTTAAAATTGCTTAACTTTGAAAATCATTTGAAAATAAAGGTATCACGTAAGACTCCGCACAAATAAATACGGGTAAGTTTTTACCTTACGCTAACCAAAACATTTTATAGGAAATTCTGTGATATTATAATAGTGTCTAGGGTTTTCAAGTAAATAGAAAATAGCCGAAATTGTTACATCTATTAAATTCCAGCTACTAGCCACGAAAGTGGGTAATACAAATCAAAACCGTAGGGTCTCGTAGGGTAAATGGATTTCCAACAATGGCAGGGCTACTGGGGTACCGCCCGTCACAGTACGGGGCCTAGATCACCGTACCGAGGATTACTCCCTTCATTCCCTGCAACACAAGGCCGGAACCATTCCTTACTGAACAGTCTCGAACAAGATAACCCCGCAGTTGTGGCCAACAACTGCCCACTAAGCCGAAATAAAAAGGGACATCTAGACAGGGGAAAATCTTGTCCTGCTTGGGCATGACCCACCTAACCTTGCTGCATCTCCCCTGTTTTAGCCATTCCCGGTTGATGAGGCTTGAGGCTACGATTACCTTTATTGAACAAATCACTTAGAATGCTCATCGTCCGCCTGACGATGTGTTGAAAGCATTCAATCCATACAAGTTCGTTCCGGGTTCGAACGAAACCGAAGGCATTATCTCGTTACACTCATTTTGGAATCACCCTCAGAGTTAACGACGATAACCCTTGCATTCTGAAACTCCATCTCGATCTCCATTTGATAAGTTACGACCTATCGTTTAATTTGGATCGATGTGGTTTTCGGAGAATCAAAATTGATTCTTCCGATCCCGGTCTCATCGGATCCAAACGCCATTTTAAGGGCCAAGTTGTCTATTTAACTTAACAGTTTAATTAAATATCAGAAATTAACATATCAGATATATCAGATAAATCATATACAGTTAACACAGATATCCATAATATATCACACATATCACAGAAATATCATCAACAAATATCACAGTCAACCAAACAGAGTTATCAATGCATATCAAACAATTTTGGTTTTACTTAACTAAATTATCTGCTTAAGAATAAACTATTATATTCTGTAAATTAATTACTGATTAATTAGCTGATTAACGATTAATTAATTAATTAGTTAGTTAATCATTAATTTGTAATTTATAAATTATCTAACCTTTACTTAATTATTTATCTATTCATTAACTATTTCTCAATTAATCAAATAATTAGTTAATTCTTAATTATCACTTAATAATTAATGACTTGCTTATTAAAATGAATTAATTATTTACAAATTACCTTTAATTATCAATTTAATAGTAAAGCCCTGATTAAACACTTATGTTAATTTTCATTAATTAACTTCCAGTAATATGTTAACGTTATTAAGCTTATAATTTCTTTAACATATAATTTATTTTAATTAACAAATTTAAAGTTATCAATTAGATTTTCAAGTAGAAATTCTGCTGTATGCTCACTTGATAAAGGACCCGAACATCTTCCATGTTTCCTCGTGACAGTCTCGTGCTTTTCCCCTACCTTCCCCGTGTTTCTCTCCCTTCCCCTTTCTTCTTCTCTCCAGTTTTTCTTCCCTTCTTTTTTTTTAACAGTTTAAGTTAGAGTTTAAATACAACACTCACGCGATCACACCCAGGCAACCCGATGACAAACTCGAAGAAACATACCCATATCTCGAGTATGAGCACGCGTCACCCCCCCTACGTATCATCAGACATCCCCTACGCCACCATGCACGTGCACGGTGGTGCGCTTGACCACTGGCGACTCGCTTCCATCCCCACAAACCACAAAACACCCACAGACACGACATTCGAACCCAGACTTCGGTTTCAAGATGAAACTGAAAAAAAGACCTGGTGCTCGAAAACAACATCAGCTACGCCGCTGTCAAAACGATCGCGTGGCCACCACACATCACCAGAGGTGATGGAAATTCACCAAGACGTCGCCTACACCTCCACCTAGCTCCTCCAAGAGTCGCGCTTCACTCGGTTTTATAATGATACCGAAATCACGAATTTTACAGAGCCTGGAAAACATATGGCTTAAACCCTACTTGCGATTCAAATTCAAAACATATGCTTTTGAAAAATAAATTGATATTTTTCTAGAATCATTTCGTATACAATCTTGCTTCCGGCTGATTTACAGAAATTATAATTAACCCAATCTTCTTAAATTGACAATAACCCATTTTTGTTTCATTTCAAAACTACTCTTAATACTTTTGCATAAAAATCATAATTTTTATGTTAAAAATCATAATTACTTGTATGAAATCTAATTATGTTATTGAAATTTCAAATTTAAACATTTGAATTTACACTTTAATTTCTTGTTTACCTGAAGTTGGATAATACAGTATTAGTATCATACTGTTAAATCTTAAACATGTTTGCAGGCTTGTTTCATATAAACAAACTAAATTTTTTTTTTCCAATACAACATTTAAATGGTTATATGACTAAGATTTGTTTAAACTTGAAGTACTGATACAACTTGAAGTACTGATCAATAACAGTTATGCAACTTCCAGTGCAATCAACATATATACAGAACAGTATATATTTAAACTTCATCAACATATATCAGTGAGAAAAAAATATGCAAGCTAAAATTTTGAAAATTAGTTTTGTTTACTCACCTATCAAAAACTGTTGAACAGAAAGTGTTGAAGAAGATACTTGCAAAAGAACTTTCCTGAAACTCCCCTCTACTCTTCTTTTTTTGTTTCTATTTCTTTGCTTGCAGTTTTACTTCTTCTTCTAGTTTAAGTTTATGTTCAGTGCTAATGGGTAAACTGAAGGTTATAAGTGAATATATAGATGCATGAATATAAGTTAAAGTCACTTAACAATAGGTTTTATCTGGCCAGTAAAAGTCTGCAGAAAGTAATGATATAAGGAGATTCGGGCTGTGTACTTAATTAAACAATATGTTATGCTATTTAATGTTCATGTTATTAATTATGACAGCAAGTAATAAATTTTACTGACAGTAGCTACTTAGTACATAGATATTTATGTGTTTACTTACTTTGTTGAATAAGATATTATCATTTCGGCCAGTAAGTTTTACAGCTACAGGTTTTATTTTCTTTACTACCTTGAGTTGAAAACTAGTTTTATATTAAAGTTTACTCTGATTCCTTAGTCCTGAATGTTTTATTTGTTAAGTAACTTATCTTGTTTCTTTGCTTCATTCCATTTGCATATGCAGGTTATATGTTTTACAAACTTCCTGATATGATTATATTGTTAACATGTTTTTGTTTACTTATTTTGTTAGTTATATTCTATATGAAATCTCATACTTGTTCAAATGATTTTTAACATTTTATTTAAGGTTGTTGTGTTGCACAATTTAAATGTTGTAGATCATTGTTTGTCTAAAAATACTTGTTTTTGTATATTTCACATTATAATTTATATGTTGTATTTTTATGTTACTTTAATTACATTTATAATGTATGTTTGTGTTATATACTAATTTTTTTGAATGTTTACACTTATATTGTTTTGCACTACCAAATTTATGTTAAATAATTTCATGTTTGTTTATTTTAAAACTTATCATTTTAAAAACTAAAAGTGTATTCATATGTATTTTATCAAATATCAAATAATGAATCTTTGATTTAATTCTATTGAATAAATCCTATTTTATTTTACATGGTTTTGAAGTATTTAAATTTTAAATTTCAAATCAAAATTTCCTTTTTTAAACATATATAACTGTTAAACATTTAATATCTCATCAATTTAAATGTTGACAAGCTTATATTTGATTTAATTTAGATTAAATATCTATTAAAATATATCGTCTAAATTTCGGGTCGTTACATTTGAACTACACTTAAACTTATTTTTCAGACCCTAAATTCCGTCCCTTTTCCCAAAAGAAAATGGGAGAGAAAAATTCTAATTTCCCTGTAACTAAATGTTACAGGAAATAGGAACAGGGAACAAAAGTTTTTCCAGGAAATTCAAAGCACAAGCATGCACTTCATTCATATGCAAACCATTCCTATTCCTATAGCCATTCAAACACAGGAGAAAATTGAACAAGCAATAGATTTACTCACATTTTTTTTTAGAGTGCTTGTTTTTTTTTTCCTTTTTCTTTCACAGTTTTCCTAGTAAAAGAACAGTGGCTTTGCTTTGATTAAATCTGAAACATTATGCATTGTCAAACATCCTTCTACCTATCTTTACAATTCAATTACTTTTCAAATGAACTGGGGAGAGAGACTTTAGATATCACTGTAACTAAAATGTTACAGGGAGACAGAGACATGGAAACTAATGTTTCCAGGAAAATCAAACATAAGCTTGGCCACTCATCCACATGCAAAGCCATTCTCATTCATATAATCATCCATATAAGAATCCAAACACAAAGAAAATTAAAGCAAGCATAAGTTTATTCACAAACAACAACAGCAGATTCAAACTTGAAGTTTTGCTCACCTGAAGTTTAGAAAGAACAGGGAAGGTCAGAAACAAAGAACAGGGTCTTCAGTTGCAAATCAGAAATTGATTCTTTTATCTCTGAACTTGATTATTTTGCTGCAAATGATTGATGGATACCAAAGCTTAATTCTTGTTGCATTAATGTTTAACAGATTCAATTAAAAATCTTTAAAAGAAAATTTTTACTTGCCTTGAATTTGTTTCAAAAATTACTGCACTGCTTTATTCTAGCCAAAGCCTGCAGCTAAATTCATTTATATTAAAATTTGAGTTTTAAATCATAATCTCAGTAAATTATAAAGTTTAAAACTACCTGAAAGATGGAGTTTTGTAGGCTATAGCTTGAGTTTGTTTGTATGGTTTCAGATTTTCAATTGAAGAAGAAGAGCATGACTTCAAGCTTCCATCTTTAGTTTTCCAGGTTGAAGATTTTGCTTTGGAAATGATGATTGAAATTGATCCATTGAAACTTGATGTGCAAATGATCTAATCTCAGGTTTGAGATGATCTAGTTTGAATTGAAATGCATAATGCATGCTTCAGATCTGAGGTTTGAAGTTGTTAGCTTGATGCATTTGCATTTGTTTTGAATTGCTTTGCTTCTTGTTTTGATTTTTTTATTTCTGTTCTCCAGATTTCCATTTCCTTTTTGTTCAGATTTTTGCTGAGATATGGTTTGATTTCACGTGGGAAGATGGAAAGGTTTTTAAATTTTTTTTATTTGAATATTTTATTTTTTTATAAAGACAATTCATGCCATTTGTAAAAAAAGATCTTAAACCATAGATTTTGTTAATTATTCATTTTATTGTGAATGTAAGTTTTCAGCCTTTTGTTGTTTTCAAAGCAAAGAAATTTATAGATTTCATTTCCTATATTATATGCATATACTTTTATAAACCAATATACATACTTTTATTCATTTGTTGTATATATGCATATGTACAATGTTTAAAAGAAAAGTTGTCTTGACCATTGTGTACTTTACTTCTCAATGATTTTCAATGCTACTTAATTTTTTTACAACATTTATTTCAAATTTAAGTTCAAATTTAAATTTTAAACTTGAAGTATAAACTTTCATATCCATTTATACATTCACACTTTATTTTGAACAAATTTAAATTAATTTTAAATATGCATTCAATTTACTCATATTTGTATATAAGATTTTAAATCTATATGACTTTTTACAATATTTATTATTTTAATATTTTAATCTCAAAATAAAATTGGGATTTAATTATATATTACTATCACTCATTTTTATTTGTTTAGGATTTTTCTTCCAATTTAATTTGAAATTAAATTCCAAAAGTTTAAAACATATTATTTATTTAAATTTATAACTTTGGGATGTTACTTTTTATCTATAAGATTTTAAATATAGAAATTCAAAATCTCAATTAAATTTTAAAATAAATACTCAAATAAACAAATATCCCATTTAATTTGAAAAATTCAAATTAATTTACAATTTTATTCCAAAATTTATTTACACTATCAATTTAATTTTAATTAAAAATCAGGATCGTTACAAACAAGCTTAAATTTTGTTTTCTTTGTAACTTGGTTTATAACTTATTGCTTGATTTCATTTTCAACCATAAGTTTTAAATTTACAAAGCTTATCAATACAGTACTTAGCATTATATAGTACTATCAGAAAACACGCAACCACAATCTAAAATCACTCGAGCAAACATGGCATCATCGCGAGCCTACCCCGAGTCTAAACCCAACTACCCCACTTCGAGTCTTCTTCCTGAAAACACGAGGACTATCTCGAGAAACCATCATCTTCCCAAACACAAACTTCAACTGCTCCCAATCGTGCACGGTGCACGTGCACCTGAATCTCCGACCAACTTAGGTCGTCGCGACCATCTACGACGATCTCTCGACCACACGCGAGCAACAATATCAACCCAGATCTAACAAAAGGTATGCGAATCAAAATTCGAGTCTTAAGCTCGAAAGTCTGCAAAAACTTGAACCATAAATCCCAACCACCACTGACGATCGCCACCACCGGCAACTCCAGCTACCTTCCCAAAACATCACCATACCTTCGTGCACCCATTTCCCACCTCGCGTTCGACTCCGGCACTATATCCAAGTCGTGAAAATCACGACAGTCCAACCCAGACAAAGACAAAGTAAAACCCTATTTCGATCCAATTCTAACAATTCTGCCAATTAAAAATTTTAATAACATTTTTCGCAGAATCTCCAACGAAAGTACAAGCTACGATCAAAAATTCGGCTTCAATTATCACCTGGTTCTTTGGCAAATCACTAAAACCCAATTTTCGAATAAACCCCAAATACATACGAAATACCCAACTAAAAATTATGAATTTCATATCAAAATTCATGATATTTAACTATTAATCCAACTATACAACCAAAAGCAAGAATTGAGAATATAATTTTTTTTTTTTTGACATGCATCAGTTTCTTACTGTAATATCTATAAAAATTATTTGTTGCATTTTAAAGTTATGAAACTATTTTTAAAATTACTAACAAGCATTTACATACATTTTTCATTCTCATAACAAGCTCAAATAAGTTATAGATTTGAAAGATTTTTTATTTATTTATATATAACAACTCTGAACCCTGTAAATCCTGGAATGAACTCTGTTTGTATATAAACATTGACATGCAAACCATCCTATACATATTTCACAAACATGCAAGCTTCATACCACATTTTCCAGATTGATCTGGATCTGATTTGCATCTACTTAGCTTGATCTGGGTTTTGATCTTGTAGCTTAATTGTATAAACTTGATTTTTCTTTAACTATTCTTCATTTTTCTTTACTGTCCTTACAATTTCCAGAATTTGTTTTTTTTAATTCAAACATTTTAGCTAACAGCATGATTCTCATTCACATCATCAATATAAAGTCCAGGATTAAACTATTTTTTTTTAAAGTAGATTTACTCACCTATTTAAAACCAGAGCTTGATTCTTGAAAGCTTTGAATATTGCTGATGTTGCAAATGAAGACATAGCTTTCTTTTCTTTCTTTTTTTGATTTTGAAAGCATACTTTGATTCGAATCTTCCTTTGATTCCAGATTTTGAAAACTTGACTGCCTTAATTTAAAAACTGGAAAGCTTGAATGTTGATCAATTGCTGTTCATTCGGTCTGAGCTATTAACATTTCTGGTTTCTTATTCCTTACAGGCCTCTTTTCTTTTTTCTTTTTTCTTTCTTTTTTTTTATGAAGAGGAAATTTTAGATCCAAGTGAAGAAACATAGTTTCTTACTTCTCTAGTTTTCTTTTAATTGCCACTTGTTCATATTGTAACACTTGTTAACCTTATTTGCTATAGAGCTTACATATGTTAACATGTGTACTAGGATATTTACACTTGTTTGTTTCTTTATGTTCAATTTCTTTTTAGTTAATATTTACCTTAATTTATATTTAGCAATTCCATTAAGAGAAAATAATGTAAAACAAATTTGATTTCAATTTTCATGAAAATCTTAAGGTTGCCACTTGTAGTTCTATAATAAAATCAAACTAACATTTGTATTTACATGTTTATCTCTTTCTACACTTGTTTATCTCCTAAGTAAAATGATTTAGATTTGTTACTTTACTTGTTTTTAGCATGAAAATGGTTATTATATAATATATCATTTATATTACTATACTATATTTATTTATATATATGTGTGTGTTATAAATTTTTATTTCTACTTTTCTTTTATTTGTATTTATATATAACCTCTAAGAAGATAAATTTGAAACTAATTTATGCATAAATAAATAATCACATTCTCATATAATTATTCAAATCCAACTTAATTTCAACCTCAAATTCAAATTAAATTTAAATTCACTCATACATATATTTAAACAAACACACATTACATTTGTTTGAAAATAATGGTTTTGTAAATTTTAAACAATTATACTAGAAGAATATCTGATAATATTTATCCAAGTATAAATATTTATCATCATATCTATTTGTTCAATCTATAAATCAATATCCTATTAATTAACCTAAATATTTATCAATTACAGATATCTAGAAATCCGGGTTATTACAATTTCAAACTGTAATCCCGAATTAAATAAAATCCATAAAATCACTCGATTCTATCATTTCAACCCATAACGATTTTTTCATAATCTATAGATCGTTCGGGTATCTATCATTTCAACCTATAGAGAACTTGCAATGTTATAACAATATAGAAGTACAAAGTCAAATCATCTAATATCGACGATCAAACACCATCACAATCATCATCCAAATAAACCAATAAACATCAATAGATAACTGATTACCATTAACAGGTAATATATTGACAATTAAATGCAATATTAAATTAAACGATGATTAAATTCAATAAAAGTCAAATTTAACTAGAATGACAATTTAAAAATTTTAAACGTCAATCAATTAATTTCTAATCACGTCATAAATTTAATTTAACTAACATAAGATAATTTAGTAGTTGTGAGTGGGTTAAAACATCCACCTTTGTTTTAGCCCATAAAAATCCAAACAGAAGCGCAAAAACTTAATAGTCTCCAAATTCAACTCAATCAATTTCATGTTGTCTGGAATTTAAATATGAATCCAACATAAGAAATGGTGCGTGAATCAAAGTTTATATGCAAAAGATATTCATGTTATAAAAAATATTATTAAAATAAAAATTAGTGCGCATTAAAATAAAATAGATAAATAAATAAATTTTAATACTTATGTTTTTCTTGAGATGAGGCTTAAGGAAAAGATTGAAGAACAACTATGATGAGGACAGGACGTGTATGGAAAAATGAACAAAAAAAATCACGTTTCACAAAAGAAAGCTTTTGGATTTGCAAATAAGATCCTTTGAATATGAGGTGTCAGGAGAACAAAACGCAAATGAAGAAATAAGCTGCAGGTTATTTATAATTAGAAAATGAAGGTGAAGGGACAAAATAAATGTCACGTTTTATTTTGAAAGCTCCAGGCATTAATCATGCATAAGAAAATGTATGTAGGAATGGAAAAGTTTGTAAACCAAATAAAAGTAAAATTTTGTATACGTGAAAATGAGGTGGCGAGAATTAAATACGACCTAAAATCTAGGCTCGGGTATTAAATAGAAGGAGAAATAAATGGATCAAGTATTAATAATAAGGTAATTATTTTAAAACGTTCATGCAATAATTAATGACAAAAGAAATGAAGGGACATGTACATCGCACAACCTTTTGAAATTCAATTTTTTTGAAACATAACCAAATTAACTTCATTAACTCAAATAATATTCAAATTTATACGCATTTAGGTTTTTATCTACACATAATAAAAAATGTATACTTACCTTTAAAATGAAAACGTTCAATTTGGTTCCCAAAATGATCTTTTATTTCCATTAAAACACCCTTCTTGTTTGACACAAAACGTGTGTTTCTTTTATTAAATCTATTATTGCAATCAAATTTTTCTTTCCTTTAATTGAAATATTTGAATTAATTGCAATTACTTACAAAGTTAAATTGCAAAACAGACAACTAAAATGGATGAAAAATAGAATAATTGTTTATTTAAACAAGTTTATAAATTTATTATTTATACACAAGAGTAACAAATAACTCTGAAATAGATTATTTTCCTATTCTTGTAATCAATCTGTAAGCTAAAACACGGTTCAAATAAACATATATTTTTTCCTTTAAAATCAATCATTCTATTCTTTATTTTAATGAAATTAAACCTACATTCACAAATGAAACATTCATTTTATTTGATGTAAATATTCTTTTCATTAAATCAAACTTTCCTTATATTTTCATAAAACATAAGCTATTTTTAATTACACCTATTAATTTACAATTTAGTATTCTCTCTCCTATTAATTGAAAATTTTCAATTACATTAATTTAAATTGATTAAGTTTCAAAATGGATTAAATGAATGTAATGAGAAGTAAAACAATTATTTCCTATCTAATAGTAATTTAAACATATTTATACACTATTGGATACAAATAGTAATTACACATTTGTTACTAAAAATAGTTTCTCATCTTCACAATCATTCTTTCAGCTACCAAACATTTCAAATAAACAAACATATATTTATTCCTTTACTAAACTTATTCATTTTTATTCTTTTATTTTGATTTACACTCCTACTATTAAATCAACCAATACCTTATGAAATTGTTAACATAGATTTCTTTCCTGTTATCTTCATTTTCTACAGTTGACGCCATTTCATATATTAACCACAATATTTAATTACATTAAATTCCAATTAATTATATTCTAATTCCAATAAATTGATTTAATTAGATTTCAATCTTTTATTCAATAATCATTACTCTATAGACATAGTTAACATCTGTTTATATTTTATTACATTAATGTTCTCCAATTTCATCTTAGTTTCCATTAACGCAATATTTAATTTCATTTGCTGCAATTTATTTTCAATTTGATTTCAACAAGTTAAACAAATAGGTAATAAATAACAATTGTCACCTTTAGCTTAATTTAATCATATTTATAAGTTGATTTTTTACAACAAATGTTATAATTAGTTACACAACACTAATTTTATTCAATTGCAATTTATTACATACCATTACATTAGTAAATGCAACGTTTAAATTATCAATTACTCTTTTAATCCAATTACCAATTAATACACACATTATTACAATTAATTTACAATCTATAACCAATTATAACATTTAATCTAATTGGAATTACATTTAAAGCAGTTATCAATTACCTTAGATTAATACAATTACATTTCATTCCAGTTATATTCTTACTATTAAATCAATTTTTTTCCAACATTAAATCACAAAACCTTATTAACTCAACTAATTCTAATTATCGAAAATTACGGGTCAAGACATGACTTTTATGGTTGTTATTGCCATTTAATCTAATATTTAACTTTAATTCGTCAGTTTACACTTGTTATTGATGATCAATTAGCTATTTTATGTTCATTGATTGATTTGGATGATGATTTGATGGATGTTTGATTGTTGATATTAGATGACTGGATGTTATATTTTATATTGTTTTATCACTGCAAGTTCCCTATGGGTTGAAATGACATATACTCGAACAATCGATATATTTGGAAAAAATCATTATGGGTTGAAATGATAGACTCAAGCGATTTTATGGATTTTATTTAATTCGGGATTGCGGGTTGAAATGATATATAACCGTAAAATTTTAAATTGCGGATAGAAATGATAAATATCCATTTCACTTGACCATATGGTAGAAAATTATATAAGGACGCCCGATTGTTCAAATTAAATGATTTTGAATTTTTTAAAATGAATTCAGCTAACTGGCATTTTGAAATAGAAATTGATTTATATAAACTGAATTATTTTCGATCATCCAAGCGTTAATGTTGAAAATTAGAATTGATTTAATGAATTGTTCAAAGGATTAAATTGGAATTTCAAAGTTGAAGTGTCAAATATAAAAGAATTAACCAGAATTGAGTTATTGAAAATGTTTGCATATAACTTTGAAATCTATTTTAAACTAATTTAAAATTATTTTAATTAACTAAATTATTTTAATCAATTTAAACTATTTTAATTTATTTTAATCTTTTATAACCTATTTAATCCAATTCAATCTATTTTACCTATTTTCAACTAATTAAATTTATTTAATCAATTTAATACAACTTAAATCTGTTTATCTATTTTAAATTTATTTAACCTATTTAAAATCTATTTAATATAATTTATATCTATTTGATCTATTTTAAATCTATTGAAATCATTTTAAATCTAATTAAATCAAATTTAAATCTATTTAAAATATTTAATCCATTTTAAACTATTTTAAACTGTTTAAACTACTTTAGAGTATTTTAACTATTTTAAAACTATTAAAACTATTTATGACCATCTAAACTAATTTCTAAATTTCACGTTGTGTAAAGTTGAAGTATTTATATCTAAATCTTCGATGATGATATAACCAAAGTTGGAATTTGAAATTGATACCCTTTTTGTGAAATGACATATTTGAGTAAATATGATGATTTTGGAATGAGGATTTAATTAACTTATCTTATCGATAATTTTGAAGTGAATATGGTTTTGAAAGTCAATATGATTTCGGAAGTAATATGATTTGAAATCGAATACGATACTTTGAATATCAATTATGAATTGATTTTTATGAAATGTAAAAGAACCATCTGGTGTGTAATAAGCATTTGATTGTTAAAGAAACCAAGATCGGATATTGTCATAATCTCCGCCAGTACCGAAAACCACTTTAGCAATTGTGTACGTGGTGGAGATTCCAGAAATGAAGTATGATGGTTTGGCAAATGATTGTGTATGAGGTATTCACCTGACCCTGACTCTCATAAGTCAGCTTAAATGTGACTAAAACATGAGCCATGTCGGGCCAAGTGAGGGCACACCCCTAATCGGACACATTTCTTTGATACCGCATTATGACATTATGATGATTTGGTGGCCACCCCTTGATTTTGATTATGGGAGTGTATTCCAGGTGGGCGGTAGTAGATGTTATGCGTTGCCACCAGTCTGAATCCACAATTGGTATATCAACCCTGGCATTGCCTCGAGTGTCATGTTCACATGCACTATCGCGCCTTCTACGAGTTTGGTTTGTACCATGCCTATAGAGTGCCCTCTGATAGCCCTCCAGTTTACAGAGGAATTACGATACTATATAGACTATAGGAATATATAAAAATGTGTTAAGGGTGATATGGGTAACGTGTTAAAGCTATTTTAATACTTTACTTTACTGTAAACACTATTATAATAGCATATTATACTATGTATGTAGATAGTTTAACGGATCCTTTGGAGATGTGAATCCCAAACATTTCTTAAGTTATTGCACTCACGTTGATGCTCGACAGGAGACGTCAAACCCTATAATCATCTCCGACGCTGTTACATACATATTTATTTACTGTTGGTTTAACTTACATAAGATCTTTTAGTTCTGACTCAAGTGTTTTGTCTTTTCAATTCGATCGAGTCAGCCTGAGTTTTTCAGTTTATCGAAGACTGCTTTCTATAGGACGAAGACAAAGATTTTGAACTATTAGTATGTTATTCCACTATATGTTGTTCCGCTGCATTTATTTATTATTTATTCTTGTTTTATGTAACTCTGGTCTATATTATAAAGATTTAATCAATGTTATTTGCAAACAGCTTCATGAACTGTTTAACTGATTATTACATTTTGTCATTCCACTGTGAGATTCTGTATTTGTTTTCTTTCTTTCTCTGCTTTTTCTTATTTACCCCATAACAATCTACTCTTTTGAATGGTTTGAGTCTGACGTGTGTGGTTTATGGTCGATTTAAACCGTCCAAAAAGGCGGGCCGTTACAGTTGATATCGGCGCTTTGGTTTACCGATAACCTTAGCTTTGTGGGGTCTGACTCTTTAGAAATATGCTAGTAATACCCTAGAATGAGTCGTTGAGTGTATATATGATAGAGCGTATTTGTTAGTGTTATAAAAGGTTTTGTATTGTTTTAGTTTGTTCTGTTTAGTATTTATAAATTCCGGTCGGTACGTAGGACGCTATGGCATCGATAGGATTTCTAAACACTTAATAGGGCAGATCGACACAATATTATTTTGAAATGTCAATAAATGAAATAATTTTTCCTATTACACATCTTTTATATAAAATAATAAATTTTATAAATGATATAATTGGTTATGAAATAAGATTTACAAATAAAAGGAATATAAATTAAAATTTAAGAACTTAAGTTCTGGGATTTTTGAAATTGGTTTTCAAAAGATTTTGGAATATAATATTATTATTTGGAAGTATTTTTGATATATGATTTAAAGAAATGTTTTAAAGGAATTTAGAAGAAAATATATTCTGTATTCCCCTCTCTATCGCTGGAAACTAATTTCGGTGATGAGTGCATGCATCATCGACATTCATTTTCGACTTTCAAAGTAGAAAGACCGCTGTTGTAATTTTACTACACATTTATTTGATTACGTATCTTAATTTTTGATTTCCCAAATATGATTTGATTTATACATGATGAATATATATATATATATGTATATATATATAATTTTAAAATGATTTGGAAATATAACCCAGAGTTAGTTCTTATACCTTCTGATAATTAGTACTATATTAATTGAATGATTATAACTTCAGAAAACATTGAAATAATTTGAAAATGTAATTAATATTCAATAATACTATATACGGAAAAATGAATGTGAAAAATAAATAATCCATTAATGGTTAATTAAATTGTAAAGAAATTTACATAATAAATAATCTAATAATTGAAATGGAAATAACTTATGTAAGCATGAATGTAAAGTAATGAAAAGAAAAATGGTATTGTATAAATGAATGGAAAATGAATTTTGTAAGTGATAAATGTAAAATGTAACAACCCTGTATTTTGTAATTATTTTATTGTATATTTTATTTATTTTTAATGTAAGATTTTGATTTAAAAACTTATTTTACTTATTTGAAATGATTAAATTTTTTTTTTAAATATAATCTTGATTTTTATGAGTTATAATTCCAGACTTGTGTAAGTTGAATATTTGCCTGAAATGCTGATTTTGGTCAAAATAGTCAAACTGTGACTTTCAACTTAAAATTTTAAAAGTTAAAAAATTTAATTTTTTTCATTTATTTAAAGACTTTGGCTTTTTTTTCTTAAAAATCTAATTTTGGAAATTTTCATGAAACGATTTCTGATCATTTGTCCAAATAAAAATAAACAATGTCTGAAAATTTGATTTGGATAAAAAGTGTAACTTTAATAGAAATTCTAAATTTTATAATTCTAAAGGCAAAATTTTCATCTTGAACTGTATACAATTGTGTAACATTTGTTTCACTTTTGTGTTGGTCAGATTTGTTGTATACTTTTTAAAAAAAAAGGTTAGTAATAATTAGTGTGAAACGGGAAATAAACTTTACATTTCTTTTACATATGTTTACATCTGTTTCTTAACTTTATATTTAACAATCAATTGGATGAAGCTAAATCAAATGTTATTAATTATGGTATAATAGCTATTAAATTTTGGTTTAAAGTGATGTTTTATTTTCCTAATAGAAACGTTAGTAGTTTAAATTTATTTAATAAGAGAAACAAAATAATTTGTACGTTATTTAATAAGAGAAACAAAATAATTTGTACGTTACTTTGGGCATATATTTAATTGTTGCTCTTGCCTTTTCGTTATCTATTTGATTTTTTCTTGCGTTAACAATGCAAAGTTTTCAGCCGTATATTCTCTTTTGAGAATCCAAAATCTTGCTCAAATCTTGCCTTAAATCATTTCCGTGTGTGAATTATTTCTTTCCCTCTTGCCTCCCATACGTTTCAACCTATTGGATAGAATTAAATTGCCTCTACCGTTCAAGCATTTTACTCTTGCCTGCCCTCTACATAAATTAGTGAGCAAATGTTAATATATATTTCACGTTCAAAAGTTCCATACCACAAATTATTCATTTTGCTTCCATCAAAATTTGCGTGAGCATCTCCTGAAGGTATGAACCGGCGCATGTTTTTCCTTTCAGTTTTTTTTCTCTTTTTTTCTTCCTTTCTTCTTTTCACTCTTGTTTTATTTCATTTGTTCTCCTTTCATTGTTTTGCTTTATCCTATTGCCTGCCTCCGTGCTTGGCCATTCACCATATTTTTCCGACCCTACCCATGCCAGACCACCGAGCCTTGTTTGAGAGAAAAAAAAGGAATGAAAAAAATTCCATTTTGTCACCTTTATATTTTGTTTTTGAAGTAATATTGCCATAGAGCCTTGTTTTGAAAAAAAGGGGAAATGAATGGAAAAAAAAGTTGTTTTGTCACTTTGTATTTTTGAAGTTATAATCTATTTTTCCACTGGCCCTTGTTCTGGAAAAAAAGAAATGAGCAAAAAAAAAAAGTTTTGTCACCTCTGTAATTTGGTATTCTAGTCTATATTCCCTCTGCCCTTTTGTTTGAAAAAAAAAAAGAAATGAACAAAATTTGTTTTGTCACCTTTGTTTTGAAGTTATAGTCTATTTTAAAAGTGGTCTTGTATTTTTGAAGTCATAGTTCATTTTGTTTTTATAAAATTAAATAGAAAAAGGAAATTTGAAAGGCCTTAAACTTTCTATCTTTCTATGGGCCTTTATAGTCCACCCTTTTACTTTTAACCTAACCTTTCACCAATTAACCCTAACACCTCCTCATATCATCTCCTACCACATCACATTTTTGTGCTTGCCATGCCTTTGTGATGCCAAACCTGATCCTTTTCCACCTGAAAACATGTGTGGCCTAGCCCTAAGCATGTATGGCCAAGCATACATGGAGTTGTGGTCAAGCAAAAGTGGTTGAAAAGCTTGGTAATGTCATTTGTTGCTTCTACTTTTCTGTTGTTCAACAAATCTTTATATTGTATGCATATGTTTATATGGTCTTGTTTATTTGTTGTATACAAGATCATTATCAAGGCTTTCCATTCATTCAATTCAAATCGTGTTTGTCGTGCTTTTGGAATCGCTCTTGTGTTTGTTGTTTTGGTCTCTAGCTTTGAAAAAGGTGAGTCTTTCTCACTCTGACATATATACTTATGAAAAGTGGATTGATGACAAGTGTTTAGTAATGTAAAATGTTTATGCAAGTTAATGATGATCATATGATATGCTATGTCGTGTTATTACCATGTTATTACCATGTTAAAACTGTTAATTTTCACCTGACATCTGATACATGACTGTATATTGTGATATTGACATTGTTTATATTATTTCTGTATATGATCACACTGCAAGTTCCCTGTTAGGATAAAAATCAACATGGGCTGAAATGATAGGCCTGAGTTATTTTACTTATTCATTTAAACTTGGGATTGCGGGTTTGAAATGATAGAACCCCGATTTTTACCTTTTAAAACTGCGGATTGAAATGATACATATCCGTATCACTTGACCTAGGATAGAAAACTGTATACAGACCGGTGGTTATTCTATAAAGTGCTTTGAATATTTTAAGTATTTTAAAAATATAAAATTATGAAATTTGATTTAAATAGATTTTGAAAGGTTTTAAAATAAATAAATTATGATTTTTCTATGTGTTAAAAGTGTAATTTATGAATGGATTAACTGGATTTTTGAAATATTACTTATGTTTGCAATTTGGAATTTTGACTATAAATGATATTTAAGTTACATGAATAAAATGGACTTTAATTTTATTTGGAAAATGGTAAATATGATAAATTGATTTATATTTGAATTTAAGTGATTTATTAAAGAATTATTGATTTTCTATAAATTTAAGTGGTTGAATAAATGACCGTTGAAAATGAAATTTTAAAATATAACTTGACTTGAAAATGTGAAATTTGAGTTTTAACTAAAGATGTTAAATTAATTAAATAAACTGGAAGTTTAGTTAAATTTGTAAAATGGTAATATAAATCTGAAATGTTAGGTTTTAATTTATGAAAGAAACGTATAGGTTTTAATTTATGAAAGAAACGTATAAGTTTTAATTTATGAAAGGAACATATAGGTTTTAATTTATGAAAGAAACGTATAGGTTTTAATTTATGAAAGGAACGTATAGGTTTTAATTTATGAAAGAAACGTATAAGTTTAAATTTATGAAAGAAACGTATAGGTTTTAATTTATGAAAGGAACGTATAGGTTTTAATTTATGAAAGGAACGTATAGGTTTTAATTTATGAAAGAAACGTATAGGTTTTAATTTATGAAAGAAACGTATACGTTTTAATTTATGAAAGAAACGTATAGTTTTTAATTAATGAAAGAACGTATGGTGTTCTAATTTATGATAGGAACATGTAAATTCCTAATTAATGAAAGAAAGGTATAAGTTTTAATTAATGAAAGAAACGTATAAGTTTTTAATTAATGAAAGAAACGTGTAAAGTCCTAATTAATGAGAGAACATGAAAGTTTTAATTAATGCAAGAACGTGTAAAGTTTTAATTAAGAAAGAAACATGTAAAGTTTTAAGTAGTGTGGTATTGATTTAATTAATAAATGTTCATTATTGTAATAGGAATATAAAATGTAAAACGTACATTTGACACGTAGATTTTAATCAATGTAATGGTGTATTTTAAATTGATTAAAATGATAAATGTTACTTATTGTAATAATAATGTAAGTTAATAAGGTGCTTTTAACTTAACATAAGAATTTCGGTTTAAATTGTATATTACAGTAAGAAAGTTTATTTAACTATAAGGCTATGATAAATTGACATGTTAAAATTTTAAGCTTATCAATACTTTGATTATATACAATGTAAAGTGGAAAGTAGTACATTCCAAAAATGCTATGATTCTTTAAGGTAACATTTCCAAAATGCTATGATAATCTAAAGGAATATTTCAAGTTTAATAAATTTAAAGAAATATTCAATGATTTGAAAATTTGGGTTTTATTTGAATGATATAATATTGAATTATTTTTGAAATGGAAATGATACAATTGTGATATTGTTTCGAAATGAGTATGATATTTTGGTCTTGAAAGTATAAATTATTTGAAATAAATATCCATGGGTTATAATAAAGATTGGTTGTTAAAGAGACCGGGATCGGATATTGTCTTATAGCCGGACAATACCGAAAACCACTTTAACAACTGTGTACGCGGTGGAGATTCCAGAATGAAGTAGGATGGTGGCGACGTTCTCGAGGTATGTTACGTGGACCCAACTCCCGTGAGTTGGCATATATGACTAAAACAGGAGCTATACCGGGCTACACAAAGGGTCGCACCCTTTCATCGAGCATGCTCCATCGGAAACTATTCTATTACTGTTGTGATTCGATTCGGTGGCGCCACTTTGATTCGGGGGTATTGTTCGAGGTGGGCGGAAGCTGCTGGCTTGCCGTCACCACTGGTCCGGGAGTGCAAACGGTGTATCCACCCTGGCATTGCCTCGCGTGCCGTGTCATATCCTTATACCGAGCCCACTACGATTTTGGTTTTAAAGATCCGACCGCGTTAAGGTTCACCATCCCCTTAACGCTATTTTCTATATGATTGTACTTTAATGATTAGACACTACCATATATAGCGTATATTACTACATAGTAAATAGTTTAACGGATCCTTAGAGGATGGGCGGTCCCAAGCATCCTTTAAGTTACTGATGCATTTTGTTACTGTTCACTTGAGTTGATTTACAGTTTATAAGTATTTATGTCCTGACTCGAGGGTTTTGTGTTTTGCTTTACGCTCGGGTCAGATTGATTGAGTTAGCATTCAAGATTCACCTTCGGAGTTGGAGCTTTCCTTGAAGTTCCAGCCTTCTATTTTGTTTCAGTATCCAGTGTTTCAGTGATGTATCTTGTTACTCTTCTGTTGTATCTCATTTAACTCTGATGTATCTTATATTTTTTTTAGTAGCTTCATGAACTACTATCTCTTTTACTTCCGCTGCATTATTATTACTCTGTATCTGTGATCTATGATTTTTATTTACTGCATATTCTGAGATTTGCCAAAATTTTATTAACAACGTGGTATTTTGAGCAATTCAATTCCGGCATGAGTGTCTACCTATACACTTATAATGGTTGCGAATGGTTGAAAATATCGGGTCATTACAGTTGGTATCAGAGCTTTGGTTAGCTCTAGGCAAAACTCAGCATATGGAGTAGATGTATTTACAGAATCACTTTCATTCGAGTTGAATCTCTCCCTTTTGACTTGATTCCTTTGAATTTTGGAACGTTCCCTGCGGTTCAAAAAATCCATTCTTATTCCTCGCTACTAATCTTCACTTGATTCTGGAGTATCCCATAACTCCACTTCGAATGATCTTTATAGTGAATTGGCGGTCCCCCCAATCTCAAAAATTTTCTTGTAAAAGGAGTGAAACTCCTTTACAACAGCATCGATTCACCAAAAATTTTATATCCTCGGTTTAGATGCTAGTACCTCCTATTATCCCAAACTCTATCTCTTGAGGTCGAATGTAGATTTACCCCAGAAAATCCACTTCGATCTTATACTTTAAGTCACGGTTGACCCGATTAAGGTTGCCCGTGATTTATGTTAGCTTATCCGCCTCCCTACTCTGTATTTAATCATCTTGTCTTTTGTTTCCAACATATTTTCAAACATTTTGAATTGTATTTTTCAATCTATATTTTGTTTATATATTGTGTTGTTTGAGTTGTTGATGTTGAGTTGGGTTTCCGATCGATTCGTCTGATCAACGCTATCGATAGGATTTCTAAAACACTTTGACAGAACAAACTGACACGATATTATTTTAAATTTTGTTTTGGTTAATGAAATAAAATTTTGATATATATATTTATGGAACTTAATAAAATGATTCAAATTGATAATTGAAATGATAATACTTGATTTATCATTTATTGTTCTATAAATGAATTTATAAATAATTGTTTATAAATTTATTTGGGAACTTAAATGAATTTAGAAAAAGAAATTTGTGAATTTAATTGCCGATGGTTTCGAACCTTTCGTTTAAAAAGTTTTAAAGGGGATATATTATTTAAAATATTTTCAAATAGAAATTTGCTTCCAAAGAATTTTTAAGTTTAAAATTAGTACTCTTCTCTTTGTCGCTGGAAAATAACTTCGGTGATGACTGCAGCATCATCGACGTTCATTTTCGAGTTTCGAAGTGAAGAGACTGTTCTGTAGTCTTGCTACAGCTTTGTTTTGGGAATTAAATTGATTTGAAATTCTAAAATATGACTCGATTTATAATAAATATAGACATATGACTTAAATTTTATTTGATAAACTATGTACATACATTTATTTATCTCTAAATGGTTTGAATGGAATCGGAAATTTAATTCTTAAACTCTATCTTAAAGAATAATTTCAATTATAAAAAGAAAATCAAAATTTTGGATAAATGATTAAAATTTGAGATAATTGAATTGGAAAGTTTTATTTGTATAACACAATTGCATTCAAATATAACTTACCTTAATTTCAGAAGTTGAATATGTAATTGGATAATATACACTATAAAAAGATTTCATAAATGAAATTTGAGCGGTTATAATAAATGTTATACACTTAAATTTTTATTATAAAATGATTAACAGAGGTAAATATAATAAAGGGTAATTGAATAACTTATAACAAAATAATATTAAAAAACTTAGAATAAAAGAAAGCAGTTATAATAACTGTAAGTATGTTTAACATAAGTGATAAATATAGTGAGAGGAATAAATTTAGTTTTATTTAGGAATAAAGAAGAATTAAATTTATTAAATACATTGTGAGTGTAATAAATGATTATTTTTCAAACCCATGGTTTTGAAATTTGTTAATTTAAGATGATTGGATAATAAGATAATGAAATTTGAGATAGTTAAGATTTATTTAACTTGTGTAAAGATTTATTCTCTATTTAAGTTGAAATTTCCGTGCTTTCAAATTTATTTCCTTATTTTGTTTAACAAACTATCTTTTGGTTGTCCTTATCATCCTTATCTTGCTACAGACTGGTATAGGCATCTTTCTATAATCTTTCTGTTTAGAAATCTTTCTACAATCTTTGATAATCTCCACCTTGTAAAACTTACCTATAACAACAGTTATCAGGTATAACTTCAATCTTCTTGTCATCTTATCTTAATCCTATTTCACTCTAACTTTTCTGTGCCCTTCCATACCTCATTCCTTTTCGGGGACGAAAAGTTTTGAGTGAGGGAGATTGTAACAACCTTGTATTTTGTAATTATTTTATTGCATATTTTAATTATTTTTAATGAAAGATTTTGATTTAAAAACTTATTTTACTTATTTGAAATGATTAATTTTTTTTTTAAATATAATCTTGATTTTTATGAGTTATAATTCCAAATTTGTGTAAGTTGAATATTTGCCTGAAATGCTGATTTTGGTCAAAATAGTCAAACTGTGACTTTTAACTTAAAATTTTAAAAGTTTAAAAATTTAATTTTTTTCATTTATTTAAAGACTTTGGCTTTTGTTTTCTTAAAAATCTAATTTTGGAAATTTTCATGAAATGATTTCTGATCATTTGTCCAAATAAAAATAAACAATGTTTGAAAATTTGATTTGGATAAAAAGTGTAACTTTAATAGAAATTCTAAATTTTATAATTCTAAAGGCAAAATTTTCATCTTGAACTGTATACAATTGTGTAACATTTGTTTCACTTTTGTTTTGGTCAGATTTGTTGTATACTTTTTTTAAAAAAAAGGTTAGTAATAATTAGTGTGAAACGGGAAATAAACTTTACATTTCTTTTACATATGTTTACATCTGTTTCTTAACTTTATATTTTACAATCAATTGGATGAAGCTAAATCAAATGTTATTAATTATGGTATAATAGCTATTAAATTTTGGTTTAAAGTGATGGTTTATTTTCCTAATAGAAACGGTAGTATTTTAAATTTATTTAATAAGAGAAACAAAATAATTTGTACGTTATTTAATAAGAGAAACAAAATAATTTGTACGTTACTTTGGGCATATATTTAATTGTTGCTCTTGCCTTTTCGTTATCTATTTGATTTTGTCTTGCGTTAACAATGCAAAGTTTTCAGCCGTATATTCTCTTTTGAGAATCCAAAATCCTGCTCAAATCTTGCCTTAAATCATTTCCGTGTGTGAATTATTTCTTTCCCTCTTGCCTCCCATACGTTTCCACCTATTGGATAGAATTAAATTGCCTCTACCATTCAAGCATTTTACTCTTGCCTGCCCTCTACATAAATTAGTGAGCAAATGTTAATATATATTTTACGTTCAAAAGTTCCATACCACAAAATATTCATTTTGCTTCCATCAAAATTTGTGTGAGCATCTCCTGAAGGTATGAACCGGCGCATGTTTTTCCTTTCATTTTTTTTCCTCTTTTTTTCTTTCTTTCTTCTTTTCACTCTTGTTTTATTTCATTTGTTCTCCTTTCATTGTTTTGCTTTATTCTATTGCCTGCCTCCGTGCTTGGCCATTCACCATATTTTTCCGACCCTACCCATGCCAGACCACCGAGCCTTGTTTGAGAAAAAAAAAGGAATGAAAAAAATTCCATTTTTGTCACCTTTATATTTTGTTTTTGAAGTAATATTGCCACCGAGCCTTGTTTTGAAAAAAAGGGGAAATGAATGAAAAAAAAATTTGCTTTTGTCACTTTGTATTTTTGAAGTTATAATCTATTTTTCCACTGGCCCTTGTTCTGGAAAAAAAGAAATGAGCAAAAAATAAAAAGTTTTGTCACCTCTGTAATTTGGTATTCTAGTCTATATTCCCTCTGCCCTTTTGTTTGAAAAAAAAAAGAAATGAACAAAATTTGTTTTGCCACCTTTGTTTTGAAGTTATAGTCTATTTTAAAAGTGGTCCTGTATTTTTGAAGTCATAGTTTATTTTGTTTTTATAAAATGAAATAGAAAAAGGAAATTTGAAAGGCCTTAAACTTTCTATCTTTCTATGGGCCTTTATAGTCCACCCTTTTACTTTTAACCTAACCTTTCACCAATTAACCCTAACACCTCCTCATATCATCTCCTACCACTTCACATTTTTGTCCTTACCATGCCTTTGTGAAGCCAAACCAGATCCTTTTCCACCTGAAAACATGTGTGGCCTAGCCCTGAGCATGTATGACCGAGCATACATGGAGTTGTGGTCAAGCAAAAGTGGTTGAAAAGCTTGGTAATGTCATTTGTTGCTTCTACTTTTCTGTTGTTCAACAAATCTTTATATTGTATGCATGTGTTTATATGGTCTTGTTTATTTGTTGTATACAAGATCATTATCAAGGCTTTCCATTCATTCAATTCAAATCGTGTTTGTCGTGCTTTTGGAATCGCTCTTGTGTTTGTTGTTTTGGTCTCTAGCTTTGAAAAAGGTGAGTCTTTCTCACTCTGACATATATACTTATGAAAAGTGGATTGATGACAAGTGTTTAGTAATGTAAAATGTTTATGCAAGTTAATGATGATCATATGATATGCTATGTCGTGTTATTACCATGTTATTACCATGTTAAAACTGTTAATTTTCACCTGACATCTGATACATGACTGTATATTGTGATATTGACATTGTTTATATTATTTCTGTATATGATCACACTGCAAGTTCCCTGTTAGGATAAAAATCATTATGGGCTGAAATGATAGGCCTGATTATTCTATTTATTCATTTAAACTTGGGATTGCGGGTTTGAAATGATAGAACCCGGATTTTTACCTTTTAAAATTGCGGATTGAAATGATACATATCCGTATCACTTGACCTAGGATAGAAAACTATATACAGACCCGTGGTTATTCTATAAAGTGCTTTGAATATTTTAAGTATTTTAAAAATATAAAATTATGAAATTTGATTTAAATAGATTTTGAAAGGTTTTAAAATAAATAAATTATGATTTTTCTATGTGTTAAAAATGTAATTTATGAATGGATTAACTGGATTTTTGAAATATAACTTATGTTTGGAATTTGGAATTTTGACTAAAAATGATATATAAGTTACATGAATAAAATAGACATTAATTTTATTTGGAAAATGGTAAATATGATAAATTGATTTATATTTGAATTTAAGTAATTTATTAAAGAATTATTGATTTTCTATAAATTTAAGTGGTTGAATAAATGACTGTTGAAAATGAAATTTTAAAATATAACTTGTGACAACCCTGTATTTTTTTTTATATATTTTAATTATTTTGATTTAAAAAAAAACTTATTTTACTTATTTTAAATGATTAAATCTTATTACTTAAATATAAATCTTGATTTTATATGAAATTATAATTCCAAACTTATGTAATTTGAATATGTTCCTGAAATGTTGATTTTGGTCAAAATAGTCAAACTTTGACTTTTGACTTAAAATTTTAAAAGTTTAAAATTATAAATTTTATCTTTTATTATGAAATTACATAAAATTCTAAGAACACCACTTTTCGTTTCGTTGAAAACGGAGTTAAAATGTAAAAGTTATGTACATTTCAATTTCTAGTATAATTTGTTTTATTGTGCAATTTTGCCTATTTTAAATTTTATAAATCATATTTTTCTTCCTTATATTTCTTTTAATATGGGTAGATATGTTAATTTATGTATATTTTCATCTCTAAATATTTTAAAAATAATAATAGGATTTTTCTAAAATTTACTATGATGATTTCCTATTTTTAAAAGGCTGTTTCCTTTTTCTGCTATTTTCTTCGTCTAAACTATATTTTAATTAAAATTTATTTATTTATTTTGTGAATTCATTTTATTTTGTGTTCTTATCTTTATTTATAAATATTTTTAAGTACATAAAAATTTTTCCAAGTTCATTGCACTTATTTTTCATATTTTCAGGACTAGTTGTAAATTTTGCTGTTTTATTTAATTAAACTATATATAATTAATAATTTATTTATTTATTATTGTTTATTTACTAAATTTTCATATTTTTATCTGGATTTATATATATATTTCAGTTATTTAAAATTAAAAAGAATTTAGTGGAAATTTGAAAGGTTTTGTGACTCTTTAGTTGCTTAAGTCTCTTTGTTTTCCCACCTTTTCATTTTCTAACTCTTGCATTCAATTGAGGCCAACCATATCTCATTTCTTTCAGCTGATCACATATCATTTGCACGTAAACAAATGTCCTCCTTCATCTCCTAAAAACTCACGGCACTTCAAAGAAAAATATGGCTTCCATTCTCCTCTCATCTTCTTCCTTTTTCCATTTGTTTGCCTTGATTTTTGCCCTGCTTCTTCATGCTTTGCTCAGCCTAACCTCTCCACCATCAGCTCCACCATCTCCTCCACCATCTACAGCAGCTCCTCCTCCCCCTCCTCTGACATTAACCAAGTTTTGCCCATCCATTGAGGTTAGCATCACAAACTTTGCACCAAACCCCTTGAAATTGCCTAGCCTAGCCATATACTCCACTATCTCCTTCATATCTTGCCTTGGCCACCTCCTATTGTTCCACCACCACCACGATACAACCTTTGACCCTCCACCTACCCACTGTCCAGACCTGAACTAGATCAGGCCGTGGCCTCCCCATGTTGAAAACTCCACAAAAATTGCAAGCAAACCCTTAAAACTAGCCTAGCCGAGCCTTAATGCCAATATCCTTTCACATACTCCTCTTGGCCACCCCTAGAACCACCACCACCAGCAACCACATGACCTTTGGGTGCTGCTATACCATCACTCTCCACTGTCTAGATCTGGAGTAAGTATAGCCAGCCCAAGTGTGCCATAGGTCGAGCCAAATATGGACCAAAATCCTTGTTTATGCCTTGTAGTCATAGTTTCATGTACACATACCTTTGCACCATCATCAAATCCATGATACGCTGACCTGTTGCATCCAAACCTGATCCAAAACCATTCCATTACAGTGCTTTTCCAGTTCATAGCTGAAGCATACAAAGGTGAATGCGAGTGCAAAAGTTCTAGCTTTGAATTGTGTACTTATTCCTAGCATTGTTTTGTAATATCTTGGTTTATAATTCATGTTTGTTATTGTTTGTTTGATTTGTATTCAAGGGAATTAATCCTTGGCTCCTCCATTCGTATCTGTGTCGTGCTTTTGTGCTTGTGTAGATTCCGTTCGTGAAATTCGTTGTTGTGTCTCCAGCTCAAACCGGTGAGTTATTCTCAGCAGACAATCTGTACCTATATAACTGATAAACCAACACCATTTGAATCTGTAAATGTATTGCATCATGTTATAACTGCTATATTATGATCATATGATGTTTACACCTGTTATTACACCTGTTATATCACTTGTTACTGTTTATTATGCTATTCTGTTTATTTATATCAGTTTATCACACTGCAAGTTCCCTTTTGATTAGAATCACTATGGGTTGAAATGATATATACCCGAACGGACTTTGGAATAAGGGAAAATTGTTATGGGCTGAAATGATAGGCCTGAATGATTTTCAAATCATTTATTTAACTTGGGATTGCGGGTTTGAAATGATAAAACCCGGATTTTTCTTTTTAAACTGCGGATTGAAATGATACATATCCGTATCACTTTACCTAGCGTAGAAAATTATATATAGACCCGTAGTTAATATATGTTTTCCTAAAATCTTTAAAGTTATTTTAGAAATGTAAATATTATATTATTTTGATTTAAATATAATTAAAAAGGATTTTTGTAAAATATTATTGATTTTATGAATAATTGTAAGTGAATTGAATTAATGGAAAAGTTAGAAATTTTGAACGTAAGTTATTTTGGAAAAATTGATTTAATTATAATTGAAAATTTAATTGAATATGAATTTATGATAATTTGAATATAAATTGAATTTAAAGTGACTTTATATCATATTAATGATTTTTAATAAAGCTGAAATGTGAAATGAATGAATATTTTAAGTTGAAATTTTGAAATATAACTAAAATTGGAAATTTATGAAATTGACTTGAAAGGGAAATTTTAGTTAAGTAAATAAAAATAAAAATAAGTTATATTTGAGAATTTTAACATAAATGTTAAGTTGAAATTTAATGTAGTGAATCTAAAATTGAACATTGCATTTTGATAAGTGAATTATTATTAAAACTTGATTTTTGAATGGAAATTTAACTTTATAAAATCATGAATTTGAGGAAAATTAAATGATGTTTATAAATGTGAAATGTATGATTTTATAAGTTAAAAAATGTTTTAAATAAAAATATAACTGGTTGAGAAATTTTATTGAATATTTGAAGTTAATTTACTGCATTTTTGAAATTCTATTAATTACAATGTGAATGATATTACAGCATTGTAAATGCTGTAGTTGACGATAATGAACTAAAAAGCTAAATTGAATTAAAAGCTATTATAGAAAATTTTTGTAAGTGCTATAATTTTTTAATTTAACTAAGTTTATTTGAAATTTAAGTAAACCCTATTACAACATTTTAAAACGTCGTCTTTTGTTAAAGTGAACTGTTTTGAATGTATTTTTCCGTAGCATTTTCTAAATGCCACGAAAAGTGAATCTTTACTGTTTTAATAAACTTAAGTGAATAAATGAACATTGAAAGTTGAAAATTTTGGAAGTTTAATAATTTAATTATTAAACATAATAACTTCATTTTAGTGATTAAAAATGATTTTTGGAATATAAACTGTTTTGAAATATGAATTGAAATGGTATTTTAAATTGAATAAAATGAATAATGATATTGAAATGAATGTGGTTGTGAAAAGAGATGATATTTTGATATATTAAATGATTGAAATGTGGTTTCGAAAAGATATGATATATTGAAATGATTTGAAATGAAGTTTTGAAAGATATGATATTCTGGTATATATTAAATGATTCGAAGATGAAGTTTTGAAAGTTATGATATTTTGAAATTAAGACGATTTGAAAATGAAGTTTGAAAGATGTGATGTTTATGTATTAAAAATGATTTGAAATGACTTGATAATTATTTTGATAAATATTGAATTTGGAAGATATGATGTTTATGTATTAAAAATGATTTGAAATGACTTGATAATTATTTTGATAAATATTGAATTTGGAAGATGTGATGTTTATGTATTAAAAATGATTTGAAATGACTTGATAATTACTTTGATAAATATTTGAATTGAAAGATATGGTATGATGATATATTGAAATGGTTTGGAAATGATTTAATCTTTATTTTGATAAAGATTTGGGTTGAAATGATATTTTATTTTGAAGTATAAAATATGTTTTAAAGTTATAACTACGGGTTATAATAATGATGGGTTGTTAAAGAGACCGGGATCGGATATTGTCTTATAGCCGGCCAATACCGAAAACAACTTTAACAACTGTGTACGCGGTGGAGATTCCAGAATGAAGTAGGATGGTGGCGACGTTCTCGAGGTATATTACGTGGACCCAACTCCCGTGAGTTGGCATATATGACTAAAACAGGAGCTATACCGGGCTACACAAAGGGTCGCACCCTTTCATCGAGCATGCTCCATCGGAAACCATTCTATTACTTTTGTGATTCGATTCGGTGGCGCCACATTTGATTCGGGGTTATTGTTCGAGTTGGGCGGAAGCTGCTGGCTTGCCGTCACCACCGGTCCGGGAGTGCAAACGGTGTATCCACCCTGGCATTGCCTCGCGTGCCGTGTCATATCCTTATATCGAGCCCACTACGATTTTGGTTTTAAAGATCCGACAGCGTTAAGGTTCACCATCCCCTTAACGCTATTTTCTATATGATTATACTTTACTGATTAGACACTACTGTATATAGCGCAATATACTACATAGTAAATAGTTTAACGGATCCATAGAGGATGGGCGGTCCCAAGCATCTTCTAAGTTACTTGTACCTTTACTATAGTTCACTTGAGTTGCTTTACATTGTATAAGTATGTATGTCCTGACTCGAGTGTTTGTATTTTTATTTACGCTCGGGTCAGCCTGAGTTATTCACAGATTTGGATTTCCACTTTCTGGAGATTGGAATCGCTGGAGATTATCTACTTGTCATGTTTATCTTTTGAAACCTTTTGTTCCTTTCAGTGCTTGTATTAGTTGACTTCTATGAAGTGAGACTTCTTTTGTACCTTATTTCCTCTATTGTATTTTATGTAACTCTGATATTTTTATATAGTAGCTTCATGAACTACTATTTCTTTTGCTTCCGCTGCACTATTATTACTCTGTGTCTGTGATTCTATGATTTTTATTTACTGTATATTCTGAGATTTGCCAAATTTTTATTTACAACGCGGTATTTTGAGCAATTTAATTCCGGCATGAGTGTCTACCTATACACTTATAATGGATGCGAATGGTTGAAAATACCACGGTTGTTACAGTTGGTATCAGAGCTTTGGTAGCTCTAGGCAAAACTCAGCATATGGAGTAGATGTATTTACAGAATCCCTTTCATTCAAGTTGAATCTCTTTCTTTTGACTCGATTCCTTTGAATTTTGGAACGTTCCTTGTGGTTCCAAAATCCATTCTTATTACCCGCTATTTATCTTCATTTGATTCTGGAGTATCCCATAACTCCACTTCGAATGATCTTTATAGTGAATTGGCGGTCTCGCCAATCTCAAAAATTTTCTTGTAAAAGGGGTGAAACTCCTTTACAACAGCATCGATTCACCAAAGATTTTATATCCTCAGTTTAGATGCTAGTATCTCCTATTATCCAAAACTCTATCTTATGAGGTTGAATGTAGATTTACCCCAGAAAATCCACTTCGACCTTATACTTTAAGTCACGGTTGACCCGATTAAGGTTGCCCGTGATTTATATTAGCTAATCCACCTCCCTACTCTATATTTAATCATCTTGTCTTTTGTTTCCAACATATTTTCAAACATTTTGAATTGTATTTGTCAATCTATATTTTTTTATATATTGTGTTGTTTGAGTTGTTGATGTTGATTTGGGTTTCCGATCGATTCGTCTGATCAGCGCTATCAATAGGATTTCTAAAACACTTTTATAGAACAAACTAACACAATATTATTTTAAAAATTTGGTTAATGAAATAAAATTTTGATATATATACCTATGGAACTTAATGAAATGATTCAAATTGATAATTTGAAATGATAATACTTGATTTATCATTTATTGTTCTATAAATGAATTTATAAATAATTGTTTATAAATTGATTTGGGAACTTAAATGAATTTAGAAAAGAAATCTGAGAATTTATTTTCCGATGATCTCGAACTTTGGTTTAAAAGTTTTAAAAGGGTTATATTATTTAAAGTATTTTGAATAGAATTTGTTTTCAAAGAATTTTAAAGGTTTAAAATTAGTGCTCTTCTCTTTGTCGCTGGAAAATAACTTCGGTGATGATCGCGACATCATCGACGTTCATTTTCGAGTTCGAAGTTAAGAGACTGTTATGTAGTCTTGCTACAGCTTTGTTTTGGGGAATTTAATTGATTTGAATTTCTAAAATATGACTTGATTTATAATAATATAGATATATGATTGAAATTTGATTTGACATATTATATATATTATGACTTATCTCTAAATGGTTTGAATGTAATCGAAAATTTAATTCTTAAATTTTATTTTTAAAGAATATTTTCAATTATAAGAAATTTTTTGTTAGTTTAAGATGATTGGATAATAAGATAATGAAACTTGATATAGTTAAGATTTATTTAACTTGTGTAAAAATATTAATTATCAATTTAAGCTGAAATTTCCATGCTTTCAAATCTGTTTCCTTATTTTGCTTTCCAAACTATATTTTGGTTGTCCTTATCATCCTTATCTTGATATAGATTGGTATAGGCATCTTTCTACAATCTTTATGTTAGAAATCTTTCTATAATCTTTGATAGATCTTTGGTAATCATTTTGAATCTACCTTTTCGTGCCTGTGTTCTTAATTTTGGAGAATCTTGGAAAGATCATCTCCACCTTGTTAAACTTACCTATAACAACAGTTATCAGGTATAATTTCAATCTTCTTGTCATCTTATCTTAATCCTATTTCACTCTATCTTTTTTCTGCGCTTTTCCGTACCTCGTTCCTTTTCGAGGACGAAAAGATTTGAGTGGGGGAGAGTGTGACAACCCTGTATTTTTTTTTATATATTTTAATTATTTTGATTTAAAAAAAAACTTATTTTACTTATTTTAAATGATTAAATCTTATTACTTAAATATAAATCTTGATTTTATATGAAATTATAATTCCAAACTTGTGTAATTTGAATATGTTCCTGAAATGTTGATTTTGGTCAAAATAGTCAAACTTTGACTTTTGACTTAAAATTTTAAAAGTTTAAAATTATAAATTTTATCTTTTATTATGAAATTACATAAAATTCTAAGAACACCACTTTTCATTTCGTTGAAAACGGAGTTAAAATGTAAAAGTTATGTACATTTCAATTTCTAGTATAATTTGTTTTATTGTGCAATTTTGCCTATTTTAAATTTTATAAATCATATTTTTCTTCCTTATATTTCTTTTAATATGGGTATATATGTTAATTTATGTATATTTTCATCTCTAAATATTTTAAAAATAATAATAGGATTTTTCTAAAATTTACTATGATGATTTCCTATTTTTAAAAGGCTGTTTCCTTTTTCTGCTATTTTCTTCGTCTAAACTATATTTTAATGAAAATTTATTTATTTATTTTGTGAATTCATTTTATTTTGTGTTCTTATCTTTATTTATAAATATTTTTAAGTACATAAAAATTTTTCCAAGTTCATTGCACTTATTTTTCATATTTTCAGGACTAGTTGTAAATTTTGCTGTTTTATTTAATTAAACTATATATAATTAATAATTTATTTATTTATTATTGTTTATTTACTAAATTTTCGTATTTTTATCTGGATTTATATATATATTTCAGTTATATAAAATTAAAAAGAATTTAGTGGAAATTTGAAAGGTTTTGTGACTCTTTAGTTGCTTAAGTCTCTTTGTTTTCCCGCCTTTTCATTTTCTAACTCTTGCATTCAATTGAGGCCAACCATATCTCATTTCTTTCAGCTGATCACATATCATTTGCACGTAAACAAATGTCCTCCTTCATCTCCTAAAAACTCACGGCACTTCAAAGAAAAATATGGCTTCCATTCTCCTCTCATCTTCTTCCTTTTTCCATTTGTTTGCCTTGATTTTTGCCCTGCTTCTTCATGCTTTGCTCAGCCTAACCTCTCCACCATCAGCTCCACCATCTCCTCCACCATCTACAGCAGCTCCTCCTCCCCCTCCTCTGACATTAACCAAGTTTTGCCCATCCATTGAGGTTAGCATCACAAACTTTGCACCAAACCCCTTGAAATTGCCTAGCCTAGCCATATACTCCACTATCTCCTTCATATCTTGCCTTGGCCACCTCCTATTGTTCCACCACCACCACGATACAACCTTTGACCCTCCACCTACCCACTGTCCAGACCTGAACCAGATCAGGCCGTGGCCTCCCCATGTTGAAAACTCCACAAAAATTGCAAGCAAACCCTTAAAACTAGCCTACCCGAGCCTTAATGCCAATATCCTTTCACATACTCCTCTTGGCCACCCCTAGAACCACCACCACCAGCAACCACATGACCTTTGGGTGCTGCTATACCATCACTCTCCACTGTCTAGATCTGGAGTAAGTATAGCCAGCCCAAGTGTGCCATAGGTCGAGCCAAATATGGACCAAAATCCTTGTTTATGCCTTGTAGTCATAGTTTCATGTACACATACCTTTGCACCATCATCAAATCCATGATACGCTGACCTGTTGCATCCAAACCTGATCCAAAACCATTCCATTACAGTGCTTTTCCAGTTCATAGCTGAAGCATACAAAGGTGAATGCAAGTGCAAAAGTTCTAGCTTTGAATTGTGTACTTATTCCTAGCATTGTTTTGTAATATCTTGGTTTATAATTCATGTTTGTTATTGTTTGTTTGATTTGTATTCAAGGGAATTAATCCTTGGCTCCTCCATTCGTATCTGTGTCGTGCTTTTGTGCTTGTGTAGATTCCGTTCGTGAAATTCGTTGTTGTGTCTCCAGCTCAAACCGGTGAGTTATTCTCACCAGACAATCTGTACCTATATAACTGATAAACCAACACCATTTGAATCTGTAAATGTATTGCATCATGTTATAACTGCTATATTATGATCATATGATGTTTACACCTGTTATTACACCTGTTATATCACTTGTTACTGTTTATTATGCTATTCTGTTTATTTATATCAGTTTATCACACTGCAAGTTCCCTTTTGATTAGAATCACTATGGGTTGAAATGATATATACCCGAACGGACTTTGGAATAAGGGAAAATTGTTATGGGCTGAAATGATAGGCCTGAATGATTTTCAAATCGTTTATTTAACTTGGGATTGCGGGTTTGAAATGATAAAACCCGGATTTTTCTTTTTAAACTGCGGATTGAAATGATACATATCCGTATCACTTTACCTAGCGTAGAAAATTATATATAGACCCGTAGTTAATATATGTTTTCCTAAAATCTTTAAAGTTATTTTAGAAATGTAAATATTATATTATTTTGATTTAAATATAATTAAAAAGGATTTTTGTAAAATATTATTGATTTTATGAATAATTGTAAGTGAATTGAATTAATGGAAAAGTTAGAAATTTTGAACGTAAGTTATTTTGGAAAAATTGATTTAATTATAATTGAAAATTTAATTGAATATGAATTTATGATAATTTGAATATAAATTGAATTTAAAGTGATTTTATATCATATTAATGATTTTTAATAAAGCTGAAATGTGAAATGAATGAATATTTTAAGTTGAAATTTTGAAATATAACTAAAATTGGAAATTTATGAAATTGACTTGAAAGGGAAATTTTAGTTAAGTAAATAAAAATAAAAATAAGTTATATTTGAGAATTTTAACATAAATGTTAAGTTGAAATTTAATGTAGTGAATCTAAAATTGAACATTGCATTTTGATAAGTGAATTATTATTAAAACTTGATTTTTGAATGGAAATTTAACTTTATAAAATCATGAATTTGAGGAAAATTAAATGATGTTTATAAATGTGAAATGTATGATTTTATAAGTTAAAAAATGTTTTAAATAAAAATATAACTGGTTGAGAAATTTTATTGAATATTTGAAGTTAATTTACTGCATTTTTGAAATTCTATTAATTACAATGTGAATGATATTACAGCATTGTAAATGCTGTAGTTGACGATAATGAACTAAAAAGCTAAATTGAATTAAAAGCTATTATAGAAAATTTTTGTAAGTGCTATAATTTTTGAATTTAACTAAGTTTATTTGAAATTTAAGTAAACCCTATTACAACATTTTAAAATGTCGTCTTTTGTTAAAGTGAACTGTTTTGAATGTATTTTTCCGTAGCATTTTCTAAATGCCACGAAAAGTGAATCTTTACTGTTTTAATAAACTTAAGTGAATAAATGAACATTGAAAGTTGAAAATTTTGGAAGTTTAATAATTTAATTATTAAACATAATAACTTCATTTTAGTGATTAAAAATGATTTTTGGAATATAAACTGTTTTGAAATATGAATTGAAATGGTATTTTAAATTGAATAAAATGAATAATGATATTGAAATGAATGTGGTTGTGAAAAGAAATGATATTTTGATATATTAAATGATTGAAATGTGGTTTCGAAAAGATATGATATATTGAAATGATTTGAAATGAAGTTTTGAAAGATATGATATTCTGGTATATATTAAATGATTCGAAGATGAAGTTTTGAAAGTTATGATATTTTGAAATTAAGACGATTTGAAAATGAAGTTTGAAAGATGTGATGTTTATGTATTAAAAATGATTTGAAATGACTTGATAATTATTTTGATAAATATTGAATTTGGAAGATATGATGTTTATGTATTAAAAATGATTTGAAATGACTTGATAATTATTTTGATAAATATTGAATTTGGAAGATGTGATGTTTATGTATTAAAAATGATTTGAAATGACTTGATAATTACTTTGATAAATATTTGAATTGAAAGATATGGTATGATGATATATTGAAATGGTTTGGAAATGATTTAATCTTTATTTTGATAAAGATTTGGGTTGAAATGATATTTTATTTTGAAGTATAAAATATGTTTTAAAGTTATAACTACGGGTTATAATAATGATTGGTTGTTAAAGAGACCGGGATCGGATATTGTCTTATAGCCGGCCAATACCGAAAACAACTTTAACAACTGTGTACGCGGTGGAGATTCCAGAATGAAGTAGGATGGTGGCGACGTTCTCGAGGTATATTACGTTGACCCAACTCCCGTGAGTTGGCATATATGACTAAAACAGGAGCTATACCGGGCTACTTAAAGGGTCGCACCCTTTCATCGAGCATGCTCCATCGGAAACCATTCTATTACTTTTGTGATTCGATTCGGTGGCGCCACATTTGATTCGGGGTTATTGTTCGAGGTGGGCGGAAGCTGCTGGCTTGCCGTCACCACCGGTCCGGGAGTGCAAACGGTGTATCCACCCTGGCATTGCCTCGCGTGCCGTGTCATATCCTTATATCGAGCCCACTACGATTTTGGTCTTAAAGATCCGACAGCGTTAAGGTTCACCATCCCCTTAACGCTATTTTCTATATGATTATACTTTACTGATTAGACACTACTGTATATAGCGCAATATACTACATAGTAAATAGTTTAACGGATCCTTAGAGGATGGGCGGTCCCAAGCATCTTCTAAGTTACTTGTACCTTTACTACAGTTCATTTGAGTTGCTTTACATTGTATAAGTATGTATGTCCTGACTCGAGTGTTTGTATTTTTATTTACGCTCGGGTCAGCCTGAGTTATTCACAGATTTGGATTTCCACTTTCTGGAGATTGGAATCGCTGGAGATTATCTACTTGTCATGTTTATCTTTTGAAACCTGTTGTTCCTTTCAGCGCTTGTATTAGTTGACTTCTACGAAGTGAGACTTCTTTTGTACCTTATTTCCTCTATTGTATTTTATGTAACTCTGATATTTTTATATAGTAGCTTCATGAACTACTATTTCTTTTGCTTCCGCTGCACTATTATTACTCTGTGTCTGTGATTCTATGATTTTTATTTACTGTATATTCTGAGATTTGCCAAATTTTTATTTACAACGCGGTATTTTGAGCAATTTAATTCCGGCATGAGTGTCTACCTATACACTTATAATGGATGCGAATGGTTGAAAATACCACGGTTGTTACAGTTGGTATCAGAGCTTTGGTAGCTCTAGGCAAAACTCAGCATATGGAGTAGATGTATTTACAAAATCCCTTTCATTCAAGTTGAATCTCTTTCTTTTGACTCGATTCCTTTGAATTTTGGAACGTTCCTTGTGGTTCCAAAATCCATTCTTATTACCCGCTATTCATCTTCATTTGATTCTGGAGTATCCCATAACTCCACTTCGAATGATCTTTATAGTGAATTGGCGGTCTCGCCAATCTCAAAAAATTTCTTATAAAAGGGGTGAAACTCCTTTACAACAGCATCGATTCACCAAAGATTTTATATCCTCAGTTTAGATGCTAGTATCTCCTATTATCCAAAAATCTATCTTATGAGGTTGAATGTAGATTTACCCCAGAAAATCCACTTCGACCTTATACTTTAAGTCACGGTTGACCCGATTAAGGTTGCCTGTGATTTATATTAGCTAATCCACCTCCCTACTCTATATTTAATCATCTTGTCTTTTGTTTCCAACATATTTTCAAACATTTTGAATTGTATTTGTCAATCTATATTTTTTTATATATTGTGTTGTTTGAGTTGTTGATGTTGATTTGGGTTTCCGATCGATTCGTCTGATCAGCGCTATCAATAGGATTTCTAAAACACTTTGATAGAACAAACTGACACAATATTATTTTAAAAATTTGGTTAATGAAATAAAATTTTGATATATATACCTATGGAACTTAATGAAATGATTCAAATTGATAATTTGAAATGATAATACTTGATTTATCATTTATTGTTCTATAAATGAATTTATAAATAATTGTTTATAAATTGATTTGGGAACTTAAATGAATTTAGAAAAGAAATCTGAGAATTTATTTTCCGATGATCTCGAACTTTGGTTTAAAAGTTTTAAAAGGGTTATATTATTTAAAGTATTTTGAATAGAATTTGTTTTCAAAGAATTTTAAAGGTTTAAAATTAGTGCTCTTCTCTTTGTCGCTGGAAAATAACTTCGGTGATGATCGCGACATCATCGACGTTCATTTTCGAGTTCGAAGTTAAGAGACTGTTATGTAGTCTTGCTACAGCTTTGTTTTGGGGAATTTAATTGATTTGAATTTCTAAAATATGACTTGATTTATAATAATATAGATATATGATTGAAATTTGATTTGACATATTATATATATTATGACTTATCTCTAAATGGTTTGAATGTAATCGAAAATTTAATTCTTAAATTTTATTTTTAAAGAATATTTTCAATTATAAGAAATTTTTTGTTAGTTTAAGATGATTGGATAATAAGATAATGAAACTTGATATAGTTAATATTTATTTAACTTGTGTAAAAATATTAATTATCAATTTAAGTTGAAATTTCCATGCTTTCAAATCTGTTTCCTTATTTTGCTTTCCAAACTATATTTTGGTTGTCCTTATCATCCTTATCTTGATATAGATTGGTATAGGCATCTTTCTACAATCTTTATGTTAGAAATCTTTCTATAATCTTTGATAGATCTTTGGTAATCATTTTGAATCTACCTTTTCGTGCCTGTGTTCTTAATTTTGGAGAATCTTGGAAAGATCATCTCCACCTTGTTAAACTTACCTATAACAACAGTTATCAGGTATAATTTCAATCTTCTTGTCATCTTATCTTAATCCTATTTCACTCTATCTTTTTTCTGTGCTTTTCCGTACCTCGTTCCTTTTCGAGGACGAAAAGATTTGAGGGGGGGAGAGTGTGACAACCCTGTATTTTTTTTTATATATTTTAATTATTTTGATTTAAAAAAAACTTATTTTACTTATTTTAAATGATTAAATCTTATTACTTAAATATAAATCTTGATTTTATATGAAATCATAATTCCAAACTTGTGTAATTTGAATATGTTCCTGAAATGTTGATTTTGGTCAAAATAGTCAAACTTTGACTTTTAACTTAAAATTTTAAAAGTTTAAAATTATAAATTTTATCTTTTATTATGAAATTACATAAAATTCTAAGAACACCACTTTTCGTTTCGTTGAAAACGGAGTTAAAATGTAAAAGTTATGTACATTTCAATTTCTAGTATAATTTGTTTTATTGTGCAATTTTGCCTATTTTAAATTTTATAAATCATATTTTTCTTCCTTATATTTCTTTTAATATGGGTAGATATGTTAATTTATGTATATTTTCATCTCTAAATATTTTAAAAATAATAATAGGATTTTTCTAAAATTTACTATGATGATTTCCTATTTTTAAAAGGCTGTTTCCTTTTTCTGCTATTTTCTTCGTCTAAACTATATTTTAATTAAAATTTATTTATTTATTTTGTGAATTCATTTTATTTTGTGTTCTTATCTTTATTTATAAAAAAATTTAAGTACATAAAAATTTTTCCAAGTTCATTGCACTTATTTTTCATATTTTCAGGACTAGTTGTAAATTTTGCTGTTTTATTTAATTAAACTATATATAATTAATAATTTATTTATTATTGTTTATTTACTAAATTTTCGTATTTTTATCTGGATTTATATATATATTTCAGTTATTTAAAATTAAAAATAATTTAGTGGAAATTTGAAAGGTTTTGTGACTCTTTAGTTGCTTAAGTCTCTTTGTTTTCCCACCTTTTCATTTTCTAACTCTTGCATTCAATTGAGGCCAACCATATCTCATTTCTTTCAGCTGATCACATATCATTTGCACGTAAACAAATGTCCTCCTTCATCTCCTAAAAACTCACGGCACTTCAAAGAAAAATATGGCTTCCATTCTCCTCTCATCTTCTTCCTTTTTCCATTTGTTTGCCTTGATTTTTGCCCTGCTTCTTCATGCTTTGCTCAGCCTAACCTCTCCACCATCAGCTCCACCATCTCCTCCACCATCTACAGCAGCTCCTCCTCCCCCTCCTCTGATATTAACCAAGTTTTGCCCATCCATTGAGGTTAGCATCACAAACTTTGCACCAAACCCCTTGAAATTGCCTAGCCTAGCCATATACTCCACTATCTCCTTCATATCTTGCCTTGGCCACCTCCTATTGTTCCACCACCACCACGATACAACCTTTGACCCTCCACCTATCCACTGTCCAGACCTGAACCAGATCAGGCCGTGGCCTCCCCATGTTGAAAACTCCACAAAAATTGCAAGCAAACCCTTAAAACTAGCATAGCCGAGCCTTAATGCCAATATCCTTTCACATACTCCTCTTGGCCACCCCTAGAACCACCACCACCAGCAACCACATGACCTTTGGGTGCTGCTATACCATCACTCTCCACTGTCTAGATCTGGAGTAAGTATAGCCAGCCCAAGTGTGCCATAGGTCGAGCCAAATATGGACCAAAATCCTTGTTTATGCCTTGTAGTCATAGTTTCATGTACACATACCTTTGCACCATCATCAAATCCATGATACGCTGACCTGTTGCATCCAAACCTGATCCAAAACCATTCCATTACAGTGCTTTTCCAGTTCATAGCTGAAGCATACAAAGGTGAATGCAAGTGCAAAAGTTCTAGCTTTGAATTGTGTACTTATTCCTAGCATTGTTTTGTAATATCTTGGTTTATAATTCATGTTTGTTATTGTTTGTTTGATTTGTATTCAAGGGAATTAATCCTTGGCTCCTCCATTCGTATCTGTGTCGTGCTTTTGTGCTTGTGTAGATTCCGTTCGTGAAATTCGTTGTTGTGTCTCCAGCTCAAACCGGTGAGTTATTCTCACCAGACAATCTGTACCTATATAACTGATAAACCAACACCATTTGAATCTGTAAATGTATTGCATCATGTTATAACTGCTATATTATGATCATATGATGTTTACACCTGTTATTACACCTGTTATATCACTTGTTACTGTTTATTATGCTATTCTGTTTATTTATATCAGTTTATCACACTGCAAGTTCCCTTTTGATTAGAATCACTATGGGTTGAAATGATATATACCCGAACGGACTTTGGAATAAGGGAAAATTGTTATGGGCTGAAATGATAGGCCTGAATGATTTTCAAATCGTTTATTTAACTTGGGATTGCGGGTTTGAAATGATAAAACCCGGATTTTTCTTTTTAAACTGCGGATTGAAATGATACATATCCGTATCACTTTACCTAGCGTAGAAAATTATATATAGACCCGTAGTTAATATATGTTTTCCTAAAATCTTTAAAGTTATTTTAGAAATGTAAATATTATATTATTTTGATTTAAATATAATTAAAAAGGATTTTTGTAAAATATTATTGATTTTATGAATAATTGTAAGTGAATTGAATTAATGGAAAAGTTAGAAATTTTGAACGTAAGTTATTTTGGAAAGATTGATTTAATTATAATTGGAAATTTAATTGAATATGAATTTATGATAATTTGAATATAAATTGAATTTAAAGTGATTTTATATCATATTAATGATTTTTAATAAAGCTGAAATGTGAAATGAATGAATATTTTAAGTTGAAATTTTGAAATATAACTAAAATTGGAAATTTATGAAATTGACTTGAAAGGGAAATTTTAGTTAAGTAAATAAAAATAAAAATAAGTTATATTTGAGAATTTTAACATAAATGTTAAGTTGAAATTTAATGTAGTGAATCTAAAATTGAACATTGCATTTTGATAAGTGAATTATTATTAAAACTTGATTTTTGAATGGAAATTTAACTTTATAAAATCATGAATTTGAGGAAAATTAAATGATGTTTATAAATGTGAAATGTATGATTTTATAAGTTAAAAAATGTTTTAAATAAAAATATAACTGGTTGAGAAATTTTATTGAATATTTGAAGTTAATTTACTGCATTTTTGAAATTCTATTAATTACAGTGTGAATGATATCACAGCATTGTAAATGCTGTAGTTGACGATAATGAACTAAAAAGCTAAATTGAATTAAAAGCTATTATAGAAAATTTTTGTAAGTGCTATAATTTTTGAATTTAACTAAGTTTATTTGAAATTTAAGTAAACCCTATTACAACATTTTAAAATGTTGTCTTTTGTTAAAGTGAACTGTTTTGAATGTATTTTTCCGTAGCATTTTCTAAATGCCACGAAAAGTGAATCTTTACTGTTTTAATAAACTTAAGTGAATAAATGAACATTGAAAGTTGAAAATTTTGGAAGTTTAATAATTTAATTATTAAACATAATAACTTCATTTTAGTGATTAAAAATGATTTTTGGAATATAAACTGTTTTGAAATATGAATTGAAATGGTATTTTAAATTGAATAAAATGAATAATGATATTGAAATGAATGTGGTTGTGAAAAGAGATGATATTTTGATATATTAAATGATTGAAATGTGGTTTCGAAAAGATATGATATATTGAAATGATTTGAAATGAAGTTTTGAAAGATATGATATTCTGGTATATATTAAATGATTCGAAGATGAAGTTTTGAAAGTTATGATATTTTGAAATTAAGACGATTTGAAAATGAAGTTTGAAAGATGTGATGTTTATGTATTAAAAATGATTTGAAATGACTTGATAATTATTTTGATAAATATTGAATTTGGAAGATATGATGTTTATGTATTAAAAATGATTTGAAATGACTTGATAATTATTTTGATAAATATTGAATTTGGAAGATGTGATGTTTATGTATTAAAAATGATTTGAAATGACTTGATAATTACTTTGATAAATATTTGAATTGAAAGATATGGTATGATGATATATTGAAATGGTTTGGAAATGATTTAATCTTTATTTTGATAAAGATTTGGGTTGAAATGATATTTTATTTTGAAGTATAAAATATGTTTTAAAGTTATAACTACGGGTTATAATAATGATTGGTTGTTAAAGAGACCGGGATCGGATATTGTCTTATAGCCAGCCAATACCGAAAACAACTTTAACAACTGTGTACGCGGTGGAGATTCCAGAATGAAGTAGGATGGTGGCGACGTTCTCGAGGTATATTACGTGGACCCAACTCCCGTGAGTTGGCATATATGACTAAAACAGGAGCTATACCGGGCTACACAAAGGGTCGCACCCTTTCATCGAGCATGCTCCATCGGAAACCATTCTATTACTTTTGTGATTCGATTCGGTGGCGCCACATTTGATTCGGGGTTATTGTTCGAGGTGGGCGGAAGCTGCTGGCTTGCCGTCACCACCGGTCCGGGAGTGCAAACGGTGTATCCAACCTGGCATTGCCTCGCGTGCCGTGTCATATCCTTATATCGAGCCCACTACGATTTTGGTTTTAAAGATCCGACAGCGTTAAGGTTCACCATCCCCTTAACGCTATTTTCTATATGATTATACTTTACTGATTAGACACTACTGTATGTAGCGCAATATACTACATAGTAAATAGTTTAACGGATCCTTAGAGGATGGGCGGTCCCAAGCATCTTCTAAGTTACTTGTACCTTTACTACAGTTCACTTGAGTTGCTTTACATTGTATAAGTATGTATGTCCTGACTCGAGTGTTTGTATTTTTATTTACGCTCGGGTCAGCCTGAGTTATTCACAGATTTGGATTTCCACTTTCTGGAGATTGGAATCGCTGGAGATTATCTACTTGTCATGTTTATCTTTTGAAACCTGTTGTTCCTTTCAGTGCTTGTATTAGTTGACTTCTACGAAGTGAGACTTCTTTTGTACCTTATTTCCTCTATTGTATTTTATGTAACTCTGATATTTTTATATAGTAGCTTCATGAACTACTATTTCTTTTGCTTCCGCTGCACTATTATTACTCTGTGTCTGTGATTCTATGATTTTTATTTACTGTATATTCTGAGATTTTCCAAATTTTTATTTACAACGCGGTATTTTGAGCAATTTAATTCCGGCATGAGTGTCTACCTATACACTTATAATGGATGCGAATGGTTGAAAATACCACGGTTGTTACATAACTTGACTTGAAAATGTGAAATTTGAGTTTTAACTAAAGATGTTAAATTAATTAAATAAACTGGAAGTTTAGTTAAAATTGTAAAATGGTAATATAAATCTGAAATGTTAGGTTTTAATTTATGAAAGAAACGTATAGGTTTTAATTTATGAAAGAAATGTATAGGTTTTAATTTATGAAAGGAACGTATAGGTTTTAATTTACGAAAGGAACGTATAGGTTTTAATTTATGAAAGCAATGTATAAGTTTTAATTTATGAAAGGAACATATAGGTTTTAATTTATGAAACGAACGTATAGGTTTTAATTTATGAAAGGAACGTATAGGTTTTAATTTATGAAAGGAACGTATAGGTTTTAATTTATGAAAGAAACGTACAGGTTTTAATTTATGAAAGAAACGTACAGGTTTTAATTTACGAAAGAAACGTATAGGTTTTAATTTATGAAAGGAACGTATAGGTTTTAATTTATGAAAGAAACGTATAGGTTTTAATTAATGAAAGAACGTATGGTGTTCTAATTTATGATAGGAACATGTAAATTCCTAATTAATGAAAGAAAGGTATAAGTTTTAATTAATGAAAGAAACGTATAAGTTTTTAATTAATGAAAGAAACGTGTAAAGTCCTAATTAATGAGAGAACATGAAAGTTTTAATTAATGCAAGAACATGTAAAGTTTTAATTAAGAAAGAAACATGTAAAGTTTTAAGTAGTGTGGTATTGATTTAATTAATAAATGTTCATTATTGTAATAGGAATATAAAATGTAAAACGTACATTTGACACGTAGATTTTAATCAATGTAATGGTGTATTTTAAATTGATTAAAATGATAAATGTTACTTATTGTAATAATAATGTAAGTTAATAAGGTGCTTTTAACTTAACATAAGAATTTCGGTTTAAATTGTATATTACGGTAAGAAAGTTTATTTAACTATAAGGCTATGATAAATTGACATGTTAAAATTTTAAGCTTATCAATACTTTGATTATATACAATGTAAAGTGGAAAGTAGTACATTCCAAAAATGCTATGATTCCTTAAGGTAACATTTCCAAAATGCTATGATAATCTAAAGGAATATTTCAAGTTTAATAAATTTAAAGAAATATTCAATGATTTGAAAATTTGGGTTTTATTTGAATGATATAATATTGAATTATTTTTGAAATGGAAATGATACAATTGTGATATTGTTTTGAAATGAGTATGATATTTTGGTCTTGAAAGTATAAATTATTTGAAATAAATATCCATGGGTTATAATAAAGATTGGTTGTTAAAGAGACCGGGATCGGATATTGTCTTATAGCCGGACAATACCGAAAACCACTTTAACAACTGTGTACGCGGTGGAGATTCCAAAATGAAGTAGGATAGTGGCGACGTTCTCGAGGTATGTTACGTGGACCCAACTCCCGTGAGTTGGCATATATGACTAAAACAGGAGCTATACCGGGCTACACAAAGGGTTGCACCCTTTCATCGAGCATGCTCCATCGGAAACTATTCTATTACTGTTGTGATTCGATTCGGTGGCGCCACTTTGATTCGGGGGTATTGTTCAAGGTGGGCGGAAGCTGTTGGCTTGCCGTCACCACCGGTCCGGGAGTGCAAACGGTGTATCCACCCTGGCATTGCCTCGCGTGCCGTGTCATATCCTTATATCGAGCCCACTACGATTTTGGTTTTAAAGATCCGACCGCGTAAAGGTTCACCATCCCCTTTACGCTATTTTCTATATGATTATACTTTACTGATTAGACACTACCATATATATCGTATATTGCTACATAGTAAATAGTTTAACGGATCCTTAGAGGATGGGCGGTCCCAAGCATCCTTTAAGTTACTGATGCATTTTGTTACTGTTCACTTGAGTTGATTTACAGTTTATAAGTATTTATGTCCTGACTCGAGGGTTTTGTGTTTTTCTTTACGCTCGGGTCAGATTGATTGAGTTAGCATTCAAGATTCACCTTCGGAGTTGGAGCTTTCCTTGAAGATCCAGCCTTCTATTTTGTTTCAGTATCCAGTGTTTCAGTGATGTATCTTGTTACTCTTCTGTTGTATCTCATTTAACTCTGATGTATCTTATATTTTTTTTAGTAGCTTCATGAACTACTATCTCTTTTACTTCCGCTGCATTATTATTACTCTGTATCTGTGATCTGTGATTTTTATTTATTGCATATTCTGAGATTTGCCAAAATTTTATTAACAACGCGGTATTTTGAGCAATTCAATTCCGACATGAGTGTCTACCTATACACTTATAATGGATGCGAATGGTTGAAAATATCGGGTTGTTACATAAAAAAATTAAACAAGCATTGTATGAACAAACGAAACTGAATAGTGAATAATGTGAAAAAGAAAGAGTAATAAGAATAAAACTTAAATATTATTTGAAATTATTGTTTGTTTGACTTATGGATTGGTAGGGAAAGGATACTTCTATAATGTAGGATGTATAAATGATCTATTAAGTTTTATCCAAGACTGTTGAGTGTATGGTATATTTAGTAGTTTATTTACCATTTTATACGATCAAAAGTTTCTTAACCCAAACAAACCCTTTGTTTTTGATTGCTATGGATGGATGGTTGATTGTTTCGATTGCATATGAAGATTATGTGGTTTTGTTGCTTTGGACTATTGTATGTTGTGTTGATTTGGTTGTGACTAATAGCGATAAGATAAATATTCTCTTTTATATAATTATTAACTCTTTTGGATTATATAAGTGAAATACAGGTTATAGAAGCAATAGCTAGCTTTTGGTTTCATAAATTAAGTGTTGTTCGCCCGACAAATAGGTACGTTCTCGAATTACGGATTCCTACCGATATTATATTGTTTTTCCGTTATTTGGAATATATTATTTTGAAAATATGTGATATAAATTGTATTATTGATATTACTATTTCTCCTGGACCTCTCCGTACAAAGAAGACTCTGCCAAAATTTCCCATGAATTTTGGACATAGAAATTTTTTTTGAAACGTTTTCCAAACTTTCATTGGCTTGAATATAAAGGATTTAATTGTTTAAAAATTGATATATTTAATTTAAATTATTTAATTATGTAAATTAATTGTTTATAAATTTAATATTTTGAGTAAGATATATTGATTACTTAATTCCTTCTTTTTCTTTCTTTCCTTTTCGAGGCCGAAAAGTTTTGAGTAAGGGAGAGTGCAACGACCTGTAATTTTCGATAAATAAAAATAGTTAATTTAATAAGGTTTGGTGATTTAATGCTGGAAGAAATAAAAATTTGTGATTTAATAATAAGAATATAACTTGAATAAAATGTAATAGTATGTAATTGATAACTGCTTTAAATGTAATTCCATTTTATTGAAATGATTAAAAAGTTATAATTGGCTTTAGATTGTAAATAAATGGTAATGTTGTGTGTACTAATTGATAAATTGGATAAAAGGTGTAATTGCTAATTTAAATATGTATAAATTAATGAAATAGTATGTAATTAATTGCAACTGATAAAGTTATATTAGTAGTTATGGCATTTTGTATAGAAAATAAACTTATAAATGTTATTAAATTAAGAAAAGGCAACGATTATCATTTTTTACCAATTTATTTAATCCGTTGAATTAAATTTGAAATCAATTGCAAATTAAATGTAATTAAATATCACGTAATATGAGTTAAGATGAAAACTGCAAATTACGATGCAAGAAAATGTATAGAAATGTTATTATATATACAAGGCAATAATTGATGTAGTAAAAAGAGTTAAACAAAGATAAATTAATTTATTGGGATTTTAAATTATAATAAAATTGACAAAAATTCAATATAATTGAGATATAGTAGTTAATATAAATAAAAGATGGTAATTGTAGCGTATTAATGTAATAAGATATAAACCAATGTAACTATGTCCATAAAATAATGATTGATTGAATAAAAAGATTGAAACTAAATTAAATCAATTTATTGGAGTTAAATTATAATAAATTGGATTTAATTATAATTGAAACTGAACACTGTAATTAGTGATAATATTTAACACTAGATTAATATGAAAATTTGTTTTAAATTATTGTAAAAGTCCAAGTAATCAAAATGATAAAGTTTGTTAATTATTAAAAGTTGAGTTAAAAAGCGATTTAATCAATTTAATAATAATTTATTTAATTAAAAATAGCCATTTTGGCCACTGCCTCGGATTTCGACAAAACTAGTTTCATCGGATCCATAACAATGAATTATTGTAAGGTTTCATGTTTCGTAGCGATCGAACTTGTCGTTTGATCGAACAGGCTCGAAACGCGTAGCATGGTTTAATTAAATTTTATTTAAATCAATTTAAAACAAGTTGATTTTAAAGCTAACTTCTTTATACGATGGAATTAGGACTTGAAAATTGTTCCATTGAATTTAGAATTATCGAAAACATCTATTTTGATATATGGGATGACCTATTTTCGTTTCTAAGGTATAACGGGCGTTTTGGGTTGCAATTGTTATTCGTACTAATTCGATTGTGTTTATTTTCTTATCGGGCCTTGTTCATACTAATTGTTCTAGTCTAACCCTAGCAGTCTTTCTATTTCTTATTCCTATACGTACATTTCCTTCTCATCTCCTCTTTCCAATGGAAGACAAACCAAAACCTAATTCCCAACTCCAAATTCAGTTGCAAATCGAAATTAAATCGAAAATCAAACTCCTCAAAAGCCTATCATGTTATATATCAATTTGAAGCTCTCGATGAGCGTAATTCAATGGTGTGATTCATTTTTGCAGTCAAAGTACCGTTTGTCCAAAAATCAGTGATTCAGTTTTGACCGTCCGTTGGCTAGGGTTTCGATCCAACGGCAGATCGTCGTTGGATTGACGATCAAAAGGAGCCGTTGCAAAGAGGAAGTCGAGCAGGTCTGAGGGGAGGCGTTCGTTCATGGCAAGGTGGTCAAGAGTTGGCCATATAATTCGATAATATGCAGCGGCGGCGCTATGCTATCTTGGAGACGGTGGTGGTCGCGCTTACATGGATGGGGGTGGCTCTGGGCGAGTCACGAGATAGTGGCGTCAGATCTTGGGTCAGTGGTCAATAGTTGCAGGAAAACGCTGATCAACGTGTAGATTGGAGGCATCCGCTGGCAGGATTCGTGCGTAGGGTTTCTAGAAACGGTTGAAACGTGGCCGCGATGTAAGGTGACATGTAACGACCCACTATTTTGTACCATTCGAATTCGACAATAATAGAACATGTCGAGCTGGAATAGTTCAAAATAATAGATTGTAAATTAAATTTGGCAAAACTCAGAATATACAATAAATAAAATCACAGAATCACATACACAGATATCAGAATCTCGCAGCGGAAATTAAAAATTTAGTGGTTCATGAAGCCACTGATACAACTTTACAAAACAGAACTTACATTGTCTATAATACCCAATACAGATATATAACATAAAGAGAGATAGAGTCTTCAAAATCTTGAATTTCAGAAAGGGTAAAGGCTGAAACAACTTCCAGCAGCACGAATGATCTACTGAGTGTCCTAGCTACGGAGAAGAAACTGAAGCTGCAACTCAGGCTGACCCGAGCGTACAAATAAAACAAAACACTCGAGTCAGGACATACATACTTATATAATGTAAGCTAAATCAAGTGTATTGTAATATATAGCAAATAACTTAAGGGATGCTTGGGACCGCCCATCCTCTAAGGATCCGTTAAACTATTTACTATGTAGTATATTTGCGCTATTATAATAGTGTCTATGGTAAAATAAACATACTTTTAAATAGCGTTAAGGCTTTACATTTTCCACCTTAACACGTAAAATGCCAATAGTCTATACAGTACCGTAATACCTCCTGATCGGGAAGCTACCAGAGGATACTCCATAGGTACGACACAAATAGAAACTCGTAGTAAAGGCTCGATAGGGTAGGTGACACGGCACAACTAGGCAATGCCAGGGTAGATATACCAATTACGCATCCGGACCGGTGGTAACGCGAAGCCGCTGCAACCGCCCACCTCGAACAACACTCCCAAATCAAAGGGTGCACCCAAACAATCACATAAGCAATAGAATGGTATATGAAGAAGTGCGTTCGATCAGAGGAGCTACCTCATTAATCCGAGAATCGCTCCTGTTTTAGCCACCTTAAGCCAACTCACGGGAGTCGGGTCCACGTATATACCTTTCAAGAAACCGTCATCACCAACCTACTTCATTCTGGAATCTCCACCGCGTACACGGTTGGTCAAAGTGGTTTTCGGTATCGACAGAGAGTATGTCCATATCCGATCCCGGTCTCTTTGCCAACCAAACGTTATTATAACCCGTGGCCATTTAAAAACAGTTTATACTTTAAACTAGAATAATCATTTCCATTTCAAATTATACATACGATATCATTTTAAAACCAAAACAATAGGATATCGTTATATTCAAATATAATTTTTTTTCAAAACCATACTGCTTAAAATCATAATATCTGGAATACCAAATATTTGAATTATATCTTCAAAACATATATTTTGGAACCTACTTAAACCCATAACTCCCAAACACAATGGTTTGGATATTCAAGGGTATATAGAATGAATGGGTTAACCTTATGGTTACTTTGTAAAGAAAAGAATTTACATAGCTTTACAAATAATTTCTCTATTTAAGATTTAAACCATAAATTAAATATCATTGTATGTTCCCAAAACATTACAATCCCCATATATATTAGATTGGAGTATTTACTATTCAAACTAAGTTTGGGTTTTATCCTTTCACAAATCAATGTCTTATTATTTAGTCTTGAATATTCTCATAATTATAAATAAAACTCCAAATTTAACCATTAAATTTTTCCAAAATTTACTTAATACCAGAATATTTATCTTTAATTTATTAAGGAAAATACAGTTATAAATATTATGTCTTAAGCTTTTCCAAAACTTAAGATAAAATAAAATTTATCAAATTCCATAAATTCTAAAGCAAACAAATTCTAGATTCCATAGCACTTAGGAAATGTTACCTAAAATTATGGGTAAAACTAGTCCAATTCCAAAAGACGGCATTTAAATGCTGTAGATGATTGTTTAACTTAATAAATATTTCCAAATATAACTATTTATTTATTTATTAACTGAAATCTTATTCTTTCAAAATCCCGATTTACCAAATAAGTTATATTCCATACTTTTATTCAAATATTTACTTATTTTTATTTATAACTTATTAAAATCAATATAAATTCCTTTAAAGATATAAATCAAATATTTAACTTCCAAAATAATTTTAAATATTTCAGAAAATATTGTAAGGACCACGGGCCTGTATATAGTTTTCTAGCCTAGGTCAAGTGATACGGATGTATATCATTTCAATCCGTAATTTACAAATACCCGGGTTCTATCATTTCAAACCCGCAATCCCAAGTAAATTTATAGCAGTTAACAGCATAATTTAACGGCGATAATCATTTAGGCCTATCATTTCAGCCCACAACAATCTACATATAACAGGGAACTTGCAGTGTGATTTAAGCAGTAAATAAACAATAACATAATATAACTGCAGATATAATGCAACATATAAATAACTGATGAGGTGTCAAGTTAAAGGGGTTCATCATTTTATATTACACTACAGACAGATAATAGTGACATAAATTTCTACACATACACTTGCAATAAATTACGAAATATAAATACGTATGTCTGGTGAGAAATACTCACCTGAGAGTTGCAGAAAATTTGAATTTTAAAACGACGATTCACCGGGAAAGAACGACAGAGAATAACGATCAAATTCTTCTGATGTCGCCTAGATTCAAATCTAGAAAAAAATAAAATATAGGATACGCGACTTTAGAAATTACGGTCAAAGGAAAGACAAAATAGAGCGAGAATCAGTTTGGCTTGCTCGACCACTCCACCGTGTAATATGACCACAGTGTACCCCAAAATGTGAACCGGGCTAACTCTAAACTTTTTCCGACAAAATTTCCTAAAGGCCGACTGACGCACTATGGTGAAATTTTTCCTACTATATGCCGTGATACCCATGTACACGTGTACATAGTGACACACGCATGCTATTTCATTCTACCTACCAGTTATACCTATATCTCGACTCACGCCAAACATATATGTTGAACAACAACAAAAAGAAGCTATCAAATACTGACATCACCTACCCAGTCTTCACCCAGCTACACAAGTCTTAGTTTATGTTCACTGATACATTCATATGTACATGCACGCTCAACCCCATACAACACTGAAACTTTGCACGCCATCTACCTCTCTTACTTTTCAAACAAACTCCAGCCTTCACTTATACCACATCACTTTAGTCAGTGGTGACTTTACTCACTTCGGTCATTGTATCCAACTGCCAATCTTCACTGATGCATACATGTACAGGCATAAATCATGTGTACAGAGATACCACATGTACTTTTTTTTTCCCCAACATTTACATACATGCAGACTTGCCTTTTATGACCCAATGCAAACTAACCTTATTACAGTCATATATCATTACTTTCCTTTTTTCCAACTGCACAAAGAAATCCACTTAACTATTCCAGATTATCAAATACAACATCAGACAGACCCCTTTACCACTACCCGAGTCACACTTCAACTACTTCGGGAAAACATGTGTTTGCTTCGGGAAAATCAAAGAGTTGCTTCGAGAAAATTTGTAAAATTTTCGAGTCATTATGCTTAACTTTGGGTCACATGAAGTCTTGTGAAACTCACATACTTGCCCTCTGCTTTATCATTTTGCAGAGACCACCATCTCTATACTGGAACCTGTGACACTACTACTCCTTTTTTTTTCAAATTCCAGTTCATCATTTACATCAATCAGCTTCCATTTATACAACTACCAGCCCAGTCCCCAACTCTATTGCAGCTTCAATCCAAGTCATACACAGTGGTACCTATTACTAAAATTATACATATGCAGGCTACCTTAGAATATAAATGCAATCTGAACATTTTCTACCAACTCATGCTACCTTATACAACCCCACCTGCCTAACATCTCTCTGCCAAATTTTTGCCCTATAAACCATTCCCAGTTCAAAGCTAACAAAACTCAACAAACAAATAGGTATATACTGCTATGAAGGTGCAAGGGTGCACACTAGTGATACCATCATGCACAGCTTCATTCTCTACCTATAGCCAGACTATACTATGTTTGCTTCTTTTTTTTTTTCTACTCCAGGCTCCTCAGAACAAAGATATTCAAACTCAATTTTTTTTTTTTTTAAATTTTCTTTTTTTTTCAGTTCAACTTCAAGTATATTATTTTCTAAAGCTACTACACACCGATGCACAACTACACAGGGGCCAAAATGTGTACAGCCTATACTACATCTGATCTACCCCTATTTCATAATCATATGCAGACTAATCAAAACACGAATGCAAGCTAAAACATGTGTGCCTCAACTTCACAACCTAGTCTACATCCCTGTCTAATTTCACCCTGTCCTCACTAAATCTTTGCATCTTATAACAATTTTTGGTCAAGATATGCAGACAACTCCATGACCTATATACACGCATCTATCTTCCATTCAGCCATGTATTAGAACTTTAATATGACTATATGGTACGACTAAATGAACTGGCTCCTTAGTGATCTGTTTGTTTTATTCATGAATCTATGTTATTCTTGCAAGATTCCTAGAGGTGGATTTGGTACTACAAAATTAGACCTGCCACATCTTCTTAAAACACTGTGAAGGCACTCATCTCACTTGTCTCACCCATCAGCAACTAAGGCATGGCATAAGAAAAACATGATGGCCGAGCAAGAAAAGAAAGAACTGAGGAAAGGAGAAACCAGATCATTACCTGATGATGCTCGAAATGTGAAAATGGGATGAAGCCAGAGAGATAGTCGAATATGTGGAAGAAACTGATGGGGTGGGTATAGTTATATAGGCAGTATAATAATTAAGGAAAGGTAAAAAGAGATAAACGTATCAGTTTTATTTAACATAGATTTTGTTGATATTTGAATGAGAAATTTTCGCATCAGCTTCAAAAGAAGTTACACGCTTCGAATCTCTGCACGATCAATGGAAGGGCAGGCAAAATTTGATTTGCAAGACGTTATGTTTCGTGCTTCATTTACGTGTGAATTTAAGGCCGAGAGGTTTCAGATTTCAAAACTCGTTGATGTTTATAAAACCAGGGTTGCAATATTGGAAGAATACGATCTGTAGCAAGATCATAGGAAAAGCAATCAGTGGTTTATGATATTAGTTCAAAGAAGTGAAATGAAGGGGCCGAGAGTTACACTGCAAAGCTAGATTAGGGGAAAGGGTGTCAGTTTTATATCTAATATACGAATACGTGTAAGTTTTGATTTTTTCTTTAAAGTAAAATTTCAAATATATTGAACGTTACATATATTCAAAGGCACTAATGTTGCTCCTGTGATCCATAAATGAAATGGTAAATATTTATGTAGTCTTTAGAAAAAAAAACGTATGCAATTTTATTAAAAATCAAACCGTCAGTTAAAACAACGTAACGTTGGGTAGAAATTTACTGACTGATATTTTTCTTCGAAAAGGTTTGAAAATAAAATATTTACACTACGCTAAACAGACGCAGTCCAAAACATCAAAAATTTTCATAAAAATAACATTTTAAAAACACACGTTTTATTACGTTGCTTATACCCTGTAATCTGACGCGTCTTTTGAACGCGAAATTTAACCGTTCAAACTTAGCTTAAATTTCTACAATTATTATTAAATTTTATTGGCATACAGAATTGTATAAAATATATCTCCAATTTAAATAATTAAATTATATTGTTAAACACAATTTATATAAAATATATTTGAAAATTAAAATAAAATAAAATAGCTAAAAATTAGGGTTGTTACATGACATGTCGTCTTCTATTTTATTTTAATTTAATTTAATTTTAAAATTTAAATGTTCTAATATGCATAGCTCTTACATACCTACTTAGATTTACACTCAGTTTGTTCCGCTGGGAGCATATCGAAATTCCAGATATTATAAAATTGGTCTGGACGAATTCGGAGACTATTGAATTTTGGGTCTCAGTTTGGATTTCAAATCGACTTGAAATCAAAAGGTGAGTATTTTAACCCACTCACAATTACTAAATTATCTTATGTTAGTTAAATTAAATTTATTATATGAATAGAAACTGATTAGTTGATGTTTGGTATAATTAAATTGTCATGCCTGTTAAATCTGACTTTTATTGATTGTTATTGCCATTTAATTTAGTATTAAATTTTAATTCGTCAGTTTACACTTTTTATTGATAATTAGTTAGTTATTGATGTTTATCGATTGATTTGGATGTTGATTTGATGGACGTTTGATTATTCATATTGGATGACTAGATGTTATATTTTATATTATTTTAACGCTACAAGTTCCCTATGGGTTGAAATGATACATACTCGAACGATCTAGAGGTCAGGGAAAAATCGTAATGGGTTGAAATGATAGACTCGAACGATTTTATAGATTTTATTTAATTCGGTATTGTTGGTTGAAATGATATATAATCGCAATATTTTAAATTGCGAATTGAAATGATAAATATCCATATCACTTGACCATAGGGCAGAAAAATATATAAGGATACCAGATTGGTTAAATTAAATGATTTTTAATTCTTTAAAATTTTGAATTCAGTTAATTGGCATTTTGAAATAGAAATTTAGTTATATAAACAGAATTATTTTTGATAATCCAAGCGTTAATGTTGAAAATTAGAATTTATTTAATGAATTGTTCAAAGGAGTTAAATTGGAATTTCAAAGTTGATGTGTCAAATATAAATGAATTTATTGGAACTGAGTTATTGAAAATATTTAGATATAATTTGAAATCTACTTTAAACTAATTTGAAACTATTTTAATTAATTTAAACTATTTTAATCAATTTAAACTATTTTAATTTATTTTAATCTATTATAGCATATTTAATCCAATTTAATCTACTTTACCTATTTTAAACTTTTTAAATTTATTTAATCTACTTTAAATCTATTTAATATAATTTAAATTTATTTAATCTATTTTAAATCTATTGAAATCATTTTAAATCTAATTAAATCAAATTTAATCTATTTATACTATTTTAATCCATTTTAAACTATTTTAAACCGTTTAAACTATTTTAGAGTATTTTAACTATTTCAAAGTATTTTTAAAACTATTGAAACTATTATGACTATCTAAACTATTTTCTAAATTTCAGACTGTGTAAAGTTGAAGTATTTATATTTAAATCCTTGATGATGATACAACCTATGTTGTGATTTGAAATTGATAACCTTTTTGTGAAATGACATATTTGAGTAAATATGATGATTTTGGAATGATGATTTAATTAACTTATCTTATTGATAATTTAGAAGTGAATATGATTTTGAAAGTGAATATGATTTCGGAAGTGACATGGTTTGAAATCGAATATGATACTTTGAATATCAATTATGAATTATTTTTTATGAGATGTAAAAGAACCATCTGGTGTGTAATAAGCATTTGGTTGTTAAAGAGGCTGGGATTGGATATTGTCATACTGTCTACCAATACCGAAAACCACTTTAACAACTGTGTATGTGGTGGAGATTCCAGAAATGAAGTAGGATGGTTTGGAAAACGATTATATCTGAGGTATTCACGTGACCCTGACTCCCGTGAGTCAACTTAGATGTGACTAAAAGAGGAGTCATGCCGGGCCAAATAAGGTCGCACCTCCAATTAGACATATTTTTCCTATACCATATTTTGACTTTGTGATGATTTGGTTGCCACCTCTTGATTTTGATCATGGGAGTGTGTTCCGAGGTAGCGGTAGTAGCTACTATGCATTACCACTAGTTCGGATCCACAATTGTTATATCTACCCTACCATTGCCTCGAGTGGCGTGTTCACATGCCCTTTCGCGCCTTCTACGGGTTTGGTTTATACCATACCTATGGACTACCCTTTGATAGCTCTCTAGTTTATGGAGGAAGTACGGTACTGTATAGACTATAGGAATATATAAAAATGTGTTAAGGGGATATGGTAACGCCTTAACGCTATTTTAATAATTTACTTTACTGTAGACACTATTATAATAGCATATTGTACTGTGTATGTCGACAGTTTAACGGATCCTTAGGAGATGTGAATCCCAAACATCTTTTAAGTTATTGCACCAACGTTGACACTGGATAAGAGACGTCAAACCCTGTAAAAATCTCTGATGCCATTACACCCATATTTATTTACTACAAATTTAACTTACATAAGATCTTTTAGTACTGACTTGAGTGTTTTGTCTTTTCAATTCGATCGGGTCAGCTTGACTTTTTTAGTTAATCGAAGACTGCTTTCTGGAGGACGAAGCCGAAGATTTTGAACTATTAGTATGTACTATAATTATTCCAATGCATCATGTTGTTTCACTACATTTATTTATTATTTATTCTTGTTTTATGTAATCTGCTTTATATTATAAAGATTTAGTCAATGTTATTTGTAAACAGATTCATGAACTGTTTAATTGATTATTATATTTTGTCATTCCGCTGTGAGATTCTATATTTGTTTTCTTTCTTTCTCTACTTTTTCTTATTTACCCATAACAATATAACCTTTTGAATATTTTGAGTCCGACGTGTGTAGTTTATCGTTGATTTAAACCGTTCAAAAAGGTGGGTCATTGCATGCGCACAAAGGGTAATCCGCTTATATACAGAAACGTATAGGGTCTCATCCGCTAAAATAAGCGGGAATATATCCAAACTGTAACGACCCGATATTTTCAACCATTCGCATCCATTATAAGTGTATAGGTAGACACTCATGTCGGAATTGAATTGCTCAAAATACCGCGTTGTAAATAAAAATTTGGCAAAACTCAGAATATACAGTAAATAAAAATCACAGATCACAGACACAGAGTAATAATAATGCAGTGGAAGTAAAAGAGATAGTAGTTCATGAAGCTACTATATAAACATATAAGTGTTACATAAGATACAACAGAAGAAATAAAGTACAAAAGAAGTCTCAATACATGGAAATCTACTAATACAATGGCTGGAAAGGACCAACAGACTGAAAAGATAAAACTAGACAAGTAGATAATCTCCAGTGATTCCAATCTCCAGAAAGTGGAAATCCAAATCTGTGAATACTTAGGCTGACCCGAGCGTAAATAAAAATATAAACACTCGAGTCAGGACATACATACTTATACAATGTAAACCAACTCAAGTGAACTATAGTAAAGGTACAAGTAACTTAGAAGATGCTTGGAACCGCCCATCTTCTAAGGATCCGTTAAACAATTTACTATGTAGTATATTGCGGTATATACAGTAATGTCTAACCAGTAAAGTATAATCATATAGAAAATAGCGTTAAGGGGATGGTGAACCTTAACGCGGTCGGATCTTTAAAACCAAAATCGTAGTGGGCTCGCTATAAGGAGATGACACGGCACGCGAGGCAATTCCAGGGTGGATACACTGTTTGCACCGCCGGACCGGTGGTGATGGCAAGCCAGCAGCTTCCGTCCACCTCGAACAATACCCCCGAATCAAAGTGGCGCCACATATCGAGTCACAAAAGTAATAGAATGGTTTCCGATGGAGCATGCTCGATGAAAGGGTGCGACCCTTTGTGTAGCCCTGTATAGCTCCTGTTTTAGTCATTTATGCCAACTCACGGGAGTTGGGTCCAAGTAATATACTTCGAGAACGTCGCCACCATCCTACTTCATTCTGGAATCTCCACCGCGTACACAGTTGTTAAAATGGTTTTCGGTATTGGCCGGCTATAAGACAATATCCGTTTCCGATCTCTTTAACAACCAATCGTTATTATAACCCGTAGTTGTAACTTTAAAACAATATTTTATACTTCAAAAATAAAAAGTCATTTCAACCCAAATCTTTATCAAAATAAAGATTAAATCATTTCCAAACCATTTCAATATATCATCATACCATATCTTTCAATTCAAATATTTATCAAAATAAATATCAAGTCATTTCTAGCCATTTCAATATATTAAATTATCATATCCTTTAAAAACTTCCTTTCAAATCATTTTAATACATCAAAATATCATAACCTTTCAAAGCTTCATTTTCAAATCATTTAATATCAAAATATCATATCTTTTAAAACTTCGTTTCAAATCATTTTAATATATCAAAATATCATATCCTTCAGTACCACATTTCAAATAATTTTAATATATCAAAATATCATATCTTTTCGAAACCACATTTCAAATCATTATTCATTTTATTCAATTTAAAACACCTTTTCAATTCATATTTCAAAACAGTTTATATTCCAAAAAAAATCATTTTTAATCATAAAATGAAGTTATTATGTTAAAAATTAAATTATTAAATTTTCAAAATTTTCAACTTCCAAAGTTCATTTATTCACTTACGTTTATCAAAACAGTGAAATTCCACTTTTCGCAGCATTTAGAAAACGCTACAAAAAGTTACATTCAAAACAGTTCAATTTAACAAAAGACAACATTTTAAAATGTTGTAATAGGGTTTACTTAAATTCCAAATAAAATTTGTTAAATTCAAAAATTATAGCACTTACAAAGTTGCTATAATAGTTTTTAATTCAATTTAGCTTTTTAGTTCATTATCATCAACTACAGCATTTACAAATACTGTAATATCATTTACATTGTAATTAATAGTATTTCAAAAATGCAGTCAATTAACTTCAAATATTCAATATAATTTCTCAACCAATTATATTTTTTTATTTAAAACATTTTTAACTCATAAAATCATACATTTTCACACTTATAAACATCATTTAATTTTCCTCAAGTTCATGATTTTATAAAGTTAAATTTCCATTCAAAAATCAAGATTTAATAATAATTCACTTATTAAATTGCAATGTTCAATTTTAAATTCATTGCATTAAATTTCAACTTAACACTTAAGCTCAGATTCTCAAATATAACTTAGTTTTATATTTATTTACTTAACTAAAAGTTCACTTTTAAGTCAATTTCATAAATTTCCAATTTAGTTATATTTCAAAATTTCAACTTAAATATTCATTCATTTCACATTCAACTTTATCAAAAATCATTAATATGATATAAAATCACTTTAAATTAATTTAAATTCAAAATATCATAAATTTATCATATTTTCAAACTTAATTTAAATTCCATTAAAAATTAAATCAAAATTTCTAAAATAACTTACATTCATATTTTCTAACTTTTCCATAATTTATTTAACTTATAGATTTCTAGAAAATAAATAATACTTCACAAAATTTATATTTTTATTAAATTTCAAATCAAATATTATAATAATTAAATTTCTAAAATATTTTAAAAATTTTAGAAAAACATATTTTAACTACGGGCGTGTATATAATTTTCTACGCTAGGTAAAGTGATACGGGTAATATATCATTTCAACCCGTAATTTACAAAGAAAATCCGGGTTTTATCATTTCAAACCCGCAATCCCAAGTTAAAATAAATTAAATAAAAACCGTTCAAGCCTATCATTTCAGCCCATAACGATTTTTTCCTATTCTAAAGTCCGTTCGGGTATGTATCATTTCAACCCATAGTGATTCTAATTTACATGAAACTTGCAGTGTGATAAACTGATAAAATACATAGAATAGCATGAAATAACAATAACATATGATATAACCGAAGTAATAACAGGTGTGAACATCATATGATAATAATATAAGTAGTTATAACATGTTAATATAGTTCTACAGATTCACAGGGTGTCAATTTACTACTTATATAAGTACATAATGTCTGGTGAGAAATACTCACTTTTTTTTTGCTGGAGACATCAATTAGAATGACACAACGGATCTAGAAGGCATGACCTTTGATTTGAGTGGAGAGAAATAGCCAAGATATCATCTTGTAAACAACCCCAAAACAAGACAATATAACTTATGAATATTCAACCAAAATATATTGAAATAAATTGAAATTGAATGGCAACAAAGACAAGATACCTTGACCTTGCTACAACCATTCAAAAGCTCGACTAAGGGGTTCATTTTCTCATCCATGATGATGATATGAGTGTGGGAGAGACAAGGCTAATAGCCTTGCAAACATTCAAACAAAACAAACAAATAACGTAAGTTTTCAAACCCAAATTCAATAAAACAATGTTAGAATTAAATGCATAAAACAGAGCCAAAGTTTTTGCACTTGCTTCCTATGCTTATTTGCATGGCCTAGGGGATTAATAAGGTCAGGATTGAGCATGGTTTGGATCAGGTATGGGTAGGAAAAGGCGTGGTTACAAGGTGATGAAGTGGGTAGGAGTTTAAATGTAGAGACTATAAAAGGTTAAGGCATATATAAGAGTTTTGGTGAACTTTTTGGGCTCGGCTAAGGCATGTTTGGGCTCAACCTTTCAAGTTTCTGATCTGGACAGTAGCTTAGGTGATGGGTGGTGGTAATATCAAGGTGGTGGTGGTGGCCTAAGGTGGTGGCCTTGGTCGTGGATGAAGGTAGTGAAGCAACTAGGCTAGGCTAATTAACATGTTTTTAAGGAGTTTTCAAGGCTTTTGTGTGGAGTTTTGTCAAGGGGGAGGGTGCAACCTGGTCAAGTCAGAGGAGGAGATGATGATAAGTGGTGGATGGTGAAGAGGAGAAGGTGGTGGAGGTGATGTCCAAGGCTAGCTAGTGGTGGCCGAGTAAAACAAACAAAGAAAACAAGGAAAAAACAAGCAAAAAGGAAGGAGAAAAAATAGAAAATATATGGAGAAGCCATTACTAATTTTTCTCTAGCCGTGAAAATGAGATGAGGAAGATGTTTCCACGTGAAAACGAAGAAAAAGAAGTCAGCTGAAGATAGTATAAGGAATGGCCAAAATAACTGATGTATTGATTGAAAAAGAAACGGCAAAAGAAACGGTGAAACGACTTTACGTTTCTTAGCTTTTAAAACCTTCCATACTTCCTTTTCTTTTAAATCAAATAAAACAAAATAAAATTCAGAAACTGCATCTAAAAACCGAAACAAAGTGAAAAACAAAAACAAAAACATATAATTTAATCTAAAGAAAATATAAAAAGAATTAAGGAAATTGCTTAAAAATTGAAAACAGGGTTCAAAAATTATAATTAAAACATTGATGGCTTTGGAAAAATATCTACTTCACTTTAAAAATATTCTAAAGCAAAATTTTGAAATAAAATAATTTATTTATCATTTCTAAAATAAAATAAATAATTAAATTTTAATTAAATAGAATTTAAATTAAGAAAATGGCTTAAAATTGCGAAGCAGACTTTAAAATTAGAAATAAATTCAATGCACTTTGGAAAATTTTTATATACTTGAAAAATATTTATAAATAAAGATAAGTACAAAAAATAAAATGAATTCACAAAATAAATATATAAAATTAAATTTAAATAAAATTTTAATGAAGAAAATAGCAGAAAATAAGAAAAGAGCCAAAAAAAGAAAAGAAATCAACATGGTAAACTTTGGAAAAATTATAACATCATAAAAAAATGTTTAAAAAATATATATATCTAACATGTCATATAACACATATTAGAACATTATTTGACAATTAAAAATATAATTTATAAAATTTAACATAAAGAAAATTGTTAATAATTCAATGTACACACAATATTGAAAACAGTATAACTTTCACAAATTAAATCCGTTTTCAACGAAACAAAAAGCAATGTTCTTAAAATTTTATGAACTTTCATAATAAAAGATAAAATTTAAATTTTCAAACTTTTAAAAATTTAAATTAAAAATCAAAGTTGGACTATTTTGACCAAAAATTCACTTTTTGGAAAAATATTCTTTTTAGTCATGCTTTGTAATGATAATTCATATCAAAACTAAAGTTTATCATTCAAAATAAATAAAATAAATTTTTAAATCAAAAATTTAATTAAAATAATTAAAATATACAAAAAAAATAAATCACAAAATAAAGGGGTTGTTACACTCTCCCCCACTCAAAACTTTTCGTCCCCGAAAAGGAATGAGGTTCGGGAAAGCACAGAAAAAGATAGAGTGAAACAAGATTAGGAAAAGATGACAAGGAGATTGAAATTATACATGATACCTATTGTGATAGATATGTTTAACAAGGTGGAGATGATCTTTCCAAGATCCTCCGGAATCAAGAACACAAGCAGGAAAAGGTGGATTCAAAATGAGTACCAAAGATTATTGAAGATTTCTACACGGAAAGATTATAGAAAGATGCCTATACCAGTCTGTAGCAAGATGAGGATGATAAGGACAACCGAAAGATAGTTTGAAAAACAAAATAAGGAAATAAATTTGAAAGCATGGAAATTTCAACTTAAATAGAGAATAAATCTTTACACAAGTTGATTAAATCTCAACTATCTCAAATTTCATTATCTTATTATCCAATCATCTTAAATTAACAATTTTTAAAACCATGGGTTTGAAAAATAATCATTTATTACACTCACAATGTACTTAATAAATTTTATTCTTCTTTATTCCTAATTAAAATTAAAATTATTCCTCCCAATATATTTATCACTCATGTTAAATATGCATACACTTATTATAACTGTTTTATTTTATTCTTAGTTCTTCTAACATTAATTTATTGTAAGTTATTCAATTACCCTTTATTATATTTACCTCTGTTAATCGTTTTAAAATTTAAGTGTATAACATTTATTATAACCACTCAAATTTTATTTATAAAATCTTTTTATATTGTATATTATCCAATTACATTGTTAACTTCTAAAATTAAGGTAAATTATATAGGAATGCAATTGAGTATTATACAAATAAAACTTTCCAATTCAATCATTTCAAGCTTAAGTCATTTATTCAAAAAATTTGATTTTCTTTTTATAATTGAAATTATTCTTTAAAAATAAAAATTAAGAATTAAATTTCCGATTTCTTCAAACTATTTAGAGATAACTAAAGGTATGTACATAGTTTATCAAATCAAATTTAAATCATATATCTATATATATTATAAATCAAGTCATATTTTAGAAATTCAAATCAATTTGATTTACCAAAACAAAGCTGTAGTAAGTCTACAGAGTGGTCTCTTCACTTCGAAACTCGAAAACGAACGTTGATGATGTCGCGATCATCACCGAAGTTATTTTCCAGCGACAAAGAGAAGAGCACTAATTTTTAAACTTTCAAGCTCTTTGAAAACAAATTTCTATTCGAAAATACTTTAAATAATATAACCTTTTTAAAATTTTAAACACAAGATATGAAACCGTCGGAAATTAAATTCTCAAATTTCTTGTTCTAAATTCATTTCAGTTCCCAAATCAATTTATAAACAACTATCTATAAATTCATTTATAGAACAATAAATGATAAATTAAGTATTATCATTTCAAATAATCAATTTAAATCAGTTTATTAAGTTCCATAAATTTACTTACATATCAAAATTTATTTCATTAACTAAATTTTAAAATAATATTGTGTCAGTTTGTTCTGTCAGAGTGTTTTAGAAATCCTGTCGATAGCGTTGATCAGACGAATCGATCAGAAACCCAACTCAACATCAACAACTCAAACAACACAATATATAAACAAAACATAGATTTACAAGTACAATTCAAAATGTTTGAAAATAGGTTGGAAACAAAAGACAAGATGATTAAATAACAAAATAGGGAGGTGGATAAGCTTGAAGAAATCACGGGCAACATTTACCGGGTCTACCGTGGCTTAAATAATAAGATCGATGTGGATTTTCTCTAGGGTAAATCTACATTGATCTCAAGAGTTAGAGTTTGGGATAACAAAAGATATTAGCATCTAAACCAAGGATAGATATAAATCTCTGGTGAATCGATGCTAATTGCAAAGGAGTTTCCCCCCTTTTTCAATTCAATTTGAAAATGGCGTGACTGCCGACTCACTAAAAAGATCATTCGACGCGGAGTTATGGAATACTTCAGAGTCAAAAGAAGATGAATAGCGAGGGATACGAATGGATTTTGGAACCGCAGGGAACGTTCCAAAATTCAAAGGAATTGAGCCAAAAAGGAAGAGATTCAAACTCGAATGAAAGTGATTATGTAAATACATTCACTCCATATGCTGAATTTTGCCTAGAGCTACCAAAGCTCTGATACCAACTGTAACGACCCGATATTTTCAACCATTCGCATCCATTATAACTGTATAGGTAAACACTCATGCCGGAATTGAATTGCTCAAAATACCGCGTTGTAAATAAAAATTTGGCAAAACTCAGAATATACAGTAAATAAAAATCACAGATCACAGACACAAAGTAATAATAATGCAGCGGAAGTAAAAGAGATAGTAGTTCCTGAAGCTACTATATAAATATATCAGAGTTACATAAGATACAACAGAAGAAATAAAGTACAAAAGAAGTCTCAATACATAGAAATCTACTAATACAATGGTTGGAAAGGACCAATAGACTGAAAAGATAAAACTAGACAAGTAGATAATCTCCAGCGATTCCAATCTCCAGAAAGTGGAAATCCAAATCAGTGAATACTCAGGCTGACCCGAGCATAAATAAAAATATAAACACTCGAGTCAGGACATACATACTTATACAATGTAAACCAACTCAAGTGAACTGTAGTAAAGGTACAAGTAACTTAGAAGATGCTTGGGACCGCCCATCCTCTAAGGATCCGTTAAACTATTTACTATGTAGTATGTTGCGCTATATACAGTAATGTCTAATCAGTAAAGTATAATCATATAGAAAATAGCGTTAAGGGGATGGTGAACCTTAACGCGGTCGGATCTTTAAAACCAAATTCGTAGTGGGCTCGCTATAAGGAGATGACATGGCACGCGAGGCAATTCCAGGGTGGATACACCGTTTGCACTCCCGGACCGGTGGTGACGGCAAGCCAGCAGCTTCCGCCCACCTCGAACAATACCCCCGAATCAAAGTGGCGCCACATATCGAATCACAAAAGTAATAGAATGGTTTCCGATGGAGCATGCTCGATGAAAGGGTGCGACCCTTTGTGTAGCCCGGTATAGCTCCTGTTTTAGTCATTTATGCCAACTCACGGGAATTGGGTCCATGTAATATACCTCGAGAACGTCACCACCATCCTACTTCATTCTGGAATCTCCACCGCGTACACAGTTGTTAAAGTGGTTTTCGGTATTGGCCGGCTATAAGACAATATCCGTTCCCGGTCCCTTTAACAACCAATCGTTATTATAACCCGAAGTTATAACTTTAAAACAATATTTTATACTTCAAAAATAAAATGTCATTTCAACCCAAATCTTTATCAAAATAAAGATTAAATCATTTCCAAACCATTTCAATATATCATCATACCATATCTTTCAATTCAAATATTTATCAAAATAAATATCAAGTCATTTCTAACCATTTCAATATATTAAATTATCATTTCCTTTAAAAACTTCCTTTCAAATCATTTTAATACATCAAAATATCATAACCATTCAAAGCTTCATTTTTCAAATCATTTAATATCAAAATATCATATCTTTCAAAAATTTGTTTCAAATCATTTTGATATATCAAAATATCATATCTTTCAGTACCACATTTCAAATCATTTTAACATATCAAAATATCATATCTTTTCGAAACCACATTTCAAATCATTATTCATTTTATTCAATTTAAAATACCATTTCAATTCATATTTCAAAACAGTTTATATTAAAAAAAATCATTTTTAATCATAAAATGAAGTTATTATGTTAATACTTAAATTATTAAATTTCCATAATTTTCAACTTCCAAAGTTCATTTATTCACTTACGTTTATCAAAACAGTGAAATTCCACATTTCGCAGCATTTAGAAAACGCTACGGAAAGTTACATTCAAAAAAGTTCAATTTAACAAAAGACAACATTTTAAAATGTTGTAATAGGGTTTACTTAAATTCCAAATAAACTTAGTTAAATTCAAAAATTATAGCACTTACAAAATTGCTATAATGGTTTTTAATTCAATTTAGCTTTTTAGTTCATTATCATCAACTACAGCATTTACAAATACTGTAATATCATTACATTGTACTTAATAGCATTTCAAAAATGCAGTCAATTAACTTCAAATATTTAATATAATTTCTCAACCAATTATATTTTTTTATTTAAAAAAATTTCAACTCATAAAAGCATACATTTTCACATTTATAAACATTATTTAATTTTCCTTAAGTTCATGATTTTATAAAGTTAAATTTCCATTTAAAAATCAAGATTTAATAATAATTCACTTATTAAATTACAATGTTCAATTTTAAATTCATTGCATTAAATTTAATCTTAACACTTAAGTTCAAATTCTCAAATATAACTTAGTTTTATTTTTATTTACTTAACTAAAAGTTCACTTTTAAGTCAATTTCATAAATTTCCAATTTAGTTGTATTTCAAAATTTGAACTTAAATATTCATTCATTTCACATTCAACTTTATCAAAAATCATTAATATGATATAAAATCACTTTAAATTATTTTAAATTCAAAATATCATAAATTTATCATATTTTCAAACTTAATTTAAATTCCATTAAAAATTAAATCAAAATTTCCAAAATAACTTACATTCATATTTTCTAACTTTTCCATAATTTATTTAACTTATAGATTTCCAGAAAATAAATAATACTTTACAAAAGTTATATTTTTATTAAATTTCAAATCAAATATTATAATAATTAAATTTCTAAAATATTTTAAATTTTTTAGAAAAACATATTTTAACTACGGGCCTGTATATAATTTTCTACGCTAGGTAAAGTAGTACAGGTAATATATCATTTCAAGCCGTAATTTACAAAGAAAATCCGGGTTTTATCATTTCAAACCCGCAATCCAAAGTTAAAATAAATTAAAGAAAAACCGTTCAAGTCTATCATTTCAGCCCATAACGATTTTTTCCTATTCTAAAGTCCGTTCGGGTATGTATCATTTCAACCCATAGTGATTCTAATTTACAGGGAACTTGCAGTGTGATAAACTGATAAAATATACAGAATAGCATGAAATAACAGTAACATATGATATAATAGGTGTAATAATAGGTGTTATCATATGATAATAATATAAGCAGTTATAACATGTTAATATAGTTCTACAGATTCACAGGGTGTCAATTTACTACTTATATAAGTACATAATGTTTGGTGATAAATACTCACTTTTTTTTTTGCTCGAGAGATCAATTAGAATGACACAACGGATCCAGAAGGCACGACCTTTGATTTGAGTGGAGAGAAATAGCCAAGATATCATCTTGTAAACAACCCCAAAATAAGACAATATAACTTATGAATATTCAACCAAAATATATTGAAATAAATTAAAATTCAATGGCAACAAAGACAAGATAACTTGACCTTGCTACAACCATTCAAAAGCTCGACTAAGGGGTTCGTTTTCTCAGCCATAATGATGATATGAGTGTGGGAGAGACAAGGCTAATAGCCTTGCAAACATTCAAACAAAACAAACAAATAACATAAGTTTTCAAACCCAAATTCAATAAAACAATGTTAGAATTAAATGCATAAAACAAAGCCAAAGTTTTTGCACTTGCTTCCTATGCTTGTTTGCATGGCCTAGGGGATTAATAAGGTCAGGTTTGAGCATGGTGTGGATCAGGTATGGGTAGGAAAAGGCGCGGTTACAAGGTGATGAAGTGGGTAGGAGTTTAAATGTAGAGAATATAGAAGGTTAAGGCATATATAAGAGTTTTGGTGAACTTTTTGGGCTCGGCTAAGGCATGCTTGGGCTCACCCTTTCAGGTTTCAGATCTGGACAGTAGCTTAGGTGATGGGTGGTGGTCATATCAAGGTGTTGATGGTGGCCTAAGGTGGTGGCCTTGGTGGTTGATGAAGGTAGTGAAGCAACTAGGCTAGGCTAACATGTTTTTAAGGAGTTTTCAAGGCTTTTGTGTGCAGTTTTGTCAAAGGGGAAGGTGCGGCCGGGTCAAGTCAGAGGAGCAGATGATGTTAAGTGGTGGATGGTGAGGAAGAGAAGGTGGTGGAGGTGATGGCCAAGGCTAGCTAGTGGTGGCCGAGTAAAACAAACAAAGAAAACAAGGCAAAAACAAGCAAAAAGGAAGGAGAAAAAGTAGAAAATATATAGAGAAGCCACTACCAATTTTTCTCTAGCCGTGAAAATGAGATGAGAAAGATGTTTCCACGTGAAAATGAAGAAAAAGAAGTAAGCTGAAGATAGTATAAGGAATGGCCAAAATAATTGATGTATTGATCGAAAAAGAAACGGTAAAAGAAACGGTGAAACGACTTTACGTTTCTTAGCTTTTAAAACCTTCCATACTTCCTTTTCTTTTAAATCAAATAAAACAAAATAAAATTCAGCAAGTACATCTAAAAGCCAAAAAAAAGTGAAAAATAAAAATAAAAATATATAATTAAATTCAAAGAAATTATAAATAGAATTAAGGAAATTGCTTAAAAATTGAAAACAGGGTTCAAAAATTATAATTAAAACATCGATGGCTTTGGAAAAATATCTACTTCATTTTAAAAATATTCTAAAAAAAATTTGAAATAAAATAATTTATTTATCATTTATAAAATAAAATAAAAAATTAAATTTTAATTAAATAGAATTTAAATTAAGAAAATGGCTTAAAATTGCGAAGTAGACTTTAAAATTAGAAATAAATTCAATGCACTTAGGAAAAATTTTATATACTTGAAAAATATTTATAAATAAAGATAAGTACACAAAATAAAATGAATTCACAAAATAAATGTATAAAATTAAATTAAAATAAAATTTTAATGAAGAAAATAGCAGAAAATAAGAAAACAGCCAAAAAAAAAAATCAACACGGTAAACTTTGGAAAAATTATAACATCTTAAAAAAAATGTTAAAAAAAATATATATATATCTAACGTGTCATATAAAACATATTAGAACATTATTTGACAATTAAAAATATAATTTATAAAATTTAACATAAAGAAAATTGTTAATAATTTAATGTACACACAATATTGAAAACAGTATAACTTTCACAAATTAAATCCGTTTTCAACGAAACAAAAAGCAATGTTCTTAAAATTTTATGTACTTTCATAATAAAAGATAAAATTTAAATTTTAAAACTTTTAAAATTTTAAATTAAAATTCAAAGTTTGACTATTTTGACCAAAAATTCACTTTTTGGAAAAATATTCTTTTTAGTCATGCTTTAGAATGATAATTCATATCAAAACTAAAGTTTATCATTCAAAATAAATAAAATAAATTTTTAAATCAAAAATTTAATTGAAATAATTAAAATATACAAAAAAAATCACAAAATACAGGGTTGTTACACAAACCAACTAATATAATATATCATTTATCACCCTAACAATCATTAGACATCATAAATAAAATTTATTTTCACTTATATAAAAACATAAGCGAGATGGAGAGAGTGAGTTGTACTCACTTTGCTTCTAGTAGTTGTGATAGCGACTTATTCAATTAAATTAAACAAGTATTTAATTTTAACCAAAATTTTCGCTAGCTCCACAACTCCAATCTAGCTCTTAAATGTAGTGCTTGGCAATACGAACTCAACGCAATTTGTTTCGTGCAAAATGGATATCTTATGACAAGTTATACATTTTTAAAGACTACATGATTTTAATATAATAATTTACAAATTTTCATTTTTTATTTTTAAACCTTGATTCAATTCTGGCCATTCACCTTGAATCAAGCAGATCGTATCGCATCCCCTTTCTTCTCATTCCAAGGCATCAATGAACACAACTTAACCCACAGTCGACATTCTCCCTTCGATTTATGCTCCATCTACGATCATTGAAACCCCATCTCTCCACCTCCAAACGATAGCTCTTGCTCACCTGCACCAACATCCCCAGCCCCATGATGCTCGGCCTCTCCATTGTATGGAAACAAATGTGCAAAAAACAAATGAAACGCAGTAATTTTTGGCTTCATTCGACGACTATAACAAAAATCCATCGTAGGATGTTTAGATCTCGCGATGCTCTACGGCTTTGTAGTTGAAAGTATTTCGTAATTGTTTAAGGATTGAGAGGAAATAGGGAAGAAGTTTCGATCTCTCTAGGCCATTGAACGAAAGTGGAGTCTAGGGTAAAAACCCTAAGCTTTGTGAAAAACGAAAAGGTAAGGTCCTTTTATAGAAAATTTTCACGCACTATCCATCCGTGAAATTTTCGAACTCCAATCGAAGTGCGCTGCCAGGCGTTTATAACATTTTACCACTATTCCAAACACAGTGGAATATATATCGGGAGCTAAGTCAATCGTATTTGGAAGATAGGTTTTTGAATTGAATTATTTTAATTAAATTTACTTAAATAAATTTCTATACGTTTCAGCTTCCCACGAGCAAATCGTAAGCCTGATTGACATGAAATTTGAAATCCTATAACAATTCACTAAATCCAATGAAACTAGTTTCGTAAAAATCCAAGACAGTGTCAAAAATGATTATTTCTACATGTTAATTAAATAATAAATTTTCAATTTCTATAAATTAACTTTTAATTCAATTTTAGAAGTTTACTACCTCTATTCTAATTCAAGTAGGATTTAAAACAATGTTATAAAAAAAATTCGTTCACACTAAATTCAAATTTAAATTATTTACAAAATTTCAAATATTAAATTAACAATTAATTATCTAAATAAATCACTACATTTGAAATATAAGTTATTTAATTTATAAAATTACATTTCAATATTGAAATTCAATTAAATATTCTAAATTTAGACGATTGTTTAACTGGGTCTTTCCATTTTTTCCCTTAAAAGAATCTCGTCCCTGAAATTACTAAGTAAGAAAAGATGCTACTACTCCATTAAGTTTTCAAAGCAATTTAGTTGAAATAGATTATCAATTCTTTTAAGTGTTTAACTTTCAAAAAATCAATTAGTTACACTTTTTTGTTAAAAACTTTTCTACGTCTTCACATTCATTTATAGTTATTAACTAATATCTATTCAACATTAGCAAATATCATTTTAACTTACAACTAAAAAATCAAATTTTTAGTTATACAAAATTTTCCAAAATTTTCAAAATTTTTCCAACGCCTTAAATTTTCAAAATAATTCGCCAAAGTCTCCTTTGGGTTGTTCAATCCGAAAAAATCAATATATATATATATATATCACAAATATACATCTCATCTCAATGATGAGGCATCTCATAGGGAAAAAGTGTAAAAGTATGATATGTTATCTGAGATATGTACTTATATATTATTACGAACATATACTACTAATATAATGCGAAAGCGAGCTCCATAGAAAACGCCATCCGCACTTACTATACACTCAACAACCAAATGAGAACACATATATGGAAAATAATATCAACATATATAACATATCCTATACAACCATCATATGGAAATGAAACATATGCAACATAAGCAATAATCAAACAACTAACATCCAACTGACAACCATCCAAAAAATTGACAACCAAATCGATTCATAACCAAATCAATATTCATTCCTAATTTTATTAACATTCACTCCATTTGGTTTTCAATTTATTCGCATTCATAAATCACAATTGATTATATTCAATTTAGATTGAATTCAATTTAGCTACATTCACTTTAGATTCAATTCGAATTCAATCATTCAGCTTTCAATGAGTTAACACTCGCATCCACTAAATTTAGTTTATAACCAAATAAATATGCATTCTCCATGTCAAATATAATTTGTATTCTTCCTTTTCTTATTAATATTTGTTTGATTTACGTTCATTACTTAGTATATTTTTTATAATACTATATCAACTTAATAATAATGATTACATAGATTCTTTAATAAGTTCATTGTAATATTTATATACAATACTTCTTTATGTCCATTATTAATTCACAATTTAAGTTTATTTCCAATTTTATCAAACAACATTTCAACTTATACCCAATTTATATATATACATAAGTTAAATTTCATTTATTAACTCAAGTTCATATTCATTTCAATTTCTTCACTTAGTGCATTAAATTCATTTTTGAATATCCAATTCAACTTCGTTTAATATTACTTAAGTTAAATTCCTTTTAAAAGTACATATTATTTATTAACTTAAATTCATATTTAAATTTCATTTCTTAATCATTCAACAACTAGAAAAATTGTCTTAACTCACTATTCTCAATTTTATAAGTTATACAAACTTTTTTACTTAAGATTCATGAATATTTACTTAAGTCAACTTCCATTCACGCTTTATAATTTCAAATCATGGTTATATAATCACTTTATAATCTTAATTGTATATTCTTTTTAATAACTTATCTAATTCAATTTTAATTCTAATTCAGTTTTATTTAAATTTCTTTTAGTTAAACTTCAATTTATATAATTTACCTTCTAAATCAATTAAATTTAACTTATTTCATAAAAAAGCTAATTTCATAGCTTAGTTTTAAATTTTCTTTTCTCATACAAACCATTTTCAAATCATATATTTTATTATACTAACTCAAATTTATTTAACTTTACTTAAGTTAAAATTTAAATTTAATATCTCAATTTTCAATTTTGTAACTTATATATATGTACCATTTTCAAAAATAAGTTCAAAAACTTATTTTCCATATATTAATCAAATCATACTTTGATTTTAAATTCATCATTGTTTTATCAAAAAAACTTTAATTTTCAATTTACTATTGGTAGCAAATCAATCACGTAGAAACTCGAAAATGATACTAATGATGCAGCAGTCATCATTCTTATTATTTTCCAGCAATGGTAGTGAATTTAGTGCTTTTTATTCTTTCAAAATCCATTTATTTATAAATCACATTAATAAATTTATACTAATATAATTTCTCTTATTTCACTTTGCTTATATAAGTTCATTTAAAAAAAATATCTTATTTAGATTTATAATAATAACAACTTTTTATTAAACACAACAAATAACAAATGATAATAATCAAATATTACCATTCATTAACAACCAACAACAATATATAATTATATATATATAATATAATAGAGGTAAAATTATTTCATTTACCCAATTTCAAAAACATATTATGTCCAATCTCCATGTTCAAGTGTTTAGAGATTCCTATCGTAAACGTTAGCTAAAAAATGATCAGAACCCATAAGCCACTCAACAACTCAATCAACACAATATAAAATATTTTTATATCCACTAACAAGTACGCGCTTACACACACACACACACACACACACACAGATATATATATATAATACACTCAAACTCAATCTAGGACACTACTGACCCTATCTATACTGAGTACACATCAAAGCCTAGGAATATACTAAATTTAAGCTCTAATACCACGCTGTGAGGACCCACACTCGGCTCCCTCTGAATCGACAATAAACCATGCATGTCCGATCCAAAACTTACCGACTGTAGATGATCATGAGTGAGAAAAGAGAGGATGAGAAGAAAGAGAGAAGAAAGAAGAACAGAAGAGAAGAAGAAGAGAGAGGGAGAACCAAAACAATACAGAATCTCACATCGCAGCTGAATAACATATAATATAGATCAATAATCTTTGCAAAGAGAATCTATAATATACATAAATTAGTATCGGAGTACACAATAAGTAATCAACAGCTTGGACAGTTAAAATAACATGTCCTCGCTAATGTTTATAATTTACAACAACAACAATGCACAGCAGTGGAAAAATAAACAGATACGTGTATATGACATGAAGATCTCTAGCTCGCCTGCTGAAGCTCCAAAAGCACCAAATCTAAACTTGTAAACATACTTGGTCTGACCCGAGCATTGAAAGGGAAGAACGCCAGGATCAGTCTGGTAAACCGGCGTGAGAGAAACACACCTCAATTTAATTTATAAAGTTATCAAAACAAAAGGTATCTCGTAAGACCGAGTCGTAAATAAATACCAACAAGGTTTTTACTTATGATAACCAAAACATTTCATATCAAATTCTACTATATTATAATAGTGTCTATTGCACATAAAATAAATTAAATAGCTGAAATTATTACATTATTAAATTCCAACATAGCCCTTGTAATACAAGGCTTTCTATAATAGAAAATGGCAGGCACGTATTGAATTTTGGATTTCCACACAAATGACTAGGTGAAGGGACTACCTTTTCGAAAACTCGATACACCTTTAGAGGGATGTAGCTAGGGTTTAGATACTCGGTGCCTAAGCCAGCACATGACCGGCCTACCCCTTCCTGGATAGTACCGAATATGTCATCACTTCGATCATTGCCGACCTAAAATCCATGGCCACAAGCATACACAACAATAATCAGGTACAAGACATCATAGCATGTAAAGATATATCTAGAACAGTGATGACATGTCCTAATAGAAGCGACCCATTTTAGCCTTGCTGCTTCTGTAAATGTTTCATTCATTTTTCGAGGAGTGAGGGCAAAGAGGTATCGATTACCTTTCACATATCATAACATATATAAATGCCACATTGTAATTTCATTGACTACTAATTGCCTTCCCAAAAAAACAATCTTTGAGCTCGTACGTCCCACTGAGGGTGTTAAGCTAAGAGAAGTTGCCTTCTCCACCACTACAAATGTACGTTTGTAATAACCAATGTAAGTAATCTTAGAAATGCAATGTCAAACAGACGTCCATACAAGTTGTTCAGCAACAGGATAAACCAAAGGCACTTTCCTACCACATCTTGTCGGGAAATCCCTACAATTATTAGCAAATAGTCCTTGCATTGGATACTTCATAACCAAGAGACCAATGCTACTATAGGTATATTGGGATTTTATTCCCAAACGATCGACAAGCAGTCCTTTACTATGAAAATCCTATATAACAATATCATCGACCGACCTGCACAATCGTCGCATATATGTTGGTCTGAAGTGGTTTTTAGATAAATCTAATCCCGTTCTATCCGCACCAACAATGCAAAAGCATTTCTCAACCTCACACAGAAACCAAGTCTCATAGACTTATCACATCTCCAACTTTCAACTTGCTATCCTTCGACCAAGAAGGAAGCTCGATAGATTGGAGTAATCACTCCGCACTACAAGAATCAACATTCTCAACACAAACGATAATCAAGCCTACATAATCAGTTACGTACTAAGAGTATGACAAATTAGTTTTCACATCAAGTTGAGAAACTAAAATGACCAAATTTGAAAGTTGGTTATTTAACTACCAAAGCAACAAACAAAATCAAGCACAGAAGTAGTCATTGTGCCTGATTTTGTTAATTGTTTATTAATTAAATCACTTTCCAAATATTAACTTCAAACTATCTTCAAAAAGATAATACTCGAAACCATTTCACTTATTGGATATTTCGAAAACTTTTTCATATGCTTATTTTAATAATGAGCGATTTACAAATCATTTTATTTTCAAACCATTTAAATTCCATTTTATAATATCACTTTCTAGAACATTCATTTTATTTTTAAAGGATTATTCACTGTCCAAAATCATGAATATAATTGTCTTACCAAATTTATTACTTACACATATTTAATTTAAAGGATTATTCACATATATAATTGTCTTACCCAAATTCATTACTTCTACAGTTTTAAATTTAAAGGATCATTCACTGTCCAAAATCATGAATATAATTCCTTTATAAACTTCCATATTTAACTTATCAAATTAAATTGACTTTAGTTGATAAAACAGTGTTTATAAATTTCATTTATATTTTATGAACTTCCAAATATAAAATTTCTTTACCAACACATTCTTATTTATAAGTCAAAATCCAATTATAAGTTAATTTACTTATAAATCTCTAATTTTCAAATTCATTCTTTTTAAATATCTTTATTTACAAAATCCATTATAAATTCATTCCTAATCTCAATTGCAAATCCATATAAATATTTGATTACAATTCCATTTATAATATTTATAAGACACCATTTATAATTCCCTTACTTTTTATTTATAAAATATAAATTTTATAAATCTAATATATAAACCATTTATAATAAGTCCAAAAATCTCAATTTACTTATTTTAACAATTTAGTTAACCTCATATTTCCAAATCATATTTTGATTATATTTCACAAATCCATAATTTTATAACATGAAAATTATAAAAAAATTATTTATTTAAAATAAATCATTTCTTTAACAATTCAAATATTATTATTCATAACACATAAATTTCCCAAAATCACTTTGAAATACTTTTTGAACAAGAACATCATTTTATTATTTTGAAATTCCAAAATATGGCCTAATGCTACAACAGCACTAAATAAGTGGATTCATATCAATCATGGCATCCAAATATCATATATCATATGATAACGGCATGTATATAACAATATCTGTAAATAAAATCTACAATGGTGAGGGATCTAGTTGGATTCCTCTAACCTGTTACCTACAACAAATATACATATGAGAAAATATATACAATGTCCGCTTCGAGGTAGACACGTGTGCAAAGGGTCGTCCGCTCATACACGGAAACGTATAGGGTCTCATCCACTAAAATATGCGGGAATATATCCAAACCAACTAATATATATATAATATATCATATATCATCCAAACAATCATCAATCATCATAAATAAAATTTATTCTCACTTGTATAAAAATATTAGAGAGATAAAGAGAGTGAGTTGTACTCACTTTGCTTCTAGTAGTCACGATAGCGATTTATTTCAATTAAAATTAAACAAGCGGTTAATTTTAACCAAAATTTTCACTAGATCCAATCAACTCCAATTCAACCCTAAAATGTAGTGCATGGCAGTACGAACTCAACGCAATTTGTTTCGCGCGAAATGGTCCTCGTATGACAAAGTTATATATTTTTGAAGTCTACACGATTTATAATATAATAATTTACAAATTTTTATTTTTTATTTTTAAACCTTGATTCAATCTTGACCGCTCATCTTGAATCAAGCAGATCGTGGCAGCATCCTCTTTCTTCTCGTTCCAAGGCATGAATGAACGCAACTTAACCCACGGCCACCATTCTCTCTTCGATTTATGCTCCACCTACGATCATTGAAACCCTATCTCTCCAGCACCAAACGATAGCTCATGCTCGCCTACCCACGCCCCTAGTGCCATGAAGCTAGATATCTCCTTTGTATGGAAAAGCATATGCAAAAAACGAACGAAACGCGGGGATTTTTGGCTCCATTCGACGACTATAACGAAAATCCACCATAGGATGTATAGATCTCGCGATGCTCTATGACTTTGTAGTTGAAAGTATTTCGTAATTGTTTAGGGTTGAGGGGAAATGAGAGAAGAAGTTTCGAAGTCTCTAGGCCATTTAATGAAAGTGGCAGCTAGGGTTAAAACCCTAAGATTTGTGAAAAGGGAAAAGATGAGGTCCTTTTATAGAAAATTTTCGCGCACTATTGATCCGTCAAATTTTCGAACTCCAATCGATGTGCGCCACTAGGCGTTTATAATGTTTTACCCCTATTTCGAACATAATGGAATATATGTCGGAAGCCAATTACATCGTATTTAGAAGATTGGTTGTCGAGTCAAATTATTTTAATTAAACTTATTTAAATAAATTTCTATGTGTTTCAGCTTCCCGTGAGCAAACCATATGTCTGATTACCATGAAATTTGAAATCCTAGAGTAATTCACTATTATGGATCCAATGAAATTGGTTTCGTCAAAATCTAGGACAGTGTCAAAAATGACTATTTTACATGTTAATTAAATATTAAAATTTCCAATTTCTATAGTTGAACTTTTAATCCAATTTTCAAATTTCAATATCTCTATTCTAATTCAAATAGGATTTCAAGCAACGTTATAAATTAATTTCATTCACACTAAATTCAAATTTCAATTATTTACACAATTTCTAGTATTAAATTAACAATTTAATTATTCGAATAAATCAATATATTTGAAATATAAGTAATTCAATCTATAAAATTAACTTTTAAATATTTAAATTCGATTAAATATTCTAAATTCAGATGATTAAATAACTGGGTTGTTACAAAAGTACAAGCATATGGCCTTGTCCATGATAGATGTGACTTGAGTTGTGTATTGTGAGGAGAAAGAGATGATGTGGTGCATGTGGTGATGATGAAAATGGTGATGTATGTGTAGATATTTTCCTTCACTTCTTTGCCTATAAATACCACACACTATCTATTTCATTTCTACACATCTTCTCCTTTATTTCCCAGCTCTTTCTCTCCTCTTTCATGGTTTCTCATTTTAAAAAAATAATGCCAAAATATTTCTCAAAAGAAACTTAATTATAACACACACACACACACGTAAGCGCCTCAAAATATTCCAAAACTCCACTCTCCCACCCTACACTCTACCTCCACCCCATACAAGCCAAAGTCCAAGCCTTTTCCCCTACCCAAATCATGGCTATGGGTACCCATGCATCCATGGGTCAAGGTCGAGCCATCTAGGAGCAATAATCCAAGTGATTGTGAGCTAAAAGTTTGAATTAGCAAAGTTGTAGCCAATTTTTAGTTAATCATTGAAACCTAAGGTGAAAAACTCATAAACTATAATTATATATGTTATTGGATGATATATATTTTTGGATATGCTTGTTAATGATGGCTATTTAATATGGTTGTTGAATATATATGCAAGTCACATTAACACACGTCGATAAGCACAAAGGAAATCACTTTCCTTTATTGAATGAAGTGGTGCATATGAAATTCTTAAACCTCTTAAAAATGGTTTAATATGATTTAAAGATGTTTTATAAATATTTAAAAGTGTTTTGGCAAAGTGTAAAAGAATATTGCTAAATAAGTCAAAAATATGTGCGTCGTGTAACGGTAGTTCGCGATTTCGCACCGTAAAATCCAAATAGACATAGAATAGAATATAGCTCGAAATTCATCGAGATAAGAATTTTCCAAACTATTATATCCGTAGTTTTTAAACAAAAAAAGAAAACCGAGATTTCGATAAGTAGATTTTGAAATATGAGTAAAACAAGATTTTGGAAAAATCACGGTTTTGCAGATTGGAATCCATCAATGGATTTCTTTAAAAAAAAATTAAAAATATGAAATTAATTATAAAAACCTTTTAAAACATTTTACAATTGGTTTAAGATATTAAAAAAATTCAAATCATAGAAAAATCGTTTTAATCAGTATAGCTTAAAAAGCACTTTTCGCAGCACTTTTCTATAACTTTTGAAATATAGTTTTAAACTCAACGATTTTTTTCTAAATCTTTTATAAATGTTTTCAAACAATTTAATGATGATTTGGAAGTTTTATAATTTATTCAAAAATGTTTAAATGTATAATTTAAAGAAAAGCTGTCAAAAATTAATTGATTTAATCTTGGCTCTAAAAGCCGACGAGTAGACATGAATTTTATATTCGTGAGATCTTGTGAGGTGCTGAAACTAAGGAGGTGCTCAAGAGCAACCAGTGCCCTGGCTCACGTGGCCTACCATGAGCGAGAGATAGATAAGTTCAAAATGTCGAAAACTAGTAAAGTATAAAAGATTGAATTTTCAAAATTTAAACAACTTTGATTTTATAGAGATAATCTTCTTATACTTAGTGTTAAAGATCGAAGAGGGAACTCGTGCTATTATGGAATTTAAAAGGTGATTTTTCCATTATTCCGCCTATAGTACTTGTTTGATACGAGAATTGTAATTGGGTAGGAGTAGATGATTTCTATAGATTCTGCTCACTAAATATTTACTGTTTTTTTAACATCCTAAATAACATGGTTTTAACTGAATCAAAATCTTGATTTTTGAATTAAGAAATCTTTGTTGAGATTCAAATGAAATGATTTGGAAATATTTTCCTAAGTGAAAAATGAAATGATTTAGAATTATTCCAATATTTAAAATGATTTTAAGTAATCAAAGGATTTGATAAGTAAAGTTTAATGATTTCATGTATACTAGATAGAATGTTTTAAAAATATATATCTCTAGTAGATATTTTGATATAAAGAAATTAATCAATCAAAGAATAATTTTCAGTTCACTTAACATCTTTGTATCGACGACTGGTTTGAAGGAACCAGGGTCCGATTTAGATGATTCCCATCTGAAGTCCACTCTGAACCAATTTACATATTCAAAGTGAAGACATGGAAATGATTTGGAAGATGGAATGCAGGGTTTCTTGTCACTGACCCTCAGGGGAATTTCCCATATCATATAATTTGGCAGTACTTCTTCATTTGAGATCTTCGATGCAAGGACTGCTCGCTACTAATTTTAGGGGTAATTCTCGACCGGATGTGGTAGGAGAGTGCCTTCGGTTTATCTTGTTCTTTGACAACTTATATGAACGAATGCCTGATGTTGCATTTCTAATTACATAAATTAACCTCTATAAACGTATCATTTTTTTGGTGATGGAGAAGGCAGCTTCTCTTAGCCTAACACCCTTCCAGAGGCGTACGAGCTAAGGAGTTATACGTTTGTAGAAATCAGTTGTGTGACCATGGAATGACAACGTGGCATTCAAAGTGAAATGTGCTGTGTGAAAGGTAATTTCTACCTTGGGCCTCATCACCCGGTAATGGCTTAAACTAGGCACGTCATAAGACTATGTGGTTTCCAACCATTAGGGTAGGATCATCACCTTTCTAGATTACCCTTTATATATCGAGTATGTCGTATATGTTGTGGGATCTTGGATAGGTCAGTTACGATCGGGGTGATGTCATTTTCGGTTTCTGCTAGGCCATATATGAGTGCCAAATAGGGATAGACCAGTCTTGCCAGATGGAGAGGATCGTTTGTGTATCCTTGATACATTCCTCTAGAGATGTACTGTACGGAAGTTAGTCCCTTACCTGCCATTGTATAGAAAGCCATTCTCCAATAAATGCCTATAGACTTGATTGTAAACGTATTAAACCGTCAAATTAAACTAATGTAACAATTTCGGCGAAAATTCGTAAGTTTATTTGAAAAGTATTTTCTAAAAGATTGTCTTTAAAAATGATATTTCCAGATCCTGCGCAGCAAATGTTTTGGTTATCATAATGTAATAACATGTTCCATGTTTGTGTACGGCGTGATCTTATGAGATACCTTTCCTTTTCAAAGACCCATATTTTGAGTTTCTCACACCATTCCTATGTCTGACTCGGAGTTTATTTTTCCTTTCCTTAAACTCTGGGTGCCGTATTTTTTCGGGCACCCTAGTGGTTAGTCTATTTCAAGCTTTTGGAGCATGAAGCATGGAGTATAAAGCATTTTGGATCTTTTTGTTATTACCACCACTTTCCACTTTGTTTGTACTATTTATATGTATCTGTTAGCACCTGTAGGAATAGGCTGTTATAACTATCCTAATTAGATAACACTCACTATAACTTTGATATCTCATTTGAGAATAATTGTATGTACTATCTAAATGATTATAAGTTGTTAAATACGATGCATGATTTTATTATTATTCTATCTTCTATCTTTATTATCTTTAACCCATGATAATCTGCCTCTTCGGTACTCAGCTTTATGGCACATGAATACTGAGGATGTATTAGTATTGATTTTTAGGGATCGAGGAGGTGGGTCGTCTCCAGCTACATTTTTCTTGTTAGCAAATCTCGCTTGGAATGATAACACTGCTCTCTTGGTAAAAATGCAATGTTAGCATTCAGCAATACAAGTTGTTTAAGATACGAATAAACCGAAGGCACTACTTCTACTATATACTTTTTGGAATCACTCTCAGGATTAGTAGCAAGTAGCCTTGCACTTCAAAGAACTCCATCTTCGATTTCATCATTTTCAAGATGTCTTTAATTCGAATGCTTATGCTAGTTCAAAGTGGTTTTCAAATAACGGATCCAATCCTTGTCTCTCCAAACCAACAATCAATACTTTCCAAAATGGGACAAGATTTGATAGTTGGTTATTTAATTGTCAAATAAGCAAACAATCAAATCAAATATTTAACCAAGCCTAATTTAGCATATAAGAAACCATTAAGTCTCTTTAATTAGTTCTTTCATTAATTAAAACAACTTTATAAATACTTGTATCAAAATACTTTTACAAGGATATGCATAAAAATTTCTACTCTTTAACTATTTATTTATACTCTTTCTATGCTTGGAAAAATATCCATATATTTATCTCATCAGTATAAGTATATTCACAAAATACTATACTTTCAATACATAGAAAATTTTTTCCTATACTTATATCAATAGTATAAGCGTATTCACAAATTTTAAGGAAGATTTCCATTTTTCCAAATACATAATTAATTAGGTTAAAACAAATGCCATCCAAAAACATCGTTTACTATAAACCCAACTCACTTTTCTTTTGGTGTAAGTAAACGGATCATAGGGAAATTGGACTCAATATACTTACTACTAAAAAATTCAATTTCAAACTTGTATTATCCTTCGATTAACAATGTAGTCGGACATGTTAGAGAACTATCCTTGCCTTGACATAAATTCTTAATTCTCATAGATAGAGACAAGTTTTTCTACCATATAATTTGTTGTAAGTATGAAAGGAATACTTTCCATTCCACCATAATTCAAAATGATCATTTATAGAAATCAAATCTCATTTCCTTTTATAAAACTCCCTTTTATTAATCTCTTTTCTATTTACAAAACTCATTTTATAGATATTGTTACCCGGTTGTTTGACCATGTAACAAGTGGCTCGGCACAGGCCTCGTTCGGCACACCTCCCTTCGCTCGACATAGAGCATTGCTCGTCATAGAGAGGTCACTCGGCATCTTGCCTCGTTCGGCATAGGTTGCTAGGCACAAGGCCTCGTTCGGCATGGAAAGGACATTCGGCATTGATGGGTCGCTCGGTATAGAGAGGTCGCTCGGCATCTTGCCTTGTTCGATATAGATAGGTCGCTCTGCATCTTGCCTCGTTCGGCATAGAGAGGTCCCTCAGAATCTTCCCTCGTTCGGCATGAAAGGGTTGTTCGGCACAGCACCTCGCATGGCATTGAAGGGTCATTCGGCATGAAGCCTAGCTCGGCATCTCCCCTCGACCGGCATCAAGTCTCATTCGGTACAGGTCTCGTTCGGCAAAGGTCTCGTTCGGCGTACATTCTTCACTCAGTGCACTGCCTTGTACGGCATACAGGTACCATTCGGCATGCCTTCCTCGATCGGCATACGAATGTCGTTCAGCCTAGATATGTGTTCGGCAATTGCCGTTCGGCATTTATGGCTCGGTGGGCAGGAGTCACTTACCACAGGCCGAGGTATCTTGCTCCTAGGCCCATTAGGGAAGTCCGACACATCTTCGTCTATAAATAGAAGGGCAGGGGCACAGTGAAATAGACCTTTTTTCGAGAGCACTAGGGAGACTCTGACGCATTCAAGACTCGTTCTATTTCAGTTAGCATTTTTATTCAAGTAGTTGTTATACAGATTGTATCTGTAATCAATGTTGAGTAAAGCAATAAAGATTAAACCTAAAGTGGACGTAGGCAGTTACGCCGAATCACTATAAATCCGGTGTTCTTGTCTTTGCATTTAATTTAGCATACAGTTCTCAGTTTTAATTTACTTTCTTCATTAATCTCTCTACAAAATCTTTCTCAAGGGTGTTAGTGACCAATTCTGGTGCTAACATTTTGGTGCTTTCACTGAGAATCGAATTCTCAGGCCACTAGGATCTACTTTATAGCTACTGGAATGAATAAATCCCCCGAAGGAGATCCAACTTATTCATAATACGTCTTTTGAATCTACTCAGTGTTTCGATCAACTACTCTACTATGGGAAGGCCATATACCCGATCAGCCTCTCATAACGCGGACGTTAACGAGATTGCTTGCGTACAATAGATAGGAGCTAGAAATCAACAAGCAAATCTAGGTGTAGAGACCACCACCCAAAATCAAACAGAAGTCATCACCGGGACAGAGTTCAACGACTTGATGTGAGAACTCATGGAAAGTAGAAGACAACTTACTGAGCAGATTCAAGCTAATTCTAACCTCGTGACTTAGCTTACTTAGCAACAACATCAGAATGCTGAAGGTAGCCCTGTTCCTAACTCTTCATCTGATAGCCTGACTTCATCCGTTGAACCTCCCAGTCATAGACGCCGCAAAACTGAAACTACAAAAGCAGGTGCTGCTGATCGATCAACTAGGGATCACTTACACCAATCGGTGGATCGGTGGATTGCGAATGAAGAGTTTTGCTGAATTCAGGCAATTTGGTAACAAATGCAGTAGTAGTGGTCCCCATCTAGCAGACCAAAGTTGGAAGGAAGAGAAATCGCATGCCAGATCCGTTAGGCATCCGGATTTCGAATGTCGTAGTAATTTGGAAAATAGAGCCCCAACCAAACGATGAAAATCGTTGACCGACGACATCGTGTTTCGAAATAGAGATGCTGATAGGGTCGAAGCCCCAATTACTGATCCACTGGTCATATCAACTCAAGTAGGTCATGCTTGGATGAAGAAGATTCTGGTCAACAGTGGAAGTTCAATGAATATAATATTTAAGCGAGCCTATGACCAAATGGAGATGGAGGCCAAAGATTTGAAGCCTTGTCAACTCCATATTTATGGCTTCGACGAAAATGCAACCAGACCCATTGGGATGGTGGAAATGCCAGTAGAGTTGGGAACTGGAGAATGTTGGAGAGTCCGGATGCTGCAATTTGTTGTACTGAACATAGACTCGCCAAACAACGTTTTATTGGGCCAGCGGCCCTTGCTGAATTCAGGGATATTATTGCCCTGTGGTGTCTAACTTTAAAATTCCTTACCGCCAATGGATGTTCGAAGAGTTTTGCTGAATTCAGGGCTATTTGGTGGATGTTCGATCTGATAGCTCGACTTACACCGATCTGATGAAAGCGTTGGACTTCATTTGGTGGAGGTCGATAGATGGATGGATCCGTCCTCCTCGAACTTGCTGAATTCAAAGTCTAACTAAGTATCACTTACACCAATCTGATAAAACTACACAAGCAGGTGCTGCTGATCGATTCACATCCACCGATCAGATGAAGAGTTTTGCTGAATTCAGGGCTATTATTGCCCCGTAGTGTCTAACTTTAGGATCAAGCTGGCTTGAGAGTAGCCGTGTACCGAAGTCGAGTCCCCCGATTGCAAAATGGTCAAGGTCCAATCCTGAACCTTCGAATTCGGTTTGTCCACAAAAGAATCTACTTGGTACCTTTGCACATGAAACCAACATGGAAAGGGCTACACGTGATTGGACAAAAGCTCGAAAATGGCACGTTTAAGTTAGCAACCGTTGGCGATCCTACGTTGTCATAAGCCTGCATCGACGAGGATCTTCGCCACTGCTTCATATGACAGGCTTTATTTATTTAATTTATTAGTCATTTGCAATTTGTTTCTGCATTCCAAAACTTGAATTTGTAGTAAGGAAAATGACTTTACCATATTTTCTTATTTCAAATATAAAATGCCATCGCTTCGAGCCAGAGCTGTGATCTATTGAATATGTCATACAACTATTATAATGCACGAAGAGATAAGTTCCATCTACGGTGGGATTTGCTCAAAGAAAGAGTGACTGTGATATGACTGGTCACTCGTTAATAGAAACCCGAGCTTAGGGGGCAAGCAATCGCACTAGGGACTAAATTGGATTGATACATGATAATCCTCTTACTAACTCCAGATTCCCAGCGTGCGAACTAGAGTATAAGTTCATAAATGCGGTTTCAAGGGGGTGGATCCGTCCTCCTAACGACCTCACCCATATCCAAAACAAGTTCGAGGAGGATGGATCCATCCATCTATCGACCTTGCTTGTCAACTCAGGGTGGATGTGAATCAACCATCCATGATCCTAAAATCTCCAAGTCCCCTGAGTGCGGACTGGAGTTCTCTGAGTCCCCTGAGTGCGGACTGGAGTATAAACGACTTAAAATCTCCAAGTCCCCTGAGTGCGGACTGGAGTACTCTGAGTCCTCTGAGTGCAGACCAGAGTATAAACGACTAAATAAATCCAAGTCCCATGAGTGCGGACTGGAATACTCTAAGTCCCCTGAGTGCAGACCAGAGTATAAACGACTAAAAACCTCCAAGTCCTCTGAGTGCAGACTGGAGTACTCTGAGTCCCCTAAGTGCGGACCAGAGTATAAATGACTAAAAATCTCCAAGTCGCCTGAGTGTGTATTGGAGTACTCTGAATCCCTTGAGTGCGGACCAGAGTATAAACGACTAAAAACCTCCAAGTCCCCTGAGTATGGGCTGGAGTACTCTGAGTCCCCTGAGTGCGGACTAGAGTGTAAACGATTTAAAAATCTCCAAGTCCCCTAAGTACGGACTAGAGTACTCTGAGTCCCCTGAGTGTGAACCAGAGTATAAACGGCTAAAAATCTCCAAGTCCCCAAAGTGCGGACTGGAGTACTCTAAGTCCCCAGAGTGCGGACTAGACTATAAACGACTTGAAATCTCCAAGTCCCCAAAGTGTGGACCGGAGTACTCTGAGTCCCCAGAATGAAGACTAGAGTATAAACAACTTGAAATATCCAAGTCCCCAAAATGCGGACTAGAGTACTCTGAGTCCCCAGAGTGCGGACTAGAGTATAAACGACTTAAAATTTCCAAGTCCCCAGAGTACGGACTAAAGTATGAATGACTTGGACACATCAAGTCCCCACAGTGCAGACTAAAAAATATTCTAAGTACCTGAAGCATGGGATAAAGGATGTGCAACTCTAAAGAATTTCCGAGTTATATGAAAATAAATTAGGAGTTTATGTAACTCACAATAGCTTGGGTTTCGACCACAACTATACAGAAAGCTGAACAACAAAAGTCATTTGAAAGACAAAGAAACTAAATTTTATTTATTAGCCCAAAATGGGGTGCTACTAAAACTCCACCAAAACTTGGAGTCAAAGTCTATCTACATTGACTATGAAAATAAATAAAAATAATTACATAATCTAAGACGACCCTCGTTGAACGAGTGTAACGGCTACTTCTTTGATTTCTTTGGTTTCTTTTCCTCCTTCTCTTCTCTGACGACTCTTCCCCCACACGTTTTCACTTGAAAGCTTTGCTTGATGGGGAGGTAACAACTGAGGAAGAACGAGGGACCTCTAGTGGCCTAGACCCACCAGGAAGGATGACCTTCAACGGCTTGTTCAAAGGATCATCTAGGTCCATGACTCGGGGCTCGACTTTGATTTCAGTTGTCCTTTTCTTTTCCTCCGCGAGCTTCTCCTTCATGCTCTTTTTTGAAATGTTTCTAGAGGCGCTTGTGATCTCAATTTCATAACTCTCTTCGTGTAACGACCCGATTTTACGATGCCCGAAAGTCGACATTTATACGTCCACTGTATCAAATGTCGCACAGTCGAATGTCGGAAAACCGAACCGTTAGGGTAGAAGAAGAAGAAGATAGAAGAAAAACAGAAACAATAAAAGAATCTCACATTTCGCAACGGAACAATATATAATAGACAAAGAATAATCTTTAAAACAAAAACACTATATCAGTTTATACATCACATTATCAGAGTTTACAACAACACAATGCAAACACTTGCAGTCTTTATAACTTGACCATGTAAAAACAGATTTGCATTAACCATACGCAACAGACACTACATAGTAAAGAAATATGTCTCGACGTCCATTTTCAACTCCTGTTCTCCACATCAACTCTTTTCTGACTTCGCTCCAGAATAATGCTAGTGGCCGTGTAGAAAATTATGGGCACCCAGAGTTTATAAAGGGAACAATAAAATCCAGGTCAGTCATGGGACTGGTGTGAGATCTTAAAAACCAGTTATTTTCACAAAGAAAACAAAAGAAATCCGCTATGCCTTTGGAAAATGAAACTACCATAAGGCCTCTGCCACGCACACAATGCAACGCAGAATTGGAGGAGATTTCTCCTTATGATAGTCAAACATGCTTAATACGCAAAATCCTTTCGATATTATTATTAGTGCATAGTGTAGAAAACATTTCGAAAGTATAATATTAACCTTATCCAGCATAGGAATTTCGCACTTATGCCTACTATAGCTACCATGTTCAATAGCAGGTTACGGCCACATTGCATGGTAGGTTATACAACTAAAACCGTATAGGGCGCGTATTGTTTCATTGTATTTCCAATAAATGGTCAGGCTAAGGAACTTCCTACTGCCACATGGGTACGCCTCTGGAGGGACGCCCTGCGAACCTAACCGGATCTCTACCAACATATAGCCGAGTTATCTCTGCAAAAGTAGATAACTACTGACACGAGTATGCCATCCCCCGGTTTTAAACAACCTTTATCTGAGGATCCTCAACAACAGAAATCACAAAGCAATATATATTTGCGATATCCATATAAGTTAAGTATCTGGGCTCCATACCATGATACGACTTCTATCTAGAAGGAAATGCACATACCCTAAGGGGCGCTACCCCTTATAACCTTGCTGCATCCTTCCTATTTTGACCATTCCGGGGTGTGAGGTTCGACGAAGTCTCGTCCACAAAGCTACGCTTTTCACAAAAGCCATGCTTTGATCAACAAATGATTAGCAGCACTACGTCTGCCACATTACCAATTTGGGAATGTATTACTAGTAACCATCAACTACATAACCTCTGAGCTAGTACGTCTCAGAGAAGTGTGTTAAGCAAAGAGAATAAATTCTCCGCCGCCAACAGAAATGTATTTGATAGAAACCAACTTTACATCAAAAAGTGTAACGTCAGACACACATCCATACAAGTCCGTTCTGGGATCGAACAGAACCGAAGGTACTTCTAAAGAAGCCCTTGCAAATCCGGATATTCACTAATCACGTCCGGAATCCCCATAAAAAAGGTGATAAAATCTCTATACCGGAGCAACCCGGTGTAGAGACATTCGACAGGTAATCCTTTCGCTTTTGAAAATACCCGTTGTTCAACACCATCTTCAAATGCAATCCCATTTCGTCGTATCATATCGTTAATCGAAATGGGTTTTATGACACAAGGTCCTCTACCGGCTAATCCGAATAACGAGCTTATTTTAAAAATAAGTATTACATTCAGATTCAAACAAATCACAACAAATTCCACTTTGATCTTTTAACAAAAGATCCATCACAATCACAAAGGTTCGATGTGGGTTTCGAATATCCATTTGCAATTCTACTCCCGGTCGCTTCGAAATTCAAATACCATAAAAAAAGCGGTTATTTAACTATCAATCAATAATTCACAACAGTCATTGGATTTCAAATAATTTTCCCAAATTATTTAATTTCAACATATCTTTGCAAGATATAATTTCACACTTCATCCATTTGAAAATCAATTTCAAATCAATTTCCACATTTCAATCTTTTGAAAGCAAATTCCAAAACAATTTTCACTCATGGAATAAAATTCCCGAAATCATTTATTTCCATTGAAAATTTGCCAAGTCCACATTCTTTTACAAATAATTCAAATTACTTATCTAAATATATATTTGGAAATATTTCAAATAAAACTATTTTAAACACTTTACTTAAAATATTAGTTAAAAAACATTATACTGCTATTACATATAAACTTAAGTCCAAACTAAATTTTTAAAATAAAATTAGTAGATAGAGTATAAATATTTAAATAACCATTTTCTAAAACAATTATCAATTAAGTCTTTAAATAATCATTTCTATAATTGACTAAATAAATCTTTACTCTAAGTATTTTCAAAATAACTTAAAATAATTTTCTCCAAAATATTCTTTTAAAACCAACTTTACAACTTTTAATTTATACTCTAAAAGCTACTTTCAAAACATACTCGGCTTTTCAAGGAAAGTACACTTTCGCTTCAAAATGGTCCATTCAAACCAATTAATAAACCCTTCTCGATTTATTTCAATTTACATTTCAAATCTGTAAATTCCTTTTCACACTTTAAAAATAAACTAATATTTATTTTTAAACAATTTCCTTTTTCTTTACAAATTCCCGTTGCGAATTTACATTTCCAAATATCAACTGATATACGAATTTTAAATCGATTTCCAAATATCACCTTCAAACTAAATCAAATCCCAAATTGATTTCCAATTTATTTCAAACACAAAATCAAATTCCAATTTGATTTCCCAAATTAATTTTCAAATATCAAATCACTTTGAAATTGATTTCCAAAACACCAAATCAAATTTCCAAATCGATTCCCAAGATTTATTTTAACTCCAAATTAATTCCCGAATCGATTTCTAAAATTAATTTCAACTCCAAATTAAATTCCAAATTTAATTTCTAAATTTATTTCCTTTTGAAATAAATTCCTTTATCTCTTTCAAATATTTAAAATCCATATCTTAAATAAATTCTTCAACTATTAAACAATATTACACGAATTTCCTTTATTAAAATATTTTCCCATATTTTTGGAATTTATTCAATAAGTTTTCAAAGCTAAAACTTTATCTATTTAAATTTCCTTCTTTTAAAGTTCACTCGATTCCTTTGAGTGAATTTATTATAAATTTTCTACATTCTGTTCGAACCCGGAACAGACTTGTATGGATGTGTGTCTGACATTACACATTGATATGTAAAACGGTTTCTATCAAATACATTTCTGTTTGGTGGCGGAAGTTTATTCCCTTATCTTAACACCCTTCTCTGAGACGTACGAGCTTAGAGGTTATGTAATTGATGGTTACTAGTGATACATTCCCAATTTGGTAATGTGGCATACGAAGTGTTGCTGATCATTTGTTGATCAAAGCATGCTTTATGAAAAAGAGTAGCTTTGTGGATGAAACCTCATCGAACCTCACAAACCGGTAACGGTCGAAACAGGAAAGATGCAGCAAGGTTTCAGGGGTAGCTCCCCTAGGGTATGTCCATTCCTTCTGGAAAGGGTGGTATCAGGTATGGAGCCCTGATATTTAACCTATGTGGTTACTGCAAATACTTTTCTTTGCGGTTGTTGGCGTAGAGGATCCTCGGATAAAGGTCGCAAACGACAGCGGGTGGCATATCTTAGGTTCTACTCCCTGGGAAGGGGGTAACCGGCCTAGTGTTGGCAGAGAGCCGGGTAGGTTCTCGGGGCGTCCCTCCAGAGGCGTTCCCATGTGGCAATAGGAAGTTCCTTAGCCTGACCATTTGTTGAAAATCCAATCATCCAATACGAGCCCTTTACGATTGAAGTTGTATTACCTGCCACCTCAGGTGGTAGCTATAGTAGGCATAGTATAATGGTACCTATGCTGGCTAGGATATATTTTCAAAATGTTTTCTACTTTGCACTAATAATAATATCAAAAAGGATTTTGCATAGTAAGCATGTTTGACTATCATAAGGAGAAATCTCCCCCAAGTGTGCGATTGCATGGTTGTGTGCCGGGAGGCCTTATGTTAGCTTCATTTTTCGAAAAGCATTGTGAATTTCTAATTTAAATTATTTTGTTTGTTTTTAAAGATAAACAGTTTTTGTTTGCTCATACCAATCCCACGACTGACCCGGAGTTTATTTATTGTTCCCTTCCTAAACTCTGGGTGCCCACAATTTTCCACACGGGCAGTCTAGAGTTTGGTTTTTCAGATAGTCAGATAGAAAATATCGATTTGGTAGCTTTCAGCTTTCTCTTTGGTATTCTGTGGAGTCTTTGGAGTGCATGGGCTGACCTTGCCTAGCTTTGTGCAACCTTGATGGGGGTTCGAGCTAGTGGTTTGGAGTTTCGGCTTTGGAGCATCGGATTGGAGTTGCAGTTTGATATTAGAGTCATCTCTTTTGCTATTTGTTTTCCGCTGTTGTTTATTGTCTCTGATATTCTTGTATCATATTGATATCATTGTTGCATATCATTGGATATTGTATTAATTGGAGTTGTATATGTTATTCAATTCTTTTTCTTCTGCTGTGTTGTTATACTTAATATGTTATAAGCTCCAGCATGAGTCAAATTTTAACGGTTGAATCTACGGCATTAGAGTACAAGTGAAGTACGGGTGTCGATTTTCGAACGCTGAAATTTGGACCGTGACATCTTGGAATCAGAGCTGAAGGTTAGAAACTTTAGCTCAGGAGTATAACAAATTAGGTAACTCATTAGAGATAGGGTGAAGTATACCCTAGAATGAGTATATCCCTAAGATATCCGTCCGAGTGCCTCAGTAAATTCTCTTACTATTTACTGATAGTAAGTATGAGTGCAAGAAGAGGGCGAGATAGGGGAGAAGGAAGTACCACTTCATATTGTCAATGCCCTGTAACAACAACGGAGATAAACTATCCCTATCAATTTCATTTGATTCGTCTTTTAAATTATTTGAAGATTCCTGGCAGCTCGAGGAAGAAGCTTTAATATATTTGCGTGGGACATAAACTCAAATGGGTCAAAATTGTTTGTTTGGATGAATTGTTTGCTTTCTTTCCTATGGTTAATGGGTATGCTTTTTTTAAACTAAAAAGTTTTGGGATTTTATCCATATATCTGTCTGCTCTTTTGGGTCTAGATATAATCTACGAGTGGTTAGTCGAACTAACCAGTGCCCTACATATTTCGTGAATATTTAATGAGTTCGTTCTCTTATCTATTGGTGATATTCTGATTTGGTAAGCCAAATGTAGAATAGATGTTCAGTTTGATCTGAAAAAATCGTTCCTCTATCTTTGTGTATCCATCTTTTGTTGTCTCCCTGGCAAATTTTGAGGACAAAATTTTCATAAGAGGGGAATCTGTAACATTCCTGATTTTTAAGCCTAATTAATTTGGTAATTAATATAAAATTTTGGTTTAATTTGGAATTAATTATGAATTAAATGAGAATTTCTTTGAATATTTGGAAATGAATATGTATAATAAATAAATTGTTAATGGAATAAAATATATATATATATTTATCAAAAAATATTGTTTGTTTATTTATTTATAGATACAAATTGATTGTATATTAGTTTTTGAATTTGAAATTTAAAAATAAATGTTTTAAATAATATATTGGATATGAATACTCTATATTTTAAGATGAATAAAATTTGTTTTCAAAGTAAAGAAAATTTCTAAAATAAACTTGGATGTATGTTTAATTAATTTATATAAATTGGATTCTTGAAATTTAAATTCAATAATAAGGTTTTATAAATAAAATTTGATATATAGATAAATGTGTTGAAATAAAAAAGAATTATAAAGCTTTAGGATTAATAAAAAAATGTTTTCTAAAGTTTAAAATATATTAATATTTGAAAAATGTAATTTACGAATTTATGTAATAATTTTCAAGAGATTATTTTTAAGTAAAATTCTCTTATGTACATATACAAATAAATGTGAATATATAAGAACACATAAACATTTTAAATATATATATATATATGTGTGTGTGTGTTAAACTATGAAAATTTATTTTCATAAGGGGTTAAAATAAATTTTACAAAATAATTTGATTTAAGGATATAAACATAAAAATGATTTTTATGACTTTTGTAAATTTAAAGAGAATATGTAAATACATGTGTAAGGAAATTAAACTATGGAGATTACAAATGCAATGAAATGGGATATGTGACAAAAAGATGTTATTTTGTTTTGAATCAAAATTTAGAAAGAAAAGAAAAAAACATGCATGAAAAAAAGATAACCAGGATGATCATTATCTTCATTTCTCAAACCTGAAAACTAAACCACATTCTTCTTTCTCAAATCTGACTTTCTCAGTAAAAACTCCACAAACCTGAGAATTGAAAACAGATTCTAGAAATCAGCAGTTTTTCAAAATTAGGAAAAAGGAATTAGAGAAAGCTTCAATCTAGAATCAAAGCAATGTAAAGCTTTAACATAAAAACAAATCCAGTTTCAATATCAAATAAAAATTTCAAGCCTGAAGTATGCAAATGCAACTTCAAGATCAAGATTCAGAATCGAAGATTTACAAATCAAATTCAAATACTAGTTCAACAATATCAAAGCCCAGATCAAAATAAAGATTCAATTCCAGATTTTGAAAACTTTTCCAGGCTTTTGTTGCCTCTGTTTCAAACTGTTCCAGCTGAGCAAACCTTACCTTTTGATCTGATTTATGGCTTGATGCATGCTTGAAGTAAAGTTGTGAATCTGCTTGAATGTATACAATATATATACATAGGTGTGTGGCTGCGCATGTTTGTTGATTAAGTACATCTCCTTATATTAAGAATACAGGCTGTAAAACCTATTTTAGAAATTAAAAGCTCTTTCTCAAATCAGCTTTAGGCTTCAAGATCTAAGTAAAATCTGCTTGTATGACCATGATTTAAGTTTTAAAAATAAATTTAAGTATAAGTTGTTAAAGTGTTTTCTGGAAATTGTAGAAAAAACAGTGGAAACCCAAAAACAGGTAAGTTTCAATCATCAAAATCCTTTTTTCATTAATATAATCTGAATTTCCAACCGAGAACATGATTTATAAAAGTAAAATCACAATTTTTAGTGTTATATTGAGTGTGCAATTCAAAGATGATCGGAAAATGAACCTCGAAGCTTTCCGGGTGATCGGCAAGGTAATAGGTCCTGTGATTTTAGCTAAAGGTGGGTGGGGGGTGCACGAGTTTAGGAAAATTGATCAAGGAGTTTCTTGATCATCACAATGGTGTCACGGCATCATTCTAGGATTTTCGGTACAGTTGGGTTCGAAGAAGAAGTCACGGCAATGTCGTCAACTAGGGCGAATCGGACTAAATCGCGATAGTGGGATATCGTTGTTGGGGACGAGACGTCACTCTGATTGGGTCGGCGTGGTCGTAGATAATCGGTGATGATCAGAGAGGAGGATCTTTGGTGATCGTAGTTGTTCTAGGCTTGGGTTCACAGGAACATTCTGGATTGCAGGGTTAAATTGAAGCTTTGTCGTTCGTGATGGGAAAGGGAGGTCCGGATCGACTCGTTGGTGATGATGAGGTTGGTCGGAGCTGCTCCGATGGATGGTGCATGTGCACGATATCATGGTGTATCTGTGTTTTTGGGTTTGTTGTTGTATTTGGGAAAGAAAGGGTAGACTCGAAGTCAGGTTTGGCAAAGTGAGGTTGTAGCTCGGGTTTGGCCTCGGTGTGTCAAGTGAGTGTTTTAACTATGCAGCAGCTTTAAATTTAATAGTAAAACAAAGTATACAATGGAAGAGAAGAAGAACTCGGGGAAAGGATCGGGTAATTTAGGGTTTTACTCGAAGTTGAGCTCGTAAATTCTGGAAGTCGTCTTGGGTTTGAAAATTTTAGTAGTAAAAATTTAAAATAAAACAAATTTTTATTCAAATTTTAATTAAATCAAGTTGTATTCCTTTTCTGATTCATTTTTGAAGAATGATAAATATTTTAATTTAGTTTGGGGTTAGGATTAAAGTAATTTTTTTTAAAGTTAATTAAGTTTAAGCTTGATTAAGAAATTAATCTTAAGAGGATGATGTTTAAAATTTGTTGTTTGATTTTAAAGTCTTAACTTAGTTTGTAGATTAATATAAATTTTGTTTCAAAGTTTTAAGATTTAAAGATTAAATGTTTTTTAAAAGCTAATTGATGAACAATTACCTTATGTAATTAAAAATTAAGTTAATTACTTTGTAAATTGAGTTAAAAGTAAATTACTTTGTGTAATTAAATTAAAGCTATTTTACTTTGTGGAATTTATTTAAAGATAATTAATTAAAGGGTTATTAATCACTTAAAGATAATTACTTAATTTAATGTAATTTATTTATGATTAAAGTGGATTAATCAAGTGATTAAAGAATAGTTAATTTAAGGATGATTAATCTATGTGATTAATTAATTAAGCTAATTAATTCGAGGATAATTAATTAATATGATAAATCAATTAAGATAATTAATTTGGGGATAATTAATTAATGAAGATTAATTAATGATAAGCAATTAAAGAGTAATTAATTACTTAAGGAGAATCACTTATTATAATTAATTAAGGTTAATTAACTAATGGTAATTAATTAAGGGCTAATTAGTTAATGTGATTAATTAAATGACTAAAGGTTAATTAATTATTAAATAAAGGTTAATTATTTTATTAAAGAATAATTGATTAAATGGGTTGTAAGTAATTAATGTTAATTAACCTGGATTAGTGATTAATCTGGTTTCAATTAATCAGTCTTACTTATGGATGATTGAATTGTCTTGAATGCCTTGTACTGTGTGATGTCCCTGTTGTATGATGCTTTGTGATATGAATTGTTTTAATTCAAGCTATGATGAATGTAACTTTTTATCTATGATGAATGTAATTTATTTATCTGCGATGTACTTATATTATTCATCCATGATCTGTAAATGAAGATAAGCGTTATAGATTATACCGCTTATCGATGTTTCTCTGTTTGAATTTGTAATGGTTGATGTTGTTGCACTATTGTGTGTAAAGTCCCTGGACCACACTGTACACACAAAAATATGGATCTCACGAGGAAGTCGGTTAACGCACAGATATTTGAATTTAATATTTTCAGATGGTTTTAAGGTTTTAATTTTGAATCCAAATGATTTTGGAAATGAAATTGGGTTGAATTTGAAAAGTATTTGAAAAGGAGTTTTGAAGATAAAAGTTATTTTAAATAACTTGATTTAGTTTGTAATTTGAAATATTTTGATTTGAGTTTGAATTCAATATTTGAAATTGAATTCAATGAATTGGAAATTTTGGTTTAAAAAGATTATACAAGTTATAAAGGTGTTTATATGGTATTTTAACCAATTAAAAAGTATTGTTTTGGGAATTTAAATTTAAACCCAAGTTTATACTTGAATGGCTTTAATTATGTAAATGTAATCGGTTTTTCCCAAAACAAAACAGTTTGTTTCAATTAATAATAGCTTTCATATAAGGAAAGGGTTTCCAATTTGTGTCGAAAAATTTGAAATGAAATTGTTTTGAAAGCTATGAACGAACCTTTGTGAAAGATTACTAAACCTTTTTTTGGAAATTAAAGAAGATTTTAAATGGTGTATCTTTTATATAAAAGATTTGAATTTGAAACGAGTTTGAAAGCTATTAAATCTTGGATTTAAAAATTGAATGAGTTAGTCCAAACCGAAATGGAAATTGTTTTGAAAACCTGTGAATGAATCTTTGTGAAACTGGGTGAACTTTGTGAAGTGAACCTTTCTTATTTAAAGATTTGAAATGGTAATTTGTTTAAACCATTTGAAAGAAAAGTTTAGGGTTTTAAGTTGTGACTTAACTGAAATCCCAATATCCATATTCTGTTAGATATTGCGTTCATTATTCGATTTAGCCGGGAGAGGATCTTGTGTCATATAACCCATTCCGAATAATGGTAGGACGTTATGGATAGCATTTGAAGACTGATGGTGAAGACCGGATATTTTCGAAAGCGAAAGGATAACTCGTCGAATTCTCTACACCAAATGGCCTCGATATAGAGATTCCATATGTGATGGGAAGTCTGGACGTGAATAGGGTTTATCCGGATTTGCAAGGGCTTCTTCGGAAGTGCCTTCGGTTCTGTTCAAATCCTGAACAGACTTGTATGGATGTATATCTAACATTACACTTTGATATGTATAACCGGTTTCTATCAAATACATTTCTATTTGGTGGCGGAAATTTATTCTCTTAGCTTAACACCATTCTTTGAGACGTACGAGCTCAGAGGTTATGTAATTGATGGTTACTAGTGATACATTCCCAATTTGGTAATGTGGCATAGGAAGTGCTGCTGAACATTTTTTGATCAAAGCATGGCTTTGTGAAAAAGCGTAGCTTTGTGGACGAAACCTCATCGAGCCTCACAAACCGGTAATGGTCAAACATGAAATATGCGGCAAGGTTTCAGTGGTAGCTCCCCTAGGGTATGTCCATTCCTTTTGGAAAATGGTGGTATCATGTATGGAACCCTGATATTTAACCTATGTGGTTACTGAAAATACTTTTCTTTGTGGTTGTTGGTGTAGAGGATCCTCGGATAAAGGTCGTAAACGACAGGGAGTGGTATATCTTAGGTTCTACTCCTCGGGAAAGGGGTAACCGGCCTTATGTTGGCAGAGAGCCAGGTAGGTTCTCGGGGCGTCTCTCCAGAGGCGTTCCCATGTGGCAATAGGAAGTTCCTTAGCCTGACCATTTGTTGGAAATCTAATCATCCAATACGAGCCCTTTACGATTGTAGTTGTATTGCATGCCACCTTAGGTGGTAGCTATAGTAGGCATAGTATAATGGTACCTATGCTGGCTAGGATTAATATTATATTTTTGAAATGTTTTCCACTATGCATTAATAATAATATCAAAAAGGATTTTGTGTAGTAAGCGTGTTTGACTATCATAAGGAGAAATCTCACCCAAGTGTGCGATTGCATGGTGTGTGTGCCAGGAGGCCTTATGGAAGTTTCATTTTCCAAAAAGCATTGCGGATTTCAAATTTAAATTCTTTTGTTTGTTTTTAAAGATAAACTATTTTTGTTTGCTCATACCAGTCCCACGACTGACCAAGAGTTTATTGTTCCCTTCCTAAACTCAAGGTGCCCATAATTTTTCAGATGGGCAGTCTAGAGTTTGGTTTTTTAGATAGTCAGATAGCAAATATCGATTTGGTAGCTTTCAGCTTTCTCTTTGGTATTCTTTGGAGTCTTTGGAGTGCATGGGCTGACCTTGCTTAGCTTTGTGCAACCTTGATGGGGGTTCGAGCTAGTGGTTTGGAGTTTCGGCTTTGGAGCATTGGATTGGAGTTGCAGTTTGATATTAGAGTTATCTCTTTTGCTATTTATTTTCCGGTGTTGTTTATTATCTCTTATATTCTTGTATCATATTGATATCATCGTTGTATATCATTGGATATTGTATTCATTGGAGTTGTATATGTTATTCATTTCTTTTTCTTCTTCTGTGTTGTTATACTTAATGTGTTATAAGCTCCGGCACGAGTCAAATTTCAACGGTTTAATCTGTGGCATTCGAGCACAAGTGAAGTACGGGTGTCGATTTTTGAACGCTGAAATTTGGACCGTGACATCTTGGTATCAGAGCTGAAGGTTAAAAACCTTTAGCTCAGGAGTATAACACATTAGGTAACTCATTAGAGATAGGGTGAAGTATACCCTAGAATGAGTATATCCCTAAATATCCGTCCGAGTGCCTCAGTAAATTCTCTTACTATACACTGATAGTAAGTATGAGTGCAAGAAGAGGACGAGATAGGGGACGGGGAAGTACCACTTCATATGGTTATTGCCATGTACAACAACGGAGATAAACTGTCTTTATCAATCTCCTTTGATTCGTCTTTTAAATTCTTTGATGATTCCTGGCAGCTCCAGGAAGAGGCTTTGATATATTTGCGTGGGACATAAACTCCAAATGGGTCAAAATTGTTTGTTTGGATGAATTGTTTGCTTTGGTTGCTATGGTTAATGGGTATACTTTTTTTAAATTAAAAAGTTTTGGGATTTTATTCATATATCTATCTGCTCTTTTAGGTCTAGATATAATCTACGAGTGGTTAGTTATCCTTCGAACTAACCAGTGCCCTACATATTTCGTAGACTGATGACCCAAATATTTCGTGAATATTGAATGAGTTCGTTCTCGTATCTATTGGTGATATTTTGATTTGGTAAGCCAAATGTAGAATAGATGTTCAGTTTGATATGAAAAAAATTATTTCTCTATCTTTGTGTATCCATCTTTTGTTGTCTCCCTAGCAAATTTTGGGGACGAAATTTTCTTGAGGGGGGAATCTGTAACATTCCAGATTTTTAAGTCTAATTAATTTGGTAATTAACACAAAATTTTGGTTTAATTTGGAAATAATTATGAATTAATTGAGAATTTCTTTGAATATTTGGAAATGAATATGTATAATTAATAGATGGTGAATGGAATAAAATATATATTTATAAAAAAATATTGTTTGTTTATTGATTTATAAATACAAATTGATTGTATATTAGTTTTTGAATATGAAATTTAAAAATAAATGTTTTAAATAATATATTGGATATGAATACTCTATATTTTAAGATGAATAAAATTTGTTTTCAAAGTAAAGAAAATTTCTAAAATAATCTAGGATGTATGTTCAATTAATTTATATATATTGGATTCTTGAAATTTAAATTCAATAATAAGATTTTATAAATAAAATTTGATATATAGATAAATGTGTTGAAATAAAATAGATTTATAAAGCTTTAGGATTAATAAAAAAAATTTCTAAATTTTAAAATATATTAATACTTGAAAAATGTAATTTAAGAATTTATGTAATAATTTTCAAGAGATTATTTTTAAGTAAAATTCTCTTATGTACATATACAAGTGAATGTGAATATATAAGAACACATAAACATTATGTGTATATATATATATATATATATATATATATATATATATATATATGTTAAACTATGAAAATTTATTTGCATAAGGAGTTAAAATAAATTTTACAAAATAATTTGATTTAAGGATATAAACATAAAAATTATTTTTATGTCTTTTTTAAATTTAAGGAGAATATGTAAATACATGTGTAAGGAAACTAAACTATGGAGATTACAAATGCAATGAAATGGGACATGTGACAAAAAGTGGTTATTTTCTTTTGAATCAAAATTTAGAAAGAAAAGAAAAAAACATGCATGAAAAAAAAGTAACCAGGCTGATCATTATCTTCATTTCTCAAACCTGAAAACTAAACCACATTCTTCTTTCTCAAATCTGACTTTCTCAGTAAAAACTCCATAAACCTGAGAATTGAAAACAGATTCTAGAAATCAGCAGTTTTTCAAAACTAGGAAAAAGGAATTAGAGAAAGCTTCAATCTGGAATCAAAGCAATGTAAAGCTTCAACATAAAAACAAATCCAGTTTCAATATCAAATATAAATTTCAAGCCTGAAGTATGCAAATGCAACTTTAAGATCAAGTTTTAGAATCGAAGATTAACAAATCAAATTCAAATACAAGTTCAACAATAGCAAAGCCCAGATCAAAATAAAGACTCAATTCTAGATTTTGAAACCTTTTCCAGGCTTTTGCTGCCTCTGTTTCAAACCGTTCCAGTTGAGCAAACCTTACCTTTTGATCTGATTTATGACTAGATGCATGCTTGAAGTAAAGTTGTGAATCTACTTGAATGTATACAGTATATATATACAAAGGTGTGTGGCTGCGCATGTTTGTTGATTAAGTACATCTCTTTGTTTTAAGAATACAGGCTGTAAAACCTGTTTCAGAAATTAAAAGCCCTTTCTCGAATCAGTTTTAAGCTTCGAGATCTAAGTAAAATCTGCTTGTATGACCATGATTTAAGTTTTAAAAAAAAAATTAAAGTATAAGTTGTTAAAGTGTTTTCTGGAAATTATAGAAAAAACAGTGGAAATCCAAAAACGGGTAAGTTTCAATCATCAAAATCCTTTGTTTCATCAATATAATCTGAATTTCCAACCGAGAACATGATTTTTAAATGTAAAATAACAATTTTTAGTGTTATATTGAGTGTGCAATTCAAAGATGGTCGGAAAATGAATCTCGAAGCTTTTCTGGTGATCGACAAGATAATAGGTCTTGTGATTTTAGCTAAAGTGGCTGGAGGGTGCACGAGTTCGGGAAAATTGATCAAGGAGTTTCCTGAGCATCACAGTGGTGTCACGGCATCGTTCTAGGATTTTTGTTAAATTTGGGTTCGAAGAAGAAGTCACGGCAATGTCGTCAACTAGGGCGAATCAGACTAAATCGTGATAGCGGGAAATCGTTGCTGGGGACGAGACGTCACTCTGATTGGGTCAACGTGGTCGCAGATGATCGGTGATGATCAGACGAGGAGGATCTTTGGTGACTGTAGTTGTTCCAGGCTTGGGTTCACAGGCACATTCTGGATTTCAGGGTTGAATTGAAGCTTTGTCGTTCATGATGGGGAAGGGAGGTCCGGATCGACTCGCTGGTGATGATGAGGTTGGTCGAAGTTGCTCCGATGGATGGTGCATATGCACGATATCATGATGTATCTGTGTTTTGGGTTTGTTGTTGTATTTGGGAAAGAAAGGGTAGACTCGAAGTCAGGTTCGAGAAAGTGAGGTTGTAGCTCGGGTTTGGCCTCGGTGTGCCAAGTGAGTGTTTTAACTATGCAGCAAGTTTAAATTTAATGGTAAAACAAAGTATAAAATGGAAGAGAAGAAGAACTCGGGGAAAGGATCAGGTAATTTAGGGTTTTACTCGAAGTTGAGCTCGTAAATTCTGGAAGTCGTTTCGGATTTGAAAATTTTAGTAGTAAAAATTTAAAATAAAACAAGTTTTTATTCAGATTTTATTTAAATCAAGTTGTAAACCTTTTCTAATTCATTTTTGAAGAATAATAAATATTTTAATTTAGTTTTGGGGTTAGGATTAAAGTAAGTTTTTTTAAAGTTAATTAAGTTTAAGCTTGATTAAGAAATTAATCTTAAGAGGATGATGTTTAAAATTTGTTGCTTGATTTTAAAGTCTTAACTTAATTTGTAGATTAATATAAATTTTGTTTCAAAGTTTTATGTTTTAAAGATTAAATGTTTTTTAAACGCTAATTGATCAAAGTTTGAAAAAAATAAAACAAAAAAAATATTAATATTATTTGAAGGTATTTTCAAGTAGAAATTGTTTCCAAAAGAATTTTAAAAGAAGCAAGTCAGTACTCTCCTCTTTCGTCGCTGGAAATTAATTTTAGTAATGACCGCAGCATCATCAACATTCATTTTCGGGTCTTAAAGTGGGAAGACCACTTAGTGACTTTGCTAAACTTTTGTTTTGGAAATTGGATTTTGATTTGAATTTCTTAAGTATGATTTAATATACAAAAATATATATGCATATATTTATTTCAAAATGGTTTAAAGTGAAACCAAAAATTAAACTCTTAAGTTTATGTTAAGTAATGGTTTTCCATTATTGAAATGAAGTAAAATTTCTGAATAATTGGAGTGTCTTAAATGAGAAATGAAATTGAAACCGCTTGAAATAGTTGAACTAGGATAAAACAAATTTGTATAGTACTCGATTGCATTCTAAAACATATATAACTTACTTGGAATATTTAAAAAGTTAAAATGTTAGTATAAATATGTAATTGAAGGGCATACAAGAGGAAACTTAAGTAATAAAAATCTCCAAACTAAAATTTTTCTTAATAAAAGTATTGTAAATAAAAGGTAAATTATATAGTGCTCAATTACATTCTAAACACTAATAAAAGGGGAATTTACCGTAAGGGCGTTCTTTCATCAAACAATAATTTTGTAGGACACAGCTTTAAAATGTTTACTTTGCATGACAAAATTTTATACACATTCCCTCAGCCCTTTAATCAGTTACTTCATCCCTTCTTCCGTTCCATTTTCTCTTTCGCTTTGTACGATTTTTCAGAACTAAAAAAAAAAACCAAAACTAGGTTTTAAAAAACAAACAATTAATTTCTCTTCCCAATATTTCTGCTAAAATGATTACAAACCATTTTCCAGAGCTGCATTTCAATTACAATGACTTCAGGATCATCGATTTCAGCTTCATCGATTTCGGCTTAAACTAAAATACTTTCATCGAGCAATCTTTGCAATCACATTAACAAGTAAGTTGTATTTTATTTTTGTGTAAATGTTTTAGTTAGATGATAAATCATAGTTAAATATTAATTCTTACCGATGCTGATAGTTGCTTTTATAATGAATTTAAGGTATTTTAGTTCTTGTTATAATTTCACATAATGAACATTTGTTTAATTAAGAATACCTAAATATTCAATGGCAGATGATACTAAACCTTATGTGTTAAACTAAACAAATTATTGTTTAGCTGTTAAAAAAGATAAATGTAACTATCCATTAATGTAAAAGATTTAGACTACATGCTAAACCCTAGGTGTGTTTCATAATTACTATTACTTATTAGATATAATTTTGTTTTTATAATGATTGAAAATCATTAGAAAAAATATTCAACTAATTTAAACCCTAGTTCAAAAAGGTAAAAGCATTTATGTTTTTATCTAAAACATTAAAATACATAATAAATACTAGATAATTTTTTATATCAGCTACGACATATAACATAATAAATACCGAATTTAAGTCAATTGTAGTTTTCCTGAAGGATTTATGTGAAATAAACATATTTAATCAACTTTTAAGTACAAAAACATTATTCTTCACTCCTGCTATCATTTTATTATATATGACAATTTTTGTGCAGCGTAAAGATGCACACAAGGTCTTCTAAATCAAAGTTATTCATTCGAAAAGCTACTTGCATATTCATAAATGAAGGAGGAACTCAATGCATAAACATAAGAACTGTATCTGGTCCTTTCTACAATGAACATAGCTAGAGACCATCATTTTCTTTAACTCCGTTAGTAACTGTTTTCCTACTTATGTTTTTTATAATATTTAGTTGTACTCTTCAATTTTTATACACATATTAAACTGGAAGCTAGATACCATATTTTAAGCAAAAAATAGTTTAATTTCAAAAAAGGTTACGACAACTAAAAAAGATAAGCAAATTATCTTTTTATATAAATTCTTGTACAAATATTTTGGCATTTTCTATAATCTAGTTTGCAATTTCCATTAACACTTTTATTCACTATTCCTTTTTATTATTAAGTTGCATCTTCTATTTTAAGAGGTAATAATAAAAAGTACAAATTTATGTGTCCTCTTCTCTATTTCTAAGATCAATAAAATTTCTCAAAAAAAAATTACTCCTTTCTATTCACTTTTTCTTTACAGTTTACACATTAGACTCTTTATTCATTCTCTTTGTACTATTTATAAAGTAGCACAATTTCAAAAAAAAAAATTAACCAACTAAAAATGATAAAACATATAATCTTTTCATAAAAATTCTTATGAAGATATTTTGGCATTTTTTTAACACAATTTTAATTATTCATTCACTATTTTCATCCATGTTTATTATTGTCATCGTATTGCAATTTTTTTTGAAATATTCCAATATCCATTCATTATTTTCCATTCATTGTTTTCATTGATATCTGCACATTAATATCTTTATTCACTCACTTTATAGTGTTCATCAACTATTACATTGATAATTTTCATGTTTTTACTGTTGCTACTGCATTTTCAACTTAGTATTTTACATTCATCATTGCTATTCCTATTTCTGTCTACTATTTCTTGATCTTTGTTACCCTTTGCTCCTTACTTGTCACCATCTATTTCTTCTCTACCTTCTACCACCACAACCAAAATTGCTTCTCCCTTAAAATGTTTTTAATTTTGAATGATAACTGATCTAAACTATGAATATTAACAAACATGTTTAGTTATTTAAAACCATGTTATTAATTGTGAATATTGGCTATTTTGTGTTTCGTTTTCTTTAATTTTTCAAATTTCTAATTGACCAATACTTAGACAACTGAAAAAGATAAAGCATATTATCTTTCCACACTTTGAAACTTTCTTCACTTGCTTCTAATTGTAAATTCTCATTTCATCAAATAATGCTTGTTGATTTTTAGTTGTGAATGTTCACTTTTCTATTTTATTAATTTTAACCTAAAGTCTTATTTAGTTCAACTTTCTAACTAACTTAGCATATCCTTTATTATCAAAAACTTTTTCTATAATAAATTCTGTAATATCCAGTTAAGATGTTTGATATTTACCTTGTGAAAGAACAATTATTCATTAATAAACTAGTTAAGATACTTTATTGTATGCATATCATCTAATAGAAAATTTTAAACTGTGCAAATTGAAATTGATGTAAAAGAAAAAATTCAAACATTTGTTCTTTACAAAAAAACTTGTTGGATGTAATTTGTATTTTTTTTGAAAAAAGAGGCACTTTATATACTAAAAGTGCTTTAACTTTTTTTTGAAAAAGAGGTACTTCACATACTAAAAAATATCTTAATCCCAAAAAAATACAAATAATTGAAAAGATAAAGCATATTATATTTTTATTCAAATTTTTGTGCAGCATGGTATTTTTTGATCAACTTGTTATTTTTACCTCCTAATTGATTTTTTGATTTTCATAAATGTAGAATCGGACTGGACCAACATAAGAATTACCTGATGCTAATGAAAAAGAAGACTTCACAGATGAAGACTTCAGCCATAATCAATTAAAAAACTCCAATGAAGAAAAAACGATTTCACAACAACCGGCTGAAGATACTACTGATTCAGATGATACTGATCAGTATGAAATTAAAAAATATCCAAGAACCAGAAAAGGCAACAGTACACAGGTACATATAGAAGTAATTTGGTTATAATCTATAAAGTAATGTCAATTATAAAGGAGAAAAACATTCTTTCACTTAAAGCAAAAGCTTTTAGAAAAAAAACACCATTTAGTAACTTCTTCAATGTTTTTCTTAGAGATTCAATAGCACGACAAAATTTAAGTAAAGATGCTTCGAATTTAGATAACATCATTACTTCTTTTGATGTAAAAGAAAATGCTTTCATAGTTGGAAACAAATTACTCAAAATAAGTCCTGAAGAATTCAGTCTAATATTGGAATGACATTAGCTGGAGAAGACTTATTTCCTATACCAACTTCTAATAAAGCCTTAGCTATGTAAAGTTTCTCTAATTTTTTAAGTGCCAATTTTCAAGAAGAAGATATAATCAGTCAAAAAATAGTAGCAAAAAGATTGAATGCACTGTTAGAAGAGGAAAAAGGAAATGAAGATTTGGTGAAATTGTTACTGTTATTGCTGGTTATAACTTTCCTTTTCCAAACAACCAAATCTATGTGCAATGGGCTTTCTTGCAGAAGTTACTAATTTAAAAAGTTAAATTCAATCTCCTGGCCACAAGAATATGTGAAAATGTTTTTAAAAATGTTAAAAGGTATCATGCCGACCCTAGAAGTACACCAGGCTGTACTATGGTGTTACCGGTATGCTTTCATAACTTTAACTAGATACAAATATATTCAAATTTATATTTATTATAAAAATATAAATGTATTTATCTTTTTCTTACCGTACTGGTTTTGTGAACGAACACAATTAATTGACGAGAAGGAAAATCTGCAAACGAAAATCCCAAGAATGAGAAAATGGGATTTATCAAAGCTAAAAGATTTGGACCTCACTGAATTTGACAATGAAAAAGTATGCTAGTTTTTTTTAACTGCACATTTTTTTAATTTCTTGGAGTGTTAGTGGCCTAAATAGTAGAAAACAAAATGAGCATAGAAAGTAAGCTAGTTTTAGTTGGTACTAATACAGGATCGTACATGTATACGAATTGCATAACAATAATATATTAAAGGCTTAAATACTGAAGTCGCATTCCACTTTATAAGTTTGACATATTACACTTTTTCCTGTTAGTTAAGGGTGCTAATTTTTATAAATAGCTAATAATAATAACAACTAGGAAGTTAGTAACCGATCTGACAGAAAATAGAAATAATCAACTTCTCATTTTTTAGGAAAGTTGGACTACCCCTGTTCTATCATATAAATCTTTGATTCTACAAAATAATTATGTTCATTAATTACTTAGCTCAGAACTATATTACCTCAAAATCGATTGTGTGTAGCTTGCCTAGTACTTGAATGACAATATATGTACAAGCTTAACTTTAAATATATTTCTTGCAGAGTTTAAAAAAAAATTACAGCTGTAACAAAAGAAGAGAAAGAATTTCTTTCCAATAAAATAATAACTATTGAGGTCGAAGAAGAACAAAACAACAAAAGAAAATTAGATGAGCACCATGAAGACATAAGTCAAAAAAATATGCCAAAAAATGTGCTAATAACGTAATGGAGCTAGAGTCAAAAGTCACTTTTTTGACAATTGAGATGAAGAATGTTGTCGAACAATTAAATGAGGAAAGACGTTTAAGAGAAATGGCTGAAAAAAGAATCCAGATTCTTGAAATGAAGATCCAGAAGTTGGAAAATTAGAAGAGCGCGATGTGAAGAAAAAAGATAATTTGAAAAAAAAACTGAAGCTGAAAAAGGTAAGAAAAAAAGAATATTTGTTTCTATATTCACATAAACAGTTCCTCTAATTTTCTAACTTTTCATATAATGCAAACTCAAGATTTCATACTAGAAAAGTAGACACAAGATAGTTTAAAATCTGACAATCTGAAAGTGCCAATGCAAGAAACTGCTCCCAAAAATCCTATTGTTGTTGAAGATGTTGTCCTAAAAGAACAAAAAAAGAAGAAGAGGCCAAGGAATGTTGAGAAATGTGCACTCCTCAAATATCTTACTGAAGAACAAAAAGAAAATGTCAATTTTTTTTCAAAATTCTTAGAGGAAACAAGTAAGTAACTAAACTACTTTTCAATCAATTGACTTAAATACAGATTTATTCTAATATGATATTGTTTCTGGTACAATATGATAATAACATATAATTCAAATAAAGCTTTTTGTTTCAGCATCAAAATATAATGATTTACAAATTAAAAAAATAAAAATACTAAACAAAACTAAAAAAGATAAATTAATTTATTTTCGTATTTTCATTTTTAGTTTTAATGCTTTGCATTTTTAGGTTTGTTAATTATATACGATATAGACTACGCAAATTTAAGCAATGGTAATAAAAAGATAGAAGATGTACTCAAGGCTAACTGTAAAAACCACAGTCAGTAACATTAACAATGAACTGTTATTTTGGTTTGTCATGTTCTTTTTGACTTACAAATTCAGTTACTCAGAAAAAACACGTAACATTAACAAATAGAATTAGTAATTTCATAAACATACTAGTTATATCTTTTGCAAACATACTAATTTTAATTTTTCGGTGATGAAGAATTTACTTGTGATGATGGAAACTTCATCACTATCACAAAAAGTATGATAGAAGAACTTCTCTATGGAGAATATATTTTTGGTCAAGTAAGTAGAAAAAACTATACGTTGCTTCATTATAAATTCTATACTTTGCTTCGTTATAAATTCTATACTTAATCCATATTCTATTTGAAATGTAGGTTATTGATTGGTTTTGGTTCAGAAAAACAAAATTATTAGAACAAAGTTCTAGCATTATATATGTGAACACAATTATGATAGTAAGTGAACTATAATGTAAAATTTAATTTGTTTATAAGATAAATTTTCTGAAATGATCTTTTAACAGAAAAGTGCAACAGATGGAAACATGGGAAATACCAAAAGAGATATGTTTAATCCATTTATTAAACAAACACTTCTAAATCCATTATGTTGCAATATATTATTTCCTATACATGGCAACAAACATTGGAGCTTTCTAGAACTAGTAGTGGAATCATGTACTTGGAACCATTATGATTCTCTACACTTGACCATAAGATCTAAGACCTTAAGAAGTGGATATTCAAAGTTTGCTATTAATGTGGTAAGTAAAAATTCACAGAAAGTTAAAATGATAAATAAATTTATCATTATTCTAAAAAAATTATATATATTTTTTTCCGCAGAAAGTAGTGGTTAACAACATCAATAATGAGCTACGAGACGCATGGGAGAGAACAATTCTGGGGAAGTCTACATTGCTTAAAAATGTTAACTTTTCCCAACAAAGCAATGGGTAATTTTCAACATACTAGAGATTTTTATACAAAAATGCATGTTACACAATAAATAAAATTAACAAACATAGGTTTGACTGTGGAGTTTTTATAATGATGTTTATACAAAAGATCGCACAAGGAATGGACACTACTTCAAAAATCAGTTTAGAACAACTCAATGCATTTAGGGCACAAATAACTGCACAAATTCTCTCAGATGAACCATACTGCTGGACAATTGAATTTTTTTTGCATTTTAGCTTCAACAAAAAAATATTCAAACTGAGAATGATAGCAACAATTTCTTTGATGTCTGACAATCTTTTACTGATGATAGATTTAGGCTGTATATCTGAATTTACTGATCAATTTGTAATGGCTGGTCTTAAATAGCAAAAAAGTACACAACCGATGTTAATTTGATGGTGAAATTCTAATAACTGATCATGAATTTGTAATGGCTGATTTGTTTCTAATGCTCTATTAACAAAAATAAAAGCATTTATCTTTTATTCATAATATTATGATGTCATAAAATAATACATTATTAACAGTATGCCGTATCAGTCTTTTACAGTATGCACTGTTTTTTTGTGTCCTAGATTTACATGTGTAGGACTATTCCTTTTATTTCATGTACAATATAACATTCTGCATATTGTCCTATGTTTTTATAGAAGAAAGCAGCCTAAAAACAAACAGATGACATTGTTATAGAGCAAACTATTTACAAAAGCTTGAGTTTTTACCATGTTTACTTGATTCATATAGCTACAAAAGCAAAAGAATTGCCAATCTCCAATTTAAATTTACATTGGAAGATAATACGTGTCAATTAAAAAGTTTGTCAAAATGCAACAAGCACCAGAAGAAACACTACATATAAGAGAATAAAACATTTGTTACTTCCTTTTTGGTCCATCAATATTATAGAACTAAGCTGATTATTCAGGATATAAATAAAAACATTAATTACATTCATGGTCTTAGTTGCATTGAATTCATCACTCTGAAAATGATATTTGTAGAATTGATAGCCTAAGAAAAACCCTATACAACTTGTTCTTTTTAAAGCACATTATGTATAAATTCTGTTTGTTCATAATAATGCAAATAAAACTCTCTTCCCAACATACAACATGCTATAATTATTCAGTCTCTTATCTAATAGTTTACACATACCAAATTATTATTGTAATAGCACAAAAAAACTATTTCTGGAAAGCAAATTTCACTTGGTACATTGATGGATCTTTCAATCTATAACAGAACCAAAAAAAGGATATATGAATTTATATTTTTCACAAAAATAACAACAATATATACCAAATAACAACTAAACATAAAAATTGCTTAATTCCAAAAATAATCAGAAACATATCAGCAATAATTCAATATACCCAATTATTCAAATATTCAACTAAAAATATTCAAAGAAAAATCAATAAATATATTGGATTAAAACACTCAAATAAATTATTCAAAGAACACCCCGTTCTATTATGCCCTAGTTTTATACACTTTCCACATATGTTTTTCTTAGCATGAAAATTAGCCCCTTTAATTCTATTCATCCTAGGCCTACCTGCTCCATGAATAGGCTTAGGAGGAAGAACAGTGGATGATTCCTGGGTTTAATTATTTCCTTATCAAAATTTGGAATAGGATTGATCACATGTGAATACGAAGCTCGATAATACTCAATAGTAAAGTAATTCTTAATATATTGGTAAACAAAATTTCTGGTTAAAGAAATACACTTCAAAGATTGTGCACAAGGAAAACCCATCACTTTCCATTGATTGCAACTACATATACGATTTTTAAGATCAACTTTTTACGACGTTGGAGAATGGACTTCAAGAATATACCAACAAAATTTCAAAAAACTTAATCAATGTGTCTACTATATAAAAAATGAACAGATTAAAGCAAAAAATGTAAGCAATGATCTACTCTAAAAATTTACACAGCCACAATTGAAAATAAAACAAAGAATTTTAGCTTCAACACAAATATCAGGAAAGTCATTGTCAGAAAATCCTAATATAGGATGTTTACCGCTATAACAAAAGAAACATAATAGAACTATGAAGACTAAATGCAATAAAGGATGTTCACCACTATTACATTTGTTGTCAAATATTATTGGGCTAGTAAAGATTCTGTATGATATCATAGACAAAGTTGACAGAACTGTTGATGTAAATTTCACCTGAATTTTCAACACACATCTCTTGTAAATAGCTTGAATCCAAACAGCCAGTTTGAACGAAATCTAAATAGTTTTCATGGGATGTTAGATTGTGAGAATTATCATTGTAAAGAGTTGCAATGACTCGTATTTTTCGAAAAAGAAGAAAATTAAAATTTTAGAATTTAATACAGTAATAAATTAAAAATTTATAATTTTAAATAAAATTTACTTTGAATTATATCATCTGATTTTGATTTAATAAAGCGACAACTATTTTATGAGATTTCAAATGTATGGTTTAATAAAAGTTTAATTGGACAGATTTCATATAGTGTAAAGCATGAAATAAATTTATGATTAAATGGAATTGGGTTTTAATTGTAAATTAACTTCTAATCTATTTGTGAACAATAAATGTCTAATTATGTATTCAAACTTATTTAAATTTTAGTCTTGGTTTTTTCTCATCTTACATCAACCTATTGAAATTAATTTGCTAATAAAAGTTAGTATAATTGGATTTTGCATAAAAGGAAAGAAATATAATTTTAATTTAATAAGACTTAATTAGTTAAACGGTTCAGAAATTGATAAAATTTAGAATTTAATACTGCATTAGTTAATATTAGCATTTTAATTAAGGAACTAGAAATTATAAACCAATGAATATTTAATTATATGAATTTGAAATATAGTTTATTTTGAAACTAAATAAAGGTGAATTTTATTGAGTATAATAAACCAAAATTAACCATTTAAATCAAACAATGGAACTTTATGACGGAAATTTGATATTTGCTATGTGTCTATATAGACATAGCAAATGGTAAATTTTCGTCAAATAATATGGATGTTATATCAGTCGCTAGAAATTCAGTTTAAATCAGTTAATAACAGTTGAATTTAAAAGTGTTTCAAAACCTAAATATGTCAACATGATAAAATTTATTTAGAAGACTCTGAATAAGACCGCGTAATGCGTTTCGCGAAATTCGAAATGTTTCTAGCTCCGTTTGATTTTTTCCATACGGGATAACAACGTATAACAGTGTCAGTGTAACAACCTGAAAATTTAATAGTTTTATAATGTAATTAAATGAAAATTTGATATTTGGAATACGTCTATTTTAATATAGCAAATGGTAAATTTTCGTCAAATAATATGAAAGTTTATTTTATTGTATAATTCTATTTTAGTTTATATCAGTTAAAAATTTGATGATAATAAAATATTTTCCAAACCTGGATATTTTTATATAGAAAATTTGTAAATCATCTTCTGAGCAAGACGTCATATTTCGTTTCTCAAAATTTGGACTGTTATTGCTCCATCGATCTTATTTACGACGAAATATGTAACGTCACACCTTTCCGCACGCTTTAAACAGACACACGTGCCAATTCAAATCATACGGAAGGGCAGATTGTTATGGAATAAATAAGAAAAAAGAGAAGAAAGAAAGAAAAAACTAAACAGAATCTCACAGCGGAAGGATAAAATATAATAATTGTAACGACCCAGGATTTTTATTAATTTAAATTTGGATATTTAATTAATTTTAAATATTTAATAAGTGAATTTATAAGTCAAATAAATTTTTATTTGAATTATTGGATTTAATTGAATAATTTAGTCGATAATTTAATATGTGAAATTATGGAAATAATTGAAAAATATAGTTAAATATGATTGAAAATGATTTGTAAAATTTTATTTTATCATGTTGAAGTTAGAATGATATTTTAGAACTTTTAAAATCGAATTTAAAGTTAATTTGTGAAAATTGAATATTTTAATATTTAATCGACTAGTGAAAATAGTCGATTTTTGAACAGTCTCAGAATTGAACGAAACTAGTTCCATTGGATCCGTAATAGTTAGTTATTACCGGATTTCAAATTTCGTGTCAATCGGAGTTATCGTTTGATCGTGGCAGCTCGAAACGCATCGAATTTTTTTTAATTTAAATTTGGCGAGTGAAAATAGCCATTTTTCAAAAAGTCTCGGATTTCGACGAAACTAGTTTCATCGGATCCGTAATGTGATATTATTGTAAGGTTTCAAATTTCAAGTCAATTGGATTTACGGTTTGTCCGGTACAAATTAAAACGCCTAGAAAATCGCTTAAATCGGTTTAATTCAAATTGAGCGTTTATAGCCATAACTCGCACATACTTCCGAATTAGCTTTCGAACCCTGTTCCATTGTGTCCGGAACGCGGGGTAAACCCTAGAAACGCTGGTTACGGCGCGTAAATCGGAGTTCGGAATTTCCGGATGAATAGTGTCGATCGATTTTCCTATAAATACACCCCCTACCCTTCATAAAATTAAAAAAAAAAAGTCAAAACCCTAGTTTACAAAGCACGGCCGCCAGCAAGCAGTGAATGGCCGATATACACCTATCTTCTCCCTCCTTTTTCATCCAATCCACAAATCGATTCGTGAAAGTATCAACTACGAAGTTATAGAGCTCGATGAGAGCTTCAAGTTGAACGGTTGTGATTGAATATGGAGCTGTAGATCGTGAGATTTTTGGCCGAGAAGGACCCATGTTCGTGCACGTTTTTCATTGCACCAGGGGGGCCGAGCTCCAAGTGCTTGAGGCCGTGGGTAGCTTGCGTTGAGTGCTTCGAGATGGCGGTGGTTTGATCGATTTTCATCGAGTATTGATGTTGAAAAATTAAACCCTAGTATAAGTGTATGGGTTCGGCTTGCTTCAGGGGTTGTGCGTGATGAACGAGAGGTTGGGGGAGATGAACGTGAGGCGTTGGATTTGAATCTCACGGCTGTAGTTGAGTTAGGTTATAAATTTTAAATTTATGTTATAAAATGTTATATAAATCGTGTATAAACTTGTAAAATACATAACTTTTTCATACGAGGTCGAAAACGCGCGAAACTAGTTGCGTTGGAATCGTATGGACGAGCACTACGCGATGAAGTTGGTTTGGAGTCGTTTGGAGTTAGTGAGAATTTTGGGTAAAATTAAACGTCCGTTTAATTTTATTCGAAATAAATCGCTAAAACGGAATTTAAAATCAAGGTGAGAACTTCTCACTCAATCGAATCAGTTTCGATTTTATTTTAAATAGTTAGATTTAAAATATTTGAATACATGTTTGAATGATAATTAATATCTATTGATTGTTAAAATAGACATTATGCGCCGTTATTAAGCGGATGTTATTTAGTAAAAACATATACCGCGAATATTTCGTAAACAATGAAATTGGTATTATATATAATATCAATATATATATGGCATATGTATATATTGCAGTTGTTGATTTCCCGTATTTTTTAGCGGATGAGACCCTATTACGCCGTCTATTAAGCGGATAATATTTTAAATCCCATATACCGCGATAATTTCGTACTGGAGCGAAATTGGTATTGTGCTAATGTTTGTGGATGCAGGAAAACAGGTTGGAGGGATCCAACTGGATTCCTCAACAGTTTTTATTTGATTTCAGATATTTTGATATTTGATGGATTATCATATCGATATATGATATCGTTGTAGTCGTGATTGACTATTTGGTGTGTAGCATCATTGGACCAAATTTTGGGATTTTAAAATGATTTTTAAAGTGATTTTTGAGAATATACTATATTTTTGGAATTGATTCATTTTAAATAAATAAACGTTATAATTTTTAAAGTTATAAAAATTATGACTTTTGAGAAATATAGTTAAAAACTGATTTTTGAGAATATGATGCTATTGAGTTTATAAAATAGTTAAATCGAGATATTTTAGAATTATTGTGAAAAGTTTAAATATAGGATTTATAAAATTTAATTACTTTATAAATCAAGAGAATGGTGAAATTATAAAGGGATTTAAAGACGTTTTAGAATAATAATATAATTTGATTTATATTAAGAGATTTATAAATAGATATTTATAAATTGAAATATTGACATTATAAAACAAGTTTTTACAAGTGTTTGAATGAAGTGAAAATGAATTTCATAATTGAATGAAATTTATAGAATTATAAACGGTGAAGTTATTTGAAGAATAGATTTGGTTAAATAAATGAATCTTATAAGTTATAAGATTTATAATTATGAAGTTCAAAGAAACGATTTTGTAAAATAATCGTTTATAAGTATTTGACTTATAATATGAACCTTTAGTTTATAATTGAGTTATAAAATCGAATAGGTTAATAAAGGAATTTATAAAAGGAAGTTGTTATAGAATAAATAGAAATGGAGTTTATAAACGTTGTTTTATAAATTCGCAAATGACTTATTTTGATAAGAAAATTGTTGAAACCTATTAATGGAGTTATATTCACGTTTTTGAATAGTGAATAATCCTTTGAATTAAAATGTATAAAAGGATGAAATGTGTTAACGTGGTATATTCACGTTTTTGAATAGTGAATAAGATGTTAAAGAAATTGTTTTGAATGTGATATTTGAAATAGAATTAAAACGATCTAACGAAGTTTTAATTGTGTTGAGATTCGAAACCATAGATTTCAACATTTATTGTTGAAATAGACGTTTTCGAGAAATAAAAGGAGATGATGGACTATAACACTGTTGTTATAGTAAATGATTTCCGAAAGGAAATGTTTTGTATAGTATTGGGATTTATATATCTATTTTAATTTCGAATCCCTATACTAGTGATTTTGGGACGTCGTAACGATGTTCTACGCAACATTCGTTTTGGCCCAAATAAATATGTTTAAGAGAATGATTTCCTTAAAGAATGAAATATATACTTATTTTTGATTGAAGTATATTGAATATTTTCCAAGTGTTGAAAATAAATAAAATTTGTGAATTACTTATTAAATAAGTATGGAATTGTTTTCCAATATGAAGTGATATTTAGAATTTATCTTTTTGAAGATAAATTGAAAATGGATAATTGAAAACGTATATCAATAGATATTGTGAAATATAAATTCACTATTGAATTTATAAAGGAAAGGAGAATTTGTTTAAAAGTAAATATTGATTTATTTTTGAAGAATTGAAATTATATATCTAGTGAAGATATTTTGGAAAATAAATAATTTGGAAAATTATTTGGAATCTGGTGATGTGTGCATATCCATTGATAGTTCAATAACCGACTATCAATATTTCCCTTTGAATGGGTATTTGATGTGATTTGTTTGAATGTGAATGCCACACTTATTTTTGAATAAGCGCTCACTATTCGGGTTAACCGGGAAAGGACCATGGGGTCGTATAACCCATTCCGAATATGTGATACGTCGTTATGAATTGCATTGAAGATCGGTGTTGAAGACCCGGTATTTGCGAGAGCGATAGGATGACCTGTCGATTGTCTCTGCATTGAGTTGCAGCGGTATAGAGACTCCCTAAGTGATGGGAAATCCGATCAGGATTGTGAATATCCGGATTGCAAGGACTTCTTTGTAAGTGCCTTCGGTTTTGTTCGATCCCGGAACAAACTTGTATGGATTGTATGTCTGACTTTACAAGTTGAGATATAAAGCCGATTTCTTTCAAATATATTTCTGTTGGTGGCGGAGAATTTATTCTTTTAGCTTAACACCCTTCTCTGAGACGTACGAGCTCAGAGGTTATATAGTTGAAGTTATCAGCGATATATTCCCAATTTGGTAATGTGACATGCTGAGTGTTGCTGTAAATGATCATTGTGTTGATTATTGTGATAGGATCATTTATTTGATCGTCTATCTTGGTGATCATTGTGTTGATCATTTGTTGACCCAAAGCATGGCTTTTTGTATAAAGTATGTTTTTGTGGACGTGACTTCGTCGAACCTCACACCCCGGAAATGGTCAAAACAGGAAAGATGCGGCAAGGTTATGAGGGGTAGCACCCTTTAGGGTATGTACATTTCCTTCTGGATAGAGGTGGTATCATGGTATGGAGCCCAGATATTTAACCTATGTGGTTACTACGAATTTATTACTTTGTGGTTGTTGGCTATCGGGATCCCGTGAGAAAGGTCGTTTACGATCGGGGAATGGCGTGCTCGTGTCAGTAGTTACCCAGTTAGGGGTAACCCGGCCTTGTGTTGGCAGAGTTCCGGTTTGGTTCTCGGGGATGTCTTTCCAGAGGCATTCTCATGTGGCAATGGGAAGTTCCTTGGCCTGACCATTTGTTGGAAATCCAAAGAAACAATACGAAACTTGTACGGTATTAGTTGTAGAACCTATCATTCACTTATGGTGTCGCAACACTGTTTGGATGGTAGCTATAGTAGGCATAGTTCGAAATGTCTATGTTGGCTAAGATTTATATTCTACTTTCGAAATGAATTTCTTCCACACTATGCACTAGTAATAATATCAAATGTTATTTTAAATGCGTATCAAGCATCTTTGACTATCATAAGGAGAAATCTTCTCCGATTCTGCGTTTGCATTGTGTGTGTGTGCGGGAGGCCTTATGGTAGTCTCATTTTTAAAAGCATTGCGAATTGAAATAAAAATATCTCTCTATTTTGATTTTAAAGATAAATAAACTGTTTTGAGTTCTCACACCAGTCTTGTTAAGCTATTGGGCTATGTGATGGGGGGTTCTCGCTTCACGGTTAGGTGGCGAACGGGAGACTCTTACTCCCACACATCCTCTTTTAGGGGGTTGGTTAGGTGTAACCTGAGACAGTCGAGAGGCTGGCCGTAAAAGCAAGGTTTACAGTTGGTATCAGAGCGTATGGTTAAGCGACAACCATGGTTCTGTTGGGTATTACTCATTAGAGATAGAGTCAGCAGTACTTTAGAATGAGTTTGAGTGTAATAATAGCTATGAGAGCATATTTGTTAGTGAATATAAATTGTTTTATATTGTGATGATTGGTTTATTGAGTGGCATATGAACTTTCGTCAGCACGGTATGTACAACTATGCCGAAGGGGTTTCTAAACACTTGAATAGAACAATTCAACACAATATTGTTTTAAATTGGGTAAATGAAATAATTTTACCTTGAGTATATTTTGTATATAAAAGAAATAATTTTTCAAAATTATTAAAGTGTACATAAGTTGATTGTTTGGTTGTTTGAATAATCTAAATTGAAGAATAATTGTATAAGTAAAGAATTATAAGAATTAAATTATAATTAAAGTGATTGCAATTGTGAAATAAACTTATATATATGAGAAGTGAAACTATATGAATATATATATATGAATATGATTTGTAAGTAAAAATGAATTTAAAGTTAAATGGAATATAACTTAAGTGATATTGAATGGAATTGATATTAGTATCAAAGTAAATTAGTAAAGTGAAGTGATAAATGTGAACTTAAGTTATGTAAATGAAATTCGATTTTGTAATTGAATTGAATTAATGGATTGAATGTTAATCAATTGAATGTAAATAAATTGGAATGAAATAATGAATATAAGTGTAATTCATTAAAATCTAATGTTATTAGAAAGTTGAATAATTGAATGAAAATCAATTAAATTAAACCAATTGTAAGCAAAGGAATTTGGTTGTAATTAATATTCATTGATTGTTATATGATTGTTAGATTGATTGTATATAATTCATTAAGTGTTAATGAAATTGATTTAATAAAATTGGAAGCTAAAGTAATTGGAAATTCAATTTGAAGTTAAATGAATCTTAAATAGAATTGAATTTGATTTGGAAGTGAACCAACTTGAATATGGATTAGTGAATATAAACTAATTGAAAATGAATGTTAGTAAAAACATCCAATGTAAATAAATCAAATGTGATTAAATTGAAAAACCAATTCATTGAATATTAATGAGAATATGAATGAATATATATTGGTTATGAATTTGTTGAATGCTAGTTGGTTGATGTTTGAATATGTTGCATTTGCTATGTGACATATATAGTTGTTATGGAGATATATGTTGTATATTGAGATTATTTTCATATATGCATGTTCTCATGTTGTTTGTTGAGTGATTAGTAGGTGCGGATCGCGTTTGCTTCGCATTTGGAGCTCGCTTTCGCGCTATATTAGCCGTATATGCTTGCTAATAAAATATAAGGTACATATCTCGGATTACATACCGTACTTTTACACTTTTTCCCTGCGGGATGCCTCATTACTTGATGAGATGTATATTTGTGATATATATACTGTCATTTTTTTTTCGGGTCGAGCCGCGCAAAGGAGACTATGGCGAATTTTTCCGAAAATTTAAGGCGTTATAATTTTTTTTGAGAAAATTGGAAAATTTTGAAACCTTAAACTTTGATTTTGGAATTGAAAGTTAAACAATAGTAGTTGTTTTTGAAAAGATAACTAAGTATGATTTTAAAAACTTAGTAAAGATATTATAAGAAGTTTGACTATGGATTTTGGAAAATTAATAAATTCTGTAATTTTTCTTACTTGTAATTTCGAGGACGAAATTCTTTTAAGTGGGGAAGATTGTAACGACCCAGGATTTTTATTAATTTAAATTTGGATATTTAAATAATTTTAAATATTTAATAAGTGAATTTATAAGTCAAATAAATTTTTATTTGAATTATTGGATTTAATTGAATAATTTAATCGACAATTTAATATGTGAAATTATGGAAATAATTGAAAAATATAGTTAAATATGATTGAAAATGATTTTTAAAATTTTATTTTATCATGTTGAAGTTAGAATGATATTTTAGAACTTTTAAAATCGAATTTAAAGTTAATTTGTGAAAATTGAATATTTTAATATTTAATCGACTAGTGAAAATAGTCAATTTTTGAACAGTCTCAGAATTGAACGAAACCAGTTCCATTGGATCCGTAATAGTTAGTTATTAGCGGATTTCAAATTTCGTGTCAATTAGAGTTATCGTTTGATCGTGCCAGCTCGAAACGCATCGAATTTTTTTTAATTTAAATTTAGCGAGTGAAAATAGCCATTTTTCAAAAAGTCTCGGATTTCGACGAAACCAGTTTCATCGGATCCATAATGTGATATTATTGTAAGGTTTCAAATTTCAAGTCAATTGGATTTACGGTTTGTCCGGTACAAATTAAAATGCCTAGAAAATCGCTTAAATCGGTTTAATTCAAATTGAGCGTTTATAGCCATAACTCGCACATACTTCCGAATTAGCTTTCGAAACCTGTTCCATTGTGTCCGGAACGCGGGGTAAACCCTAGAAACGCTGGTTATGGCGCGTAAATCGGAGTTCGGAATTTCCGGATGAATAGTGTCGATCGATTTTCCTATAAATACACCCCCTACCCTTCATAAAATTAAAAAAAAAGTCAAAACCCTAGTTTACAAAGCACGGCCGCCAGCAAGCAGTGAATGGCCGATATACACCTATCTTCTCCCTCCTTTTTCATCTAATCCACAAATCGATTCGTGAAAGTATCAACTACGAAGTTATAGAGCTCGATGAGAGCTTCAAGTTGAACGGCTTTGATTGAATATGGAGCTGTAGATCGTGAGATTTTTGGCCGAGAAGGACCCACGTTCGTGCACGTTTTTCATTGCACCAGGGGGGCCGAGCTCCAAGTGCTTGAGGCCGTGGGTAGCTTGCGTTGAGTGCTTCGAGATGGCGGTGGTTTGATCGATTTTCATCGAGTATTGATGTTGAAAAATTAAACCCTAGTGTAAGTGTATGGGTTCGGCTTGCTTCAGGGGTTGTGCGTGATGAACGAGAGGTTGGGGGAGATGAACGTGAGGCGTTGGATTTGAATCTCACGGCTGTAGTTGAGTTAGGTTATAAATTTTAAATTTATGTTATAAAATGTTATATAAATCGTGTATAAACTTGTAAAATACATAACTTTTTCATACGAGGTCGAAAACGCGCGAAACTAGTTGCGTTGGAATCGTATGGACGAGCACTACGCGATGAAGTTGGTTTGGAGTCGTTTGGAGTTAGTGAGAATTTTGGGTAAAATTAAACGTCCGTTTAATTTTATTCGAAATAAATCGCTAAAACGGAATTTAAAATCAAGGTGAGAACTTCTCACTCAATCGAATCAGTTTCGATTTTATTTTAAATAGTTAGATTTAAAATATTTGAATGCATGTTTGAATGATAATTAATATCTATTGATTGTTAAAATAGACATTATGCGCCGTTATTAAGCGGATGTTATTTAGTAAAAACATATACCGCGAATATTTCATAAACAGTGAAATTGGTATTATATATAATATCAATATATATATATATATATATTGGCATATGTATATATTGCAGTTGTTGATTTCCCGTATTTTTTAGCGGATGAGACCCTATTACGCCGTCTATTAAGCGGATAATATTTTAAATCCCATATACCGCGATAATTTCGTACTGGAGCGAAATTGGTATTGTGCTAATGTTTGTGGATGCAGGAAAACAGGTTGGAGGGATCCAACTGGATTCCTCAACAGTTTTTATTTGATTTCAGATATTTTGATATTTGATGGATTATCATATCGTTATATGATATCGTTGTAGTCGTGATTGACTATTTGGTGTGTAGCATCATTGGACCAAATTTTGGGATTTTAAAATGATTTTTAAAGTGATTTTTGAGAATATACTATATTTTTGGAATTGATTCATTTTAAATAAATAAACGTTACAATTTTTAAAGTTATAAAAATTATGACTTTTGAGAAATATAGTTAAAAACTGATTTTTGAGAATATGATGCTATTGAGTTTATAAAATAGTTAAATCGAGATATTTTAGAATTATTGTGAAAAGTTTAAATATAGGATTTATAAAATTTAATTACTTTATAAATCAAGAGAATGGTGAAATTATAAAGGGATTTAAAGACGTTTTAGAATAATAATATAATTTGATTTATATTAAGAGATTTATAAATAGATATTTATAAATTGAAATATTGACATTATAAAACAAGTTTTTACAAGTGTTTGAATGAAGTGAAAATGAATTTCATAATTGAATGAAATTTATAGAATTATAAACGGTGAAGTTATTTGAAGTATAGATTTGGTTAAATAAATGAATCTTATAAGTTATAAGATTTATAATTATGAAGTTCAAAGAAACGATTTTGTAAAATAATCGTTTATAAGTATTTGACTTATAATATGAACCTTTAGTTTATAATTGAGTTGTAAAATCGAATAGGTTAATAAAGGAATTTATAAAAGGAAGTTGTTATAGAATAAATAGAAATGGAGTTTATAAACGTTGTTTTATAAATTCGCAAATGACTTATTTTGATAAGAAAATTGTTGAAACCTATTAATGGAGTTATATTCACGTTTTTGAATAGTGAATAATCCTTTGAATTAAAATGTATAAAAGGATGAAATGTGTTAACGTAGTATATTCACGTTTTTGAATAGTGAATAAGATGTTAAAGAAATTGTTTTGAATGTGATATTTGAAATAGAATTAAAACGATCTAACGAAGTTTTAATTGTGTTGAGATTCGAAACCATAGATTTCAACATTTATTGTTGAAATAGACGTTTTCGAGAAATAAAAGGAGATGATGGACTATAACACTGTTGTTATAGTAAATGATTTCCGAAAGGAAATGTTTTGTATAGTATTGGGATTTATATATCTATTTTAATTTCGAATCCCTATACTAGTGATTTTGGGACGTCGTAACGATGTTCTACGCAACATTCGTTTTGGCCCAAATAAATATGTTTAAGAGAATGATTTCCTTAAAGAATGAAATATATACTTATTTTTGATTGAAGTATATTGAATATTTTCCAAGTGTTGAAAATAAATAAAATTTGTGAATTACTTATTAAATAAGTATGGAATTGTTTTCCAATATGAAGTGATATTTAGAATTTATCTTTTTGAAGATAAATTGAAAATCGATAATTGAAAACGTGTATCAATAGATATTGTGAAATATAAATTCACTATTGAATTTATAAAGGAAAGGAGAATTTGTTTAAAAGTAAATATTGATTTATTTTTGAAGAATTGAAATTATATATCTAGTGAAGATATTTTGGAAAATAAATAATTTGGAAAATTATTTGGAATCTGGTGATGTGTGCATATCCATTGATAGTTCAATAACCGACTATCAATATTTCCCTTTGAATGGGTATTTGATGTGATTTGTTTGAATGTGAATGCCACACTTATTTTTGAATAAGCGCTCACTATTCGGGTTAACCGGGAAAGGACCATGGGGTCGTATAACCCATTCCGAATATGTGATACGTCGTTATGAATTGCATTGAAGATCGGTGTTGAAGACCCGGTATTTGCGAGAGCGATAGGATGACCTGTCGATTGTCTCTGCACTGAGTTGCAGCGGTATAGAGACTCCCTAAGTGATGGGAAATCCGATCAGGATTGTGAATATCCGGATTGCAAGGACTTCTTTGTAAGTGCCTTCGGTTTTGTTCGATCCCGGAACAAACTTGTATGGATTGTATGTCTGACATTACAAGTTGAGATATAAAGCCGATTTCTTTCAAATATATTTCTGTTGGTGGCGGAGAATTTATTCTTTTAGCTTAACACCCTTCTCTGAGATGTACGAGCTCAGAGGTTATATAGTTGAAGTTATCAGCGATATATTCCCAATTTGGTAATGTGACATGCTGAGTGTTGCTGTAAATGATCATTGTGTTGATTATTGTGATAGGATCATTTATTTGATCGTCTATCTTGGTGATCATTGTGTTGATCATTTGTTGACCCAAAGCATGGCTTTTTGTATAAAGTATGTTTTTGTGGACGTGACTTCGTCGAACCTCACACCCCGGAAATGGTCAAAACAGGAAAGATGCGGCAAGGTTATGAGGGGTAGATCCCTTTAGGGTATGTACATTTCCTTCTGGATAGAGGTGGTATCATGGTATGGAGCCCAGATATTTAACCTATGTGGTTACTACGAATTTATTACTTTGTGGTTGTTGGCTATCGGAATCCCGTGAGAAAGGTCGTTTACGATCGGGGAATGGCGTGCTCGTGTCAGTAGTTACCCAGTTAGGGGTAACCCGGCCTTGTGTTGGCAGAGTTCCGGTTTTGTTCTCGGGGATGTCTTTCCAAAGGCATTCTCATGTGGCAATGGGAAGTTCCTTGGCCTGACCATTTGTTGGAAATCCAAAGAAACAATACGAAACTTGTACGGTATTAGTTGTAGAACCTATCATTCACTTATGGTGTCGCAACACTGTTTGGATGGTAGCTATAGTAGGCATAGTTCGAAATGTCTATGTTGGCTAAGATTTATATTCTACTTTCGAAATGAATTTCTTCTACACTATGCACTAGTAATAATATCAAACGTTATTTTAAATGCGTATCAAGCATCTTTGACTATCATAAGGAGAAATCTTCTCCGATTCTGCGTTTGCATTGTGTGTGTGTGTGCGGGAGGCCTTATGGTAGTCTCATTTTTAAAAGCATTGCGAATTGAAATAAAAATATCTCTCTATTTTGATTTTAAAGATAAATAAACTGTTTTGAGTTCTCACACCAGTCACATGACTGACTTGGAGTTTATTGTTTTCCTTCCTAAACTCTGGGTGCCTACCAATTTCCACACGGGCAGTCAAGAGTTAAGGTTTATCAGGATATTCTGGAGTTGCTGGAGGCAAGCTGGATGGCATGGCGTATTACTAGTTTATATAGTATTTCTTTTTCCGCTGCACTGTTTGTTGTTGTTGTTGTACACTCTGATGATATGATGTAATGAAATGTGATGTGATGTAATAACTGATATAGTTCTTTGTTTAAAGATTATTCATTTATCTATTATATGTTGTTCCGCTGCGAATTGTGAGATTCTGATGTTGTTCTGTTGTTTTCTATTCCGTTCTATTCTCCGTTCCGTTCTATGTTTTCAAAATGTTCTCTATTCTCTTTTCCCTCTATTTTAAAATTCTCTCTAATTTCTGTTTTCTTTCTTTTCTATTTCCTTCTTTCCTATCTTCTTATCTTTTTCTTTCTCTTTTCTACTTTTTCTTTTCTTAAAAACCCTCAGTGTTCGGTTTTTCGTCGTTCGATTACTCGGCAGTCGATAAAGTGAGTATCGATGTTGAATTTTCGAAAGACGAAGAATCGGGTCCTGACAATAATAAATATACAGTTCATAAGACTGTTTACAAACATTTGATTCTTCTTCATACAATAAATACCAGAGTTCACATACCAACAAATACCAATGCAACGGAATTAAATAGTGTAGTGGAACAAAATAATAGATAGTAATACTACAACCTTCGTATTCGTCCTCCAGAATAAAATCTTCAAATCCTGAAACTCTCGGACTGACCTGAGCGAATTTGAAAAGACAAAACACTCGAGTCAGAACTAAAAGATCTTATGTGAGTTAAATTAACAGAAATAAATATGAGTGTAGTAACTCAAGAGATGCTCGGGATTTACATCTCCTAATGATCCGTTAAACTATTTACTATGTAGTATATTGTGCTATTATAATAGTGTCTAATAGTAAAATAAACTTACCTTTTTCTTAGCATTAAGGGGTTACCCATATAGCCCTTAACACGTAATAGTCCCAATAGTCCATCCAATATCATAGTCCTTCCTGATCGGGAAACCACCAGAGGATACCACATGGGCTATGGGAGAAAACCAAACTCGTACAAGGCGCGATAGGGTAGGTGACACAGCACAACTAGGCAATGCCAGGTAGATATACCAATTACGCTTTCGGGTCGATGGTAACGCGTAGCGCGCAGCTACTGCCCACCTCGAGCCACACCCCCAAATAAAATCAAAAGTGGCCACCGAATCAATCCAAAAGTCAAAGTGTAATATCGAAGGGATGTGTCCGATCAAAGGTGCTACCTTATTAACCCGTCAATCGCTCATGTTTTAGCCACCTTATGCCAACTTACGGGAGTTAGGTCCACGTATTTACCTTACAGAAAACGCCGCCACCATCCTACTTCATTCTGGAATCTTCAACGCGTACACGGTTGTTAAAGGTGTTTTCGGAGTTGGCAGAGAGTATGACAACTTCCGATCCCGGTCTCATTAACAACCAAACGTTATTATAACACCGCGGTCTTTAAAAATAGTTTATACTTTCAAAACCAGAATATAATTATCCATTTCAAACCCCATAAATACGATATCTTTTCCCTTTCAAACCAAACTCATTTGATATTATTTTTATAAAAACCCAAATTAATATAATGTCATTTTATTTCAAATATATATTTCTTTTCCAAAATTATATTGTTTTCAAACTTATAATAATCGAAAACCAAACATTGAATTATAACTTTCAAACTATAATACTTCGAAAATTCATAGCTTTAAACCATAATTTCTAAAACTTAAATGGTTTGGATATTCAAACAGTATATAACATCATTAGTTTGGATTCAAAATTTCTTTATAAAATAAAATAATTTCCGCGACTTACAATTTATTTCATTTAAGATTAAGTCAAAATCCATAATTTTAAAATCGCTTTCAGTTTAAATAAACCACTTCAGTTTCAATATATTTCAAACTTTGAATATAAAACAATTGGAACTAAGGTTGGAAATTTTTATTTCACCAATTTAAAGTCCTATTATTTAGTTTGAAATAATAATTGCATAATAAACCCGTGATCTTTTAAGTAAAACTCAAATTACTTATAAAAGAAAATTTCCTTCAATTTTTATACTAGAAATATTCATTTAATTCACCTTGAATAGAATTCAGTTATAAATATCATACCTTTTTTTAAAATTTCAAGTTAATAAACTTTACATCAACTTATGAAGTTAACTTCTTAATTAAGCTCAATTCCAAATAAATTTTCCAATTTAACTCCCAATCTTAATTAATTTAAATCCTTTCAAATTTTATGTAATTTCAATATCTTAACATGTACTTAACCATATAATATAAAATAATCAAACTCCATCATTCAACTTATTTATTTTATTTAACCAATCCATACATAGCTTATCTTCAATACTTTAACTATAGATGTATATATAAAATAAGATTTTATATAATATCAAAATCTATATTTATTAACCGTATCCTATCCAAACCATAGAAAAATCATCTCAAAAAAAAAATTATATATATACCGCGGTGCCTGTATATAATTTTCTATCCTATGGTCAAGTGATACGGATATTTATCATTTCAATCCGCAATTTAAAAATAAATAAAATGCGGTTGTATATCGTTTCAAACTACAATCCCGAATGAATGAAATACATGATAACTTGCAGATTTTAAAATATAGTACACATCATCCATTCACCAAACATCAATCATCAATTATTAATTATAATCATCATCCAATTTAAACAAACATCAATATATAACAGGTGATAAATAACTGGTATCAATTTCAGTTTATACTCAAATAAGTTTAATAACTGTTAATTAGCAGTTTATATAATTTAACTGACAGTTAATATGCAATAATGAATTAAATAACGCGTAAATTAAATGAATGCAATTTAACTGAGAAATTGATGAAATATATACCAAACAGCTATAAATAAAATTTTAAACACATCAAAAATCAATTTAACAAACATAAGAAATTTTAGAAATCGTGAGTGGGTTAAAACACTCACCTTTTGAATTTAAATTGAATTTAAATCCAATTTAAACTCAAAAATTGGACAGTCTCCAAATTTGTCCAAACCAGCGTCAACAGATCCGGAATTTAAATACAATCCTAACAAAAGAAAAATCGCGTGAAATGGATAGCTTATGAGAAAGTTATTAAGATTAAACGAGTTGAAATCAAATTAAATTAAAAATAAAAACAAAATAACCTAACCCTACAGAACTTGCCACGTCAACTCTCCTATCTGCACGCGTTTTTGACCGAACTCCCAGGCCATCACGCAAAAATTTCGAACCCAATTACCTCCTTTGACTGCGGCTTTGACCTCGTTTTCTCCCCTCCACGCGCCGCCGTTGTCCATCCCGATCATCACCTCCATTCCCCCTTGACGAGCCGCTTCTAACCCTACCCACGCGGCCTGCCATCGTGGCCCCCAGAGCCGGCCGCCGCCCCCCATCTAAAACCCTAGTTAAATTATAGCTTCGAATCCAACCGTCGAAATCACAAACGAACCATACCGATCGACTTCCCTTGGTGCTCTCTACGATACCCAGAAGGGGTTTCTCGATCAGACTCCGTTTGATTCCGGCACGATGAAGGACTGAAAACAATTTGAAGTTCCCTGGACGAAAGATAGCTCCAATCGAAAAACGAACAGTACCAGCAGATTATGCTCTTCGAGAACTATGACATATAATTTTTGTGAATTTTTCCCGAGACTTTGAATTTTGACTTTTGATTTTGAATTGAAACTGGATCTAGGGTTTGCAGCCGTGGAAAGGAGGAGTTGAGGGGAATGAACGCCCCAAAGAAATGAAGATAGATGGAGGCTAGGGTTTATAATTGAGTTTATATAGGTAGGTCAGAGATTTGAATAGATGGATCGGATAAACAAACGTGCTAACGCTAATGTGGCCCAAAAAGCCCGTCCTGACCTCGGAACGAAATTGGGTAAACCCATATATCAAAATAGGTATTTTAAAATATTCTGAACGCAATGGAAAAAGTTTCACATCCAAATTTCATCGTATAAAGAAGTTGTGCTGAAATCAATATTTTTAAATTGATTTCAAATTGATTTCAATTAAATTGATTTCAATTAAATCGATTTCAAGGCGTTTCGCGTTCGTACGATCAAACGACAAGTCCGATCGCTACGAAACTTGAAACCCTATAATAATTCACTGTTACGGATCTGATGAAACTAGTTTCGTCGAAATCCAAGTCCGTGACCAAAATGGCTATTTTTATATTAATTAAATAAATTTACAATTTGTTGAATAAATCAAATTTTAAATTCCAATTCTAAAATTTATAAATTTTATCACCTTTATATTTCTCAACATTTACAATTGTTTTAAACAAAACTTCATGTCAATTTAGAGTTGATAAATCTATCAGTTGCAGTGTCAAATCTTCTATTTCATTATATTCAAAATTATAAATTAAGTTCCCAAAATTTCTATTAATTTAAATAGTCAATGATCATTCCATCTAAAATTTTTAAGTAGATGGATTCAAATGTTGGATTCAAAACTATTATTTTAATATTCTCGAATTTCAGTTAAATCTCTACTAACGTAATATTTAAACGTTAAATTTCATTTATTTTGTAATACTTAAATTAAATTAATAAATATTGCTTTCTATACTTTAATCTATATTAACAAAACATTAGATTTGGATTTGGTAGAAATTGATTTACCAAAGTTTACTTACACTTTACATAAATAAACAAACAATGTTAATTTGCCACCTATTAGCTCTTAATTATTTTTAAGTTCGTTACCTATCAATCCCGATTATAATTCCATCTATAATGCAAATTTAGTTAGCCTTAATGTTATTACATTAAATCTACATTCAGTTTCAATTAATATAGAAATAAATCCTAATTACTTACCATTTTATTCATTAATTAGATTACCTTCCAAATAAAATTTGATTCCTAAGTATTTGATTGGATTGCCATCTTTACTAAGTCCATTATTAATTAACTTCAAATTTTACAATTTCACTTCTTAAATCCACCATTTGCTATATTATAAATAAAATTTACATTGGTTACATTTTACATAAATGTATCATTCATTTACACTTATTACAAACTTATTTCCAATTCCAACTAACAATCTAAATAAATGAATAGTCAACCTACCATAAACATTACCGTTACCTTTTTGTCACATACAAAATCTTTTATTACAAAAATCAATTTTGGCATATATTTTCATATTACAAATTCAATTTACTTATGTTCAAATTATAGCCAAACTTGACTTTTAAATTATTTTATATAAAATTGGAATTTCATTAAGTTTATTAGTTATTACCCTTAATTGGCATTTATTACCTTGTATTCTCGTTATCATTTCATAGATATGATTCCCAATTATTGCTTAAATCTATACTCACATTGATTCATTCAAATTGCACTTATTATGTATTATTTCAACAACTTATTTATAACTTTGAATCTATTCCTAAATTTTCACATTTCTATTGTTATATTAATTGAATTCCATTCTATTTAATATTCTTATTAATATTTCACATTTCAATTAGTTAACACCTTACAATAGTTTACAAATAAAAAGGAATTGTACTAAATATTTTTTTTTAATTGATGAATTCAATACTTGCCTTTATTTACTTATTTCTAAATTTATATCAAAATGCAACAATTTCCACTATTACAATAAATTGCAATATATAACTTAATTTGTAAATTTTAATTACCCTTGATACATCTAATTTCAACATTCTCTTTCATATAAATAAATAAGATTTCTATTTCCTTCTAAATTGAAATAAAAATCCTATTAATTTAATTCATTTTAAACATCGAATTTACACGGGTCGTTGCACTCTCCTCCACTCAAAACTTTTCGTCCTCGAAAAGGAAAAGAAGGGAAAAGAAGAATTGAATAAACAATACATCCTATTCAAAATATTAACCTATAAACAATAATTTACAAAATTTATTACTTTAAATAAATATACCTATTTTATAATCATTATATCTTTTTATATTTAAATAAATAAAGTTTGGAAAAACATTTCAAAATAATTTCTAAGTCCAAACTTTTCGGAAAATTTTGGCAGAGTCTCCTTTGTACGCAGAGGCCCAGGAGAAAATAAAATATTAAATATACAAAATATCACATATAATACCAAAAATATTATATCCCAACACGGGAAAATATAAAAATAGCGCTATAAACCGTAATCTAAAACGTACCTATTTATCGGGCAATTTACGCTTAATTTATGGAACCAAAAGCAGTAGCAATTGCTTCCATAACCTGCATTTCACTTATAAAATCCAAAAGGGTTACAATTTATATAAAGTAAAATATTTAAGTGGTTCATATCACTAACAACAAATCAATACAACAGCCATCCATTTCAACAACAGCATACACAACAAATACAGAGTAACCATTCAATCAAACAACAAATAGTTGTTGGGGTTCAAAACTTTTAATTTATACGGAATGAAGAATAACTACTAGCATATTATTTACTCAACAGTCTTAGATAAATCTAAATAGGTTATTCACACATCCATACAAATCTAAAGTATCCTTACCCCAACAACCATAAATCAAACAACACAATTCAAATCAACTTTTCTTATTATTAATTTTATTTCATACATTAGTTGTTTAATTTCCTTTCTTTCATTCATTTCAGTGATTTTTTTTCATTTATATAATGGTTTATCTTTTTATTTTTGAAATTTTAGAAGTTGTGAGTGGGTTCAAACACTCACCTTTTGAATTTAAATCGAATTTAAATCCGATTTAAACCCAAAAATTCGACGGTCTCCAAATCTATCCAAACCAGCGTCAAAAGATCTAGAATTAAATTTCGATCCTAAAAAACAAATCGCACGTAAATTCGAAGTCGTATGAGAAAGTTATGATTATTTGAACATTGAAGTTAAAAAAAACGTACGCCACGTCAATGTATCATTTCTCACGTGCTCCTTCTACAGGAACCCTAACCACAGAAGGTCGCGCAAAACTTCCAACCGCCAACGTGTTTCTTCCTTTGACCAATTTTCGACGCTCCAACGTCCACCCTCGCCCACATCAGGGACCACCGCTGCAATCTCCATGTCAAGCCGCCCCTCAAGGAGACTCGCGACCCCCCCCCCCCCTTCGTCGCCAGAGGTGGCTCGCCGCCGCTCCATTTTACAGCCAAGCACGGCGAAAATGAACGACTTTAGGCCCAAGTAACCATGCCAATCTTCATGCCTCGACGCCCTCTACCCAATGCCACCACCCGATCGTCGTAAGGATAACGATCCACCGTAAAATCCAAAACCATAGTTTCGACGGCCAGGAATAAATGGCAAATTCTAAGCAACCGATAACTCCAATCGAAAAATGAATACCACCAGGGGATTACACTCATCGAGAGCATTAACATATATTTTTTGTAATTTTTCTGGAGACTTTAAATTTTTGACTTTGAATCTGATTTTTGAAATTTAAAAATGGATCTAGGGTTTGCATCCATTGGGAAGAAGAGGAGCTGGGGAAAAATGAATGCACAAACAAATGAGAATAGATGGAGGCTAGGGTTTATAACTGGATTTATATAGGTGTTGGGGGTGTTTCCACCAAGCCATTACATGGAGGGTACCACCGAACCAAACCTCTCCACTTCACTGCCGAACCTAGCCCCTCCACTTCATTGCCGAACCAAGCCTCTCCACTTCACTGCTGAACCAAGCCCCTCCACTTCATTGCCGAACCAAGCCTTCCTGCTTCACTGCCGAACCAAGGCCTCTCCAACACGTACCGGACCAATTCCCCTCTCCTCCATCACCGAACCGAATCCTCTCACTTCAGCACCGAACTAGCTCATCTCCGAGTCCTAGCAGGACCAACCACCACCGAACCAAACTCACCCCCAACCTACCACCGGTCCAAACAACATACCACTCTCCACCGAACCAAGACATTCTGAATCAACTTAGTCAGGCCAGATTGCATCAGCCCAGGCCCACCAGCAGCTATATACATCCAAGACCCCTGCCCCCAGCCTCACCCTATAAATAGAGGGGCAGGGGTACAACAATGGTAGACAAGTTTGAGAGCTCAGTCACGGATAGAACTTTCAAACAACTTTCAGTTACTTTTAATCAAAGCTTTGTACTTGTAATCTGAAGAGAAAAGGAGAATAACATATAAAGTGGACGTAGGCACATTCTGGCCGAACCACTATAAATCTGTGTGTCTTTTACAGTTTAGTCCATCTATTTTATATATTCGCATAAATCACCCAAATCGCTAAGAACCATATATAATCAACTAAATCATACGACTTGAAGGTGTTTACCCATTTTTTGTGCAAACATTTTTGGTGCTTTCACTGGGAAAGGAGCTCAAAGCTTCAGCTTCTCTCACTTAACCCTTTTCCTATCAGCATCGTTCATTGCTTGGAAAACATGCCTCCCGGACGGAAGAAAGATGCTAACAAAGGAAAGAACATCGCAACTAGCGATATCCCAGATCCAGTGATCAGAGATCAAGACAATCGTCCGGTTCCAACAGCAAATGGAAATCAGCCAAATCCGACAGCCCCTGCTACGGAACAACCAATTACACGGACGGATCTGGACAAGGTTGTGGCTGAAGTAACTAACCGCTTCGCATCTCAACAAGAAGACTTGGTCGACCAACTCATGTCACGCTTAAGGGATGATGAAGAATCTAACCGCAACACTGAATCATGGGGCTTGTCCCGGTCTGGAGGATTTTGGAGACGACAAAGGTCTCCCTTCTTCGAATAAGCTAACAGCAGAAACAGCTATGGTAGGAGCCGAGCCTGGACTCGGCCTGAATTCCGACCCGAGGAAACACTTGGAACCGAACCCAACAGGGGAGCTACCAGGCAGGGGTCGGATGTAGCTGAGCTCGCCCAACTACCTAACCATGGAAACGCCAATGGACGGGGCCGAGCTGGAGTCCAGCCCGAAGTTGGACCCGAGGAAGTACTAAGGACAGAACCCAGCAGGGGAAGATCAAGGTGAGGGCCAACTGTGGCTGACCCCAGCGTGCCCCCGGTAGACCAGAGGCAACCATTGGAGAATGTTAGGAGTGATAGACGATACCATCCCTACAGGTCATCTGGAAGGAATCAATCCCGTGGGGAAGAACCAAACTCATTTCTATCCGCTCCAAGTTCTAATGAAAGGATGGCGCGATTGTTCAGTGAGTGCGTCCGACGGGACCAAAGAGATAGAGGGATAGGCGCTAGGGTAACCAGCCCCTTCACCCGCAATATCGAAATCGCCATCACCCCCCGAGAATGGAAAATGCCAACAATGGAACCTTACAAGGGAACCTCTGACACCGTCGTACACTTATAGAGATACACACAGCATGTGCTCATGAGTGGAGCAACGGAGGGAGTGTTGTGTAAATGATTCCCACTATTTTTGGCAGATCTAGCTACCTCCTGGTTCTGCCATCTACCCCAAGGGTCCATCAGCTCAAGGGAAATGTTGAAAGAAAAGTTCATCAGCCAGTTCTGCATTCATGTGGAACAACCTAAGGACGCTTACTCTCTATCTAATATCAAACAAAAACCCGGAGAGACAGTGCAACAATATCTAACCCGATTCAACGCCGCAGCGGTCGCAGTCCAAGATGCCGATGAGAAACTAATCCTAATGGCCCTCTGCAGTGGTGTGCATCCGGACACTAAATTTGCTTGGAGATTAACGAAAGAAAAACCAGCTACCTTACCTGATTTCTTCCATGAAGCCGGGAAGTATATGAGGCTTGAAGACGCTGCCACTGAGAGGCAGTCAGGGCAACAAACTAAGGCAACTCCAGACAGGGTTCCCGTTGCAGCAAAAGACGTTCGAAGAAATGACTCCAAAGACAATGCTGGAGGCAGGAAGGGAGAAAAGCGTTTGTATAGGCCAGGACTGAGATTTAAGTCTTACACTCCTTTAAATGAAACAATCGAAAACATCTTCTTGGCCACCTAAGACGAAGTTAGATACAAGCGCCCCGCGCATAAGAAGGAATCAGATAATGCAATTAAGTCTAGAAAGTTCTGCCGCTTCCACGAATCTCATGGGCTTGACACCAATGAATGCCATCATCTCCGGGACTTGATTGAAGAACACATCAGAAGGAAGAGACTAGAGCGCTATGTGAAAGGTAAGGACAGAACTTCAACTCCTGCCAATGAGAACCCAGGGCTGCCCCTCCCGGAAGTAGGTGGAGGAAATCGCAACACCAGCGGCTCCAGTCAAGAGAAGATAGTGGTCCTTACCATATCAAGAGGACCACACATCGCCGACGGAAGCTGGGCAGAGATGGAGAGATACGGTAAGTCGCTTAAAAACAATGAAGGCTACGTTAATTCTGTTACAGAAGAGCGCCACTCGAAACGGAAAGAGAATGATGATATCACATTCAGTAGGCGTGATTTAGTGGGAAGGCAGTACCCTCACATGGATCCTATGGTCATCTCTGCCTGGTTCGGTCCAGCCAAGGTTTTTCGAATTCTAGTAGACACTAGAAGCTCAGTAAATATCCTATTCAAGCACGCTTTCGACAAAATGAAGCTGTCAATGAAGGATGTGTTTCCCTGCAGCAAACCGCTACATGGTTTCACCGGAGATGCGAAGATGCCCCTCGGGCAACTGGACCTCTTTGTCGAAATAGGAAGTCATCCCCGCTCCGTTGTGCGAAAACAAACATTTGTGCTAATAGAGAACCACTCAGCCTACAACGCCTTTTTGGGAAGACCAGCCTTGTCTGACTTCCAAATTTTCCTAGCCCCGTGGTGCCTGAAGATGAAATTTCCAACGGATAACAGAATAGGAGAAATAGAGGGAGATCAAGACGCCGCTCGAGATTGCTATGTGACTAAACTTCGCAATAACCGCAGGAAGGATAAAGGGAAGGATGCAGAGAATTCTCTCCGCAAGAAAAACTTGGAAGCATAGCAATTAAAGAAAGCCCCTCCTCTTCGATATACCAGCGATCCTTTTAACGAATTAGACCCCAGGGACAAGGAGGAGGAGGCCACCACTGAGCCTGCGGAGGCTATGGAATTTGTATCTATAGACAAACACGACCCAAGTAGACTGCTGAGAGTCGGGTCTCAGTTAAGAGCGGAATTGAAGGATCAACTCGTCGATTTTCTTCGCCACAAGATGGATGTATTTGCAAGGACGCACGCTGACATGACTGGGATCTCCACAGACGTAGCATGCCACATACTGAACATAGATCCAACCAAGGTGCCAGTAAAGCAGAAAAAGAGAAGCATGGGGGCAGAACGATCGGCAGCCCTCGAGGAAGAAGTAAAGAACCTACTTGCCAATAACTTCATAGGAGAAGCCATCTACCCAGAATGGATCGCCAACCCGGTACTGGTAAAGAAGGCTAATGGAAAGTGGCGAACATGCATCGACTTCTCCAACTTAAATGACGCTTTCCCAAAGGACTGCTTTGCACTCCCTCGAATCGATCAACTCGTGGACAGCACAGCCGGACACGAACTCTTATCCTTTATGGATGCATACTCAGGATATAACCAGATCCCTATGCACGCCCCCGATCAAGACCACACTAGTTTCATCACTGACCAGGGATTGTACTGCTACAGAGTAATGCCTTTTGGGCTCAAAAACCATTTCTTGAAATCTCTCTTCTGATTCAAAATCGTGGTGTAACGTGTATCCCCCTTTGTTCCGGTTATGGAATAGATGAAATAAATCAAAAAATGGATTTTTTTTTCAAGAATGAAATCTTATTGGAACTACCTTTTCGGAGTCCTGGAGAGGAAGATGCAGTTTGGGTTGACGTATTGTGCGACTTGTCAGACATATTGGGTCATATGGAATTTCCCCATTTTCTCCCCCGATCGAGATATCCTCTGTTTCGCCCAAGAAATATTGTATTGATTGAAGAATCAATCATGCGTAGCGTGAAGTTAAATTAGATTAATTTAGATTGAGGAGCAATATTCTTAATTAGAAGAATTACTTGGTGCTACGATCATTGGAGGAACAGTACCTAATCCTGAGGATGCCCCAGAATCTTTTCGATTACTCGTTCGAGAACTACGATCTTTGGCTCTGGAACTGAACAATTTCCTTGTATCTTAAAAGAATTTTCAGATTAATCGGAAGGAAGTTTTATCCGAATGAATCAGAATTTCTATTCTATGATCGACCGGTATAAACATCAACAACTTCGAATTGGATTAGGGCTTTTCTTTCTGTTACTTCGAAAGTCGCTGCTTTAGCTTCAACCACGCGAATTTTCGATATTCCTTTCTATTTCTCATCAAACGAATGGCATCTTCTTTTGTACGCCGGAGCTACTTATCAGCGCCTCGTCAACAAGATGTTTGCGGAACTAATAGGACGAACTATGGAGGTTTATGTGGATACATGCTGGTAAAATCAAGGAAAGCCAACAATCATATAAACCACCTGGACGAGATGTTCCAAGTACTTCGCCAATATGGAATGAAGTTGAATCCTCTAAAGTGCTCCTTCGGAGTATCGTCGGGAAAGTTCTTGGGATTCATCGTCCATGCCAGGGGGATTGAAGCAAACCCCGAACAAGTCCGGGCTTTGCAAGATATCAAGATACCATCCACTCGAAGGGAGATGCAAAGCCTAAACGGGAAGGTGGCCGCCCTAAGCAGGTTCATCTCTAAAGCAACCGACAAATGCATCCCTTTCTTCGAAGCTCTAAAGAAAGACAAAGGAAAGTTCGAATGGACTGACGAATGCTCGACAGCCTTACTTAACCTAATCGAACACCTTCAGAGACCACCATTACTCTCAACTCCAAATGAAGGCGAAGAACTATACATATACCTTGTTGTATCGTCCCATGCTTTAAGCGCCGCTTTGGTGAGAGAAGACAATCGCGCGTAGCGGCCCGTATACTTTTTAAGCAAGAGATTTACAGGGGCAGAAGCCAGATACCCTAAACTTGAAAAGCTAGCATGTTGTTTGCTAATCACGTCACGGTCCAATCTCATTCCATCAGAGTTTTAACCGATCAACCGCTAAGGCAGGTACTCCATCGCCCCGACACTTCTGGGCGACTGCTCAAATGGTGCATTGAACTGAGTCAATATGATATCACCTACCATCCTCGCACTGCCATCAAGGGACAAGCCATGGCCGATTTCATTGCCGAATTCACTACCAACGAAGGCAAAGATCGATCTGAAATAACAAAAATATCAAGTGGAATCTCTTTGTAGATGGAGCATCAAACGAACAAGGCTCGGGGGCAGGTATTTTGATAATCACCCCCAGGGGAAGGAAGCTGCACTATGCCCTAAGGTTGGAATTCGCTGCCACCAACAACGACGCAGAATACGAAGCAGTGATAGCCGGATTAGAACTTGCCCTAGAGATTGGAGTCGGTTCTTTATGTCTCCATAGTGATTCTCAACTTATCGTAAGTCAAATACTGGGAGAATTCCAAACTCGAGGAGAACGAATCACAACATATCTAAAGAAGACCAAGCTGCTACTCAATCAATTGGATCACTATTTAATCAAACACATTCCTCGAGGAGAGAATCAGGAGGCCGACGAACTGGCAAAGCAAGTTAGCATGAAGGACAGCACCACCTCCGGAACAATAACCATCTCAAAGCAACTAGCCCCGAGTTTCGAGCCAATGAATCTGATAGCTACAATCAAAGAAGAAACCTGGATGACTCCCATCCGGAAATACTTACAAGATGGCACGCTGCCCGACGGGCGTAACGAAGTCAAGAAAATCTTGAGGAAAGCTTCCCACTACACAATACGAGAAGGCATCCTCTATCTGCGCGGCTTCTCCAACCCCTTATTAAGGTGTGTCGCTGGAAGGGAAGCCAAGGAAGTCCTATCCAACATCCATCAAGGATGTTGCGGAGATCACACTGGAGGGCAGACTCTAGCAAAGAAAATACTCCGATATGGGTATTACTGGCCCACTTTAAACAAAGACGCCTTAGACTTCGTCAAAGATGTGACAGATGCCAGAAATTTGCTAAGATTCCTCGACTACCAACAAATGAGATTACTCAAATGACCAATCCTTGGCCCTGTGCGGTATGGGGAATTGACTTGATTGGCGAACTGCCGATGGGCCGAGGCGGAGCCAAATATGCTATAGTGGCGGTCGACTATTTCACCAAATGGGTGGAAGCGAAACCTTTAAATAAAATATCTTCGGCAAAAGTTATTAACTTCTTGATCAAAAATGTTCTATGCAGGTATGGGGTTCCGCTTAAAATCATATCGGACAATGGATTTCAATTTGACAGCGAGGAGTTCAAGCTTGAAAAGTCAAAGGGCGCTTGGGTGGATGAACTTCCTACGGCACTTTGGGCCAACCGCACGTCTTTCAGAACATCAACAGGGCATACTCCCTTCTCTTTGGCGTACGGATCGGAGGCCATGCTCCCAACTGAAACTGTAGTGCCCTCCCACCGTAGGAGCCACTACAACCCAGAAGAGAATGAAGAACTCCTACACATGTCTTTGGACCTAATTGAAGAAAGAAGAAATGATGCAGCACTTAAAGCAGCAGCTCAGAAGCAAAAGGTGGCAGCACGATACAACTCCAAAGTCAAGCACCGCAGCTTACAAGAAGGAGAGCTTGTCCTCAAACGGATCTTCCCGCGCCCCGGAGCGCTAGATCCAATCTGGGACGGACCCTATGTAATTCATAAAGATCTCCACAACGGAGCTTATATTTTGTCAACAGTGGACGGAGAGGTGTTCCAGAGGGCATGGAACATCCAACACCTTCGTCGATACTTTTCTTAACTTGTACTGCCCATATGAAGTGAATTAACAAAGAGAATCAGTGGACGTAGGCATTTTCGTGCCGAAGCACTTTAAAAATCTTGTCACTTTTTAACTTGTTCCTTTATATCTGGGCTGCTTGTTAAGCTTTATCCTTTTCTGTTGAACAAAATCCTGTGCAACGGCATCTCCATTCTGGACACTTCACGGCACAACCTCACATGGACAAGACCTAACAGATACTATACGAATCTATGCCCTCGTCAATGAGACACTTTTGCTCTAGCATCCCTCTGTTGCGGGTTAACTCATTGCTCGCGACGGCCCTCAAAGCCAACTGTAATGAGTCGATCATAAGCCACCGAGAAGGCCGACTATAGCCGAGGCAGCTCATTACGGCGTTCGGCTCGCCGGCGACTGTGAACCGATTATAAGCCCCAACATAAGGCGTGGCCAGCCAGGGGCAGTTCACAGTTGACGATCGGCACCCACGCTAGCCGGCCACGGTAAATCGAATAATACCCACGATTACGGGCCATAATGGCCCGGGTAGTTACTGTGCGCGATCTCGGCTCCGATGTGTCTTAAGTACGGCTGTGGTAAAAAGAAAACTCCCCGCAGAGGCGTAAGATGGGTGACGAATGTCTCCAAGACCCACAGCTAGGGAAAGTGACTACAAAACCCGTTTGCTACGAACTTAAGCACATCGAAGGCCTTCCGTGATTGGAAGTTTTACTATTTCTTATATTTCCATTTACTTTGTAAAACCTTTCCTCCTATCCTCTATAACGATCACTAAAGTACAGGACACAAAATAGGAGACACTCGCTAATGGGAATAAGAACTCACAGCTGGATGGCAGAACATTCAACTGCATTCCATATTCGATCACACAAGGCATTCAAAGCTACCGTCTACAGCAAAAACTTGAAGGGCGGTACTCTCTTCTCTTGTATACAAATTAGTAGCTCTGATATATTCACACATCATATTAACATTGCAAGACATGAAATTATATTTTATGCGAGAACTTGACATCAAAACACAATTGAATTACTAGCACATGCACAACTATATTTCTTATGCAACACATCAAAATAATGGCAGCATCCTAATATGACAGAATCAGCTTATGTTATAAAGTTACATGTTAAAAATAAAGTCGTTCGTTGTAATGACATAATTGCAACCTGAAAGTACATTAATGTTTTAGAACTAGTATATACAGGAATGTCAAGTAAAACCAAAAATGCCTGGGTCAAGTCAAAATAGTCGGCAGCATCATAACTTCATCTCTATCCTTCCAACCCCCCAAGATCTACTTGACAGAAGGATCAGGACTCCGAGCATGCTAACCAGAGGTCCCACCTGTCCAATTCAGGAGAAGAATCTATTAGACAAACGATAAGCAATCAAGTTAAGAAATGATTAAAAGGGAAGACTTACCAGCATCTGCTCCCTGATCATCATCCCCCAACACTTGGGGACCATACCCATCTACTAGCGATCTCGAGGCGGGTCCACGACGTTCCGGTCCTGGCTGAGCTGGGGGCACTACGGTGGACTCTCCTTCATCCTTGGATTTCTTCTTATCTGATCGAGTTTCCACTTTACGAGACATTTATCTGCAACACAAGAAAGTACATCGTTAGAGAAGGAGTACGGAAATATAAACAAACAAGTACATGCGGCCTGGAGTCTCATTCTCAATACGAAACATAAAAGTTTGAGGCTAAAGTCCATTCGGCCTCGCACTTCTCAAACTCCCAAGTCCATCCGGTAGTACAAGGTCGAAAGGCCATTCGGCACTCAAAATACCGAGCCCATTCGGTAGAGCAAGGCAAAAGGCCATACGGCGCTATACTGCTCAGCTAATTCGGCACTCAAGCACACTCGGTAGTTCAAGATTAAAACCCCATTCGGTAATCACCTGATTCGGCAATCTAACGTGATTCAGCAGTGAGTTTAATTCAGCAGGAGAGAATATGATTCGGCTATCAAGCTTGGTAGGGAATAACGAAGGCATAACACCCCTACTTATAGGCGAACGCAGGATGACCGGACCGGCTAGTTCGGCACATAGGACCGGATGAGAACACCCAAGCTAGAACAAAGCGCGACATCTACAAGCATATGCCCCACTTTGGGGGGCAAGTGTTGGGGGTGTTTCCATCGAGCCATTACATAGAGGGAACCACCGAACCAAACCTCTCCACTTCACTGCCGAACCATGCCCCTCCACTTCATTGCCGAACCAAGCCTCTCCACTTCACTGCCGAACCAAGCCCCTCCACTTCATTGCCGAACCAAGCCTTCCCGCTTCACTGCCGAACCAAGGCCTCTCCAGCACCTACCGGACCAATTCCCCTCTCCTCCATCACCGAACCGAATCCTCCCACTTCACCGCCGAACCAGCTCATCTCCAAGTCCTAGCCGGACCAACCACCACCGAACCAAACTCACTCCCAACCTACCACCGGTCCAAACAACATACCACTCTCCACCGAACCAAGATGTTCCGGATCAACTTAGTCAGGCCAGATTGCATCAGCCCAGGCCCTCCAGCAGCTATATACATCCAAGACCCCTGCCCCCAGCCTCACTCTATAAATAGAGGGGCAGGGGTACAACAATGGCAGACAAGTTTGAGAGCTCAGGCACGGATAGAACTTTCAAACAACTTTCAGTTACTTGTAATCAAAGCTTTGTACTTGTAATCTGAAGAGAAAAGGAGAATAACATATAAAGTGGACGTAGGCACATTCTGGCCGAACCACTATAAATCTGTGTGTCTTTTATAGTTTAGTCCATCTATTTTATATATTCGCATAAATCACCCAAATCGCAAAGAACCATATATAATCAACTAAATCATACGACTTGGAGGTGTTTGCCCATTTTTTTTTGCAAACAATAGGTAAGTTAGAAATAGAGTAGATGGATCTGATAAACAAACGTGCTGAACGATAATTGGCCCAAAAAGCCTGTTCTGACCCTGGAACGAAATTGGTTAAACCCATATATCAAAATAGGTGTCTAAAAATATTCTGAACGCGATGGAAAAAGTTTCACATCCAAATTCCATCGTATAAAGAAGTTATGCTGAAATCAATATTTTCAAATTGATTTCAATTAAATCGATTTCAAGGCGTTTTGCGTTTGTACGATCAAACGACAAGTCCGATCGCTACGAAACTTGAAACCCTACAATAATTCACTGTTACGGATCCGATGAAACTGGTTTCGTCGAAATCCGAGTTTGTGGAAAAATTGGCTATTTTTATATTAATTAAATAAATTAAAATTTTGAAAATAAATCCAATTTTTATTTTTCAGTTTTTAGAATTTCAAATTTTATCACTTATGATTCCTCAATCATTTACAAAGATTTTAAACAAATTTAGAAATGTAAATTTAGATGATTTATTTATAAATTTCAATATTTATTCTCAATTTCATTAAATTCAAAATTATAATTTAACTTTCTAATGATTCTATTAAATTAATGAGTCAATGATTATTCCATTCATATTTCCAATAGGAGGGTTTACCATTGGATTTAAGATTTTTACATAAATATTTTAAAATTTTTAACTTAATTTTTAATTTAACGTAATAATTAAAATTTGATTTCATTTATTTCAATAAGTCCAACTATTATAAATTATCAAATTAACTCACTATTAAAGATTCAAATTTAATAATTCATAACTTCATCATCTTGATTTACTTATTAATTCATAATTCTTTAAACCAATTCCCTTCTCAATTTTAAAGTAACTTAAATTACCAGTCATAGTATTTATTTCGATTTCTTAAAATAATCTATTTATTACGCTTGAATCCAATTTATTTAAATAAGTTTCCAAATTAAACGGATTAGATTCAATTCCAACCTTTTACTTACACTTAAGTTTAGGTTAAAATTAATTTATAACGTATTACTACCTTAGTTATTACTTTACCTACTTCTCGTATTAATTTCACAATTTAATCATAATTATTAAAGTAACGCTTAATAAATACGACCCTATAATTACTCACATTTAAACGAATGCTATTTCATTTCCCATTAGGGTAACATTTATTTATTATCACTTACTACCAATTCTAATTTCATTAACAATTAAGCAGGTAATTTAAAATATATGTTTACAAGCCATATGTTACAAATTAAAATGAATTAATCCCAACTCCTTATTATTGACTTAAATTAGCATTACTTACATGGCATTAACATTGTTACATAAAGTCCCTATACAATTGCAATTAATATTCTAATGAATACATTTACTCCTTTCCGTTATGTTATTAATTATCATCAAGGCATCTTTATTGGTAATGAGTGAATTTTCTAGTAACCCACTAATATAACCTTTAATATACTTGTATATTATTATCTTACCCTTTTATTTTCCATTATAAATATATGCACATATACAAATTAAGATTCTAAATCCAATTAATTTTTCCATCTAGGTTCCATTCCTTCACTTTATGCATAATTAGCATTTCCTATTCAATTTGTTACATCCACTTATATTCACTTTATGAATAAATTGGTATTCCATTTAATCCATAAATTACTAGCTTTAATTATTGCAATTTATTATCTAACATACAATTTGAATCTATTTTCTAATTTCCACTATTACAATTAATTGCAATATATAATTTAATTTGTAAATTTTAATTACCCTTGATAAATCAAATTTCAACATTCTCTTTCATATAAATAAATAATATTTCTATTTCTTTCTAAATTTAAATAAAAATCTTATTAATTTAATTCATTTTAAACATCGAATTTACACAGGTCATTACAAAATAGCTGTATTTTCGTACTGATATCGATTTTTGATCGGATGATTGTACCACCGATATCTATGTATCGATCTGTTCACCTCGTCATGCTGATCTCAGTGGTATATTTATTTTTGTACTTTAAGGTCCAATACGCGATGGAAGTGACAGAAACAGTACGTCGTATCGGTACCATAGATTATGACCGTTAGCTTTCCTTCCGTTTCAAATTTTAAAACGTGCAGCCCAAGCAATATAACAAATTGCTCTAATAATTTCCAGCTCAATCACTAGGTGACCGTTGCTATTACTTGGTTACTTTTTATGTATATTTGTCTCTACCTTTTCCTTTTTTATACTGTCATCCACTTCTCTACATGTTTCTTTACTTTCTTTTTTCTTCCTCCGCCTCACAAACTCCACCGAACCCAAGCTTGGCTTCACCTCACCTCTCGCTCTTCTAATCCACCTACCGTGCAGCCTCCGCTCCCTCACGTCAACCACCACCTGACACCACCCCTCCGCCCTTGAATTGCCGATCTTCACCCATTCAATTCCGTCACCCACAGCTTGACCGACCTGCCACCCTCTTCACCGCTTACTACCCCAGGGCCGAAGCTTCTATAGGTAAGTTATATATATATATATATATATATATATATATATTAGTATTCTATAGTAAGTATTATATATATAATACATAAATTTATTGAATTTATCTACGTTGATTTTATATATGAGTGTGTCGAACTGCATAGAGGTATAGGTTCGCATGTATATATGTTTGATCTGAAAGCACTTTCTTTTCTATGTTAAAGAAGTTACAAATTTTTTATATATGTCAGTATGTAGGTTTTTTTTAACAGGACAGATTATATATATTTGTTTGAACACTTACAATACAATTTTGTCTGTATATTTTCTATTTAAGCTATATAACTTTATATATATATACACATATTTATATAATTTTCTTGTTCGCATATACATCTATATGAGTATTATACAAAAACCGGTTTGTTGTATAGAGAAGCTTTATTGTTATGTTTAAAGTACATATAAGCTTGCTGACTCATCTTTTATACATATAAACAGTGGTATATATTAGCGCATATGGTTGTATATGGTGTTATAAGGTAACAGTTCTATTGTTTTATGTGTAAACCTTAAAGATATGTTTGTATAAAAGTTACATTGGTTATTTGTATATATTATGTTAGTAGTATATAATATTCCCTATGTATCTTTATAAACATATATTAATATATGTTAAAGTATATATGTTCACAGTTATATATATGTTGTTTATAAGTATTATTTTTGCTAGTGTGTGTGTGTGTATATATATATTGGTTACAGTATTTTATAAGTCTATAGTAATACATATACTTTGACGTGTTATAAATATATTGTAAAAGTCTATTTTGTTTATGCATATAGAAAAAAGTAATGTAAGTATACAGATAACAGTTTTATTTGATCTATGTTAGTGTATAAAATTTATAATAAAATAAGTGGTTGTTGTAAGTATGTAAATATGAACTATAGATCTACTTATTTTATAAATATAAATTTATATAAGTCACAGATATTATTATTTTATCTTAAATTTCATATGGTCTTAAGTATACTATATATAATATAATAAAAATGATTATATAGTTTCAGTTTATATCAAAAACTGAATTGATTTTGTCTATTCCTATCTATCAGCTCTATCCGTCGCATTCGTGCCCATCTTGATTCACTTTGAAATTCGTGTTTGGATTCACAATTCGCTCACATTCCCATCCATCTCTCTAGCCTTGAAAGGTGAACAATCACTCACGATTAACATTCTTATATGTAGTAAATTTGATTTCAATTGAAACGACAAGTGAAATATGCTGCAAATTTGAACTTTTATTTATTTAATTGTTATATATGATATGCTGTTATCTGTAACTATTCACCTATGGGATATGACACCATATCCTATTGTTTATATTATCTGTTATTTGTATTGATGATATATGCCTATTATGTTATTATTTATGTCTATCGTCACTCTACAAGTTCCTTGTTAGTATAGAATTCCCTATGGGTTGAAATGATACATACACGAATGATCTGTAGGATAAGCGAAAATCATTATGGATGGAAATGATAAACCAAGCGATTTTCAATGAATTGAATTTCGGATTGCGGGTTAAAAATTATATATACCCGCATATATATAAGTTAGGGATTGAAATGATAAATATCCGTATCATTTGACCATAGGATAGAAAATTATATACAGACACCGTTGGTCTATAAATAATTTGAAAATAATATCTATGGTTTTGGAAAGAAATGTATGGTTTTAATAAATATTTATTCTTAAAATATTATATATAAATTTTACTTTATTTATAGATTCAATAATAATATTTAATTTAATTAAGATTGATTGAATTAATATATAATATGTTTAAGAATTTATTAAAATTTGTATTTCAAAAATAGATTTTTTTTATAATAATTCGAATAAGTTAAGGTTGGGAAGATAAAATTGAATTTATTTGAAATTATATTTAATTAATAATTTTATTTAATTAAATCGATTTGAAGCTATTGAATTTGAAATTTAAAGATATGATTTTATAACTTGATTTTGATTTAGGTAATTTAATGAATATTTCATGTTTAAATAAATTGAAGGAAATATATAGAAAAATGTAATTTAAGGTTATTTAAATAATATTGAATTTGTTAAGTGAATGCTTCAAAACTAAATAATAATGAAGTTAAATCAAGATCTATATGAAATTGTTAAATTAGTTCGAAAACGTTGAATATTTATAGCTTTGAAATATATTGAAATTTAAATGGTTTATTTTGTGGTCCAAATATGTATTTGAAATCGATAAAATTTGAAATTATTTATCTTGAAACTGAATTGAATAGAAAATGATGAGTTGAGATTGAATAAAATTTGAATTTGGAATTCGATTTGATTTGAATCGATTTGTGAAATTTAAGGAAATTATAAATATTTTACTCTATAAATTATTTAAAATACACACACACGCTATTTTAACATAAAACTATTTTTAATATAAACTATTTTAATATACTAATTATTTTAATGTAAACTATTTTATTTTACAAACAATTTTATTTTGTTCTAAATTGTTTAAGTGTTGTAACTTTATAAGTGCTATAATTTGGAAATAGATATATTTGAATTGGAAATGATATTTTGGTTTTGAAGTATAAATTTTTTTGAAATGACCACGGTGTTATAATGACGTTTGGTTCCACGAATTCTTAGAGGATGGTTATTCCAAACATCCTTTGAGTTACTTGTATTTCAGTTGATATTTCACTTGAGTTGGATTTATTGATATAAGAATGTTAATCCTGACTCGAGTGTTTTGTGTTTTGCTTTACGCTTGGGTAAGACTGAGTGATACAGCATTTAAGACTCACCTTTGGAGTTTGGAGCTTCGCTTGGAGATCCAACTATCGATTCAGCTTTCATCTTTTCTAGTTGATTTGTTCAGAGATGTCATCAGTCTGTATTTGAGATATTCTGTTGTATTTTATTTCAAACTTTGTTATTGTAGTAGCTTCATGAACTACTATTTATTAATCTATTCTGCTGGATTCTGTTATAATACTCTGCGTCTGTGATAACTTTATTTACTGTTTATGCTGAGTTTTGCCAAATATAAATTAACAGTCTGATATTTTGAGCAATTCAAGTCCGACATGTGCGGATGCGAATAGTTGAAAATATCGGATCTTACAAGAGTATTGCTTTCACTATGTTGGTATAAAGGCGTCTTACATATCATTCTCAATTGTTGAATCTAAATTTCCAGTCATATTATTACGTGTATAACAAAATATCTAGCAAAAGAGTGCCAGTTGAGTTTACAATCATTAATCTATGTCTATCCTATTCGTGTTTAAAATGTTGAATCAAAATTAAAAAATGTCTATCAAAATATCCTATTGTCTGTAACACAAAAGCCTTAAAGTATGTGCAAAAGATTGTGTAAGATAACAAAATGAATTCTTTAATGCAAAAATAACATGCGACAACAAAATCAAAACATAATACATAAGATATATAACAGATATAAAAAAGATAAAAACATTTATCTTTTTCAGAAACTGTGAAAATCATATAATAAAACACAAACACATACCTAGATGATTTAGAAATACTCCATCTAAATCCTTCTTCCTTCAATTTCAACAAACGAGCTTCCATTTTTGGAAAAAGCACACCAGTCCACTTAGACGCATCTTCTCTTCGATTAGACATTCGCATCATAAGTTTAACCCGAATACCATCAAGAAATGAAGTGACAGGTAGACTTCTTTCATCCAAAATCCAAGAATTAAAACTTTCGGCTACATTAGACTTATTTTCATCGTATCTTTTTCCAGAAAAAATAAATCAGCCTAGTGATCATATGGCTTATCATTCAAATATTCAATAGCTTTCGCACCTCCAATTTCTTTATACTTTGACATAGCCTTTTCAAACTCATAACAATTAGAAACTGGAGCTCAATGTTCTAGTAAATGAGCGACCTGCAAACCTCTTCCACTTTTCACAATACTAGCAATATTATTTCACATATGATACAAACAATAAGAATGATAACTATTTGGAAAAATTTTAGGAATACTTAAAAGAAAACCCTAATGTCTATCACTTAAAAAAGTCAATGGCCTATCACAAGTAAGAGCATTCTTTAAGTGAGTCAAAAACAAACTCCAACACTCTTCATTTTCCTTAGGAACAAAAGTCATAGCCAAAGGAAAAAAAACCTGAAACAAAAAAAGCAAAATACATTCACTGTTAATCCACACAGCAACAATAAATTATAGTAGCACAACTATCTAACCCAAATTTATAAATATATATTACAGCAGCACAACTATCAATTCCAAATTTATAATAAAGAAGAAGATAACAAACTTACATTTTAAAAAAAGAAGAAGATAACAAACATACCTTGATTCCCATTTTTTGCAGTAGCTGCCATCAAAATACCACTTCGACCTTTCAAAAATGTTGCATCCAAAAACACAATAGGACGACAATAACAAAATCCAAAGATACATGCCTCATAACAAACAAAAACTCTCTCAAACTGATTAGTATCCAGATCCACTTCCATACTTGAGTAACTATTTGGATTGTTTCTTTCCATCACCGTCAAATACCAAACCAAATCATTATAAAATTTCTTTTCATCACCCTAAATATCATTCATAGCCATTTTCTTACCCTTATAAGAAAAATAATAGCTCAAATCCACATCATAATCTCTTCTAAAACATTTCATAATATCTTTCGTTTTCCTTTTTAGCTCATCACGAATTTGATTAACAATTAAACTTCCTACAAGATCACTATTAATAGTTAGACTACTATTTGATTGAAATCCACCACCACGAGAATGACTTAAATGAATATTTTTAACAAACAATTGGTCCAATTGCTTCAATTTGCAGGAAGCATAAATCCTGAAAGGACAACCATCTACAGCACATCGAACTGTCAATCGTTCCTTACAATTCTTAACATACTGTACTTTAAACCCATTCTTCAAACAATAAGCACTAACTGTTCGATGAAATCCAAGAGCAGAATCAAATTTTTGACCTACCTAGTAAAAAATTAAAAATTTGAATTCCTCTTCATGAGCTCATGTAAATCCCTTTCTTGTGTAAACCCAGAATGTAAATCATCAGCACACTCTAACATATTGCTACTTGATTCTCCAAAAAAAAGTGAACAAGATTTGCTACTTTCACCAACAACAGTATCTATGGAATTATTCTTCATCCTTAAGAAAAAAACCAAATATTCTTCCTTTTTATACCAAGATAAGCATAATACGGCTTGAAGATCATTATTTGTCTCAACAAAGGTGGTCTTTAATTCTCGAATATAAAAAACATCGAAGCATAATGGAGTAAAATTATTCCACTCCTCACAAATCTTATTCCTAACATAAGAAATAGAAGCATCCAATCCAATGAGCACTAAGAGAATTCTTATTGAAATCAAACACAACCATAACAGATGAATAACACCTGCAATTAAAGATGTAAACAAATAAATATGAGTATGAAAATGTTTGAAAACATCTAATCTAATTACATCACATAACAAATGTTTGAAAACATTTTTATACTGCTTTTAACAAAAACAGAAATTCATTAAAAAAATTGACGAGGAAGCGAGAACAATGGACTAAAAACATAACAAATTGAGGAATTATTATCGCAACCAAACAAAACGGATACTTAAAAAACAAAAAAACAATACCTTTCATCACCATAATCCCTTAATTGATATCTTAAACATTGATTTTCGGAGCCCATTATCAAATTAGAAAGATCGCCTGATCAATTTAAGAAATTCGCAAATCGCCTTATCAACACAGAAAAATCACCTTTTGCAGATTTGGAGATCGGGAGAAATTGTGTTTTTCCGGTTTGTATATTAGGAGAAAATCATAGATTAGGAGATTAGAAAAATTGCCTTTTGCACCTGAGACGATTTAATTTGAAAAAACTGGTCGGATGAATGTTTTTTCCCTGCAAAATAATTCATTCGAAAGTGTGTTCTAGAAAATTAATGGATCTGACTTAGAGGCCCTTACCACTAATTTCCACAAAATTTTAGTTATAAAATTGTTAATAGAATATTATGTTGATTGAATAGTAAATGAGACAGATTAAATAAATTTTGTTTTAAAAGAAACCTTTTTGTATTAAATATTAATAAATTGAAATTTAATCAATTTAATGAAATATCTTGAATTTAAAATAAATGATTGAATTTTAATTAATTTAAATTGAAATTTATAGGGTTTTAAATTCATTGTTTATTTTGTATTTCAATCTAGTTTCTTTCTGGTTGTTTTATTCTCCTACCTCCTTCCTTTTCGGGACGAAAAATTTTGAGTGGGGGAGAGTGTAACGATCCATAAATTTTAGTGGTTTTATTTATTTAATTAATTGGAAATTTGTGAAAATTTTAAACATTTGAATCTGAAAATAAAATTTTGATATTTGGAATACGTCTAATTAAACATAGCAAATGGTAAATTTTCATCCGATAACATTGAAGTCCATTTGTCTTGTGTAATTTTATTTTAATCCAATCAGTTAATAATTGATAATAATAAAATATTTTTCAAACCTTAATATTTTCTATAGAAAATTTGTAAATCATCTTTTCAGTGAGATACCATATTTCATTTCTCCAAATTTTGACTGTTATTGCTCCATTTATTTTATTTCTAGCAAATTTGCAGCATTTTCGGTACCGATTATCGATTTTTGATCGGATGGTCATACCACTGATATTTATATACCGTTTTGATTGTCTCGTCATGATGATCTCTATGGTATATTCGTTTGTGTGTTTCAGAAATTCGGAAGACGGCAAAACCTACGAAACGATTTCGTATCGGTTCCGTATTCAAACTTTTGTATCCTTTGCCTTTTCAGTCACAACTGTGTAATACCATCAGCCTTCGGCTTTTATTTTATCCACCAATTCAAACTATTGGCTTTCGCTTTTCCATATGATTTCATTGTTTTCTAGTCGCTAATTCATTCATATCTCTTCGGTTCAAATTCAGGTTCTCCTTGCTCTTTGAAAGAAAGAAAATAAAAGAATAAAAACAAAATTCCTGTAGCTTTCTTCTCCTCTTCCTCTCATTCCTTTTTTCTCTCTCCTCCTTTTGTCCTTCTTTCTCCCCACTGCCTCAACAGTCGTTCTCCCTACTCCACCCAGCCTCTTCAAAGAACCACTTCCTCCTCTTATTCGACCTCCTTGTGCCTTGACAGCCTAGCCAAGACCTACTTTCTCTTCCTGTTCCTCTACACGCAAGTGCCTCCACTAGCAATCGTACACCCTCCACCGAAGTCGCATCCATCTCCGGCCGATGCAGCAGCTCCTCAACAGCCGTGCTCGGCCTCGTCGACTACCTCTTAGCTTGCGTGTTTTAGTCAAGGTACTATATATAATTTTAGTTCATACAGATATATGTTAGTGATGTCAGTTTGTGTCCTATATATATAGTTAGCTATAAACGTATTTATAGGTTTATATATGTATAAATTTATATAGGTGTTTATTTCACATTATTTATATATTTGTGCTGTCATGGTTAAATATATAAGTTAAGTGAAATTTTAGTTTATATGAACTGCAAACTGTGTGTATGTAAATATATTATATAAAATTTTATAATATGTTTAATGGAATATTTCAAGTTGTGCACAACCTATTGATTGTATATTGTATATATAGTTTGCATTCTGTTATATATAATATGTTGCGTACGTATATAAAAGCTTACGTATATATTTACTTTCCAAACCTTATTAACTGTTTCCTATTATATGTTTATATTTAAATGTGAATATATATTGTATGCATAAAGTCTATATGTTGCATTGATATTTTGAAACGTATAATCTACACGTATATATAGCTTATATATGCGTATATATAAGGCAGGGATATGATTTGCTTTGCCTGTAGCTTTTGTATTGCATTATATATATAATGTATGTCTGGATATATTATAGTTTGTATAAAGATTTGTTTACTGTTAGTTTAAGTGATGATACATATATGTTTGTTGTATATAATAGTGTATAAGTTTATTTACTTATATAATTGCTTATATATATTTTACAGTTTATTCTATATCTTTAGAAAATGTATTTTTGTTCAAATTTCTTTTACAGTTAGTTTACTATATATACACAACCGGCTGTCGTGTAAGTTTCATCTATAAGAATATATAGTTACCGCATAAAGTGTTTCTATATGTATATTACATTATAAAGCAGTTATATATGTTGTCTATGAATGTTCTTAGGATAGTTGCGTACTATTCGTGTATATAAGTTAAAAGAATATAGGCATAACCTTTTTGTCAATATATGTGGCTATATAAGTTTATATATTGTTTGCTATGGGTACAAATTATAGTATAGACTTTTGCATCCTTCTATAGATTTAAATTATAAGTTTATATAAATTATATATATATATATTGATCTGTTATGAATTTTACTGTATGTATATATATATATATATTTATATTATGGGTATGTCACTGTTTGTTTAAAGCTGTGTATGTATATATAAGTTTATATTAGTTTAATAATACACTAGTTTATATATATATATTAGTTTTATATAAGTAATGATATGGTATATATAAGTAATTATCTCAACATATATTCTGTATATTTATATATATATTTGACTTTAATATATGAGTTTAAGTTAAACAAGGATTTTGAAATGAATATATATATATATATATATATATATATATATATATTTATTTATTTAAATTTAAAAATAGATTTGAATTTAAATATGATTTTATATATGTACATAATTATATATATGAGTTCACTTATACCTTGATCTTCATCAGTCTAGTTTGATTCGATTTCGTCAATCCCGAGCTAGCATTTCTGCTCATTAAGTTTGTGTTCAATCGTGCTTCGCTTTGAAATTCATGCCTGGATTCATAGCTCATTTCACCGTCAAATCCTCTCTAGCTTCGAATGGCGAGCAATCACTCACGATTAATGTTCTTATATTTATTAATTTTGATTTCAATTGAAACAAAAATTGAAATATGCTACTGTTAGTTATTTATATGTTTCACCTGTGACATCTAACACCATTATCTGTTATTTATATTGATGATATATGCCTGTTACATTATTATCATATCTGCTATCACTTCGCAAGTTCCCTATTAGTATAGAATTCATTATGGGTTGAAATGATACAAACCCGAACGATCTGTAGAGTAGGAGAAAATTGTTATGGGTTGAAATAATAAACCCAAGCGATTTTCATTAAATTGAATTTGGGATTACGGGTTGAAATGATATATACCCGTATATATTTAAATTGCGGATTAAAATGATAAATATTCGTATCAGTTGACCATAAGATAGAAAATTATATACAGACACAGTTGGTGTGTATATATATATATATATATATATATATATTGAAATGATTTCTATGGTTTTAGAAAGAAATATACGGTTTTGTTTAAATATTTGAAATTGTATATGATTAAGAATTTTATTTAATTAAATCGATTTGGAACTTATGGAATTTGAAATTTTAAAAGGATATGATCTTATAACTTGATTTTGGTTTAAGGTGATTTAAATGAATATATCAAGTTTAAATAAATTGAAGGAATATTCAGTTATTTGGAATTTGAAGTTTTATTTGAATGATTAAAAAATATTTCAAAATAAATAATAGTAAAGTGAATTTGATATATATATATATATATATATATATATGGAACTATCAAATCTAATTTTGAAATGTTTGAATATTTAAAGCTTTCAAAATATTGAAATTGAAATGGTTTATTTTGGGGTTCAAATCTGTTATTGAAATCGGTATAATTTGGAATAGTTTATTGAGAAATCGAATTGAATTGAAATTGATGATTCAAGATTTGATTAAATTGAATTTTGGAATTCGAGTTGATTTGGAACCAATTTGTGAAATTTGAGGAAACCATTATATTATATAAGTATTTTTAAATTATATTTAAACTATTTTGTATTTTACGTTATAAATTATTTTAATATAAACTATTTTAATATAAATCATTTTTAATATAAACTAATTTAATATACTAATTATTTTAATATAAACTATTTTAACTTATAACTATTTTATATTAATTATTTTACTTTATAAACTATTTTATCATATATACTATTTTAATATCTAAACCGGTTAAGTGGGAAGTGTTATGGTTTTAGAAGCATTATAATTTCGAAAGTGTTATAACTCTGTAGCGCTATGATTTTGAAAATGGATATATTTGAAATGGAAATGATATCGTATTTGGTTTTGAAATGGAAATGATATCGTATGGATATGGTTTTGAAATGGCAATGATATTTTGGTTTTGAAGTATAAACTATTTTGAAATGACCGAGATGTTATAACAACATTTGGTTGTTAAAGAGACCGGAACATACTCTCTGTGTGATAACCCGGATTTTTGGATATCTGTTAATTAGTAATTAACAAGATCAAATTTATTAAATACTGATTTGTAAGCTGAACAAATAAAATTCGGATAATTATATATATATATGATTTTATTAGTACATAATTGGTTTTATATATCATTTTCTTTAAAGAATTTTATAAATAAAAATTAAGAAAATGTATTAAATAAATAGAAATTTAATATAAAATTTTACAAAAATATTTAAAAATATAATTAACACATGCGTAAAACAAATGTAAGTTAATTAACATGCAAATGACAAATGTAAGCTATTTAAACAAGTGTCACAATTTTCTTTTATTTTCTTTTATTTTAAATCATAAATTAAAGCTATAAATATATCTACACTCCTCTCTTTCATTTCTTTCCTATCCTCATTATTCAAAACAAAGGAAATCAAAAGCCTATAAACATACTAAAATCAGATAAAATTAAAAGCCTGTAAACATATTTAAAACCAGAAATAAAATATAGAACAATAATCCGCTTTTACAAATCCCAGTTTAAAACAAGATTTCATCTTCAAAACTAAATCAAGCAAGATCATTTCATCATCTAATTAGCTTCAGATCAAAAGCATTATCCAGTTTCAAAAGAATTCAAGCATTTTCAAGTTCCAGTTTTCAAGCTTTCAAAAATCACAGCATACCCAGTTTCAAACTTCTCTGATTATTCATTTGAAAGGTGAGTAAAATGACTATACCTGTTTCAATCTATTGCATGTGAATTTCCTGGAATGTATGGTATGAATTACGCTTTGCATGTTCGTATGCCTGTGATTTCTGTATATATATAAGTGATATAAGAGTGCATGTCTAAGAACAAGAAAATTTGCTCTGTTCTTTTTTTATAGGCTTCAACCTTTTCAAAAATCATGATCTCATCCTCTAATACCTTTTAGACTTTGTTGTTCAAACAAAAGTTATTTAAATTTGTAAGATTTAAATTTTAAACATCCAAACTCCGAAGGTGAGTCTCAAATGCTGAATCACTCAGTCTGACCCGAGCGTAAAGCAAAACACAAAACACTCGAGTCAGGATTAACATTCTTATATCAATAAATCCAACTCAAGTGAAATATCAACCGAAATACAATTAACTTAAAGGATGTTTGGGATACCCATCCGCTAAGGATCCATGGAACTATTACTATGTAGAAATATACGCTATTAACAAGAAAACATCATTATAACACCATGGTCATTTCAAATTAATTTATACTTCAAAACCAAATATTATTTCCATTTCAAATATATCTATTTCCAAATTATAGCACTTTCAAAACTAAATTGATAAATTCATATATATCTTATTTTAACTTTATTATTATTTAGTTTGAAATATTCACTTAATAAACCCATTATCATTTAAATAACCCTAAATTACATTAAACTAAACATTTCCTTCGATCTATTTAAACGTAAAATATCCATTAAATTACTTAAATCAAAATCCAGTTAAAAATCATATTTTTAAATTTTAATTCAATATTTTGTAATTGGTTAAATTAAATCAAATTCTTATTTAAATACAATTTCAAATAAATTCGAATTTTTCTTTCCAATCTTAACTTATAGAATCATTATAAAATCTGTTTTACATAAAATCTTAAATAAATACTTAAACATATTGTATTTTACTTAAATCAAACTTTACAAAATTTAAAGCTTATTATTAAATTTATTTTATAGTAGACTTATTCATATACATAATAATTTAAAATTTAGATAAAACCATATTTATTTCCTTTCAAAACCATAGAAATCATTTTCAAAATATTTATATATAGACCAACGGTGTTTGTATATTATTATTTTCTATCCTCATGTGATACAGATGTTTATCATTTCAATACGGAATTTATAATATATACGGGTATATATCATTTAAACCCGCAATCCCAAATTCAAATCATTGAAAATCTCTTGGGTTTATCATTTCAGCCCATAATGATTTTACCTTATTCTACGGATCATTCGAGTATGTATCATTTCAACCCATATGAAATTCTATACTAACAGGGAACTTGCAGAGTGATAACAGATATTATAATAATAGAACATGCATATATCATCAAGAACAATATAATATAAGCAACAGGATATGGTGTTATATCCCACAGGTGAACAGTTACAAATAATGGCATATATAACAATTTAAATAACTACAGCAGCATATTTCAATTGTAATTTCAATTGAAATCAAATTTAATAAATACAAGAACATTATTCGTGAGTGGTTGCTCACCTTTCGAGGCTAGAGAATACAGAAATTGACACGGATACGTACACTGATACAGACTTTGAAATTAAATTGTGAATTCAAGCAAAGAAAATTCGGTACGAATTCAACGATCAAAGCTGATTGGCATGAATTGGCGAACATATCTGATAATATGAATAGACGAAATAATCAAAAATGGGTCGATGAAAATAATTGGCATAAGTGAATATATATACAACTATATATACCGTATATAAAATTATATACATCTTATAAGTTAAATAAGCAAATAATTATAATCTTTAAAACAACTTTATACATATAATATATATACTAACACTTTTGTACTAAACTTATATAACTAGTATATATATTCTCAAATAGACAAACAAATGTTTAAACCTTAATATAAAAACTATTATATATGCAGATTCACCATCAAATTGTTATATCGAGATACATACAGCATAAACAAACTGATATATATATATATATATATACTAACTGTTACAAAATCCTAAGAAAACTTGCCATATAAATATATATATACACATTAACATAAGCTGCGGCTATTATAAAATCAAAACATATTATATACTTGAACAATAAACAAATTATGTACTTATATGTATGTGTCATAACTAAATTAATACTTTATTAATATATATACACACACACACTTAAAATAAATATAATTACAACGTATACCGTTATTCTTAAAACCCATTACCATTAGAATTATATTATAGCTACTAAGCAAAATGAAACCAATGTATAATATTGTACACGCAACATATATATGAATATGCTAGATATATATATTATATAATGGACTCACACAAGCAACACATTTATACAAAATACATACTACCGAAACGTTTGGCTTGGAAAATATATATAATACTGTCACTTTATATTAGAAGAACTGACAAACTCATATACAAAACAGTAAATTCCCGTGCTCAACAGCATGTAACGCACTAAAAATATATGAAGTAGCAGTGCCCATTTAAACTAATATATAATATACGTCATACCTTATAAATTATAAACTGTATAACTTTTATAACTTAATAACTTTATAAACTATATATACATATATATACTACCGAAAAAAATAACACATGCATATATCTATATACATATATCCAGTTAAAAGAAGAAAGAATTTTTTTTTAGCAAACATATGTATACATCTGTACCGATACATTGTATAAAATGTATATGGTGTAATATAAATTTTAAACAAAAGAAACCAAGGCTTTACTACTACATTGATTGATTCAGACATATATATATATATATATATATATATATATATATATAAATTAAATACACATACCCATGCATACAAATGGAAGGGTGAGCAAAAGAGAAGGGAGGAGACATTGGCTACGCAAGGTGAGGAGGGTTGTCTGTTGCGTTGACATGAGCGTGCTGAGGCCGAGCTAGGCTTGCTCCGATGATGGGAAAGCTTGGTTACCTAGGTGAGGTTGACGTGGGGAGAGGCTCGAAGATTGGGTGGCTGGAGTTTTTTTTTATGGAGGCGCAGATCAAGTAGGCAAGGGATCGGTGGATCTGCTAATGGCAGAGATTGCTGATTTGTGGGAGAGGAAGCAAGGTTACCGATTTTACAAATATAGGCAGGCTCAAATTAATAATATTTTTATAGAACGAATCAAAACGAAGTAGAGGAGAAAAAAGAAAATAAACATACCAAAAATAAATACAAAGCAGTGGGTATGGGAAAGATGAAGCACAAGATTCCAGGTAATAATAAAGAAAATGACCGTTCAAAATTCAACCGTTGGGCAATTGAATTGGCAAATCAAAACGTACCGATACGGTGAACCGTTGCTCGGTGTCGTCATGTACCGGAATTCAAAGCATAGAATTGAATATACCGTAGAGATCAGCACGAAGAGACGGTCAAAGCTATATACAAATATTAGTGGTACGATTATCCTATCAAAAGTCGATAATCTGTACCGATGTACATTGCTATTCCGTACGGAAAAATCCAAACAGAGCTAAAAACATCCAATTTTCACGAAACGAATTTTGCATTCTAATTCAGAATGCTCTAAATAAATTTTCTCATGTTGACTTATTTAGGTTTCGAAAAACTTTTAAATTCAACTGTTATTAATTGATTTAAATTGAAATAAAATAAACTTCAATATTATAAGATGAAAATTTACCGGTTGCTATGTTAAAATAGACGTATTTCAAATATTAAATTTTTATTTTTAAATTTTAGTGTTTAAAATTTCATGAAATTTCAATTAATTTAATAACTAAAATCACTAAAAAAATTGGGTCGTTACAAGCACAAAAATGGCAAATGAAATGAAAGTCGTTCCTATAAGACATTAGGCGAAGCCAAGCATCACAGAAGGAAACCAAGTATTGGTCCTGACTCGGGCCCAACGAGAAGTGGTCCAAGGGATCAAGGTCATGAAACAAAGAAAAATTGGGAATAGCCCTCAATTGAGCCCACGCTTCAACAAATTGAAGGAAACACTTAGATGACCCCTTTAAGAAGTTCCTTTTAAACGGAACCTTATGTAACGTCCCAAAAATATAAACACTTTGTGCTCAAATATAGGGATTATTTAATTATTTGGATAGTGAATTTAATATTAATTAAATGGATTTAATAGAATGATGAAACTCCTTCTAATTAACATATTATGGTGGTAAATTCATTTTTGAACTTGGTTTATAAAAATAAGTAATTCGGAGAGAAATCGCAAATGTGACCGAAAATCGTTTTTTGGATTTTCGACATGTCATCGACCAAAAGTTGTCGAAATGTATTGTGTACACTACAGTATATGTGTACACATTTATATAAATAACATGTACTTCATTAACAATATGATTTGATTTTAACTCGGTTTAAAAATACACTTAAGATAATACAGTAGGTTTTGACTTATCTTTTGAAATTAAAATTTACAAAATTCGAGAACCAAGGCAAAGCACATTAGTATTTGAAATGAGTTGATGGTGGAGTGGGAATATGGACTTGCATATGGAATGGGGTAGTGGAGGTGATGATGTGGCATGTTTTGAATGGATGGTAGTTGATCTTTTAATTAAAGGTCGTTTTGGTAATTTAGCCTTTTCCATTTTCTATAAAAAAAGGCTCTATTTCCTTACTACCTTCTTTATTCCATTCATTTTTACTTTAATTTTTTTATCTCCTTCCTTACAAGCTTCTACTTTCTCCTTCCATGGCTTCTCAAATTAAATATTGTTCCTTTTCCTTTAAAACACTTAAACTAGCTCTTAAACCACTTATCCTCGTCTTTATCATCACTTACCTTCAAAACGAGAATCAAAGATCCTATTTTTAGCCTTAGTCGAGCCCTCTAGTAGTCATGGCCAAGTGGAATTAAACTCCTTAGTTCTAAAAGTTAAGTTTTGGTAGATGGATGCTAGGTCCGTTAGCCGATTGAAGGGTTGTGGTAGCTTAGGTTTCGTTTGAGCTTGTTTCGATGAGTCAAGCTCACTTTAAAAACTAAGTTTTAATATTCACAATTTTTTAAATAATCTTAGTTAATTGCTTGTGTTATTAAGTATTGGTTTGGTTCTCACTTGAAAGCGGATGACAAATAGGATGTTTGTAGTGAACTTGAAATGAAGTCGAAGTGTTTGTAGTGAATAGGTCGCTGCAACACACTTCGAAAAGCATAAGTTGTAAAGTGACAATTTTTACCTTGCCTTTACAATGTTATTTACATTTGAGTATATATGCTTATGTTTATGATATATTTGGATGCATATATGACATGTAAAATGTTTTATGTAAGTGTTCGTATAGCGACTATCGCTATATCGACACTTTGAAAATATCATCTCTTTTGAAAATCTTTTTGTAGATCTCATGCTTGGGTTTTCAAAAAAAATATTGGTTATGTTTTGACACTTCTAAAAATGTTGTTTGAACCATATTTTAAAACAATTTTGATTTACAAAACGAGTTTAGAAGTTATGGTCCATAAAGTGATAAACTCTATGGATGCGGTATGGAGATAGTAATAATAACTTTTTTTAATTAATCATTTTAATAATGATGTTTAAAATTAATTAATCATTTTTATAATGATGTTTAAGGTTAATTAATCATTTTTATAATGATGTTTAAGGTTAATTAATCATTTTGACAACGATGTTGTAAAATTAATTAACCATTTAAATAATGATCTTCTAAAATCAATTAACCATTTTAATAGCAATGTTTAAAATTTATTAATCATTTTAATAATGATATTTAAGGTTAATTAGTCATTTTAATAATGATCTTTAAAATTAACTGATCATTTTTAATAATGATGTTTAGGGTTAATTTGTAACAACCCGCATATTTATCAATTGTATATTTAAATATTTTATTTAAATATTTCATCGTTCGTCGGATTTTCGTCCGAAAACCTACTTTTTGCAAACAGTCGAATTAGGACTCGAGACCACCCCCATTGAGTTTAAAATGTCGTTTGCGACCTTTTTGAGTATAAGCTTCGATATGTTTGGAGATAGTTGATTTTTGCTACTTTTTCCCGCTTATGACTTTGATTTGGACTGCACCCTTATTAGCTCAGCCCAACCCCCTTCTCTTCATAACTTCTCCTCTTTGCTTAAACACTCAAGCTTTAGCAACAATGGTGGAAGAGAATGGGAAATAGAAATTCCTAAGCCCTAGCTTGCTTTGCAAATCCAACTTCTAGCTCCAAATTCAAGAGAACTCATTGGTAAGCATCTCCTTCATCTTCTCCAACTCTTTCTCCATTCAATTTCAGAAATTTCCTAAACCTAATTTAGGAAATGTTTCTCCTTTAAGCTTAGATTCAAGCTTGTTGGGTTGGAATTGAAGAGTGATTGTTCTTACCATTGCTCTATAGCTTCTTCTTCAATCGTTTGGGTTCAAATGTGAGATTTTTATCTCACATCTTTGTCTATAATTATCTTCGATTGTTAGGTATGAATTCCTAACACTTATTCATGTGCAATTGATTTTGGTTTGGATTGATTTCGTGTATATTCCAATTTTTGGTGTTTTGGTCTAATTTATGAAAATCCTATTATGGATATTTGGACATTGATATTTGAGGCGTATCAAAGAGCCGTTTAGGCTGGGTTGTCGTTCGACGTAATTCCTTAGTCATCGCCATTTGCTCGTTTGATCGTTTCCGATATTCGTTTGGCCATTTTTGGCCTAGGTTCAGGGAATGCCATGAACCCTTCATTCAGACGTCTGAAACGTAATATTCAAACGTCTGAATATTGTTCTGGGAAGATTTCTATTCCCAGATTAAGACGTCTGAATATATGGTTTCAGACGTCTGAATTGGTTCATTTGGAACCAGAAAGGAAATAGGCTAAAAAGTGCCTATTTCAGACGTCTGGATCCAAGGATTCAGACGTCTGAATTCTGTCTTTGGAAAATATTTATTTTCCAGATTCAGACGTCTGAATCCTTGATTTCAGACGTCTGAATCAGCACTATTTTGCCTATTTGCCTATTTGCTTGAGAATTCCAATTTAAATCGATTCGTGATAATCCTATTTGTTGTTATCATTTATTATGACTTTGATGACTCCTTTTTAGGGATTTTTGAATATCCATTTCGATGGATTCTTTATTGGTTTCTTTGGATTTTATTCATGTCTTCGAATGTGAATTTTACTGATTGATTGTTCTTACAATCTTCTTTGTGATTTGTCACTTTAAAAATATAAGGTTTTCTATACTAGTAGTAAATATCAAATGATTTCAACACTATTTTATTACAAAGCTCGTTTTCTCAAACCGATTTCTAATCTATTAGTATATACAAACCTTTACCTCACTCGTATTAGAAATCTAATTAAACGACTTAGTAAAACAAGTGGTATGAAACGCTTGCGTTTACTTCGTCGGTTAATTCTTGGACTTGTTCGATTGAATCTCTTGTGACAATTTTCTAGTGGAGATCTACAATTTGTTCGTAAATATTTAAGTTAAGCTAGTGGTTATGGGACATGAAGCTAAGCTCGTATATTTACTAGCTTACTGTAATCGACACTTCTCTTTGATCATGACGATCATTTTATGTTTTAGACTAGCCTGTGCGATGTCTTTGCTTTTGATACATTGGATGTACCGTTTGCACTACATCAATGTCTTTGCTTGTGATTCATTGGATGTACCGTTTGCACTACATCAATGATATACTTTTGATACATTGGATGTACCGTTTGCATTACATCAATGTCTTTGCTTTTGATTCGTTGGATGTACCATTTGCACTACATCAATGATATGCTTTTGATACATTGGATGTACCGTTTGCACTACATCAATGTCTTTGCTTTTGATACATTGGATGTACCGTTTGCACTACATCAATGTCTTTGCTTTTGATACATTGGATGTACCGTTTGTACTACATCAATGTCTTTGCTTTTGATACATTGGATGTACCGTTTGCACTACATCAATGTCTTTGCTTTTGATACATTGGATGTACCGTTTGCACTACATCAATGCCTTTGCTTTATGATTCATTGGATGTACCGTTTGCACTACATCAATGTCTTGGCCATCCTTTTCTTGTGATTTCTGGATTTCTTGTGTTGAATTCTGAAATTTATGTTTCACCAACTTTTACGATTGGCATTGATCTATATGTCATTTATTGTGGCTCGGTGAAGGAAATTAGGAGTATGACATTCATTTTTATCTTTGAGAAGATCTTTGTGATATTGATTAATCTCTTATTGATTTTTCAATTATTTATTTATCACAGCTTGACATTGTGATTATTATACGTTTAGTCATATCTCTTATTCTATATCATTTCATCTGATATTTATAGCTAGACTGATCTGTTTATTATTTTCTTCTTAAATAATACTCGGGTCAGACTGAGATTTTACAGGTGCTTCTGCTTGACTCCTTATCCGACTATCATCCCGACTTTTGGTTAACTACTTAGATTAGCAGTTTTTGTTGTATACACTTGAGATATGGACTCATAGTTGTATTCTTTTGTATAGCACGTGTTGCTATCCTTTTGTATTATTATGGATCTTTTTGACCACTACTCTGATGAACACTTTTATGTGTAATATTCATATCTTATTCCGCCTTTGTGATATGAATTATCTGCGACTGATTTGTATTATGTTTATTTCTATATTTGTTTCCGAAGATTATTATAGCCACTGTGTAGTAGCTTTGTGTTTGTAACGGTACGTTGGATTTCCTCTTGAAATTAAATGCATGTTATACTATCTGACATATCGGTGCTCGCGCAAAGCAATTACACGGATGGTCACTCCTCAACAGCCTTATTCTCCGTGCTAGTTGACAGCATTACACTGTAGTGTTCTTGGATAGCGTGGGTATAGAGGTGGGGCGTCACATAATTAATCATTTTAATAGTGATGTTTTAAAGTTAATTAGTTATTTGAGTTAATCATTTTAAATAATGATTTTTGAAGTAGTTAATCATATTTAAAGTTAATGAATTATTTTTAATAAAAAATCTAAAGTAATTAATCAATTTTAAAATTAATTAATTATTTTAAATAAATATATTTGAAGTAATTAATCATGTTTAAATTTGATTAATCATTTTTAATAATGTTGTTTAAAGTTAATATTTGTGATGCGAAATTTAAGAACAAGTTCAATTTTAAAAAATTTAATTCGATTATGGAAAATATAAGAAATTTATTTTCCATAAACAATATTGCTTATATGGAAAGGACTTAGTTATATTCTCAGCATTAAGCCTCGAGATATGAAAGCTTGTCTCTATGTCGAAGGTTAAAAATGTCATCATGGTAAGCCTTAGAGGCAACACTACCTTTACCTGCTTGGCTTCATTTTTAGCCGAGGGATAATACAAGTTTGAATTGATGAATAGTGGTAATGTTATGAGATTTACTTTCCATGTACGATTGATTCTCGATAGTTGATTTATTGACTATTGATTCCACTATCTTCTTGTTGTATCATCAATCTAAGATGATTTGTTGCTCATTTGAGCATTGATATCCTTTACCGGAAATGACTAAAACAAAAGAGCAAGTGGGGGCAAGCTATATGGGGTTTCTCCTATTAGGGTACTGTCACAGTTACTCTAGATTGGTTTCAGTTATATGGGCATTACGATGTGAAATACTTGGATTCTCGGTAAGTCTGGCGCCGTCCAACTTGGAAGTTTCCAAGAGCTATCGTAGTTCTCAAGTATATTTTCAAGAGGTATACTTTCGGTAAGAGGGGGTGCACCCTCCTTATCATCGTTGGAAAAATTTCTCATTCCTTGTTTTTTAATTCAAACCTTTGAATTGTTTTCTTAACTGCATTGAGAAGTGCCTAGAGTTCTCCTTGATGTTTAATTATCTATGTCTATTCTAATTTGTTTCCAATCTTTCTTTTATGGATGTTGCTCTTGTGAGGTAAAAACCCATTCCATTTTTAGCGGGGCGGTCTTACAGAATTATTATATATTCCCCATATTTCTTATGTTTTCTCACGCTGATTTTCCAGACTGATCTGGATATCATTTTATTACAATATTCAGGTGAGATTGATCATTTTTCCAGTTGTCGTTAGTGAGACATCAAGCTCATGAAGTAGAGCTAGATGTTCACCTATTGCAGTATTTATTTCCACTATACTATAGTGTATATCTATCAGCAATTGTAAGGTCAAAAATTTATAATTGTTCAGTTGATGAGGTTAGTTTTCAACTATGATATACCTTGTATTTTGGAGTGACGGTTTATATTATCTTTATTATATTATATGTTGTTGTTTCTGCTGTGAGATTTTGTTTTCTTTTTTTTGTTCTTTTTATTTTATCCTAACAATCTTCCTTTCCGGCGATCTGATGTTCAACATTAGAATACCGTGGATGTATTTGGTGTCGACTTTAGATAGTCGAAAACATGGGTCATTACATTTGGTATAAGAGTTGAGGTGGCTTAGGTAGGGTATAGCTCATTAGAGATAGGGTAAGTGACACATTAGAATTAGTTTGGGAGTATTATATATACAAGAGCGTATTTGTTATTGCTATAAAAATGTATTGTGTTAATTGGCATATTGAGTTGCTACTCGAGATATAAGATGCCATCATGTCGATGGGGATTTCTAAACACTTAACAAGGCAAACAGACATGATATTTACTTTTTTGAAAATTTGGTAAATGAAATATTTTACCTAAGATTATATATTTTATATATATAAAGGAATAATTTTCAAATTTATATAGTTATTACGGTCTGTTTGTTTGAAAATGATAATATTTATTTATTATCATTATTGTTTGATTTGTCATGCTCGAATAGCTTAGGAGCATTGACTATTGTTTGTTGATTGTTAATTTATGATCGACCAGTTTATGAGCATTTATTATTAGATAGTTCTGAGTGTATTAAAATAAACTCCTGGAGAATTAAGTTTCACAGTTTGACTATAGGGTGTTCGGTAAAAATGTTTAAGTTAAAAGTCATTTTTAATAATGTTGAGTTAAAAGTAAACTTTTAATCAAAGTTATTTAACATAATCTAAATGGAAAGTAAGACATTTAGAGGATAAATATTTGAGAAAACTAAATTATAATAAAGGCAAATTATTATTATCTAAGATGATTTTATATAAAGGCAATTTTTTATAAATTATTTTTTATAAAATGTGCTTTTAAAAAGAGTTTATTATAATGAAGGAAAGTTATTATAATTTATGATGATTTTAAAATGTACATTTTATATGAGTATGATATATAAAATGATTTATATTATCATAAAGAGTGTTTTACAAGTAAAATGGTTTTTAAGAATTTATATCCCAATATTGCTTGAAATGATTTCAAATGGATTACTAATAAAACTAATGGTAGATTTACTTGGAAATATTTATGAGAATAAATATTTCAAAGAGAACTTTTAAGAAAGATACATTTTCTTTTGATAGTTTTGGAAAAACATCTCAATTAGTTTTTTAGGGATCTGAATAATCTTCTAAGTGACTATCAAATACTTCCTTAGACAAACGCTGAAGTGCAATTAGGAAATTATTCTCTTTATCACTGTGCGATCAAAATGATTTCAAATCCGAATGAACCCAAAGCAAGTGTAAGTGAATAAAGTGTTAAAGTTATTTTGTATCTAAATATATAGGTAGTATGATTTCCAATAGGGTTTTAAATAAAAACTTGGTATTTATTTCTTCAGTTTCCTTAAAGGGAATTAATTTCAAAATAAAAATTATTTTGATAAAAGAATGTTTTGATAAATGAAATTTTACCCTTGGATAAAACAGAGATTACTTAACACAGGTTTAAAAAGGGTTAAATCACTGCAACACCTCTAATTTTTGATAACATTATTCAGAAGATTTAATTAGATAAATTAAATAGAATAATGTAAATGTTAAGTGAGAAGGGGATTGAGACTTGAATTAATTAATTAAGTCGAGCCTAAAGTAGAATTAATGGGCTTAAGAATGGGTTTTTGGTTAATTAAGTCACAAAATGGCATATTAGGAATTGTCGTCATACCTCCCACCCTTATATATTTTCGTTCCTACCTTTTTCTTCCCATTCACATAATTTTGAAAATTAAAACGCAAGAACGAATGGCCGGCCATTAAGAGAACAAAAGGAATAAAAATTAAAAGCTAGAGAATCAAGCTTAGGGGAAATCAATCTCAATCCAATCTCCTTATCTAAATCAAGATGAATAATAATTCCATCTCTATTTTTGTTTGAATCTTATATTTCAGATAAATTTGTTTTTAAGATGAATTGAATGATGATATGCTTGAGATTTGATTTGCTATTTTAAACAAGTGGTTTTACAAAAAGGATTTATACGGTTTTAGGTCAAAACCAAGATTTAAAGGTGATTAAATGCCATGGAAAATTTTTATACCATGAGAAACAAGATTTTGGAGTTGGGTTTATATTTGAATATTCTCCAACCTACGGAAAGATTATTATTAATTTTCAAAGGAAATTATGTTTATTTGGGTTTATAAATTTATTTTGAAAAATATATTGAGAATTTGGGTATGGAATTTTGATATGTTAGATAATATGATTAAAGTGAATTTCTGGAATTTTTGGGGATTTTTTCAAAGTGATTTGCTATGCAAAATAAATTATTTTAAAAGAGGGGCTTCTTTGAAAAATTCATTTTTCTTAATGAAAGGGCTTAATTGATTAACTTAACCATGGTTTAGATCTAAATTAGCCACGGTTATTTTTGAAAAAAGAATATGAAAAAGTTAAAGCAGCAAATCTGGTGTTGACATGTGACAGGTTAGTTAGAGAAAAGTTTACTTTAAGAAGAACTAAACCAAATTTACTCAGAAAATTGGTTCCGTTTACTTTGGAAAGCACCTTCGACACAGAAGCTTCCGCCTTCATCTTAGTCGAAACCTACTATGTCGAAACCAACACACAAGGTATTACGTAGATTGTACGATGTGGATTGGAAGAAGGCGGAAGATAAGGTGTCGAAAATATAGCTTCCAAAGGAGTCAAAACCTTGGTTTGTTTTTATAAAAGAAAAGCGCCTGCCTCTATTTTTTTTTAACTTTCGAAAGAGTCGAAGCATATGGTTTTGAAAGGGATTTTCAAAAGGTTCCGAAAGTGTTGTCATTAACTTAAGGTTGCTTTCGACCGAGTTCCTTTACTTATGAAAATGTTTTGAAAGAAGGGGTTCCAACCTAGCCGAAACCCTATTGTTGGTTTATAACCTTTCGGCGATGTTGAAGATATCAATACTGTCAAAAGGTACTTTGTGTTATCCCATTTTTGATCAAAACTGGAATGTCAACAAATTGGCAAGGAATGATGGAGATCAGTTGGAATCAAGGCTACGATCGATATCGCCAAAATTTGGTTGAGCTCCGATCGGGACGAAATTGATTGGAAATGATGATAAGGATTAGGAAAGGCTATGTTTCAAATTTCAGGTTAATCGGAGTTCATATGAAGGAGATATAAACAAGCCAAATGAAAGGAAGCACTGCCGAACCATCCATCCTCCACTCCCAAGCACTGCCGGTCCAAACTTCCCTTCCTAGCCGAACCAACTCCACTTCCCTTCCTAGCCGAACCAAGCTACTCCTTTACCATCAACTGCCGAACCAACCATCTTTCCATACACTACCGGACCAACTCCATGCACTACCGGACCAAGCTACGCCCTCACCACCGAATCAAACTCCAACCAACCATCACCGGATCACTCACCACCAGACCAAGTCCCACCGAATCAAGGCGTTCCGGACCGACTTTGCCAAGCCAGATTGCATCAGCACAGGCCCACCACCAGCTATATACATCCAGGACCCATACCCTCAGCCTCACTCTATAAATAGAGGGGCAGGGGTACAACAATGAAGGACAAGTTTGAGAGCTCAAGCACGGATAGAACTTTCAAACAACTTTCAGTTACTTGTAATCAAAGCTTTGTACTTGTAATCTGAATAGAAAAGGAGAATAACATATAAAGTGGACGTAGGCACGTTCTGGCCGAACCACTATAAATCTGTGTGTTTTTTACAGTTTAGTCCCTGCTTTTTACATATTTGCATAAATCATCCAAATCACTAAGAATAACTTAAAATCGACTAAATCATACGACTTGAAGGTGTTTGCCCATTTTTTGTGCAAACGTTTTTGGTGATTTCACTGAGAACAACTCAGGAGCGCTTTAATCATTGCCTCGCAAAGATTTGTTGAGAGACTCTCTTTAAGAACCAGAAGTCTATCCAAGATTATGGCTCTTGGAAGGAAAACAAGTAGAAGACAGAGACCAGAAAGAAGTCAGCACGAAGGCAGTCAAAGGGCTTCCTCGGGAGAGAACCAAACTTCAGTCTTCATCACTAGGGATGAGATGGAGACAATGATGAAAAGACAAGAGGAGTTGATTCAGAATTTGTTTCAGCAGATTGGGCAACTTGGAGTACAGAATAGGGAAGCGGATGGAGTTCGGAACGGAGCAGGACCATCCGGCATAGCACCTGGATTAGGAGGCACACCCAGGGAGAACATAGATTCCAATTTTGGAGAGAGAAAGAGGAGCATCTGCACAACCTGGGAGCAGCAGAGGAGTGAACGCTCAGTCAAGGGGGCAGATCCCAGAATTCCCTCGTGGACTCGGGGGGCAGGTCGAAAGTAATGAACAAAGATTGCATCTCGGAGACAATGACAGGTTGGCGGAGATGGTTAGAAAAGCTATGAGAGGCGGTTTGGTAAACAAATATTTGGAGGATGTTAATAGGAGTCCTTTTACTCCAGCAATCAGACAAGCTAGAAACCCACCGGATTTCAAGTTACCATTGCTGGACATGTATGACGGGAGAACGGACCCCATGGTTCATCTAACGAAGTATATGAGGCATATGGAAGTGCTGGGGGCATCAAAGGAGGTTATGGCCCGGTGCTTTCCATTGTACTTGGCAGATATTGCAGCATTGTGGTTTAGACAATTGGAGAATGGATCCATCGGAACGTTGAATGATTTAATTGAGAGATTTATGAGGCAATTCAGGGTCCACATTACAAGACCCAAGAATGTGATGACTTTGGCAACCCTAAAGCAGAAAACCGAAGAGACTTTGAGGAGTTACCTAACGCGATTCAATGCGGCAGCAGCTTCGGTGGATCGACCAGATCCATCCATGGTTATGATAGCAGCTGTGTCCGGAATAGCTGACGGAACAGAGTTCAAAAATTCATTAACTAAGGATCCACCCGTGGATCTAGGAGAATTCTATCATGAGGCGGAAAAGTTTTTACGATTGGAGGATGAGAACGCCGAAAGAGAAGAAGGGGAAGGAATTGATATTTATGCGATCAAAGGAGGAAATCCCCCTGAGAAAGGCGCGGAAACTAGTAGAGGTAAAAGAAAGACTGAGAATGACGGGGACAGGTCAAAGCGGCAACGGAGGGAGCCGCGATTCACCACTTACTCTGAGCTGAATGAGAGTCTGGAACGAATTTATCAGGATACTAAAGAGCAGGTTCCGTATCGTAGACCGATGCAAAGGGATCCAACTTCTGACGAAAGAAAATCAGACAAGTTTTGTGTATTTCATGAATTGAACGGTCATAACACTAATGATTGTAGGCATTTGAAGGACGAGGTGGGAGGGCATATCAGGAACGGTATGCTCCTTCAGTATGTGAGGAGGCGAACTCCAACAGTGGAGCCAGAGCGACCACCGTCTACATCGGCTAGAGATGACCCTGGATCGGGGCACCGTTTGATTATCCATTGATTGCTTGATTAAAATAACTATGAACAAGTTGTAAACCTCTCACTAACGCGGTTAAATCATTTACACATGTGAGCGATCGCGCACGATCCATAGGCATGCTCTGAATGACTACCAACCGCGTTATAGTAAAAGTTTACGCTTTAACATCTTCATTTTGCTTTTTTGCTTTGATTTTGATTTGAACATTTAAATTCTGTCTGTTTGGACATTTCTGTTGTAAGGTTCATATGATTATTGCTTTAATATTTACAATTCTATGAAAAAAATCTACTTGTATGCCCGTTGGATCGCGAACGGTCCACGAGCACCTCTTGCATAGCAGTGAACTGCTGAAATCTTTGATTCGGAAATTCCCCCAAACAATAACTCTGGCACTAATAATATTAAGCCCCCCCCCCCCCCCCCCCCCCCCGCCGGGCACACTCATTCGCCTCGAACGGCACCCGACCTCGAATGGTCACAACCCGACCTCGAACGGTCAAAACTCACCTCGAACGGCATAACTCGCCCCGAACGGCACAACTCGCCTCACCTCAAATGGCTCGATCACGAACGGTCGTCATTTGAGGTCCGCCACTTGACCGCGCACGGTCGCACTTCACCTCAAATGGCTCGATCACGAATGGTCGTCATTTGAGGTCCGCCACTTGACCGCGCACGGTCGCACTTCACCTCAAATGGCTCGATCCCGAACGATCGTCATTTGAAGTTAGACGCTTGGCCATGAGCGGTCGCACTTCATCTCAAATATCTCGATCCGGAACGGTCGTCATTTGAGGTCACATAAAACTGTAAATTCCTTTGCAGGACATCAACAGGATATGAACATCCAGCTCATGGCATTACAAAACACGCATTCCTTTCACAAGGCATGTTTTTGGGGGCAAAGTGTTATCCCATTTTTGGTCAAAACTGGAATATCAACAAATTGAATGATGGAGATCAGTTGGAACCAAGGCTACGATCGATATCGCCAAAATTTGGTTGAGCTCCGATTGGGACGAAATTGATTGAAAATGATAAGGACTAGGAAAGGCTATGTTTCAAATTTCAGGTTAATCGGAGGTCGTATGAAGGAGATATAACCAAGCCAAATGAAAGGAAGCACTGACGAACCATCCATCCTCCACTCCCAAGCACTGCCGGTCCAAACTTCCCTTCCTAGCCGAACCAACTCAACTTCCCTTCCTAGCCAAACCAAGCTACTCCTCTACCATCCACTGCCGAACCAACCATCTTTCCATACACTACCGGACCAACTCCATGCACTACCGGACCAAGCTACACCCTCACCACCGAATCAAACTCCAACCAACCATCACCGGATCACTCACCACCGGACCAAGTCCCACCGAATCAAGGCGTTACGGACCGACTTTGCCAGGCCAGATTGATCAGCCCAGGCCCACCACCAGCTATATACATCCAGGACCCCTACCCTCAGCCTCACTCTATAAATAGAGGGGCAGGGGTACAACAATGAAGGACAAGTTTGAGAACTCAAGCACGGATAGAAATTTCAAACAACTTTCAGTTACTTGTAGTCAAAGCTTTGTGCTTGTAATCTGAATAGAAAAGGAGAATAACATATAAAGTGGACGTAGGCACGTTCTGACCGAACCACTATAAATCTGTGTGTTTTTTACAGTTTAGTCCCTGCTTTTTACATATTTGCATAAATCATCCAAATCACTAAGAACAACTTAAAATCGACTAAATCATACGACTTGGAGGTGTTTGCCCATTTTTTGTGCAAACACTTTGTTTTATAAGTCTAAGCCACTTCCTATAGCTTTCGAAAGGGGTTTGGGGTTTCGAAGGCAATGGTTTCGAAAGGGTTCCGATGCCAACCTTCAAATGTTTTACCCAGGTGTTAAATGCTTTCGAAAGAGATGGTGCCGACGCCATCAAGTTTTCCCCAATATTTTTATATGATAAAGGATAGTTTCGAAAGAGATATTCCCTCTATATTTACTTTTACCCAAATAATGTTTTATGTATAAACTCAATGCTTTCGAAATGAAGACTTTTAATGATTTGGAAGAGTTACTTCCAATGTTGTCGAAAGGGTTACTTTCTACTGGTTTCGAAGCTAAGCTTCTGAACTTAAATATTAATACTTTACTACAATCGGAAGGATTCAAAAGGAAGGCTTTAAAGTATTATAATGGCAGGAGCCTAATGTTTTGAAGATGGATTTTAAGGCTTTCGAAAGAGGTTATCGTATGAAGTTGAAAGCTAGGTTTCGAAGGTATCGAAAGATTTTATAACCCAAACTTTATTTTTAAAAAGAAAAACCTATGGTTATATTAAAAGAGTTTTTACAAAGGTTTTGAAAAGAAGCTTTTTTGATAAAATAATAGGTTAAAGGGATTATCCATATTTTATATTAAACCCACAAGAGTGGTATTGCTATGTTGTTATGTTGCTTCTTCAAATATAAATTCACTTTTTAATGGATCCATAACTACATTTTAGGGATAAAGGGTAGAAGAACCAGCAAGGTTAAACCAGTAGTAAATATAAATTGATTAAACTCCTGAGTGAGTAGAATTGCATCCAAGAGGTCAGGAAGACCAGAATGTAGGATGCTAAAATATAAAAGAAAGATATTAGCAAGGGCCAATAGGTTCTCAGTTAGCCCATGAAAAATGTGTATAGGAAAAGATATTGGTAGAGGCCAACAGGTTCACAGTTAGCCCATGAAAACTATGTATAAAGGAAGATGCCAAAAAGACAAGTTCATAGTAAGCCCATGAAAACTATGATTTGATACTGGCAAAGGTCAGTAGGTTTGTAGTTTGCCAATGAAAAGTATACCCGAGTGAAATATTGACAGATTTCAATATTTTCCAAGTCAGACCAAGAAAACTATGGTAAGAAGAAAGGATATTGGGTCACCAATAGGTTCCTAGTCAACCCGTGAAAACTAGGATAAGAGTAAGATATTGGAGTTACCAATAGGTTCTTAGTAATCCCATGAAAACTATGTAATTGGACAAGGTGTCCTTCAATGATTAACCAGTTATTAGTCTGCCCATGAAAATTAATAGGTTAATAGTGTTCTCGGAAACTATAATCGAGATAGATAGTCTAAAATGAATGGGGATGGGCAATCAGAATTGATTCATTTGTTTTGCATATCATCGTTTTATACTGTTTTGAATTATTTTCACCATTGTGGATGCAGGAGCACAATATATGGTTTTATAAAGGTTTTAAGATACTAATGAAGGAAAAACCCGTTCCTCTAAGCGGCGTTGTCTCACTGGATATCTAAATGATTTGAGATGGCAGATTATTATTCATATCAGGCTTTATGTCTGACTCGAAGTTTATGTTTTCCTCTTAAACTCTCAGGTACTCAATTGATTTTGAGTAGTTTGAGAGTTGAGCTTTTCAGGTACCTCTTAAGACGAATAAACTTCGGAGGCATGCAGGAGGCATGATAGCTATTTAGAGTTCTCTTTTCTATTGATTCCGTTGTGTTGTTTGTTATGGAAAAGTAGTTATATTACATATATGTACTCTGATCATCCAAGGCGGCATCTTCATATGTCTCTCTTAACGTATGTTGTAATAAATATATTTTCTTTGAACAAGATTTGCGAGTATGGAATTATGTAATGAATTGGAAATATTTTGAAATGAAATGTGATTCTAATTGAAATTTGAATTTTTTTCATATTCATGTTTTTTGGTATATTAATGAATCTAACTTCGCCATATTTGGTCCTTGAGGATTAATAACTATGGATGACTGCACCATCCGTAGCCATTAGTTTTGGGCCTCCAAGTAGGGAGATGTTATAAGTTGGTATCAAAGCATAGGTTTATGAAACTTTAAAAGAAGGTTAAACCTAAAAGATTTTCAAACATATGATTTGAAAATATGATCGGGGTTTGGACTAACGCTATAGTAACGTACTTGTATATATATATATATATATATATATATATATATATAAGATGTGAAGAAGCCATGGTGAACAAAGACAATAAGGAGGAAACGGTTATACAACTGCCTTCTCCCCCTAAATCACTTGATCGTCTCCCTACAACCTCAGACTCGGTGCGTGTTACAGATCACATGATCTCAAATGTTAGCATTTCACCATCCTACAACCCAAATGCATCGAACACTGCCACAGTTTCAGATCGACCAACTTTCACAGATCTTACTTTCTACCCTCTTTCAAAGAACGACCAGACAGTTGCAGGCATCATGTCGGAATCGGTTCTCGCCTCCATGTTAAACAAGTGGAAGAATACTTTAGTTGTGTATATTTTAGGATGAAGGCCTCTATATGCAAACCTTTAGACATTTATTGATAAAACTTAGAAGCCTGCTGGTATGTTCGATTTATATTACAGAAAGAATGATTTTATATTCATTAAATTTTATAATCTCGAAGATTATGCTAAAATAATCAGATCAAGCCCTTATACTATTGGATCCAGAAATTATTAATAAATGAAAACCCGGTATTGAAATTATAGAGATTCTTTCTCCACAATTCCAATCTGGGTACGTTTTACTGATTGAAGCTACAATATGGGAGTAACTAGGGAATTAGTCGAATTGCTAGTGTCCTTGGACGTCCTATACGTATGGATTCTACTACGGCAATGGAAAATAGGCTTAACTATGCTCGTGTATTGATTGAAGTTGGTGTTCAATTTTCATATCCTTCCACAATTAAGTTATAGTTATATAATGGTATAATAGATAGTGTACAGGTTGATTATGAACATAAACCTATTCCCTGCTCAGTTTGCAACGCGTTTGGGCGTCGAGAAAGAAGTTGCAACAAATCAATTAGGAAAGAGTGGAAACCCAAAAAAAGCACAACAGTTCCCGGCTTAACCGACTGATAACAATATTATAGATTTTAATATTTCTACTACTTCAGTTACAGAGCCTGGAATTAGTACACAAGTTGAACAAAGTACAAATGCTGCAGGCAATGTTACTCTATTGAATCGGTTTTCGATGTTAACTGAAACTTCTGACAAACCACCCAGTCTTGACTCAATTACCGTGCCTGCATCTCCCTATAATCCACTACCAACATCTATTAATCCACCTGCTAAAGAAACAAAACCAACCACGGTGATTACCAAAGCAACTACAAATGTATTTAGTGACAACTACGAGAATGCAGCGGATTTAATTCATGATGTGGCTTCACAATTTCAAGAGATTGGTAACAAAGGTAATATAGAACTGAATGTTTCCCCCATGGTGTCAAAAAACTCGATGTACATGAAGAAGCATGAAACGTCCGAAAATCCAAAAAATCCAAAAACTGCTCTGCCTAGAAGATCAACACAGAGTTCCTTGACGATTAAATGAATTCCAAGACTTGAAATAGTAGAGGCATGAATACTGACGACAAAGTCGGTCAAGTATTCGTGCTTCTAAAGGCTCACAAGCTTAGTCTTCCAAGCTTTGTTGAGACAAAATTGTCTACAAGTGCACTAGACATTTTGCAAATGAAGTTGCATACATGGACTGTTATTCACAACAATGATACTGGTAGGAAAGGTCGATATTAATTTTGCTCAATAAACCAGTTTGGGAACATGTTGCTGTGAGCTCGTTACAACATCACATAAACTTACAGCTTAACAACAGAGAAGGCTTTCAATTTTAATGCGCATGTGTTTATGCGAGCAATTCTTTTTTAGAGCAACAAATGCTATGGGATTTGCATCATCTCGACGCTCCAACTATAAGGTCTCCATGGCAAGCTATAGGGGATTTAAATAATGCTCTCAACATAAAGGATAAAAAGGGAGGTTTGCCAATCCCCTTCTCCTATATGAATTCCTCTAAAAGCTGTTTATTTACTTACGGTTTGGTTGAATCTTATTTACAGGGTTGTAAATATAATTGGCGATATAGGGGAATTACGACGAACATAGATAAAGTTCTAGTAAACTACGAATTTATGTCTACATTTCCACAATTGATTACTATCGCACTGCATTCGTCTATTAGTGATCACATCCCTATCTTGATTTGTTTCAGCCCGCAACACCAACGTCATAAATGTGCTCCCTTTCGATATGTCAACAGTTGGTGTTATGCACAGGGTTACAGTCACTGTTTTGCTGTAGGTGTGGCTGCCTATGCATGGGGATCCAGTTTTGATAAACTTATTCATAAACTAAAGGCAGTTAAGGCTGAGCTGAAAAAAATGGAATAGGTTAAGAGCTGCAGACAAACCCATTACTTAATTACAGGCTGAGTTTATACTATATTTTGTCAAATTGATCAAGACCCCAAGAATACTACATTATATGACACCATGTATCAGCTGGGACAGAGGTTAAATGAGCAGTCTCAACAGCATCAAGAATTTCTGCACAATAGAGTAAAGTGCTATGGCTACAACATGGGGAAACAAACTCCAAATATTTCTACGCCAAAATGTCCAAGCGTAGACACAGAAATAAAATACATGCTTTACTTGATTCTCAAGGGCTGTATATCTAAGATTACACTTGTATTAAAAATGCAGCCATAGATTATTATTAGAATCTATTTAGTGGAGACACAACTACAAATTTTCCACAGATAGATACCAAAATGACCATTAATTCAAAGGGACAAAATTTCTTATCTGCTCCAATAACTCTAAAAGAAGTTAAAGAGGCTTTATTCTCCATTAATGATGCCAAGAGCCCAGGGCCAAATGGTTTTTCAGCCAAATTTTACAAACTCCATTGGGATAACCTGCACAAAGATATGTGTGAAGTTGTTTCAGAGGTGTTTCATTCCAAAAAGCTGCCTAAGGGGATTAATCACACTTTCAGTACTTTAGTTCCCAAAAAAGATAAGCCACAAATTATCTCTGATTACAGGCCTATTGCATGTGCTAATGTTCGATACAAAGTTATATCAAAAATTATATGTAACAGAATTAAATGGTCTTCCTTTGTTAATTACAGAAACTCAATCTTCATTTATACCAGGTAGAAACATAGGAGAAAATGTTCTACTGGCTCATGAACAAGTTCGAGATTTTGCAAAACGGGGTAATAAAAAATGTGCATTAAAATTAACTTATAAAAGGCATATGATATGATTAATCGTGAATTCGTATGTCATATGCTTCACTGTTTTTGGTTTCCGCTATCCACTATTCATTTAATTTATGAGTGCATTTCAAATCCTACTTTTTCTATCATGGTGGATGGTAGATCTAAAGGATTTATCACATCTAATAGGGGGTTGAGGCAAGGGGACCCGTTATCGTCCTATTTGTTTTGTCTTGCCATGGAATTTTTCTCACTACTTATGGAGGAGGTGGTGGCAGATAAGAAGTTAGAGCCATTAAACAAGTTATAGCCTAATGTATATCAATTATTATATGCTGATGACGTTATGATTTTCCTAACCACTACTACACAAAACTCTACTTATATGAATCATTTTTCACTAGAACGGAGGAAACTGTCGGCTTAAGAATTGACCAAACTAAATCGCAGATTTTCTATAGCAAAGGAGCTATATGGATGGTAGAAATTGTTAACATTTTAAATATAGAGGAGAAGGGATTACCTTTTAAATAACTCGGGGTGCCTCTATCAACTGATTATATCCATGTTGGTCGTTGCGCTCCCCTGTTACAAAAAATCTATTCCAGATTAGAAGGATGGGATAGTAATTTACTATCAATTGTAGCCCGTGCAGAGCTGATACAAAGTACAATAACACCCACTGTTCTGTATTGGTTACTCATATACCATCTACTAGCTTCAATGTTAAAAAAATTGATCATCTTTGTGCAGATTTTTTCTGGAAGGGAAAGCTACATAAAATATCTTGAGATATTTTATGCAGGTCGAAAATGGAAGGTGGAATTGGACTTCGAAAGTTCTCAGACCTCAATACTATGGCCAAAATCAAATTGCTCTGGAAATTATTGACATCAAGTGGTTAACGGACTAGTTGGATGAGTTCCAAATATTTAGCAAAATTTAATTTCTGGATACTCCCCATCAACAATAATTTCTCAAGTACTATGAAATCCATTCTATGGCAACACGACATTGTAGCTAAGATTATGGCTCAGCTTATCGTTAACGGGGAACATACTAACTTATGGTATGACCCATGGATTAACCATAAGTCTCTAGTTGACTTACTTGGATGGAACAGGGTCTTCATAAGTAGTAATGCTCATAACAAGGTTAGCAGTGCTTTACAAAATGGACAATTACAATCCATGTTACTATCTAAGACTAGAGAGGTAGCGGCTAATATTAAGCTGGTTACCTTATCTACTGCACAGTCATCAAATCATTGGAATGTAGCCAACCTATACAGATTTGTATTTTCAAAAGTGTGGAATGAAATCCGATCTCATGCGCTGCTAGATTATGTGTACAAGCATATATGGTATAACAAAATCGGGCGGAAATTTTGCTATACAACATATGTTGCGTATATACACCATCTGCTTACTTCTGATCGATTGATTTCATGGGGAATGAATGTTAACCCTCAATGTGAACTATGCAAAATGTACAACGATACGCATCAGCATCTTTTTACGAACTGTGAATATAGCACTTATCTGTGTAAATCGTTGTATTCCAAGCTTGAGCTTCAGACTACAATTGAGTGCTCACTACAACAGCAGCTTTCCGCTTTACACCGGTGTTTTGCCAACAAAATTAAATGTCCAAGCTTTGGCGTACATTGCGCCTGTTACCACCACACGTCATATATGGATGGAAAGGGTTAGGAGACGATTTGAAGGGAAGAGTTGTTCGATGGAGAAGAGGTGTAAATTAATTGAAATTGATGCTCGATGGCAGCTATAAGGTACATTCCACCATCACCATTTTTCATCAATAGAGAAGGAAAAATTCTTATGGTGGGGAATCAAGCTTGATGATGCTGGATGAATGAAAGACGACTTGTCTTGAAAGGTTGTCTAGGGTTTTGTTTAGCTTATAATTGTTACGGGCCGGGTTGGGTTGCTTTCAAGGAAGTAGAGGTGTAGTATTATACCCTGGGTCGGTCCATCTTTTCTTTGTGCAATTTTTGTTTTTCATTCTGTAGTGTGTATATTTTATATTGTATTAGAGTTACCGATGTCATGCTCTTTTTCCTTACCACAATGCTAAGGCTTTTTAAGGAGGCGAATTCTGCTACTGTATGGTTCTTATTTGTTATTAATAATAGAACATATTTCTTTCTATATATATAAGTATGTATTCCCCTCCCTCTTAGATCGTTCTTCTGTTTCTTACTAGGGCTCTATGCAGATTTATGAGAAAGATGATCTGTAAGCAGGAAACGGAATAGGAAATCTAGGTGGAGAAAGCACCACAACCAATGGAAATGCTCGACCTAACACCAAGAGGAACCAAGGTCGATAGGCTGATGTTAATCCAAATGCTGAAGTTAATGTAGGTGCTGGAAATCCGCTAGTAGATGCGGGGATGGTGTATCAGTTGTTAGCCAATCTTTTGCAAGCTAGAGTTGCTAGAAATGTCGGAGGAGCTAATCATATGGCTCTAATGGGGAATAACTATGCTAAGCTAAGCAGAGACTAAAGCAGTTTGGGTGGAAAGTCGTTTGTTGGAACGGATGATGTCGTTGAAGTTGAGAATTGGCTTTTGCACTATGAAAGGATCTATACTGATCTAGGCTTGGATGATGGGGAAAAGAGAAAGCTAGCCTCTAGGCAGTTGCATGGGCAACACTTCTCTGGTGGAATAATGTGACCACCGAGATGCCGAAGGAAGAGCTGACATGGGCTGATTTCAGAAGGAGGTTTGAGCAGAGGTTTTTGTTTGAGGTTGCTTAGTCAGCATTGATGAGGAAGTTCATGGATCTAGTTCAAGGAGAGATGTCAGTGATCGAGTATGCTTCTAAGTTTGATGAGCTATCTTGATAGGATATGCTATGGTTGAAACTGATGTTAGAAGGAATGAAAGGTTCATTTGAGGACTGAAACCTGAGCTTGCTAGAATGACCATGACGCATATCCGATAACCTTGTAACGTGGTGGTGGAGATTTCCATTCGCCATGAAGAGATGCTTGTTGTATCTACTAGAGAAAAGCGGTTGAATCCCAGGGTCCTCAGGGAAAAAAGAGGAAATTATTTAACAAGAAGGCAGCCTAGAAAGGAGATGCTGCCAAGAAAGCAAAGGCTAATTTGGTTTGCTACAAATGTGACAAGAATGGTCATTATGAAAATGAGTGCCAAACATGCAAGGGGAAAAAGGCTGCAGATAAGAAGAGTGTTAAAAGCTTAACTGTGATCAAGTTGGACATTACAAGAATTAGTGTCCAAAGCCAGTCAGGGCTGATAAGGGAAATGTTTTTGCTGTTGGATCATCAGCTAAGCCTACTGCAGCTGATAAAGGAAAGGCTGTAACGGAAGGTACGTTTTTGATTAATAGTATACTAGTTAGGATACTTTTTGTTACTGGTGCATCGCATTCATTTATATCCCAGTGTTTGATTAATAGGTTATGCTTGGAACCCACATACCTTGTAACTTTCTTAAGGGTTGTGAATCCAATAAGAGGGTATGCATCTCTAAGGATGAGATGTGACCAGATAGAACTTGATTTGTTAGGTCATGAGTTTGCATGCAGTTTGTATGTTTACGATTTTGTAGATTTAAGAATCATTTTGGATATGGATTGGTTGAGGAGGTATGAGACCAGGATATTCTGCCAGGATGGGGAGATACCTTTGAGACACACTGATAGCCATAATCGAGTTATATCCTCAGTAAAGAATTCTGACCGAAGTAGCTGTGCTTCGTTAAGTGCAATGTAGTGGGAGAAGAGTTAAGCCAAGTTTGAACAGCAAGAGAGTTTAAAGATGTGTTTGAGCCAGTCTCTGGACTACCACCGAAACGAGCTATTGAGTTTCAGATAGATCTTGTGCCCGGAGCTAAATCTACACCTAGTAGGGTGACATCGACAGAGATGAAGGACTGAAGGTGTAGCTAGTGGATCTAGAAGGAAGGAATTTTATTAGACCAAGCAGTTCGTCTAGGGAAGCGGTGCGGTATTCATGAAGAAACTAGATGGGTCATTGAGGATATGTATTGACAATCATAAGTTAAACAAAAGGACGACAAAGAACAAGTATCCTTTGCCAAGTATTGATGATCTATTTGATCAGCTGAGTGCAGCCAGAGTGTTTTCCTAGTTAGACTTCGCGATAGGGTTCCATCAGTTGAGAGTGGCAGAGGACAATGTTCCATTTGGTAGCATCTCGAACTAGATATGGCTCGTATGAATGGTTAGTAATGCCATTCTGGTTGACAAATGCACCTGCTATCTTTGTGGATTTGATGAATCGAGTCTTCCGAGAGTATTTGGATAGATTCATGTTGGTGTTTATAAATGACATTTTGGTATACTCTATGGACGAGAAAGAGCATGAGGATCATCTTAGAGTTGTTCTAGAGACGCTGAGGCGGAATCAGCTAAAGGCGAAGTTTTTCAAGTGTCATTTTTGGAAGAAAGAGGTTAATTTTCTTGGTTACTTGGGTACAGAGAAGGGATTGTCAGTCGATCCGGATAAAATCGACGTTGTGAAAAATTGGAAGAGACCAAAGACGAGATCAGAAGTTTTCTTGGATGTCCTGGCTATTACCAGAGATTCATCAAGGATTTTTCGCAGATAACAGTGCCTTTGACTAAGCTTATCAAGAAGGAAGTGAAGTTTGTTTGGTCCGACTAACGTGAGGAAGCATTCTTTAAGTCAAAGTGTTTGTTGACCAATGCTCTAGTGTTAGTAGTTCCAAATGGAAACCAAGGGTTGGTAGTATACACTGATGTGTGTGGAACTGGATTGGGAGCCGTGTTGATGTAGGAGAGCAAAGTCATTGCTTACGCATCTATGCAGCTAAGACCGCACGAATTAAGATATCCTACTCATGACATAGAGTTGGCTACGATGATTTTTGCCTTGAAGATTTGGAGGCATTATCTCTTGTGGGAGAGATTTGAGTTGTATACTAATCATAAGTCTTTATGATACTTATTCTCTCAGAAAGAGTTGAATACGAGATAGCAGAAGTGGCTGGAGTTTTTGGCTGCTTAACTCCTGGGAAAGGAAATAAGGTAGCAGATGCTCTCAGTAGAAGACATCAGAATGTGATGTTGGCTATGTTGGAAGAATGAAAGGATCTATAAGCTTTGGCCAGTTGTGATTTGCAGTTAAGATCGACTGCTAGCTCTAGTCAGAGTACTACCATGATGTCCTCTTTAAAAGTTCAACCGTTTTGATCGAGAGAATTGCTTCTAAACAGAAGAAGGACCCATCATTAGCCAAGAGGATCAGAAGGCTTGAGATTGGAACTGAGGTCGATGATTTGAAAGTTTTTTGTCATGACCAGAGAGGATGGTTGAGAAAGAAGGGAAGGTAATGTGTTCGGGATGTGAAGAACTTGAGAAGGGAAGTTCTTGAGGAATGTCATCAATTCAAGTTTACGATTCATCCTAGAGGGACCAAGATGTATCATGATATAAAGAGGAGCTTCTATTGGGAAGGCATGAAAAGGGATGTTGGCTTATGGGTTAGGCAGTGTGTAAACTGTCAACAGGTGAAAGCTGAACATCAAATGACGAGTGGGTTACTTCAGCCTCTAGATATTTCAGTTTGGAAATGGGAATCGATATCCATGGATTTTGTAAATGGGTTGCCAAGGTCAATCAAAGGAAGTGAGAATATATGGGTGATCGTGGACAGGTTGACCAAGAGTTCCTATTTCATTCTAGTAAAGTCGACCGAGAAGGCACCTCTTTTGGCGAAGTTATTCATGAAGAACATAGTTAGACTTCATGAAGTTCCTAGTAGCATAATCAATGACAGAGATGCTTTATTCACTAGCGAATTCTAGAAGAGTCTATAGAATGTGTTAGGCATTAAGCTCAAGATGAGGCTATAAGGTGCTCGAGGATTTGTTGAGAGCTTGTGTGTTGGACTTTGATGGATGTTGGGAGGATTACCTACACTTGGTTTAGTTTTACTATAATGATAGTTATTAGACTAGTATAGGAATGACGCCTGTTGAAGCTTTGTATGGAAGGCCATGAAAATCCTATGTATGTTGGTGGAAAACTGGAGACAGATTGGTGTTAGGTCCAAATTTGATAAAGGAGGCATCAGAGAAGATTGAGCTAATCCAAGAATGGATGAAGGAAGCTTAATCCAGACAGAAGAGCTACATAGATAAAAGGCGTAAAGACCTAGAGTTCTCAGTTGGAGACAGGGTTTTCATAAAAGTATCATCAATGAAGGGTGTGGTGCAGTTCAGGAAGTCAGAAAAGTTGGCCTCGAGATATGTTGGTCCATTCCAGATTATAGAAAGGATTGGAAAGCTCTCATACAAAATAAGCTGCCGAGAAGTATGATAGTTGTCCATAATGTATTTCATGTGTCCGATCTTCACACGTATGTGCCATATTTCCTTGACTTGAGATTCCTTGACTTGAGATGTTTCTTCGTGAGTCACTTCGAGTGTGTGCCATATTTCCTAAGCAGTTAGACAATGTGAGACACGATAAAATTCAATTTGGTCCAACGAACAAATAACAGAATTCATAGCTTTAACATTAGCATTCTGTAATTTATTTTCTGGACCTGTCCATCGATCCATCGGTTTATCTGTTTCCTGATTATCTACCACTATTGTTGGTGTCCTATTGTTAGTCGCTATGCACTGGATCGATGATGGCTAAATATATAGATACAGAGTTGACGTGCGGTAATCACAGTAGTAGCAATATAAATATAATAGCAGCGCGAATAAATAGAAAAGTAAAGCAAAGAGCAATCACAACAAATTTTTTATACTGGTTCGGACCTCCAGTCGTACGTCCAGTCCCAGACTTCTTCTGGAATTTAACTATCACCCTCACTTCGCCGGAGGAATAGGCACCTGAGCAGCAGAGCAGGATTTCAGTACACTTGCCCGAGCAGCCGAACGGGACTTCAATATTTTCTTTTACAAAGAAATAACTTGACTATATATTGTGTCTTCAATACACTGAGTAGTCGAACTGGAGTACAACTTCTATAACCTGTAAAAATGATGTAGAATGAGTGTGCAGAGGTTAGGAAGTGGATTAGAACCAGATTTGTATGTTGTGGAGTGAAATAGCACTGGTCCAAATTTGCTTTTAGAATGAATATGGAAGTTGGAGCGTTTGAAATCAATATGAGAATGATTTGAGAGAATATAATTGTTGTCTTTGATTTGGGGATGATAGAAGACTTATATATGAGTGATAAGATGTCTTTGAACAGCAGCAATCCTTCAGCATTTCAGTTTGGAAGAGATGCATCCGTTGGAAGTTGGCAATTGGTTGAAAAGGCGCTTGAATAGCCACTTGACTATTCGCTTGGGTATGCTAATGTAAAGTAGCCATTGTTGTTAACTTCAAAACGCTATGTGGTTCAATGGTAAGATATGCGCAATTGTTAGGCGTGTGCTGGGTTCGAATCCCAATCTCTTCATTTTTCAACAATTTTATTTGTAGCTTCTATTAATAAGAGATTCAACCAACAACTACTTTACAAAAGCAGGCATGACTTGTTTCGTAGAGTGCCGCACTTCTTACTAGTTGTCCATGGTTCAAAACCAGCTTCATTCACTTTTGAATAATTACATTTTCGCTTTGTTCTTCTAACAAAAAATGCCATTTTTGTTCCAAATATTGTTGTAGCCTGGTTGGTTTGTTGACTGCAGTCTTCATGTATGACCAGGGATCAAGTCCTCCTATCTTCATATATTTTTTTAACACTTGCTGTTCCGTTTCTCATCAACGATAAAATGTGCTAACAAATCATTTTTGGAAGTTGCTTGGATGGAAGGTTCTTCTAAGTGTACTATATACCCACCATAAGCAAACTTTTTTTTTCATTTTCTTTTTTGTTGTTGTAATGTCCATTATACCCCGTATAAATTTTATCGTTCGGTAAATAGCAATTTCACCTGAAATAGCTCAACAAACATATTAGTAGCATTGTTGTATAGTTGTTATCATCAAAATACCATAAATATGGTTCTTTCATTCTCCTCCTTTTTGATGATGACAACTACACAACTAAAATGTGGGATAATATTTTCCCACTATAGCCATATTATATATGTTTTACACGTTTTTCTTCCCCTTTGTCATCAATAAAAAAGAGCTCTAAACATAAGTAGACATAGATTAAATAGCTCCCTCTAATTAATATACTCCCCCTAAATTAAAGCTTCCTATTAAAAAAAATCTTAAAATAAGGAGTAATAAAGTCAATAAAAATATTTAATTTAAAGTGCAACATTGACCACTTCTTAAATAATGAGTATCTAATATACATTTCTATTTAAGCACAATACTCATATATTAAAAATACATGGTTCACGTTTTGGGAAACCATATCCAAGTGTATGTGGTTGGCTCATTGTATATATAATTTTCATTATTGATAACAGCGTTAAAATAATCAATAATATATATTTTTTATCATTTTTGTTCATATTAGTGGGAACCCATATTTTAAAATCACATATCATTAAATTAGTACTTTTTTTATTTCTAAGATTGGTACTAAGATTGTGAGAAGTAGATTTAGAGATATTTATATTTTTAGCACCAGCATTAAATTTTCTGTAATATAAAAACGCATATCTGGTACTGCTATTATTTTTTCTTTTATATCCTATACCACTTTTATCACATAAAGGTCGAGAACAAGATAAAATCATGTTTGAATCACTTTGACCTTTATTAAATTTTATGACTTTATATTTAAGTTGTTCAAATTTAGTTTTAAAGTCAAAATTGTTGTTTTCAAAAGAAATATTATTTTTCAAAATATTATTTTTCTCATTTAATTTAGAATTCTCATTTTTTAACGTACAGTTCTCATTTTTGAGAAGAAAATTTTGAGATTCTAAATTATCTAAAGAGGATTGTAATAAATTATTTTGTCTTTTCAAATCAAAAATTTCTCTTGGAAATTTTTCTCTCTCGTTTTCAAATAATGAGTTTTGTTCATCTAGAAAATCTTTAATAGTTACAAAATTGTTTTTAAAATACCGAGTTGATTTTCTAAATTAAATTTTTCATTTTTCAATTTTTCATTTTCAAGTTCGATAGATTTCATCTTTTCTTAAATAATAAAATTAAGCTTTGAAATCTTATCGCTTATACTAACTAATTCATTATTATCTTTTACTGAAATTTGTAAATCAGAAAGTACCTTTTTGTAGTCCTCACTGGTGGCATTGACAAGGATTTTGCTTGTTGTATTTCGACTGGATCGTTTTCTGGCCATTATTCTATGATGTTGTGACGATCAATAGAAAACCTCGCTCTGATACCACTTGTTAGTCGATATGCACTGGATCGATGATGGCTAAATATATAGATACATAGTTGACGTGCGGTAATCACAGTAGTGGCAATATAAATATAATAGCAGTGTGAATAAATAGAAAAGTAAAGCAAGAAGCAATCACAACAAAGTTTTTATACTAGTTCGGACCTCCAGTCCTACGTTCAGTCCCAGACTTCTTCTGGAATTTAACTATCCCCCTCACTTCGCCCGAAGGAATAGGCACCTGAGCAGCAGAACAGGATTTCAGTACACTTGCCCAAGCAGCCGAACGGGACTTCAATATTTTATTTTACAAAGAAATAACTTGACTATATATTGTGTCTTCAATACACTGAGTAGTCGAACTAGAGTACAACTTCTATAACATGTAAAAATGGTGTAGAATGAGTGTGTAGAGGTTAGGAAGTGGATTAGAACCAGATTTGTATGTTGTGGAGTGAAATAGCACTGGTCCAAATTTGCTTTTAGAATGAATATGGAAGTTGGAGCGTTTGAAATCAATATGAGAATGATTTGAGAGAATATAATTGTTGTATTTGATTTGGGGATGATAGAAGACTTATATATGAGTGATAAGATGTCTTTGAACAGCAGCAATCCTTTAGCATTTCAGTTTGGAAGAGATGCATCCGTTGGAAGTTGGCAATTGGTTGAAAAGGCATTTGAATATTCAACCGTGTTAGCATATGTACTATTGCATATCAGATATGGGAAACACTTAAAGTCATACATGAAGGAACAAACAAAGTTAAACAAACAAAGATATCCATGCTGAAGAACCAATTCCAAAACTTATGAATCCATCAATGACATGTACTCGAGATTTCAAGACATTCATCATGCCTTAATAGGACTAGGAGAAAAATACACGGATTTTGACATTGTGTCTAAAGTTCTAAATTCACTCACTGATGAATGGGAGAGAAAAGTACTAGCAATCGAGGAAGCAAATGATCTATCTACAATGAAACCAGAAGAATTGATTGGAAATCTTATGTCGTATGAAGTAAATATGCAAGCTAAGAAAGATCAAGCTCAAGAAAGAAAGAATATTGTTTTTCATGCGAAAAAGGAAGAATCAGAGTCTGAAGATGAGGATCTAGCATTTATAGCCAAAAATTTCAAGAAATTCTTAAAGTATAGAAAAGGAAACAAAAACGGATTCAAAAAGAATTTCTTGAACAAACCTTCATCCTCAAATATAGAATGCTTCAATTGTCACAAGAAAGGACACATGCAAAAAGATTATCAAGAACAAATGAAAGAAAATCAGAAAAGCTTCAACAACAAAAACAATAAGGATAAATTCGAAAAGAAGGCATTTTCTGTAACATGGGACGATTCAGATTCATCTTCATCCGAAAATGATAATGATAGCGACAATGAACAGGAAAATGTATGCTTCATGGCTCAAGATTCTGAGGTAAATAATTTAAATTTCGATGATTTAATTGAAGTAAACACTGAACTTTTAAGCACAATAGAAATTCTTAAAAAGAAAATTAAGGAAATTCGTGAAAATCAAAACAAAGCTGAGTTTGAGAGAGATATGTTAAATGATGAAAAGAAAATTCTTGAAGAAGAACTTGAAAAAGTTCAAGAAGCTTATTCAAATTCGGAAACTCAACTATCACTTTTAAGTCAAGAAATTGAAACTCAAAAGAAAAAGAATGATGTATTTGTTTCTGAAAATCACGAGTTAAAAATTAAGATTAAACATGTTGAATTAGAAAATAATAGTCTTCAAGCTAAATTAGATGACATCACTAAAAATGTTTCTAACTTTAACAAAGGAAGAGAAAATTATCTAAGATATTAGAAAATTCTCAATCATCTTCAAACAAACAAGGTTTCGGTTATAAAAAAGTGTCAAAAATTCCTAATAAGAAAAATATAAAACTTAACAGGAATGTTGATTCAAAACAACAAATATTGATAAAGAAACCTATTAAAACAAAAGTAGAAACCAAGGTAGTTAAAATTTGGGTACCAAAGACTAACAATGTATTAATAAGAAATAAATATATTAAAACATTTATGGATAATGTTCATCATAATGAAAACTATATTTATAAAAAGGATACTGAACCAAATTGGGTTTGGTTTCCTAAATTCTAACTTTTTAGGACCCTATTAAAAGGTGGGTACCAATAATTTCATATTTATTTTCAGGTCCCACTCAAAAGAAGAAATGGATATTAGATAGTGGTTGTTCAAAACACATGTTTGGAGACAAAGATATGCTTACAAACATCACATACTTTGATGGTGGCTCGGTTACCTTCGGAGACAATTCAAAAGGCTATATCATTGGCAAAGGAAATGTGAACAATTACGGTACATCAAATTTACCTTTTATAACAAATGTTTCATTAGTTGAAAATTTAAAACATAATCTACTTAGCATAAGTCAACTGTGTGACAAAGGTTTTAAAATAACTTTCTCGGATAATAAATGTAGTATTTTTGATCAAAACCAAAATCTTGTTTTTGAAGGAAATAGAGATAGAAATATTTATGTTCTAAATATGAATATTAATCATAATACAAGTATGTGTTTACTTGCCAAAGATAATGATCCTTGGTTATGGCACAAAAGATTTTGTCATATAAATTTTAAAACTACTAGAAAACTTTCTAAAATTGAATTAGTAAGAGGTTTACCCAAAATAAACTTTAAAATAAATAATCTTTTTGATGATTGTCAAAAAGGAAAATTAACGAAATCATCTTTCAAATCTAAACAAAATATTTCGACTTTACAACCATTAGATTTACTACATATGGATTTATTTGGACCAACACAAGTTCAATCCATTAATCATAATCGATACATATTTGTAATAGTTGATGATTTTTCAAGATATACATGGACTATTTTTATGAAAAATAAAAGTGACACTTTTGAGCGTTTTAAAACATTTGTCAAAAGAATTCAAAACACTAAAGATTTGAAAATTAAAAATATTCAAAGCGATCATGGAGGCGAATTCAAAAATGAAGCTTTTGAAACTTTTTGTAAAAAGAAAGGAATAAATCATAACTTTTCATTTCCTAGAACTCCTCAACAAAATGGAGTTGTAGAAAGAAAGAATAGAACATTACAAGAATGCGCAAGAACATTATTAAATGGATGTTCTCTACCAAAACATTTTTGGGCAGAAGCCGTTGCTACTGCATGTTATGTATTAAATAGAATATCAATTAGCATTAACTAAAAATACTTCTTATGAACTATTTAATAACAAAAAGCCAAATATATCTTATTTTAAAATATTTGGATCAAAATGTTTCATTTTAAATACAAAAGATCAACTAGGAAAATTCGATCCAAAAGCCGACGAAGGAATTTTCGTAAGATACTCAGAACGAAGTAAAGCATATCGAGTATTTAATAAACGAACAAACATAATTGAAGAAACTTTGCATATATCTTTTGATGAAAATTTTAATAAAAATTTAAATATAAAGGATGATGAAGAATTGATAAATATAGAAGAAACAAACCTTGAAAATAGTTATAATGAATAAGATCTCCTCCTAGAATATTACGAGATCATCCAACTCAAAATATAATAGGAGAAATAAATTTTCAAGTTAGGACAAGAAATCAACTAAATCAAATGGGTCATGTAGCTTTCATTTCATCAATAGAACCTAAAAATCCTAAAGAAGCATCAACAGATGATTATTGGATTATCGCAATGCAAGAAGAATTAAATCAACTTGAATGTAATGATGTTTGGGAATTAGTTCCCCGTCCTAATAATCAATCAGTAATAGGAACAAAATGGATTTACAAAAATAAAGTAGACGAACAAGGTAATATAACAAGGAATAAAGCAAGACTAGTAGCATAAGGGTATAATCAAGAAGAAGGTATTGATTTTGAAGAAACCTTTGCTCCCGTTGCAAGACTTGAAGCAATACGTATACTATTAGCCTTTGCATGTTTTCACAATTTTAAATTTTATCAAATGAATGTTAAAAGTGCATTTTTAAATGGTTTTATTAAAGAAAATGTATATGTAGAACAACCTCCTTTATTTATACATGAAAAATATCTGGATCATGTATTTAAATTAAAGAAAGCACTATATGGTCTTAAATAAGCACCTCGTGCTTGGTATGAAAGACTTAAAAGTTATTTATTAAATTCGGGATTTAAAATTGGAAAAGTAGATCAAACGCTTTTTATTAAAAATACTACCAAAGATATTTTAATAATTCAAATATACATAGACGATATTATTTTTGGTTCAACAAATGAAAATTTATGTAAAGAATTTTCAAATATAATGACTAATGAGTTCGAAATGTCTCATATGGGAGAATTATCATATTTTCTCAGACTTCAAATCAAACAATTAACAAATGGAATTTTTATAAACCAAGAAAAATATTGTGCCAATTTAATTAAACGATTCGGCATGGAAAACACTTCTGCTAAACCTACTCCTATGAGTACCACTACGCATCTCGATCAAGATGAAAATGGCAAAAGTGTAGATCAAAAATTGTTTAGAAGTATGATAGGTTCCTTACTTAACCGCTAGTAGACCTGACATAATGATGAGTGTTTGTTTATGTGCACGTTTTCAATCTAATCCTAAAGAATCACACTTAAGAGCGGTAAAACGAATTATGCGATATCTTAACAACACTAAAGATTTCGGTCTTTTCTATCCGAAGGAGTGTCCATTTGAGTTAGTGTCATTCAGTGATGCTGATTTTGGTGGATCTCGAACAGATAGAAAAAGTACAAGTGGTACTTGCCATTTCATTTGAAAATCACTTGTATCTTGGTTTAGTAAGAAACAAAATTGTGTCTCGCTTTCCACCTACGAAGCAGAGTATATATCAGCTGCTTTAGCTTGCATCAAGTTATATACATGCAACAAACACTTAAAGATTTTAATATAAATTTAACAAATTCTACAATATACTGTGATAATACAAGTACAATAAACTTATCTAAAAATCTGGTTAATCACTCTAGTACAAAACATATAGATATTCGTCACCATTTTCTACGTGACAATATCGAAAAAGAAATAATTAATTTAGAACATATTTCTACCGAAAATCAAATTGCCGATATATTTACTAAACCTCTATTAGAAAACTCCTTCATAAAATTACGACGAGAGTTAGGAATAATGTCTTTTAAAGATATCATATAGAGAAAGTTAGAAAAATCTACACAAATCAGTCGACTAACACTATATGCTCAGTCGACTGAATAAATAAAAAAAATGAGATTTTCAATTTATTTTTCGAATATGTTACATAATATATTATAAAATAATAGTCATTTGTAAACCATACATTTTTAACTGAATTATGGTAACCATTAAATCATTAAGTGGATGAAAAACTTTAAAGAATTATAACCACTATATATTTAGAAATCCCTACTATAAATATATCGTAAAAATATTTCTTTTTCACAACTCATTCTCACGAATAAAAGCTTGAAAAATTCATTATAAAAATGTCGTCCAACAAATCTTTTTCCCCGATCGACATCACCTCTTCAGTCGATAACACTCCAACGTCTCCAAAACTTCCCACTCCAACACCGACACATGAGCCAGTTTACAAATGGAACAATTATCGTACTGGCTACACACCAGAATCCAAGAAAGCGAAACGCAGACTCTTTATTTATCCAGACACAAAAAGAAAGAATGATGAAATTCATCACTTTCAACAACAACAAATAGATCTTCAATGAGAATTATACTTCGAACAAAAAGTTACGGCTAGACGATTAAGCTTCCTTGAGCAAATCGGTTTACGCTTTTGTGGTTCAAAAAAGAACGAAGTGGCTGAACCCCTACCTCGCCCCGTTAGTTCACTTGATCCGTCTTCATCTTACCGTACACCAGTCGATCCTATGAATCCTTGGATGTCTCCTAAGACTCCTCAATATAGTCCAAATTCATGGGATATAAATTATATGAAGAATGAAGGGAAAAAGACTTCAAGTCCATCCCCTAAGAAATAGATAGTTTTGAAATCTATTCATGGTGTTACATCTATATAATTGTACTTATTTCTTTAAATAAAGTGTTTACTTTCAAAATTAACAAAGGACAACAAAATACATGGGTCAGTCGACTGAAACCCCCAGCTCAGTCGATTGAACTTAAGGATGAAAGCAAAAATTTTATAATTCAGTCGACTGATTCCTCTACACAGTCGACCGAAATACAAACAGAAACTTTCAAACAAAAATTCAGTCGACTAAAAACCCTGTTCAGTCGACTGAATTCAATCCAGAAAATTTTCGGCCTTCAATTCAGTCGACTGAACGCCAATTCCCAGGCAACTTTCCTCTTTTATCCACCAATTTTTTACCTATCCATTCACTTTTTACTTTCCAAAACAGTTTCTTCCCCAATTATTTTCAAAACCCAAGCCCCCAATTCCTTAAAATTCACTTAAATCTCACTCAAATGGCACCAAAGAGATCAAGAGCTTCCTCTTCTTCATCCTCTGAGCCAATTGATGCTCAAATAGCGCGATGGCTTTACGATGGAGTAGCTGCACTAGGTGGAATAAGATGAAGAATTCCCGTATTTTCGAGCATTCCTTCGTTGATTTCCAAAGCTTTCAAACATGCAACATCCAAGCGTTAACCGATCAAGCAGGTTTAACTTCTCTTTGGGATTTGAAAAGAAATGACCATGCCATAAATCATATAATGGTCAAATTATTTTATGCTAACCTTAATCTTGGACACCAAACTTCAAGAAATCCAAACAATAGTATTTGGAGTATGGCATGTTGTAACGATCCATAATATTTTAATAGTTTTGAATGGTTTTATTTTCATATTTAATTCAATTTTGAGAAAATTTTAAATAATTGAATTTTGAAATAAAAATTTTATATTTAGAATACGTATATGAAGATACAGCAAATAGTGAATTTTCACTTAATTATATGGGAGTTTATTTTTTTTGTATAATTCTATTTCAATCTATATCGGTTAAATATTGCTGATAAAAAAAAAATTATTTCTAAGCCTGAATATTTTACATAAGAAAATTCTAAATCATAGATCCTTCATTTTTAAAATAATATCTGTTCCCCCTTTTTGCTCTCCAAACTATGGTAACAAATTTGCTTTAATTTTTCTGCTGAATCAATGTATCAAACGTTGATATTTCATTTATTAGTCCACTGTCTACATTATTTATGGACACAAATGTATTTCAGTATCTCTTCATATATCATTCCTAAATATCCTCCTCCAGATCCGTGACCATCTGATTTCTTTTGCGTTTCAAATTTTAAACGCGCATAAATCAATTGCCTTAATATTTGTCAGCTAAATAAATGGGTAACCGTTGCTAGTACATAAAAATTTGTTTTATTTCTGCCTGAATTCCGGGCTAATTTTTCACCGTTCCTTTCGTTTCACTTTAATTGCTTTAATAAGTATGTCAATGGACAGACGTTACCATTCTCATCATTACACTTTATTTCATATGGTATGTTTCTTCGTTTTTTTTCCTCTGTTCATTTCTTTTATTTGCCTCTGTCTGCTCCTTTATCCCTTCCTTCCGTTTCAAAATTCAAACGTGCTGTCCATTCTTGGCATAAATTATTTTCAGCTAAATCATAGTCGTTGCTTTTATATTTTTCCAAATTTTAGGGTCACAATTATTAATTGCTGACCTTTCCTTTCCTTTCTTCAGTCCACTGATTCCTTCCTTTAAACCATTCAATTTGCGCGTTGATTTTATACCAATAGTCGTTACTTTTATTTATTTCTCTGAAATCATGCGTAACGTTCCTTTTCAATTTATTCTTCTGCCTCTCTTTATATTTTTCCATTTTGCTTTGGGAATACAAATTCGCACACTCCTCTCCTTCTTTAATTGATCTGTAGCCGTTTCTTATTCATTCTTCCTTCAGTTTCAAATTTGAAAGTGCTACCCAAGGTAAACAATTAATTGCTAAATAATTCTCCCGAAATCAGGGGACTTCACAGTATCAATTACTTTTATTTACATGTCCATTCAAATTTTCTATCGGTTAAGACCAAATAGTAGCTCACCTTTTTATTCCCTGAATTCAGGGTTTGACTATTGATTGGTACCTATCTTTTTATATTTTCTTTAATTTATTGTTTCAATATTTTTTTCCTAAATCTATGCTTCTAGACGTTGATATGCCATTTCTATATTTTGGGTGATAACTTTTTTAAACGTTTGATAATAATAATAAATCTGCATATTATAATCGGATATCAATTGAGATCTAGGAAAGAAATAAATATAAAACGTATAGCCTGACAAATAATATAAATTGCTTTAATTACACTGTTGATTTTGAAACGTATAAAATTCTATACGTTCTTTACGCATCCATTCATTTCTTTTATTTCTTCCTTTACGTTTCTTTACTGATATATACTTACTTCTTTTATCTCTCCTATCTTCTACAAAAGGCAACCCACTTCTTTGTGAAATTAAAAAAAAAAAAAATTTCCTTCATCCCTCAACCCATCAAAATCACCTCACCTCAGTTCCCGCATGCTGCTCTTCCAGCCAACGTTCCATCCTTGCCGTGAAGTTGTTCCTATCCCCTCTTTCACCTCTGTATTTTTGAATGGAAGATATTATGTGGTAAGTATATAAAGTGATAACTGCATATATATTTTTACCTTGCCTACCCTTCCTCTTTCGCCTATAAAAATCGGCATGAATAATTTAGGCACATGCCCTATTAATTAGTTATATATATCAAGCTTTGTATCCGTTGTTTTATACTTCTCAAATTTCGCATTCGGTTCCAAAGGTTTAATATATTCTGTTAGCATACATAAGTAAATAAGTTTGTAAATTGTTATGTATACATATAGTAAGTTATAAATTTGGTACAGTTTTTTTTTAGGTAGATTTGATTGATGATACGTGTCATAGTTTTTATATAAATTTATATTAGTCTGTAGTTTGTTTTTAAATATGTTATAATAACATTGGTTTTTAAAGTGAGTATATTTATAGATTTATTTGAAATGTGTTTAAAAAAAAAAAAACAGTACATTTATATGTAAGGTTTATAAAAGTTATAAGCTAGGTACATTCATATATTAGTTTAAAGATGTTAGTTAGTATACACATAAGCTGCTGTATATAATTTATAATTTACGCGTATATAAGTTTGGTTTGTATATAAGTTAAGGGATCTGTAGTTATTAAATAAAGTTATCAGTTTTATATTATAGGATATTTGTAACAGGTCAGTCTATATACTTTAAGTTGTGTAAGTGTGTCAGTTTTAATACCCGAGTTTACACGCGTACTATATTAAGTTATAATCGACAGTTTCTTTATGTATAAGTCTGGTTAAAGTATAAGCATAAATATATTTAACATAGAATCTACTTGTTATATGTTTATTTGTATAGCTGCATCATGGGTTTAAAAATTTAAACCGATGATTTTATTTTGTATATTTATTTTTCTTAAAGTAACATATTGATTTTTAAGAAGAGAGAATAATATATATATCACATCAATATGGGTTTAAAAATTTGAATATGATTTGTATATAAACATACATGAACTTTATACGGTGTATCTATTCAATTATACCATCTATCCTTATCAATTCAGTTCTGATTTGACTTCGTCAACTCCTATTTATCAGTTTGTCCGACAAACCCATGTCCTTCGTGCTTTGCTTCGTAATTCATGCTTGGATTTCGTAACTCAACTTCGTTGTCTATATCCTCTAACCTCGAAAGGTGAGAAATCACTCACGATTTACATTCTTTTATTTACTAAATTTGATTTCAATTGGGATGACAATTGAAATATGAGGCTGTAGTTATTTAAATTGTTATATATGCTATTATCTATAAGTATTCACTTATGGGATATGACACCATATCCTATTGTTTATATATTTATTTTGATGATATATGCCTGTTGTTATTATATTTACATATCTGTTATCACTCTGCAAGTTCCCTGTTAGTATAGAAATCACTATGGGTTGAAATGATACATACCCGAACAGACTTTAGAATAGGAGAAAATCGTTATGGGTTGAAATGATAAACCCAAGCGATTTCATTTAATTGAATTGGGATTACGGGTTGAAATGCTATCCACCCGTATACATTTAGTGTACGGATTGAAATGATAAATATCCGTAACACTTGACCATATGATAAGAAATATATACAGACATCGTTGGTCCATATATATAAATATTTTGAAATTTAGTTCATTGTTTTGGAAAGAAATATATGGTCTTATTAAATGTTAATCCTTAAATTTTTTTATATATGAAGAGTAATGATATATAGATTTAATAATATTTAATTTAGTCAAAATTTGATTTAATACATAAATTATGCTAAATATTTATGTAAATTTTATTCCAAAAGTATTCTGCAATCTACTAAGATTGGGAGATAAATGTGGGTTTATCTAAATGGTATTTAAATAAGGATTTATTCAATTAAATCAATTTGAAATTTTTGAATGGGAAATTTAAGGGTATGATTTTGTAACTGGATTTTATTTAAGCGATTTAATGAATATTTCACGTTTAAATAAATTAAAGAAAATATTGAGTAAAATGTAATTTAAGGTTACTTAAATGATATTGTATCTAATGAGGGATTATTTAAGACTAGATAATAATGAGGTTAAATCGAGATCTATATGGAACTATTAAATTGAACATTTAATTAAATATTAAAGCTTTGAACTATATTGGGATTTAAATGGTTTATTTTGAGATTCGGATATGTATTTGAAATCAGTATAGTTGAATTTAGTATTTAGAAACTAAATTGATTTAAAAGGTTAGTTGAAACGTTGAATACTTAAAGTTTTGAAATATATTGAACATAAATGGTATTTTGTGATTTCAAATCCGAATTTGAGATCGATAAAATTGAAGTGGTTTTTTAGAAATTGAGTTGAATTTAAATTAATAAATTGAGATTGAAATAGATTTAAATGGGGTGGTCAGGTTGATGTTAAACGATTTGTCAAGTTGAGGGAACTGAAATTTCTTTACTGTACAAATTATTTAATATATAAAAATACTATTTGGGAAGTACAGAGATATTTGAAGTGAAAATGATATTTTGTTTTGAAGTATAAATTAAGTTGAAAAGACTACGGTGTTAGTGTATTTTTCTATCTTTTAGATAGTTCCATGGACCCTTAGAGAATGGTTATCCCAAACATCCTCTAAGTTAATTATATTTCAGTTGATATTTCACCTGAGTTAGATTTATAGATATAAGAATGTTAGTCCTGACTCGAGTGTTTTGTGTTTTGCTTTACGCTCGGGTCAGACTGAGAGATACAGCATTTGAGACTCATCTTCGAAGTTGGAGCTTTGCTTGAAGATCCAGCTATCTATCCCTTCAGTCATCCAGTTGATTAGTTCAGAGAAGCCATCTGTTACATTGGAGACTTCATGGCGTTTGAACTATTCGGTTGTATTTTATTTCTAACGCTGAGGTATATAGTAGCTTCATGAACTACTATTCTTTATCTATTCTGCTGCATTGTATTACTCTGTGTAAGTGATCTATGATTGATTTATTTACTGTATATTTTAAGTTTTGCCAAATTTTATTAACAATTCGGTATTTTGAATTATTCAAGTCGGACATGTATGGTTTTATTGTCGATTTGAATGGTCTAAAATAGCGGGTCGTTACAGTTGGTATCAGAGCTTTGGCTCTAGGCAAAACTTAGCATATACGGTAAATTTGTTTACAGAATCACTTTCGCTCGAGTTGAATCTCTTCCTTTTGACTCGATTTCATTTGAATTTTGGAATGTCCCTCGGTTCCGAAATTCATTCTGTCTCTCCCTATTTATATTCGTTTGATCCTGGAGTATCCCACAACTCCACTGAATGTTTTGTAAAGGGGGTGAAAACTCCTTTACAATTGGCATTGATTCACCGAAGATTTTTGTATCCTCGGTTTACGATGCTGATATATCTTGATATGCCGAATTCCATCTCTGAAGATCGAATGTCGATTTGTTTTGGAATTCCGCATCGATTATATTCCTGAAGTCACGGTTGACCCGGTTAAGGTCGCCTGTGATTTATAGATGTATATCCATCTTCTATTTTGTAATTAAATTATCTCATCTTCGATCGAGTCTATCTTCGAATCAGGATTCTATTGATTGGAGTTCCGCTAATTTAAATCTCTATCTTTGTTTGAAACCCATTCTTTGAAAATCGGGCATGTTGGTATTTTTAAAATTGTTTATATATCGAAATTATTATTTTGATAACTATGATTTTATTATATATATAAAAGTGAAATTGTTTTCGATAAGGATTATATACCTATATATAATAATAATAATAAATAAAATAAGAAATGTTATTCTATATAAAAAGGTATGAAAGGATTTGAAATTTTGAAAAATTATAAGAAAGTGATTTATATAAAAATGATTTATAACTGTAGTGTTAAATTTGAAATTCGAGAATTAAATTCCGGTATTTTGAAATTGGTTTTAAGATTTTGGAAAATATATAAAAATAATACGATTTAAAAGTATTTTTCCGAACCAGAAAGGTTTCAAATGAGTTCAAATGAATTCCAATAATTTTGAAGAAATTTCGAAGAAGTTTTCAAGAAAATAGAAGTCCAGAACTCACTTATGTCGCTGGAAAATAATTTCGGTGATGAGTGCACGCATCATCGACATTGATTTTCGAGTTTCAGAGTGGGGGAGAGGCCACTTTAATAGCTCGCTATGCGAGTGATTTTGTAAAATCGTTATGATTTCAAATTCCGAAGTATAATTTGATATTTTCAAAAGATATATATATATATATATATATATATATATATATATATATATATATATATATATATATATTCGAAACAATTTGAAGTGAGACCGGTGTTCAGTCCTCGAGTTTCATATTTAATAATTGATTTATTGTTGATTTTCAACTCTTGAATTTAAAATTTGATTTTCCTAACTATTTTGAATGTTCGAACACTTCCAAATCGAGATTAAAATTTTAAAACGAAGAAATTTCGAAGAGTATAAAATGTTTGATAAAGAATATAAATTTAGTTTGAAATGTTTTGAAAAAAAATATATATAGTTTTGAATAATAGTTTTAGAAAGGTAAATTGAATATTTCAACTAAAAATAGATAGTTTGAAAGTTTTAAAGGGATAATTATAAATTTGGAAACCATTTTGAGTATAATTGATTTTGGGGAAAATATGTGGTTTTGAAATTAAATTGGAATTAAAAACCAGTACTTATATGGTGATTTTGGAAATGAATTTGTTTGACTTGAATTATTTTAATTTAGAAACTGGGATAATTTTCTAAACCTATTATTTTGGGAACTTTGAAATTTAGATACTTAATTTGAAAGAAAATTTGGTGAAATCATATATGAGTTGGAAACTGAATGGATATTGAATGATTTGAAATTGAGAACTTATATTATTAAGCACTTGATTTGGGAGTGGTCGAACCTATATAAAATGGATTGTATAAGTATGAAGTTGATTTGAAATCTATTGATTTGAAAGGTACTCAATTTGGAAAGAGATTTTATATAATCGAAGTCTATATAAGTATGATTTGATCTACTATTGATTTGGAAAGTATTCGATTTGGGAAAAAGGGAATCCTATATATAATGGACTTTATATAAGTATGATATTTGAAAGTGATTTGAAAAGGTATTATATGATATATATTTTCGAAGTAAAGATATGGAAAGTGCCTTCTACTTGATATCCGCTTTGTGGCCACATCGTGGATTCATTCTATCGATATTATTCTCTCTGATTTTCGGTTTTCCGGATGTAATACTCGAGTTTTTCCCACCGTGGCGTAACCCATGGTTTTTCTTCTCTCGCGAATGCATAGCGCAATTGCCTGGCTGAGTCTTGCCTAGGGGTACGGATTGTTTCCTGGGGGATCCAGGCGTAACCATTGTGTATCCTGCAATCTGTGTAGGTCGCGAATAGTAGCGCAAGTGCCTGGCTGAGTCTTGCCTGGGGGTACGGATTGTTTCCTGGGGGATCCAGGCGTAACCATTGTGTATCCTGCACTCTACTAGTCACCATGGCGTAACTCGCAGGGCTGAGAAAGCTTACGGATATGGATTGTTTCCTGGGGGACCCAGGCGTAACCATTGTGTATCTGCGAACCATGATCGGACAAAGGTTTTGGTTTGGTTGTTTTGTTTGGATTGTACTTTCCATATCTGTTTTTAAAGGTTTTGAAGTATTTTCACTGGGTGTTGAAACAAGTCTACTAAGTACTTGAAGAATTCTAGCTTTGCGCCTGATCAACGCATGGCCAGAGTCTGCAAGAACGAGGATAAACTTGTTAAAACATTGAGTTATAAAAGTATTTTCGAAAGAAAAATTGGTCTCGATATAAAAATATTTTATTTATAAAGGTATTTTATTATAAAAGTATTTTCAACAAAGAAATTTTGTATTAATATTTGAAATTTAAATTCTTATGGTTTGAAATAAATTATTCGTGCCCGATTCTATTCTTTTGAATCTACCTCATCTGCTCAGCTTCATTTTTCACCTATATTCCGTTTTCGGAATCTACCTTCCTTTCCTTTTTGAATAAATCTTTTAAATATTGCTTATTTGTATACTGCATTGTTTTATATAAAATTTTAGTGGTATAAATATCTTTGAAGTTATTAATTAAATAAAACATATTTAAAGAAAATGATTATTAATTTATTGATAATATTTGAAAAGTATCTTGAGATAAATTTATAAATTTATGAATTATGGATTTAATGTTTTCAATAGCTTCTTTGTAAATATAACTAATGATGCAAATAATTGTTTTCAAATAGCTTTCACATATGTATAAAGATGTTAGTTAAACATATTAAATTCCAATGAGTTTTGAAAATTTTGAAGTATTAAAGATAACTGAATTGCAAATGAATATTTCAAGTAAAATTTATATAGTTTAAAAATTTAAATTACCCTTGACTTTCAATCTACCTTTATTTCTGGTTGTTCTATTCTCCTACCTCCTTCCTTTTCGGGGACGAAAAGTTTTGAGTGGGGGAGAGTGTAACGATCCATAATATTTTAATAGTTTTGAATGGTTTTATTTTCATATTTAATTCAATTTTGAGAAAATTTTAAATAATTGAATTTTGAAATAAAATTTTATATTTAGAATACGTATATGAAGATACAGCAAATAGTGAATTTTCACTTAATTATATGGGAGTTTATTTTTTTTGTATAATTCTATTTCAATCTATATCGGTTAAATATTGCTGATAAAAAAAAAATTATTTCTAAGCCTGAATATTTTACATAAGAAAATTCTAAATCATAGATCCTTCATTTTTAAAATAATATCTGTTCCCCCTTTTTGCTCTCCAAACTATGGTAACAAATTTGCTTTAATTTTTCTGCTGAATCAATGTATCAAACGTTGATATTTCATTTATTAGTCCACTGTCTACATTATTTATGGACACAAATGTATTTCAGTATCTCTTCATATATCATTCCTAAATATCCTCCTCCAGATCCGTGACCATCTGATTTCTTTTGCGTTTCAAATTTTAAACGCGCATAAATCAATTGCCTTAATATTTGTCAGCTAAATAAATGGGTAACCGTTGCTAGTACATAAAAATTTGTTTTATTTCTGCCTGAATTCCGGGCTAATTTTTCACCGTTCCTTTCGTTTCACTTTAATTGCTTTAATAAGTATGTCAATGGACAGACGTTACCATTCTCATCATTAGACTTTATTTCATATGGTATGTTTCTTCGTTTTTTTTCCTCTGTTCATTTCTTTTATTTGCCTCTGTCTGCTCCTTTATCCCTTCCTTCCGTTTCAAAATTCAAACGTGCTGTCCATTCTTGGCATAAATTATTTTCAGCTAAATCATAGTCGTTGCTTTTATATTTTTCCAAATTTTAGGGTCACAATTATTAATTGCTGACCTTTCCTTTCCTTTCTTCAGTCCACTGATTCCTTCCTTTAAACCATTCAATTTGCGCGTTGATTTTATACCAATAGCCGTTACTTTTATTTATTTCTCTGAAATCATGCGTAACGTTCCTTTTCAATTTATTCTTCTGCCTCTCTTTATATTTTTCCATTTTGCTTTGGGAATACAAATTCGCACACTCCTCTCCTTCTTTAATTGATCTGTAGTCGTTTCTTATTCATTCTTCCTTCAGTTTCAAATTTGAAAGTGCTACCCAAGGTAAACAATTAATTGCTAAATAATTCTCCCGAAATCAGGGGACTTCACAGTATCAATTACTTTTATTTACATGTCCATTCAAATTTTCTATCGGTTAAGACCAAATAGTAGCTCACCTTTTTATTCCCTGAATTCAGGGTTTGACTATTGATTGGTACCTATCTTTTTATATTTTCTTTAATTTATTGTTTCAATATTTTTTTCCTAAATCTATGCTTCTAGACGTTGATATGCCATTTCTATATTTTGGGTGATAACTTTTTTAAATGTTTGATAATAATAATAAATCTGCATATTATAATCGGATATCAATTGAGATCTAGGAAAGAAATAAATATAAAACGTATAACCTGACAAATAATATAAATTGCTTTAATTACACTGTTGATTTTGAAACGTATAAAATTCTATACGTTCTTTACGCATCCATTCATTTCTTTTATTTCTTCCTTTACGTTTCTTTACTGATATATACTTACTTCTTTTATCTCTCCTATCTTCTACAAAAGGCAACCCACTTCTTTGTGAAATTAAAAAAAAAAAAAAATTCCTTCATCCCTCAACCATCAAAATCACCTCACCTCAGTTCCCGCATGCTGCTCTTCCAGCCAACGTTCCATCCTTGCCGTGAAGTTGTTCCTATCCCCTCTTTCACCTCTGTATTTTTGAATGGAAGATATTATGTGGTAAGTATATAAAGTGATAACTGCATATATATTTTTACCTTGCCTACCCTTCCTCTTTCGCCTATAAAAATCGGCATGAATAATTTAGGCACATGCCCTATTAATTAGTCATATATATCAAGCTTTGTATCCGTTGTTTTATACTTCTCAAATTTCGCATTCGGTTCCAAAGGTTTAATATATTCTGTTAGCATACATAAGTAAATAAGTTTGTAAATTGTTATGTATACATATAGTAAGTTATAAATTTGGTACAGTTTTTTTTTAGGTAGATTTGATTGATGATACGTGTCATAGTTTTTATATAAATTTATATTAGTCTGTAGTTTGTTTTTAAATATGTTATAATAACATTGATTTTTAAAGTGAGTATATTTATAGATTTATTTGAAATGTGTTTAAAAAAAAACAGTACATTTATATGTAAGGTTTATAAAAGTTATAAGCTAGGTACATTCATATATTAGTTTAAAGATGTTAGTTAGTATACACATAAGCTGCTGTATATAATTTATAATTTACGCGTATATAAGTTTGGTTTGTATATAAGTTAAGGGATCTGTAGTTATTAAATAAAGTTATCAGTTTTATATTATAGGATATTTGTAACAGGTCAGTCTATATACTTTAAGTTGTGTAAGTGTGTCAGTTTTAATACCCGAGTTTACACGCGTACTATATTAAGTTATAATCGACAGTTTCTTTATGTATAAGTTTGGTTAAAGTATAAGCATAAATATATTTAACATAGAATCTACTTGTTATATGTTTATTTGTATAGCTGCATCATGGGTTTAAAAATTTAAACCGATGATTTTATTTTGTATATTTATTTTTCTTAAAGTAACATATTGATTTTTAAGAAGAGAGAATAATATATATATCACATCAATATGGGTTTAAAAATTTGAATATGATTTGTATATAAACATACATGAACTTTATACAGTGTATCTATTCAATTATACCATCTATCCTTATCAATTCAGTTCTGATTTGACTTCGTCAACTCCTATTTATCAGTTTGTCCGACAAACCCATGTCCTTCGTGCTTTGCTTCGTAATTCATGCTTGGATTTCGTAACTCAACTTCGTTGTCTATATCCTCTAACCTCGAAAGGTGAGAAATCACTCACGATTTACATTCTTTTATTTACTAAATTTGATTTCAATTGGGATGACAATTGAAATATGAGGCTGTAGTTATTTAAATTGTTATATATGCTATTATCTATAAGTATTCACTTATGGGATATGACACCATATCCTATTGTTTATATATTTATTTTGATGATATATGCCTGTTGTTATTATATTTACATATCTGTTATCACTCTGCAAGTTCCCTGTTAGTATAGAAATCACTATGGGTTGAAATGATACATACCCGAACAGACTTTAGAATAGGAGAAAATCGTTATGGGTTGAAATGATAAACCCAAGCGATTTCATTTAATTGAATTGGGATTACGGGTTGAAATGCTATCCACCCGTATACATTTAGTGTACGGATTGAAATGATAAATATCCGTAACACTTGACCATATGATAAGAAATATATACAGACATTGTTGGTCCATATATATAAATATTTTGAAATTTAGTTCATTGTTTTGGAAAGAAATATATGGTCTTATTAAATGTTAATCCTTAAATTTTTTTATATATGAAGGGTAATGATATATAGATTTAATAATATTTAATTTAGTCAAAATTTGATTTAATACATAAATTATGCTAAATATTTATGTAAATTTTATTCCAAAAGTATTCTGCAATCTACTAAGATTGGGAGATAAATGTGGGTTTATCTAAATGGTATTTAAATAAGGATTTATTCAATTAAATCAATTTGAAATTTTTGAATGGGAAATTTAAGGGTATGATTTTGTAACTGGATTTTATTTAAGCGATTTAATGAATATTTCACGTTTAAATAAATTAAAGAAAATATTGAGTAAAATGTAATTTAAGGTTACTTAAATGATATTGTATCTAATGAGGGATTATTTAAGACTAGATAATAATGAGGTTAAATCGAGATCTATATGGAACTATTAAATTGAACATTTAATTAAATATTAAAGCTTTGAACTATATTGGGATTTAAATGGTTTATTTTGAGATTCGGATATGTATTTGAAATCAGTATAGTTGAATTTAGTATTTAGAAACTAAATTGATTTAAAAAGTTAGTTGAAACGTTGAATACTTAAAGTTTTTAAATATATTGAACATAAATGGTATTTTGTGATTTCAAATCCGAATTTGAGATCGATAAAATTGAAGTGGTTATTTTAGAAATTGAGTTGAATTTAAATTAATAAATTGAGATTGAAATAGATTTAAATGGGGTGGTCAGGTTGATGTTAAACGATTTGTCAAGTTGAGGGAACTGAAATTTCTTTACTGTACAAATTATTTAATATATAAAAATACTATTTGGGAAGTACAGAGATATTTGAAGTGAAAATGATATTTTGTTTTGAAGTATAAATTAAGTTGAAAAGACTACGGTGTTAGTGTATTTTTCTATCTTTTAGATAGTTCCATGGACCCTTAGAGAATGGTTATCCCAAACATCCTCTAAGTTAATTATATTTCAGTTGATATTTCACCTGAGTTAGATTTATAGATATAAGAATGTTAGTCCTGACTCGAGTGTTTTGTGTTTTGCTTTACGCTCGGGTCAGACTGAGAGATACAGCATTTGAGACTCATCTTCGAAGTTGGAGCTTTGCTTGAAGATCCAGCTATCTATCCCTTCAGTCATCCAGTTGATTAGTTCAGAGAAGCCATCTGTTACATTGGAGACTTCATGGCGTTTGAACTATTCGGTTGTATTTTATTTCTAACGCTGAGGTATATAGTAGCTTCATGAACTACTATTCTTTATCTATTCCGCTGCATTGTATTACTCTGTGTAAGTGATCTATGATTGATTTATTTACTGTATATTTTAAGTTTTGCCAAATTTTATTAACAATTCGGTATTTTGAATTATTCAAGTCGGACATGTATGGTTTTATTGTCGATTTGAATGGTCTAAAATAGCGGGTCGTTACACATGTGGAAAGAAAGTTTGGTTTTCCTTAGATAGAATAGCACACATTCTAGAATCACCAAATGTCGGGAGAAAGCCAGACGAGATAGAATTAAATCCACAAATTCGCGATAACATAAACCATCGATTTATGGATGATAATATCAACTTTAGAGATTTTAAGTCCACCTCTCTTCGACCTATAGCAAGAATCCTTCACAAAGCTCTAATGAGAACAATTACTCCACGCACGGGCTCGTACGAAATTGTCTACCCAATTAATTATCGAGCTCTATATGCTATTTTTGGCAATATACAAGTCAATTGGGTACAACTTATTCTTGATGAGTTTCTCACTTTTAATAATTGCAAAATGCGAACTATCTATTTTGGTGAATATATCATGCGACTTCTCCCTAATGTCGATACGCCATTACCCGAGTCGGAGAATACAATGGTCCATCAAATTAACCACCGGACCATAAGCCTAATGCAACTCCCATCTCGACCTCCTCGCATAATATCACTCGCCGAATGGGAAGCGAGGCATCAAGAACAACAACAACAACCTCCACAACCTCATCACGAAGAACATTTCGAGCAAGATGATGAAATTCGTCTTATTGACTCAAGCTTTACTACCAACCAACCATTGGTGATATTATCAAGAAACCAACAAATTCTTGATACTCGTCTTAAAAAGGTAGATCACAAGCTTCACAAAATCAAAAGATTCTTCAACAAGCTATGGGATGCAATCTCGTGCTCAAGCACCACTACTGCTTCGACATCTCGTGGCAAACGTCTGGCACCTACGTTTACATGGACGTCATCCGAAGAGCAAACAAGTAGCAGCACAAGCGGAGCTAGTGGTGGCCAAGGAGGAAGAGCGTACAGACCACCAATAGGAGGACCCGTCATACGTGAACCAACAGGAGGAAGGGAAGGTTCATATGACTAGGATAAAGATGAGTAATTTTAGTATGGTTTGATGTTTATTTATAACTTTCTTATGGCTTGTATAAATAGCCATTTTGTGCTTGTTCGACGCAACATTTTTAACCTTTTTAAGCCATGGTTATGCAAATTTTCGTTTTGATAAAAATATTTCTACTGTTAATTCTTCCTTTTTGTCGATGACAAAGGGAGAGAAAATCTATGGTACTAACTTTGTTTTGTAGGAAAGATAGTGCATACATTCAGGGGGAGAAAATAAGTAAATACATCTCTAGAATAAATCAGTATTGTCATCAATCAAAAAGGGGGAGAATGTTGATATGCGAAGATTTTGATCAATGACAATGTGCTTCAACAAAAAAGGAAGAGATATGTGCAAAGCTAAAGGAAGATCGATGAAGACCAAACAAACATAAATATGATTTTTATATAGGTCTTAGTCTAGATTTATTGTTAAAATCTATCCTCAAGAGGCTTGCACGAAACACTAGAACACATTTTATGAACTTCATTTTTATTTAAACTTTCACTGTGCATATTTTAGTAGTTCAGTCGACTGAACAGGAATGGCCAGTCGACTGAAACTGGTACACATATATAAACATGCACAGTTTCAGTCGACTGAACTTCCTGCACAGTCGACTGAATTTGTTCCTGAAAATTTTACTTCATATTTTCAGTTGACTGAATTCCCTGCTCAGTCAACTGAATTTGAACCTACGAATTTTCTCTGAAAAGACAACTTCTTCCTCCCAAGAGTTGCAACCATTCTCCAATGGAAATGGAAGCATCTCTTGTTTGCAACCTTTGACAACAAATGCACCTCTTCTACAAGTATAAATACATGATTCTAACATCATTCAATTTACCGAATTCTCTTGCTTTAATCTTACTATTTTCTTGATCATATTCTCTAGATATTCTCAAAGCAATCACCAATCTATTGCTTGAATCACTGTTTTGTTTATAACATTCTTTTGATTCATAGCAATTCACATTTCCTAAATCTTCACAAACACATTGCATACTCTCGAGGATAAGATTATAGGAATATTATACTACATTAGACTCATTAGTGTTGACAAGAACACAACAAGTCGAATATTGTTTTTAGTAATTGAGTTGAAGTCCTCTTCGGTAGTTGAGGCAAGAAATCCCATTCGGTTGTTTGGATAAGTTGTAAACCTATTCCTCCGGGTTAAATGAGGGTTGTTAGTAGAATTCCTAAGAGAAGCTTAGGGACTGGACGTAGGACAAGAGGTCTGAACCAGTACAAAGTCTTGGTGTCTACTTTACTTATTGCTTATCGTTATTTATCTATATCATTCTACTATTCCATATTATACGATCCTACCGCATAGCCCCCTCTTTCAATCCTATAACCTGACAATATTCCAAGCATCAATTGTTTTCAGAAAAAATTCCAACCTATTTTTCCAGTAAGCATATTCACTATTGAACATTAGTGGTCTAATAGTTAACTGTTCCTCGGCAAAAGCATATTTAAAAGAATTCATTTTAAAAATTCAAATTTGTAAAACAAAAATTGGTCTTTGAAAAATCAAATTTTTAAAACAAAAATGGCTTTTGTTTCTAGCTCTGATACCACATGTAGAATCAATTTCAGCCTAAAGGGGGGTAAATATGGAGATACTATTAATTATAAAAATTTAATGCGGAAGTATACAAAATAATTACAACACAGATAGTAGCAGAATTGTAGCAGCACATGTAACAGCTGAATAATAGAAACAGAAATAGAACAACACAGATTTACCAAGCTTCGAAAAAAACCCTGTCTACGTGTTGCCCCTAAGGTTTCTACCAGAAATTAAGTTGTCAGACACTTACACACGTAAACTCGTGACACCTTCTATCGATTAACTTAACCGTACGTTCAAAACCCTGCCAAAACTCAGCTACCGAGTTGCGAATTCTCAAACTACACCACCGTAGTTCGTCCCCTAGTCACACGACTAGTAAATTACAAAAGTTTAAAAGTAAATACAAAGGAAAAAACAATTTTAAAAAAAATCCTAATTTTTTAAATAAAGCAAGCCCAAAGATATTTAGTCCGGCTCAAAGTAAAATGAAGCAGTGTAAAAATATTTCCCCCTTTTCTTCGTTTATTTCTTCGGCCTTATCCTTTGAGAGAAAAATGGCTGCTTTTTGCTTGTTCATTCCTCTTTATGAAAACTATGGCTTTTGATAAATTGAAGATGCCGACTGATTGTTGGTCGATTAAAATGGCTATTGCTTTGATTTTCTTCGGCATTCGACTCACTTCGATTTGCACGCGGTCGCTTCATTTCGTCGAGTTTGGTATGAATTGGTATGTGATTTATGCTCTTTGCTTTACTGGTTAATTTCCTTGAACTCGATCATTTTAATACAGATAATGTAGACGGTTTATATAGGGATGAAAACCCTAAATTTACTTTCGAATATATTTTGAATTGGTCTGTTAAAAATTTGGCACAGCCTTCGATTTTGCATCAATGCTTATGATTTGTACTGACTTGTTCAAATTTGTATATTTCGTGATTACTTGATTATCGTGGCTTTGATTTTGAACTTACTCAATACCTTGATTACCACGGCTTTGAATTCTCTGACATTGAAACTTGACTTTGGTCGTGGTTGACTCGGCCATTTGAAATGATTTCTGGACTTTGTTCGATTTACTATATATACCTCCTTTTGAAATTGTTTGACTGATGGCTTCAACTTGATTTGAAACTGATGTTACGTTCACTTGACTTCTTCGGCTTGATCAATTTCTGTTATCACTTTGACACTCACGGCATCTTGCTGTGTTGATTGAACTGTATATGTATTCATGTTGCCTTTGACTTATTTTTTGTCCACACTGTATTATTGTTGCACTGCTTCATCGGTATATATAAGTGCATGTTGGGTTTTCCTGTACACACATATCTCTATTTTTGTTGTTCAGATACATGTCCTTATGCACATATATATGACTTATGCAGTCTGCATTGAAATGCTTGTGCACTGCATGTAGTCTGGTTGCCTCGAGTACGTATATGATGCCTTTGTTTGCTTGAGTTTCATTGATGTTGAGTTCATTTATTTTGAGTTGGTTTAGTGGTCTTGTTCCACTTGCTATTCACTTGTCTTTGATATGGTGGTCTTTCCAGTCAAGTAGTTTGCTTGAAGTTGTGCATGCCTCTGATGCAATTTGATATGATTGTTACTCTGGTCATTTCATTTGAGTCTCTAATATGATAATTTACTGTTTGAACTTGTTCCTTGAGTTGCCCGGTCATTTTGATTTTCTAATTTGGTTCATGAATATATGTTTTACTGCATCATGTATATTTATGTGTTCTGCATTTTCATCTGTCTACCTAGCTTGGACAATTTGGTTATGCTGCACTTTGATTTCATTGTGCTTGCTATCTCATTGTGGTCTTATGCATTGAGTTCTCATTTGCTTTGAGGCAATTTGCATTGCTTCACCATTGACTATTGACATGTGCATTTTGTTGTTGCACATTATAGTTTTGTGCTTTTCTTCGCTGCCTTCTTTCTTATGTTTGGTCTTGGCCATTCACTTGTTAAGGCTGCTGCTGCTTCGAGCCCCTGTGCATTGAACTTGTATATTTCTTGTGCATGTGAAGTTGTATTCGAACTTGACAGTGCAGTATCTACTTGTACCATTTTGTGGTCATTTATATATACTTTTTACCGTTCCAATTTGATCTTGTAAAGTTTATGAATTGCATCAAATACTTGTCCATATGCCTGATATGCTAGCTCGAGTCTGGTACCTTTTGAAGCTTGATTGATTGAGTTGAACCTTGTTATTTGGTCAGAACTGTTGTAGTACACGTTGGTTCATCGGCGTTGGTTCTGGTTTGAGTCATGTGTACTACTCATTTGCCTTTTGAGTTGAGCCATTTGAATGTCGAGGCCGTGTTGAAGTCATTAAAAACTTGACCCATTGGTTTGTGTTGCATGCTCCTGAGTTGAACCTAGATTTGGCTCGGGTTTGACCTTGTGCTTGTATTGTGACTTTATTTGTATCGCACTTGAGTCGAATCCAGCCTCAACTCGGGTTTGACTTTGTGGTTACTTGTCCTTGCAGTTTTATCAAGTGTATATCGGTGTGCACGGGCTTGTTGCATGTACAGTGATACACTGTGCATGTCATAGGTTGTTTGTGTTTGATGAATTCAAAAATAAATGATGATGAACAACCCAAATAACCGAGGCAAATAATATTTTCAAAACACATATTATTTTACACTTTAGAAAAATATTTCTTTTTCAATTTTACCGCGTCAGTGTTTATTATGCAGATAACTCAAATGCTGGATCCAGGCTGGAGCAAAGTCAAAGAAAAATACTAGTGACTGAGTGATATTTAGTGAGGTGCTAATGTAAAAGATAATTGTATAGTGAAACATGTGATGCAATTGAAATTGTATTGTAATTGAAATTGTGTATATTCAGTGAGAGCTCAAATTTGTACTATTCAAAAATTGTAATAAAATAATTGTTCGTATAAAATATCCATTTGAATTTAAATTCTGTGTTATTTATTTTATTCAGCAAATATTTATTTAATTATGTGAAAAATAAATAGTACAATAACAAATACATTTAAGTGAATATATATAAGTTTATTATCATCAAACAAATCATATACCAGCATATTCAACACGAAGAAGTAATAACTCCAATGCAACCCCAAATCAACTTCGCAACTTTATGCAAGAACTATACCAGTTTTGGTAGCAAACCATTTAAGGAAACAGAGTCCATTATAGAAGTTCAAGCTGGGATCCACTCTTGTAAAATAATTTTTAAAGGGTTGAATATTAGAGATGAACAAAATAGATTCTTAGCTTCTTGGCAACTACATGATGGGGCTCTTGCCTGTAGGAGTCCATTACTAGGAATGAATCAATGGACAATTTGTCTTGGGCACGATTCAAGGAGGTCTTGGAAGAACAATATATGCCCGTGGTTGGAAAGGCATGCATTTGCAAGGGTCTTATGGATTTAAAACAAGAAGAGATGTCCATAAAGGAATATTCTAACAAGTTCAATGAATTGTCCCGATTTGGGACGGGTCTGATAGACACTCCTTTGAAAAAGAACGAAATGTTTATTTTCGGAATAAAGGAGCGGTATCAGGATAGGATGAAGACACATTTTAAGGGGACTTTCTAGATTTGGTAGACATAAGTTTTCGATATGAAACTTTGGGCAAGAAGAATCCACCTACAACTTAGAACAGCAATAATAATTGGAAAAAGAGGAAGTTTAATCAACAAGGAAAGAAGCCAGGGCAAGCCAAAAGGAGACCCCAAGGATATCGGTTGAAAAATATTACTTGTTTTAATTGCCAACAGAATGGCTACTACTCCAACATCTGTAAGGATCCTAGGGCTTAGGATGGAACCTGCTACAATTGTCACAAGCCAGGACACTAGAAGAAGGATTGCCCATTGATAAAGAAAGGAGAATAGTTTTGGGTTTTTGCTATCAAAGATGAACCGTCGACTTCGACCAATGTGAAGGGAAAGATAATCCTAGAAGGTAATATCTGCATTAATGAAAATCTAGTTAGAGTGTTATTTGCTACTAGGGCTTCCCATAGTTTTATATCTAAAGAATTGCTTGATAAATTTAAACTTGCCACAAAGATATTAGACACCCCTATATATGTCTCCAACCCCATAGGTGGTAAAACTAATCTAGGTATAGTTTGTGAAAAAGTACAAGTTGCCTACCAGCCCAAAACTTTTCATGTGATTTAATCGTTCTCAACTTTATTGGATTTGATATTATACTCGGTATGGATTGGTTTTCTAAGTATAATGTTATTTTAGATTGTATCAAAAGAATGGTACAATTACAAAATCAAAGAGGTGAACCTTTTAAAATAACATGTTAAGAACCAAGTCCAGTAATGTATAGTTTTATGGATGCCCTAAAGTTGGTTCAAAAATATTTAGAAGAAATACCAATTGTTAAGGAATTTTCAAATGTTTTTTAGGAAGTTAAAATTTAACCCCGCATAGGAAAATTGAGTTTAGAATCGATTTGATTTCCGATGCAAGTCCTGTTTTTCACTCTTCTTGAAGAATGGCCCTCAAGAAGAAGATGAATTAAGGAAACAAACTGATGAACTATTGAAGAAAGGACTAATAAGACCAAGTCGCTCAAGTTGGTGCTCAGTAGTAGGTTTCGTTGCAAAGTCAGATGGCTCCTCGAGACTGTGTGTAGACTACAAAGACCTAAATAAGCAAACAATTAAGAACAAGTATCCTTTACCCCATATTGATGACTTGTTTAATTGACTTCATGGTGCTCGAGTATTTTCAGAATTGGACCTAGCTACAGGATTCCATCAGTTAAGGATAGCAGATGATTGCATTCCTTTAACTGCATCCAGAGGACTAGATGATTTCTATGAGTGATTAGTTATACCTTTTGGGCTAACCAATATGCCCGCTTATTTTGTGGATCTTATGAATACAGTATGTAGAGAAGTGCTCCATAAGTTTGTGTTAGTTTTTATCGATGATATTCTTATATATTCAAAGATCAAAGAAGAACACGAAAGGCATCTAGAGATTATGCTATAAATATTGAGGTGAAATGTACTCAAAGCCAAGTTCTCGAAATGCCACTTCTGGTAAGAGAAGGTAAAGTTCCTGGGCATGTTGTGTCAAAGGAAGGAATCTTAATTGATCTAGGGAATATTATAGCCATTCTGGATTGGAAGTAGCCACAAACTCCAAAGGACGTTCAAAGCTTCTTAGGATTGGAAGAATAATATGGAATATTTATTCAGGACTTCTCCAAAATTTGCTATCACCTAACACAGATGACTATGAAAGATGCCAAATTTGAATGGACCCCAAAATATGAAGAAGCATTCCAGAAAATCAATAAGAGGTTGACTATCTCTCCAGTCTTGACTATTATTGATAAAAGCGGTGGTCTAACCGTTTATACTGATGCTTGTGGAGAAGTAGTGGGTGTTTTATTGATGCAACATGGGAAGGTTATCCTTTATGCCAGTAGGCAATTAAAGATTCATGAGTGAAATTATGCAACACATGACTTGGAGCTATTAGCTGTGATGTTTGCATTAAAAATACGGAGACGTTATTTGCTAGGTAAGTATTCCTCGTAGTTTATGTTAACAAACTTTTAGTAGATCTGAGTAAATAGTATTCCTTCTTTAAATAGGTGAAAGTTTAAACTCTTCATAGATCACAAATACTTGAAGTATATTTTCACTCAGAAGGACTTGAATATGAGGCATCAATGTTGGCTAGAACTTCTTGCATCATACAATCTTGATATCTTATATACACCTGGGAAAGCCAACGTCATAGCAAATGCAATGAGTAGGAAGCATGTCGTTATTTCTTATCTTGTAATTACCCCAACTCTTCTAGGAAGAATTGCTAGTAAGCAAAAAGAAGATCAATTTCAAAAGAATATTATTAAAGATATACATAGAGGGTATGATTCAAGCTTTGAAGTTGATAACCAAAGGGTATTATGACTAATGGGAAGAATTTGTGTTCCCGATGTTGATACTTAAGACAAGAAGTGTTGACTGCCATCAATCCAAGCTAATTATTCAACTTGGAGTTCGCAAAATGTACGGAGACATGAAATGGACATTTGGGGAAATACGAAGAGGGATTTCTGTATCCATGTTAGCAGATGTGAAAATTGTCAATAAATTAAGAATGATCAACAGAAGGTTGCAGGATTACTCCAACCTCTTGAAATTCTGACTTGGAAATGGGACCAAATATCAATGGATTTCATTGACGGTTTACCACAATCAAGAAAGGGAAATGAGGACATTCGGGTTATTGTAGATCGATTAATCAAAAGCGCACACTTTATCCCTATAAAGCCAATAAGAACTGCTTTAGTCTGGCAAAAATGTACATGAGGGAAGTAGTTCGATTGCATGGTGTCCCCAATATTATAGTTAGTTATCGAATCCCTACCTTTACCAGTAAGTTCAGTGAGGCATTGCAAAAAGACTTAGGAATTAAGCTAAACATAAGCACTACATATCACCCGCATACCCATAGGCAAACTGAGATAGTAAATCGGGGTATTGGAAGATCTTCTAAGAGCATGTATTTTAGATTTTGGAGGATCATGGAAAAATTATCTTCATCTTGTTTAGTTCTCTTACAATAACAACTATCAGGCCAGTATTTTCATAGCCCCATATGAAGCTTTGTATCGTCGTCCATGTAGATCCCCAACATGTTGGATCGAGACCGGAGATCGATTAGTACTAGGCCCTGACATGATTAGGGAAGCATCAGAAAAGGTTGACATGATCAAAAAGAAGATTAAAGAAGCCCAGAATAGGCAAAAGAGTTACGTGGATAGAAGGCATAGAAATTTGGAATTCTCCGTTGGATATCATGTATTCCTGAAGGTTTCCCCAATGGGAGGAGCAGTGAGATTTGGAAGAGTTGGAAAGTTGGCACCTCGATATATTGGACATTTTCCCATTCTCAAATGGATTGGCCCATTAGCTTATTATTTGCGTCAAAATTGGTCACAAACACCCAATTGTTGATGAAAGCACCAGTTCACAAGTACCGACCACAGATAACAAGTATCTAGAGAATTAAAAATGAGGAACACCGAGAAAATTAAGAAGAAAGCAGTAAAGAACACAGAATTTATGGTCGTTCGGCAATCCGGCCTACGTCCACTTTGAAGTTGATGACTTTATTGATATTTGCTTGCTGATTATGACTGATTATAGTGGATTACAGTGATGAATTTCGAGTACAATAGTAGATTTAAAGTACAAAAATGGTTTTGGCAGAGTCTGACATTGATGAGCCAAAAGATCCTTTTTAGATTGGCTCTGGGGTGCTATTTATAGGTGCAGGACGCAAATATCTCGCTCAGATTTCGGAAGACCTCTTATGGCACGTGTGTGGGCACACGATATCGACCCCATGGGATTTTGACTCGATCCGTGATCGATATTAACGAATTTCGTATTGATCAGGATTTTGCCCAATCGAGTTGAAATCGAGCTTGAACATTCTTAAGGTTGTACGTAAGCTCCAATGAAAATTTCGTAGCATTTGGACTTGTAGATTATGGGATATGATCGATACAGGTTTGGCTTCTTCGATGGTCGTTTAGTTCATATCGATCACTCTTCGTATCACTCGTTTCGTATCGATCAAGCATGTGCCTGCTAGTTGATGTAGCGCTTGATTTCTAGGTCGATACTCTTTTCATGCCGCATTGACTTCTTCCTCCTTCATAACCATTGAGTGCTATGCTCTTCGCATCGATCATAATCGGCCCTCTTCGTATCGATCACAATTGGTCTCTTCGTATCGATCGAACGTAAACTTATTTGTATCATGTGTTATATGCTATTGCATATCAGTCTGCCTATATATTGTCTCGTATCCATGTATGTGGCTTTGTTCATATCGATAATTCAGATGCGTTTCGTTTCAATTTCGTTGATGGGGATCGATACGAAATGCAAGCCATTTATGGATACGAAGCGGTAAACTTAATGGATATGAATTGCAATGCATGTTGATGGATATTTGATCGCTATGATGAAGGCTTGTTTTAGGATGTATTTGAACTTGATCGATACGAAGCAGGTTGCTTTTTTGATGGATACGAAATGATGATGGTTGGATGGATGCGAAATGCTTAGATACGAATAGAGTCGGAATGCTCAACCATGATCGATCAATATCTTGATCATACAAACTCCGATGGACTTGAAATTTGGAACACTGGTTTTTATAGCTTTGCTTGTCTCGTCATATCAATTGTAGCTCAATCCGAACTCGGATAAAATTTGCCAACATCCATAGCCGATCTGTACATAATTGACAATCGAGCAGAACTGCCTTCGGTTTCCAGTTAATCTTTTGGTGTCACAGCCTTGATAAAAAGCAGGGTAATACTTTCCCTCCAAAACATGTCATGCGATAGGAAGGTGTGTTTTGTAGTTTGATAAGTTGGATGTTCGTATCCTGTTAATGACCTGCAAAGAGATTGATAATCTTGCCTGACTGTGAACGACGATCGTTCGAGATCGTACGTCATTCGAGATGGTATGTGACCGTTCGAGGTCAGATGCCGTTCGCGGTGAATGATGACCGTTCGTGGTCGAGTGCCGTTCGTGGCGAATTATGATCGTTCGCGGCGAATTATGACCGTTCGCTGTCGGGTGCCATTCGAGGCGAATTATGACCATTCGTGGTCGGGCGCCGCTCAAGGCGAATTGTGATCATCCACGGTCAGGTGCCATTTGAGGCGAGTTGTGTATGCCAGGGGAGGGGAACTTAGTATCGTTAATGTCAGATTTCACATTCAAGTGAATTTCTCACTTGTTTGTTATGGTGGTTTATTGCCATCTCAGAGCATGTCTAAGGACCGTTCGCGATCATGTACATGTGTAAGTGACTTAGCTGTTATCGAATCACAAATAGCATATTTACATTCAAAATGAGTCTTTTAATAGAAATGTCCAAAAAAATCAAGTCCAAAATAAGAAATGGAAAACAAAAGCAATACAGAGACGTCAAAGTGCTAACACCTACACCGATGCAATTAGTAGTCGTATCAAAGCATGCCTAAGGATCGTTCGTGGTACTGTACATGTGTAAATGACTTAATCGCGTTGGTGTGGAGTTTGCCACTTATTCGTCATTATTTTAATCAATTGATGACAAGATGACGCCCCGATCCTGAGCCGTTCCCAGTTGATCCAGGTGGTGGCCACTCTCATTCCACCGTTGTTGTTCGCCTTCTCAAATATTGCGATAGCAGACCATTCCGGACATATCCCCCAACCTCATCCTTCAGGTGCCTGCAATCATTTGTGTCATGGCCGTTCAGCTCGTGGAATAAGCAATACTTGTCTGATCTTCTTTCATTGCTGGTCGGATCCCTTCTCATTGGCTTTCGATAAGGAATCTGCCCCCGGTATCCTGGTAGATTCGCTCCAAAGTCTCATTCAACTCTGTATAAGAGGTGAATCTTAGTTCCTTTCGTGGTCTCTGTGGTCCATCATCGTTATCCTCGGCCTTCCGTTTCCCTTTATCAGTTCCTGCACCTTTTTCAGGAGGATTTCCGCCCTTGTCTGCATAAACATCGACTCCTTCTCCTTTCTCTCTTTCAGTATTTGCATCGTTTAAGTATAAAAATCCTTCAGCCCCATGACAAAACTCCCCTAAATCCATAGAGGGATCCCTTGTCAATGAATTCTTGAATTCTGTGCCATCAGTTATGCTAAATACAACTGCCATCAAAACCATGGATGGATCTGTTCGATCCACCGATGCTGCTACTGCATTAAATCGCGTCAAAAAGCTCCTGAAAGATTACCCAGTTCTTTGCTTTAATGTTGCCAAACTCATCACATTCTTGGGTCTCGAAATATGAACTTTGAATTGCCTCATAAACTTCACAATCAAATCGGTCCATGTTCCAATGGAGCCGCTCTCCAGTTATCTAAACCATAGCGCTGCAATGTCTGTCAAATACAATAGGAAGCACCAGGCCATGACCTCCTTCAATGCACCCAACATCTCCATATGCCTCATGTATTGTGTCAGATGAACTGCAGGATACGTCCTCCCATCATACGTCTCCAGTGTTGGTAGCTTGAATTCTGGTGGATTCCTAGCCTGTCTAATTGCGGGAGCGTAGTGGCTTCTGTTCCCGTCTTCCAGATCTCGATTCACTAGTCCACCTCTCATGGCTCGCTCGACCATCATCGCCAGTCTATCGCTGTTACCAAGCAGTGTTTCTTGTCTGTTGCCTTTGACCTGCCCCCAAGTTCATGAGGGAATCCTGGAATTTGATTTGCTGGACGGGCGTCCATCCCTCTATCAATGTCATGTTGAACAGCTCCACCAGGTATCCTGTCTGAGGTTGGATCAACATACTCCTGATGAGTGTCTCATAGCCCTGGGGTCGCTCATGATGGTCCCGCTCTGTTCTAGGTTCTAATTGCTCCATGCTCCTGGATCATACCTCTGGAATCTCCTGGAGCTGTGTTTGCTTGATTCTGCACTCCAGTTTGTCAGCTTGTCAAAGTAGATGCTGCATCATCTCTTCCTGTCATTTTAGAAGCTTTTCACGCATAGCTCCCATCACCATCTCGTCCCAGGTAATGAAGATTGAAGTCTGATTTGCTCCTAAGGGAGCCTCTGACTCCCTTCATGCGGACTTCTTTTAGTCCTCTGTCTTCTGGTCAATTGCCTTGCCATTGCTCTCTAGATCCAAGTTTTCAAACTTTTAAATCTAGAATCGAAGCTTTAGGGTCCCTGGGTTCAGCCTTCTCGGTGAAAGCACTAAAATATTAGCGTCAAAATTGGTCACAAAAACCCAATAGTTGATGAAAGCTCCAGTTCACAATTACAAATCACAAATAACAAGTATGTAGAGAATTAAAAATGAAGAACACCTAGAAAATTAAGAAAAAAGCAGTAAAGAACACAGAATTTATAGTGGTTCGGCAATCCGGCCTACGTCCACTTTGAAGTTGATGACTTTATTGATGTTTGCTTGCTGATTACAACTAATTACAGCAGATTACACTGATGTATTTCGAGTACAACAGTAGCTTTGAAGTACAAAAATGGTTTCGATAGAGTCTGTACGTCAATGAGCCAAAAGATCCTTTTTATGTAGGCTCTGGGGAGCTATTTATAGGCGCAGGATGCAAATATCTCGCTCAGATCTCGGGAGACCTCTTCTGGCACGTGTGCGGGCCCACGCGATCGATCTCATGGGATTTTGACTCGATCCGTGATCGATACGAACAAATTTTGTATCGATCAGGATTTTGCCCAATAGAGTCAAAATCGAGGATGAACATTCTTAAGGTTGTACGTAAGCTCTAGTGAAAATTTCATAGCATTTGGACTTGTAGATTGTGAGATATGATCGATGCAAGTTTGGCTTCTTCGATGGTCCTTTGTTCATATCGATCACTCTTCGTATCGCTCTTTTCGTATCGATCGAGCACGTGCCTACTAGTTGACATGGCGCTTGACTTCTGGGTCGATCCACTTTTCATGCCGCGTTGATTGCTTCCTCCCTCGTAACCATCGAGTGTTATGCTCTTCGCATCGATCACAATCGGCCTTTTTCGTATCGATCACAATTGGTCTCTTCATATGGATCGAACGTAAACTTATCTGTATCATGTGTTATATGCTATTTCGCATCGGTCTGCCTGTATATTGTCTCATATCCATGTATGTGGCTTTGTTCATATCGATAGTTCATATGCGTTTCCTACCAATTTCGTTGATGGGGATCGATATGAAATGCAAGCCATTTATGGATACGAAGCAGTGCACTTGGTGGATACAATTTGCAGTACATGCTGATGGATACAAACCAACATATTTGATCGATACGGTGAAGGCTTGTTTTAGGATGGATTTGAACTTGATCGATACAAAGCAGGTTGCTTTTTTGATGGATACGAAACGATGATGGTTGGATCGATGCGAAGTGCATGGATACAAATAGAGTCGGATTTCTCAACCATGATCGATCAATATCTCGAGCATACGAACTCCGATGGACTTGAAATTTGGAACGCTGGTTTTAATAGCTTTGCTTGTCTTGTCATATCAATTGTAGCTTGATCTGGACTCGGACAAAATTTACCGATATCCATAGCTGATCTGCACATAACTGGCAATCGAGCAGAACTGCCTTCGGTTGCAGTTAATCTTTTGGTATCACAGCCTTGATAAAAGGTGGGATAACACTTATCGTGTGGGATTGCCTGGAAGATTGTCTAGTGTGCATGATGTCTTTCACATATCTCACCTACGAAAGTATGTATATGATCCAAAACTAATTATAGAAATGGTTGCCCAAGAAGATTTATGATTTGAACCTAATTTGGCAGTTATTAGGCAACCAATGAAAATCGTGGATCAGGATGAAAAGCGATTAAGAAAGAAGGTTGTAAGGTTATTTAAAGTCCCATGGAGTGGTGATGCAGCAGATTGCAAATGGAAAACAGAAGATAGAATGCGAAAAGCCTATCCTGAGTTTAGAATGGATAGATAGTTGTATGTTGTATAGTGTACTCACCGGCTTGTGGTGATGCCACTTGCAATATCTTATACATATGTACTTCATTATATAAATTTGTTTCCGAGTTCATCTTCTTCTTATCATTAATTTCGAGGACGAAATTCTTTTAAGGAGGGAAGTCTATAATGACCTGCAAATACATCACTTAAATAAATTTAATAATTTTGATAACGCATTTTAAATAATTATAAAGTAATAATTTATCATTAATTTTATAAATATATAAACTCATTTTAGCAAGAAATTAGTTTCGTCGCGTTTTTGCAGTCTGAAAACATAATTTGTTGGAAATTTATTAAATGTTATAAATATAATTTTATTGCCTTAATAAACTTCATAAAATCGTCATATAATGATAATAAATTATTTATAATGGTTTTACAAATATATTAACTTTTTTTGTAAATATAACAAACTTCGTCGCGTTTTGGCAGATCGACGTCGTATCTATACAATTGGATTTTAATATTGATCAATATGTTTTATATCTCAATTAACCTTGTTTTAATTATTTAAAAATGATAAAAAATTCATTTTCAAGCTTTATTTACAAAAATAAATAGTTTGATTAAAAACTAAAAATATTACCGAAAATTGGTTCCCAAAATCTTAACGGTTTGACAAATGAAAATTATTTTAAGTTGTTGCAATATTGTTTGTACATGCACATACACACACATATGTGTATCACAATTAGTCAATCAAAGCTGAAGAAAATATCTAAGATATTTTTACAAAAAGTAAGTGAAAAAGGCAACATCCAATTACCATTAAAATATGGAAAGCAAACATCAAATCCACCACTAATGCATACCATTCCATGCTTAAGATATTTTTGCAAATGTCTTATCATATTACGTCTCATTAATGCTTGCACTTGACTATGGTGACAATGATTTAATGTTGAACTGACGTGGTATAAGAGATATTTTGATAATATCTAACGGTAATTTAGTAATTTGCCACATTTTCCTAAAGCTATAAATAAGACCCTAAGGTTCACAAATTTACACTTCTCATTCCATCTTCTTCTTCTTTACCTCAACTTTAATGGACTCTGTCCTAAAGAAGTTATGGCCAAACTCATTTCAAAAAAAAACTAAAATTATATAGTACATATATACAGTGTAAAACACCTCAAAACTCAACCAAAACTCTCCTCTTCATTCTCTTTACCCACGCACACCACCAAACACCACCATAGCCTAGCCTTCCCTCCCCTAGTCAAGGCTGAGCCCTTCAAAGGGAAGAGACCAAGTGATCGTGAGTTTAGATTTCGAGTTAGCGAAGCTATAACCATTTTTAGGTTAATCATTTAATCCAAGGTGAGAAACTCCAAAACTATAGTATTATATGGTATTGGATGTTATATATGTTTTATTATTATTTTTGATAATGATTATTTAATATGAAGGTTAAATATATATGCAAGTCATGGAAATATATGTTGATAAGCACAAAGAAAATCATTTTCCTTTATTAAATGAATTGGTGTATATGGTATGCTAGACCACTATAAAATTGTTTAAAAATATGAAATAAATTCTAAAAATCTTTTACAATATTTTAAAATTGATTTGAGTTATAAAAATGAATTTCCAAATGAAAAAAATCCGTTTTGATCAATATAGCTTATAAAGCATTTTCTGTGACACTTTTCTATAACTCTTGAAATATTGTTTTAAACACAATCATTCTTTTCCAAATCTTTTGTAAATATTTTAAAATGATTAATAAAGTATTTTAAAGATGATTTGAAGAATTTATGAAATGATTAAATATTAAATGATTTAGAGTCGACCAAATTACTTGACCGCCTTATGGGTGTCAGAGTGGTAGTGTATAGACTTGGGTTTGGAAGACCAGTTTCCTGCTCTCCCTATCTACCCGGACTGGCCCGATGGATGGGGTAGTAAATTTGAATTACTCAGATTAAAATTTTCTGAAGTATAAAGGATATAATTTCCCAAAAGTAAATAAGTTGGATTTTATGGGGATAATCTTCTTATACTTGGTATTAAAGCCTGAAGAGGGAATTCGGTAAAATTCGCGGAATTTAAAACGCAATTTCGCCATTATTCCGCCTATAGAACTTGTTGAATATGGGAATTGGTATTGAGTAGAATTAGATGATTTCTGTAGATTCTACTCACTTAATATTTACTTATTTTGGATTAATATCCTAGATAACATGGTTTTAACTCAATTAAAACTTTAATTTTGATTTAAGAAATCTTTGTTAAGATTTAAATGAAATGATTTGGATTTAAAAAGGTTTTAAGAAATCAAAGGATTTGATAAATGAGGTTTAATGATTCCTTATATACCGGAAAGAATGTTTTAAAAATATATATCTCTAGAAGATATTTGATGAAAATAATTAATCAATCAAAGAATAATTTCCTATTTACTAAAAAAATTTTTCGAGATGATTGGTTCGAAGGAACCTGGGTCGGATTTGAGTGTTCTTATCCGAAAACCACTTCGAACAAATGTATTGTTTGTGCCAAAATTGGTCACAAACCCCAAATACCGTGAAAGCACCAGTGTATGAATACAAACCAACAATATTCAAACACAAATCACAGATTTAAGCAAATATCAAACAGCAATCCAGAAATAATGAACGAAGACACAAGTTTTATAGTGGTTCGGCTATCTCCGGCCTACGTCCACTCCAAAGTTTTATCCTTTTATTGATTATCCTTGCTGATTACAGATGATTACAGCAGTAAATATGAAGAATTTCCAGTACAATAGCAGCATTGAAGTGTAGAAATGAATCCGGCAGAGTCTCCAAGTTGAAAGGCCAAAGACCCAGAGAGAGATCCCTTTTTCTAAATGACCAGGGGCCTTATTTATAGGCATGGGATGCTGATATTTCGCTGAAAATCTGGGAGACCACTTCTGGCTCGTGAGGGGGCCCACATTCCCGGCTTCAGGAAATTTGGGCCCACTTTGGGATCGATTCGAACTCCATTCGAATCGATCAGAAAATCGTCCAATCGAGGTGAAATTTGGTGTGGACATTTTTCAACATGTATGTAAGCTCCTGTAAAAATTTCATTGCATTTAGACTAGTGGATCTTGAGTTATGATCGATTCGAAATTGGGTTCTCCACTGGCTGTCGTCTTCGAATCCATCTGTTTGAATCCATCACCTTCGACTCCATCTGAAGCACGCGCGCGCAATGACGTGGCGCTATCCTTCCGGGTCGATTCGAATCATGCGGCGTGTTGACTCCACTTGGTGCGCCGAGTTGAACGCTTCTCTCCTGGAGACGTGCGCTCGCATCCATGTTTTATGCTTCGTTCATATCCATAACTCCACCATGCTCGCATCCATTAACACGTGTCTCTCTTCGTATCGATTCCAGGATTTCACTCTGTATCGATCCCATGTGAGCTGATCGATTCGAAACGGGTATGGTGGATATCGATACGAAGTGGTCGTGAAGGATGGATACGAACGAGACCTCACCTGATGGACACGAACGAAGCTCTTACCTGATGGATATGAAGGAGACTTGCAAAAGGCATGGAGTCAAAATGCGCCACCTGCACCCATCCTGATCGATTCGAAACTCATCGATTCGAAGAACCTCCACATGCTTGCTACTACTCTGGGTTTGTTGCCATCGAATCGTGATCCATCTAGCCACCCTATCTGATCGATACGAGCCTATCGAGTTGAACCAGCAACTCGATCGATACGAGCCGTATCGATTTGAACCACCATCTTCTTGATCAATGTGAAATGCATCGATGCGAATACCTTCCTAATCGATGCGAACCTGATGGGTTCGAATCTTATGGATTCGAAATGAGCATCACCCTGTCCCCTTGATGGATTCGAACAGTGTGCCCTTCTTACCTTGTATCGATCATATCTCCTCCATTCGAACTCCGATTGGCCTGAAACTTGAAATGTAGCCTCTCCTAATCCTTATCATCATCTCCAACCAATTTCGTCCCGATCGGAGCTCAACCAGACTTTGACGTCATTGATTGTAGCCTTGCTTTCAATCGATCTCCAATTCCGATGTCCATCATTCCTTGCTAATTTGTTGATATTCCAGTTTTGACCAAAAAGTGGTATAGCACTTTGCCCTCCAAAACATGCCTTTTGATAAGAAGGCGTGTTTTGAATAGTTCCGACTCCAATATCCAAAGCCCATAGCCATATCGCCAGAGTATGTCATCCTTGACTGCTCCGAGTTGATGCCCAATTCCAAATCTAATAACCAAAGCCTTAACCAATTCCCTATCCATCCGAACTCGACAACCGAGTCCTAATCCATCTTAATTCAATAGCCAATAACCGAATCCAGGACCTCTCCGGGCCTATATCCGGATCCATAACCTCTCCGGGCTCTTGCCAAGCGCAATCCACACCTGACGACCGTGGTCCAGTGTCCCTGGACGTTGTGCAAAGCCATGGCTTAAGTCCTAAGCTGAATCCTGGTCTCTCTGGACCCTTGTTGAGCATAGTCCATACTCAAAGACCTGAAAATAACAATTAACAACATAGGGCCTAAGTCCTAGGCTGAATCCTGGTCACTCCGGACCCTTGCCGAGCATTGTCCATACCCGACGACCTGAATGAGTCAATTTACCACGTTCGGGCAAAGTGACTCACCCCTTGCCGGGCATAATCCATACCCGACGACCGTTTATCAAAAACTAGATAAAAATCCAATCAAAATCCAAATCAAAACCAGAAAACCAGAAATCCAAACCAGCATCCAAAACCGAAAACAATTGTCCAGAGGAAAATCCAAATCAAAAAGCAAGCAAAACCAGGAGCTCAATCCAAACTCCAAAACCAAATCCAAAAAGAAAAGCAGTGTCCGATCAAAAAGCAAAATATAAATTTCACAAACCGCAGCATCGCAGTTCATCATCATTCAGAGCATGCCTAGGGGCTGTCTCCGTCCCCATACATGTGCAAATGACTTGGTTGCTTGCCTATAGTCCGCTACTTATTTCATATTATCCTAGTCAATGGATGATCAATCGATCATCATTTCTGGGCCTTCCACGATCGTGGCTTGAGGTAGGCGGCGGTTGCTCCTGCTCCGCCGTTGCATTCCGAGTTCCGGTATACTGTGGTAACAGTCCCATCCTGACATGCTCTTCGATTGTATCCTTTAAATACCTGCAGTTGTTGGTGTCGTGTCCATCCAAATCATGGAAGAGACAGTGCCTTCCTGATGTCCTCTCCCGTTCTGATGGTTCTCTTCTAGCCGGCCTTCGGTAGGGAAGGCGATTCCGAGTATCCAGGCATATTCGCTCCAGCGTCTCGTTCAATCCTGTGTATGTGGAAAACTTTGGATCCTTCCATCACTCCTAGCATTTCCAGAATCATCGTCCAACTTCCTTTTTCCTCCGTCTTTATCCGAACCTTTGCTGGATGGTCCTTCACCCTCAGTTGCATTAACCTTTCTTACTTTTAAATCTGTACTCACATCTTCTTGCCGAAGGAACCTTTCTACCTCGTGAAAGAATTCGTCGAGATCCTGTGGGGGGTCTCGTATCAAAGATACCTTGGAATCCGAGTCCTCCCTGACTCCTGATACTGCTGCCATTAAAACCATCGATGGATCAGGCCGATCCACCGAAGCGACTGCCGCACTGAATCGAGTTAGAGAAGCTCTAAGCGATTCATCCATCCTTTGCTTGACCGATGTCAATATCATCACATTCTTCGGCCTCTTGACGTGAACCCGAAATTTTCCCAAAAACCTTTCCACCAATTCCCTCCAAGTCCTGATAGATCCTTCTCCCAGCTGCCTAAACCACATTGCAGCTAAGTCCGTCAAATACAAAGGGAAGCATCGGGCCATCACTTCCTCTGATGCCCCCAGCACCTCCATGTGTCTGGTGTACCTCATCAAGTGATCAGTTGGGTCTGCCTTGCCATCATATACCTCCACGCTAGGTAGCTTGAACTTAGGTGGATTCCGAGCCATCCTTATTTCCTATGCAAACGGACTCCTATTCACTCCTTCCAAGTCTCTGTTGGTCAAACCACCTCGCACAGTATTCCTGATGATCTCCATTAATCCAGTATTGTCTGCTGGGGGTTGCCCCCCATGCCCCCGAGGGAACTCTGGCACATATTCTTCATGTGGCTCACTAGCAGCAATGTTAGCCCTAGCTTGCTGAACTCCTTCCAAAGGTCCTCCTGTGTTGGATCCTGTGGGCCTGCCCCCAAGCCCTTGTTGATTGCCTTCTGGCTCTGTATCCTGTCCTCCATTGGGTTCCACAACCCTAGTCCCTTGTCCTGCATCCACAGCGGCTGTAGCTGTTTCTAAGTTCTGCATCCCTGCAGCTCTCATTTGCTCAAAGAAAGTCTGCATCATTTCCTGTTGGCTCTTCAACAATCTCTCCTGCAAAGAATTTGTCATAGCTTCCATTTCATCCCGGGTTATCTAGATTGAAGCCTGTCCTTCCCCAGCTCCGGAGGATGCTTGTTGAATTCCTTCCTGTTGGCTTCTCTCCGCCCTTTGCCTTCTGCTATTTTGCCTAGTCATCGTCCTCAAATCCAAACTCCTTAAAATCTTCAAATCCGAACTTCAAATCCGATGTAGCGGGTGCTAGTCCTTCTCAGTGAAAGCACCAAAGTGTTTGCGCCAAAATTGGTCACAAACCCCAAATACCGTGAAAGCACCAGTGTATGAATACAAACCAACAATATTCAAACATAAATCACAGATTTAAGCAAATATCAAACAGCAATCCAGAAATAATGAACGGAGACACAAGTTTTATAGTGGTTCGGCTATCTCTGGCCTACGTCCACTCCAAAGTTTTATCCTTTTATTTATTATCCTTGTTGATTACAGATGATTACAGCAGTAAATATGAAGAATTTCCAGTACAATAGCAGTATTGAAGTGTAGAAATGAACCCGGCAGAGTCTCTAAGTTGAAAGGCCAAAGATCCAGAGAGAGATCCCTTTTTCTGAATGACCAGGGGCTCTATTTATAGGCGTGGGATGCTGATATTTCGCTGAAAATCCGGGAGACCACTTCTGGCACGTGAGGGGGCCCACATGCCCGGCTTTAGGAAATTTGGGCCCACTTTGGGATCGATTCGAACTCCATTCGAATCGATCAGAAAATCGTCCAATTGAGGTGAAATTTGGTGTGGACATTCTTCAACATGTATGTAAGCTCTTGTAAAAATTTCATTGCATTTGGACCAGTGGATCTTGAGTTATGATCGATTCGAAATTGGGTTCTCCACTAGCTGACGTCTTCGAATCCATCTGTTCGAATCCATCACCTTCGACTCCATCTGAAGCACATGCGCGCAATGACGTGGCGCTATCCTTCCGGGTCGATTCGAATCATGCGGCGTGTTGACTCCACTTGGTGCGCCGAGTTGAATGCTTCTCTCCTGGAGACGTGGGCTCGCATCCATGTTTTACGCTTCGTTCATATCCATAACTCCGCCATGCTCGCATCCATTAACACGTGTCTCTCTTCGTATCGATTCCAGGAGTTCACTCCGTATCGATCCCATGTGAGCTGATCGATTCGAAACGGGTATGGGGGATATCGATACGAAGTGGTCGTGAAGGATGGATACGAACGAGACCTCACCTGATGGACACAAACGAAGCTCTTACCTGATGGACACGAAGGAGACTTGCAAAAGGCATGGAGTCGAAATGCGCCACCTGCACCCATCCTGATCGATTCGAAACTCATCGATTCGAAGAACCTCCACATGCTTGCTACTACTCTGGGTTTGTTGCCATCGAATCGTGATCCATCTAGCCACTCTATCTGATCGATACGAGCCTATCGAGTTGAACCAGCAACTCGATTGATTCGAACACTATCGAGTCGAACCAACACCTGGCCGATGCAAACTTCACTGAGCCGAATCCACGTCGATCGATACGAGCCGTATCGATTCGAACCACCATCTTCTTGATCAATGTGAAATGCATCGATGCGAATACCTTCCTAATCGATGCGAACCTGATGGGTTCGAATCTTATGGATTCGAAATGAGCATCACCCTGTCCCCTTGATGGATTCGAACAGTGTGCCCTTCTTACCTTGTATCGATCATATCTCCTCCATTTGAACTCCGATTGGCCTGAAACTTGAAATGTAGCCTCTCCTAATCCTTATCATCATCTCCAACCAATTTCATCCCGATCGGAGCTCAACCAGACTTTGACGTCATTGATTGTAGCCTTGCTTTCAGTCGATCTCCAATGCCGATGTCCATCATTCCATGCCAATTTGTTGATATTCCAGTTTTGACCAAAAAGTGGGATAGCATGTATGTGTTTGAAAAATAACGACCCGATAAAGATAACGAAGGATGAAGACCGATGGTCTTCGAGGTGGAAGGACTGCTTGTTGGCTCCCAAATAACTAAGGTAGTAGTGTTCCCTTCATTTCTCAAACTCTTTGGGTTATAAGGACTTCTCACTGCTAATCCTATAGGTAATCCTCGACAGTATGTGGTAGGAGAGTACCTTCAGTTTGTCCTGTTCTTGGACAACTTGTATGGTTGAATGTCTGACGTTGCATTTGTAATTACATTGATTGATCTCTATGAACATATCATCTGATTGGTTGCGGAGATGGTAACTTGTTTTTAGCTTAACACCCTTTTCTAAGATGTTCGAGCTCAGGAGTTATACGTTTGTAGAAATCAGTTATGTGATTAAGGAACGACAATGTGGCATTCAAAGAGGAATGTGCTATGTGAAAGGTAATCGTTACCTCGGGCCTCATTACCAAGAAATGTCTTAAATAGGGCATGCCGTGAGGATATGTGGGTCGCACCCATAAGGGTATGGTCATCACCCATTTAGATTACTCCCTATATGTCGACTATGTTGGGTATATTTTTTCGGGATCCCAGGTAGGTCGGTTACGACCGGGGTGATGTAATATTCGGTTCTATCTACCATTAAATGGGTCTATGGGTAAGCCAGTCTTGTCAAGTGCAGAGGTTTCGAAGACGTCGATCCTCGGTACATCACTCTAGAGGTGTACTGTATGGAAGGTAGTACCATACCTGCCATTGTGTTGAATCCGTTCTTCAATAAGTGCCTTCGGACTTAATTGTAGAACCTACTTTTTAGCTAGTATGTTGAAATTTAATATTGTAACAATTTCGACTAAGATCCATAAGTTTACTTGTAATTGCTTTCAAAGGAATGTTATTAAAAATAATAACAAATGAATGCTACTTAGCAAATGTTTTGGTTATCGTAAGGTAAAAACCCATTTCGTGCTTATGTGCGGCGTGGTCTTGTGAGATACCCTTTTGTTTTTAAAATGCATATTTTGAGTTTCTCACACCAGTCCCATGACTAACCCAAAGTTTATTTTTCTTATCCCTTAAACTCTAGGTTCCCTAATTTTCCCAAGCAACCAACTAATTAGGTAAGCTTGGAGAATTTTAAAATGGAGCTTGGAGCATTTTGGGTCTTTTGTTGAAGTCATCGATCACATTTCGCTGTGCGTGTATTATGTATTAGTATCTAAGAGCATAGTAAGGATAGGTTGTTATAACAATCCTAGCTGGGTTAGTACCTATCATAACTCTGATGGAACAATTTGGATGTACTATTCATATGTATAATTATGTATTGAATACGATGTGAGATTCTATTATTGTCTTATCTTCTATCTTTATTTATGCACCCCATGATAATCTTCCTCTTTGGCACTTGGATTTACGTCATATGAATAGCGATGATGTATTAATGTCTATTTGTAAGGGTCAAGGAGGTGGGTCATCACAATAATATTTTATTATTATAATGTCAATTTCAACCTTTTTAGATATTTCAAAATCACTAAGAGGCTAAATAATTTCCATACACATATTTATATGGGTTTAATTCTTATTAAATTAACCATGGTTAATTATTAACCATTGCTCTTATCATTAATCAAGACAAGTAATCATCCATATTAACGTCCATATGTTCAAACATGTAATCAACCAAGTAATCACTCATTTAATCATCAAATATATATTATATTTTCATACCATTAAACTTAGAATTATTTAGAGATTAATTAGTAAATTTAAATGTGAGTATTCATCTTTAATCGAACCAGTTTTCTTACCAACATTCATTCGATCCAACATTTCACTAAACTATTGTTATCTTCAACTGAACATCATCTACACCATTCCTCCTTCCCAAGCTCCAGAAAATATGGTAGAGCTACCGCGACACTTCAAACTTTCTCCTATCCTCTTGAAATGAAACCGATGGCACTTCTCGTTAATATTTTCACTCCGGAGCTTCCTGAACTTCACTTTTCCTTATGTTGAGCTCAGCCTCCATTGGTTCCATCCCTTCCTCCATCGTTCTTCAACTTTTTAAATGCTAAACCATGTTCTAACAGTATTCTAAGGTCTTTGGCAAAGTTTGGTGGAGTTTGGGAATGGTTTGATATGATTTTAAGAAAGTTGGGAAGGAAGAAAAAGAGAAGAAGAAGCCATTAAAATAACTTAAAGGAAGAAGAAGAAGTGAATGTGTGTGATAAAATGAGAGGAAAATTTGTGTTCTTATAGAAAAATAAGGAAGTGGTAAGTTACCAAATTAATCCCTTACTAAATAACCAAAATATCCATTCTTAACTTTAAAGTAAACTTAATTTTTTTCAACACTTACCATTATCCATCACTTCATTACTTCATTTCATTTTCACTTAATACTTAAGGAATATATTTGGATGCAAAAGTGGATTAAAGTGAAGATTTGCCATGGTTTGGTAAGATTTGATTTGATGTTTGCTTTTCGACTTTTTAATTACCTCATTTACTTTGCTAATGACATTCTAGAATTATCTAATGATACTTAGTAAAAGTAAACTTGATTATTTGTAAACTGTATATATATGTGTGTTAAAATATGTTAACAAAGTGCCAACGCCGCGATAAATTATATTAAACAAAATGTTAATTTTCGACAAAACGTTTTACGGTCACATTTTGATGTTTTTTCAAACTATTTATTTATGTAAACAAAACTTGAAAATTTATTTGTTATCCTCTTTAAATAATTAAAACAAGTGCAGTTGAGTTATAGAATCATATTTAATAATATTAAAATTCAATTGTTAAAATACGACGTCGATTTGTCAACGTGCGACGAAATTTGTCAATCATTTTAAAATATATATACATAGTTATAAAAATTATATCATTTATTTATTTTCATTATGTAATAATTTGAAAAAAAATTATTTATCATATTAATGGAAAAATTGAACGTTTATCCAATTTTATCGAAAACCGGCTTTGTCACTTTTACGTCGAAACTTCAAAATCTCTATTCAATTCTAAAAATAAGTTCACAGTTCTTATTTATCACATAAGATATGATTATTAAGTTTGAAAATTCTATATTTGAATATCCAAAATCAATTGAATATTCCATTTCCAAAGCGTTAAAATTACGGGTTATTGAATACTTCCCCCCTCAAAAGAATTCGGTCCTTGAAATTATAACGCAAAACCTAAAGTTGTTTGCTCTTATATTTATTTTTAGACTTACATTAGTATGATGTACACAGATCATCCACACACAATATCTAATTCAATCTATTATTCAAATCTATAATTTTATTTCCGAACTAGTATTGATCCATCGATCCTCTAGTACGGACTCTTATTAGGCTCTTTGATTAGAAACCTTCGCTTTCCTTACATAGCTTTAAACTATGATAGAAAACTCAAGTACCCAATCACAAAACCTCGTCATTATCCATCGTCAAGAATCAACGATAAATCCTCTTTAGAATCAGTGAAAACACCTTAAAGTTCTATGCTTGAATCTTAGATCAAAAATCATGCGACGAAGTGATCCACGTACCTCATATGTACTTATTAACATTCAAAAATGTTTATGAAAACTTTTAATAAAACTTTGATCATTTTTTAAAATGCTTCTTTTATATAAAATCACTCTAAATATTTAATTCCACATATTTTCTTAAAGGAAAACATTTCATCCAAAGGTATCATTTCAATTTTAAAAGATAATTTACTTTTATTTTCCAAAATTACAATCAACTTCTCTCATTATAATATATTCCTTTTTAACCAACCTTGATATTAAGCTATCAAATAATAATTCAAAATTATTCTTTTAACCTAAGGAAAATTATAGAAATTGGGTAACTCCAAAATAATACCAAGGAATTGGGTACTACCAATAGTATTCTACATCCCCTTAACAAGAAGGGTAATACTTAAGAGAAGTGTTTACCATCTGACCATATCTCTTTTCCATTTTTAGTTTTTTTTGAGCTACTCAAACTAGTTACTATTTGAGACTTTCTCACTTTTCAAATCTCTTGTTTTTAGCTTCTCTTCAAAAATCCATTAGAGATTATTTTGTTTATAAAACCCATTTGATAAATCTCTTTTATAAAATCATCTTATATTAACTTACTTCCTTTTAAAATTTCATATTTCCTTTCCAAAATACCCAAAATTTTGTTTCTCAAAATTTGTGTAACATATCTTTCATATTCATCTTTTTTAAAAATCATTTTATTTGTGTAAAATACATTTTTATACTACATGCTTATTCATTATCTTGTATAAATTCATTAACCTTAACCCTATATTATTTCTAAACATGTTATAGTCAAATCGTGAAACTTAATTCGCAGGATGTTCGTTCAATCAACAAACGGTAATAACTGAATATTATCATTCCCTGATACACATAGATATTTATATATTTCAAAAGATATTCCTTTATAATTAAAATATAATCCTTTTAAATTTTCAAAAGATTAGGATAGGAGTTCTTAAAATTCCTTTTTATTAAACATATATCTTTTACACTTGAAACAGAATATATCAACAATGAAAAAAAAATTCTTTTTTCTTTTTCTTTGCTTTCCTTTTATCCTCTTCCTTTATTTTCCTATTCTTAAATAGAACTGCTTAATGCCCTTCTTTGCCGCATCTGTAATAGAAGATGCCGACATAAGATCCAAGTTTTAATTTCTCTCTGTCTCTTTTTATGCATGTATTTCTCGTGCTTGCTTTGGAATAGCCCATAACTCAATACCCAGCATAAAATAAGAGATCCTGACCTAATGATATACTAAGTTACTCTCAGAAGTTCCATTACATTAATTTCTTGACTTATAATCCTTTTATCCAAATAAATTGATATAACTTGTTCGGCTTTGAACTTGCCTTGGTTGTACAATAATAAAAAGAATAATTTACCAAGTGTTCGATACAATTTGCCCAAGCCAACATATGATCGATACTTAGAAGATTTTCCCATCATCACCAAATAGATCAAGACCTTATTCTTGGAACTTCCCAAAGGAATAGCATCTTACAATTTTCCAAATCACACAAACATTTGTACGAAAGTACATATAAAATATACTCCTTTTAAATGATGTGTCGATTCGCCTTGTTTAAGTATTTAGGAATCCCTATCGATTACACAGAGCTCTACATGCTTTGACCAGAATTCGTAAACCACCCAACAAATTAATCACCACAAAACATTTGTATATAAAATAACAAATACACACTCATATATATAATACTCTTAAGCTCATTTTAGGGCATTGCTAACCGTATCTCTAATGAGTTACTCATTCTAGGGTTTCACTAACCGTATCTATAATTAGTTTTACCCCACCAAAGCCTAGGTGTTCACTCAACCTAAGCTCTGATACCAAATGTAACGAACTGAGATTTTCGATCCTCGAAAATCGACACTAACACATGCTCCTATCACAAATCCAAGTGCCAAATGCCCAGTCGTTAGGGGAAAAGAAAATAAAGACAGAAAAGAATCTCACATGAATGGAATAAAATATATTATTTAATAATAATATTTGCAATGGAAAAAAATTTGAATACAATATCAAAGTCTAACCTGGATTCAGCCTAGACAGTTATAAAGTCTCCATTCTTATAAATGTAAAAATAAATGCAATAGGTAAAATGGATAATAGAATGCATCCATACATAGATGAAGATCTCCAGTTCTCCTCTGGAAACTCCAAGCATATTTAACTGGACTTGAAACTACTCGGATCTGACACGAGTATTAAAAATACCCGGATCAGGCTTAAAAAACCAGCGTGAGATAATCGAAATTTCAAATGTATAGATAATGCTGATATCAATCAAAACCTTTGAAAAGAAATGTATCTCATAAGACCACGTCCACATATAAATACGGATGGTTTTTTATCTTATGATAACCAAAATATACTGAAAACTCTTTGATTTTATATTTAATGACATTCTTTTGAAACTCTTTTCAAGTAATATATTAAAATAAAATGTTAATACCCGGACTAAGTCTATGGTAATATAACCAGACTAGGTCAATGGAGTATATCGAATGGAATATATGATACCAAAAGGGCTAGATGAAATGTTTACAAAGCATTATAGCTATTTTGGGACTACAATCGAAACTATAAAGCTCATATTGGGATTGGATTTCCAACATGATAGGGAATTAGTGGTCTTTTCCTTCGATCCACACATAGTAAACATAGTTTCCTCAACGCTTCTCTCAAGCAAGCCACTTGGAACAGTACTTACTGCACTAACAATATTCGGTAACCTTATCGCTTTTCACAAGCAAGCTACTATATTAAAATCAATGCTTTGAGGATCCAAATTCCATTAGACTCCCTAAACTCGCGCAACCGATAGTCTGAACTATATGTCCTGCAGACCACATAATTACCCGCATCATCTCCGGGGTGTAAGGCTCATGAGGCTACTCTTAACTTCTACAAAGCCACACTTAATTCCACATAGAGCCACACTTTTAGCATATCAGTTTGCACTTTGAATGTCATATTTCCTTTCATTCGATCACTATTGACTCTCACGAACATACAACCTTTGAGCTCATACGTCTCAGAGAAGGGTGTTAAGCTAATAGAAGTTGCCTTCTCCGCTACCAAGTAGATGTATGTTTGTAAAAGTCAATGTTACACTTTTAGAAATGCAATGTCAGGCATTCATCCATACAAGTTTGTTTTGCGACTGAACGAAACCGAAGGCACTCCTTGTATCACATCTTGGCAATCACCATAGGATCAGTAGCGAGTAGTCCTTGCATTCTGAAGATTTCAAAATACGACAGGACCACTGCTATAATATATATCTCTATATTGGGAGCTGCCCAAAGAATGTCAACAAGTAGTCCTTCTGCCATGAAGATCTCTGGTCTTCAATACGACGAATATTTTAGAATGCAGACACCACTGCCATATAAATATAATGTGGGGAAGGGATCGTGAAAGCAATACCTACATTCTAAAGATTCCCGGTCTTCAATAATCACCATCTTCAACATGTATACATTGGTTCGAAGTGATTTTCGGATAGGAATTACCCAAATCTGACCTCGGTTCCATTGAACCAATCTTCGATTAAAAGGATGTTAATTTCATATGTGTTTATCAATCATCATTCAATTTAATTCATATTTTTATTCATTCATAAGTACCTCAACTAGACATATTATTTAAATTATTCCATTCGTCTTCTTAAAAATATATGAAAAGATTAAGCCTCATTTATCAAATCCTTTTAGTTAATTAAAATCCCTTTTTAAATAGTTTTCTTAGGAAAAAACATTTCCAAATTATTTATTCAAATCTCATATCTAAAAACATTATTTTAGAGCATCCAGGCTTTCCCTTCAACATGTTTCTCCCTCGCCCAAATCTCTTTGGATCTCACAGACGAAACACATGTACGATCATTTTTGCATACTCCTTTCATTTTTAGAAATGATTTATAGAGCATACAAATCATTATTTAAAACACTTATTTATTCTTTTAAAAACCATTTATAAAAGATATGAAAAAAATGGTTAGGTTTAAAATCATATTTCAAAAGTTATAAAAGTGCTGCGGAAAGTGCTGCGGAAAAGGTGCTGCAAACATCGTATTACAGCTTCTTTGATCAAAAAACATTTTCACTTCAAATATGTTCATTTTACAACTCATACCACTCCTAAAACACTTTAAATGATTTATAAGATTTATTCTGCAGTTTTAATCATTTAAAAACATGATTTAGAACATTAGCTATTTTGGCCATCGAACTGCAAAAGCATGATTTTATCGAAACTTGATTTGCTCATATCTTAAAGTCTACTTAATGAAATCTTGATTTTATTTTTCATTTAAAATCTATGGATAAAATAGTCCAAAAAATTTCTTATCTCATAGAATTCTAAGCTATGTTCCATTTCGTATAATTATTTGAATTCTTCGACGCGAAATCGCGAACTACCGTTACGCAATGCGCCTAGTTTTGACTTGTTTTTCTCAAACTTCACGGGACACTTTTAAATGTTTATAAACATTTCTAAATCATTTTAAATAATATTTTTCATATTTCAAACTCATATATCATTTCATTCTATATTATAATATCAATTTCAACCTTTTTAGATATTTTAAAATCATTAAGAGGCTATATAATTTCCATACACATATTTATATGGATTTAATTCTCATTAAATTAACTATGGTTAATTACTAACCATTGCTCTTATCATTTATCAAGACAAGTAATCATCCATATTAACATTCGTATATTTGAAAAAGTAATCAACCAAGTAATCACGTATGTAATCATTCAATATATATATATATATATGTATGTATGTATAGTTTTCATATCATTAAACTTGGAATCATTTAGAGGTGAATAAGTAAATTTAAGTGTGAGTACTCGCCTTTAATCAAACCAATCTTCCTACCAACATCCCTTCGATCCAACTTTTCACTAAACTATTGTTATCTTCAACTAATCATCATCTACACCATTCCTCCTTCCCAAGCTCTAGAAAATCCACCAGAGCTTCTGCAGTAATTCAAACTTTCTCATTTCTTATTGGAATGAAGCCGACAACACTTCTCTCTATTATTTTCACTTTGGAGCTTCCCGAACTTCACTTTTCCTTACGTTGAGCTCGGCTTCTATAGGTTCCATCCCTTCTTCCATCATTCTTTAACTTTTTAGATGCTAAACCACGTTCTAATGGTATTCTAAGGTCTATAGAAAATTTGGTGGAGTTTGGGGATGGTTTGATATGATTTTAAGAAAGTTAGTAAGGAAGAAGAAGAGAAGAAAAAACCATTAATATAGCTTAAAGGAAGAAGATGAAGAAGAAGAGAATGTGTGTGCTAAAATGAGAGGAAAACTTATGTACTTATAGAAAAATAAAGAAGTGCTAAGTTACCAAATTAACCGGTTACCCAATTAACAAAATACCCTTACTTAGCTTTAAAAGAAACTTACCTTTTTCAACACTTACCAATCCATCCCTTTATTAGTTTATGTCATTTTCACTTAATACTTAAGGAATTTATTTGGGTGGAAAAGTGGACTAAAGTGAAGATTTGCCTTGATTTTGGTGAGATTTGATTTGATGTTTGTTTTTTGACATTTTAATTACCTTACTTACTAATGACATTCAAGAATTTTCTAATGATACTTAGTAAAAGTAAAATTTATTATTTGTAAAATGTGTGTATATATATATATATGTGTGTGTGCATGTGTGCATATGTGTGTGTTAAAACATGTTGACAAAGGTGTACCAATGTTGTGACAACTTATATTGAACAAAACATTGATTTTCGACAAAACGTTTTACGGTCATATTTTGACGTTTTTGTTAAACTATTTATTTATGTAAACAAAACTTGAAAATTGATTTTTTATCCTCCTTAAATAATTAAAACAAGTGTATTTGACTTATAAAACCTTATTTAATAATATTACAATTGAATTGTTAAATTATGGCGTCTCTTTATCAACGTTAACGAAATTTGTCAATCATTATAATATATATATAGTTACAAAACTTTTAACAATTATTTATTTTCATTATGTACCAATTTTTTTAAAAATTATTTATCATATTAATGCCATAATTGATATCCATATTTATCGAAAACTGGCTTTTGTCACTTTTATGCCGAAACTTCAAAATCTCTATTCAATTCTAAAAATAAATTCACCATTCTTATTTATCACCTAAAACATGATTATTAAGTTTTAAAACTCTATATGAATATTTAAAATCAAATAAATATTTTATTTCCAAAGCGTTAAAACTACGGGTCGTTACCGTTGGTACCTAGCTGGGATGTTGTAACGACCTGTATCTACGTATCGAAGGATCATAAAATATTTATATTGTTTTCATATGAGGTTATATGATTCTAAAACTATGGGAAATGACTCATAGGGATATTTCCCTCATCCATGATTTTTGGAGAATTTCTATGTGACCATTTTAACCCTGTAAAGCTTGGATGGACTATAACTTTGGATAAAATCCAAGTTAGGACCTGAAACCACTTCTGTTAGATCCAGATGATGATTTCCCTATCCATAAAATGGTCATATTAAGGAAATAGACTTACGTTTAAGGAATATGGCTATTTGAAGTTTTCTTTGATTTTGAGCAGCTTAAGCGGGTAATTATGGCCACTAGTGGTAAGTCCCATAACCCGTTTTGGTTTTGGAGTAAATGGATGCTGATGGGACCTCATCTCCATCATTTCAAAACTCCTAAAAATAGTTAGAAACCTCCATTAACCTCCATTGCCCAAAAAGCAACACTTAAATCTAGTTTAATTAGCCAAATTACATCAGTATGAGAAGATTCACATGATTAGCACTTAGGATTAAAGATTTGCTATAGGAGGAGCCTTGGATTTTGTACTTTCCACTGTTTATTGAGGGGTTTCGATCTTTCATTGGGTTTAGATGAGTGATTAGATATCATTTACTAATTAGGACATTATACACCATAAACGATGTTTTAAAATTATTTGAAAATACTAAAAATGTTTTTAGATCATGTTACACCATATATGCGAGTATTAAACTATCCAAACTTAATTTGTAAAAATGTGTTATTATGGATCCCTAACCTTCACCTTAGGTTTAGATTTATTTAATATATATATATATATATATATATATATATATTTGGTTGTTGTTAATGCTTATATATGATGTATGTTTGATTATTTGATGTTTGAATGGTTGAAAATGCTAGTCGAATGTCGACTTAGTTAGGAAAGGGCTATAGATTGGTAATGGTCCCTAACATGGATCAATGGAGTAGCTTGGGGTATGGATCGAGGCATGGAAACATGGAGGCAAGAAAGTGTAGCCAACATCATGTGAATTTGGCTAAGTGTGGGTTCGATCCTATGGATTGGTACCGATCCAAGAGGTTAGTCCACTTAACTCACAAATCATTTTGAAGCATGAAGAAGTGGGTTAGAGCTTACATACGAAGTGTGGGATCGGTCTCCATGGATAGGTATCGATCCATGGAGGTTGAGCCAATCAACATGAGATCGAAAGTGAAGCATTGGGAGGTGTGATGAAGCTCATATGTGAAGTGTGGGATCGGTGGTGATGTCGTTGAGGATGGACCAATGGCTTTGATGATGGGCCGCAACACTTCGAGATACAAAGCATGCAACAATGAGTTGAATTGCGGGGACTGTTGGAAGCCGGTTATGAGATGCTTATTGACACTCTATGACTGATGATGGTTGTCTAGAATAGTCCCCAATCGCGACGACTTTAGACAGAAGTTGTAGAGGCAATTTCGAGATGAGTATAGTTCTGGATGCATGTGCAAAGGGATCATAGATATTCGTAGGTTTCAGAGTGTACTCGTGAAGCAGGAGTATGTAAGGATGCACATTTGGGCATATGGGGAGCTCTAGATCACATGGTGTTTCGATTGGTTTTGCCTTAGCTATCTACAAGGGTACAGTTTAGCTCCTGGCCTATTGAGTGGCATAGATTTGAGTACCGAGAAACCAAGAAGTTGAGTAGTCCTTTGTGCTTTGGGGATGGTCATACGAGTGTCATATATCCATAGTACTGAGTGAGTGAATGTAAAGATGGATGCTACTTTGTTTGATTGTTTTATCACCGTAGAGATATCACATGATGTAGATATTACTGATGCAGATATCTTGATACCCTTAGCACCTTTATGTATAGTACACCCACGACGACTACCATAGAGTAGCGCATATCTTTTATATGTGCTAACTCTGTAGATATAGGGACAGGTCAAGTATGATTTTCCATACCAGTTGTTCTAGTATATTGACATTATAGTATTTGAAATTTCTACCACTCACACTAGACTATTATTTGACCTGGGATTTTATGCTTTACTTCCTATTACATCGGGTAATCTTAAATGAGTACATTAGGAATATTAGGTCTGGTGAGCACATGGAGCTAGACAAATGGCAAGCAGGAAGCTGTTGTCTCATATTATTGTATTTTCTAGTCTGCTTTTCGGCTGCACATCACTATAGAACTTACTAGTGCTTTACTGTTTAGAGACAGTTTATGAGTTATTATTTGATGTATAACTCTATCACTCATGTTGTTCACTTTATGGATCTATATACTCTGATGTTGTGATTCATTTAGTTATTTACTGTCTTGCCTATTTTTTATATTTGAGATGTTCACTATTATATTTATTCAATGCTTTATGACATATACAACAGGTTCTATATTGCTTATTTATTTAACTTTACTGGCGATCGCCCCGCATCAGCCATGCATGGCTACAATGCATTATACAAGTATATTGGGTGTTGGTGGTGTAGAGCAGTTGTCATATTTGGAATCAGAGCTTAGGTTTCATTGTTTAACCTACGGGATAGCGTGATCCATTCGAGATAGTGTAGGCATTCTCATCTTAGATTGGATTAAGAGTGTGTATGTGTATACGAAAGCATGTACTTGTTATATATTTTGGTTTTTAAAACTATATAGTAGTATTTATAGTGCCTAAGTTGCAATGCACACATGAGTACTATTTAAGCAGAACTCCTTATAGAGAGACTAACCGTCCTATAATAGATTGAACGATGAGTTGCTAATCAAGGAACAATGCTAGGAATTTCATCTCTAGAGTTAAGAGAGAAGCTGGCTCAGGAGCTGCTAATATTGATTTGCAGACTATGTTCAATACTATAATGAGGAACATGCTGCAAAATGCTCAAGTGGCTACACTAAATGTTGTTGCTGGTGGTGGTGCTCTACTACAATCGCCTAGAGCGAATTTCGCTAAGCTAGATAAGGACTTTGCTAGCTTTGGTGGTAAACCATTCCAAGGAATGGAGTCACTAATGGAAGTGCAAGATTGGCTTGATACCTGTGTAAGGATTTTTGATAACTTAGAGCTGGATGATGCTATGAAAACACGATGACTTCTCCACAACTTAAAAGGAAAGCTATGAACTGGTGGAATGAAGTGAGGGCTTCCTATCCCGAGGATCAATTCACATGTACTAGATCAAAGCTAGATTAGAGGAGAAATTTATTCCCACAGCTTAGAGGTCAGTTGTGTTCCGTAAGCTTGTGAATTTGAAGCAAGGTGATATGAGTGTCTTTGAAAATGTTACCAAGTTCAATGCTCTATCGAAATATGGGATGTGCTTTAACTACACTCCATTACAGAAGAATGACAAATTTATTATTGGCTAGGATGATTACTTGGAGGAGGGACTCATGGGACACATTGATGAGACTTTTGATATGATTGTTAAGAAGGCCTTAGGGCATGAAAGTCTATATCCATAATCGAAACACATTATTTATAAGGAAGTACCAAAGCCGCAATTGGCTAGGAAAGGCAAAAAGAACGGAACAATAAGAGGAAGGAGTTTCAGAACAAAGATGGCCAAAAGATGAAGGTCAAGCAGATGCTGACTTGCTATGACTATGGGGAGAAGAGTCACTATAGTAAAGACTACAAAGTCGAGGGGAAAATGTGCTACAACTGCAATAAGCTTGGGAATATCCAAAGGAATTGTCCGGAGTGATTAAAGCAGAAGCGGGTGGTGAAAGCACATGTTATTATGGGATTCCAACTTCGTCGAATGCTTTAAGGTATGCTTTCCATTTATGATGTTCCTATACGAGTTTTATTTGACATCAGGGCTTCATATTTCTTCATATCTAATGACTTAGTATAAGATTGGGATTGAGAGTCAAAATTGTTGATCGACCTTTGGTTGTGACAAAAACTATTGGAAGCTTTACTAGCCTGTGTTTGGCTTGTCGTGGTTTGGTCTTATCAAGTCATGAATGCTTTTTTGATTGTAATCGTTTTGTTTTGGGTTTTGTTGGGTTTTTTATCATTTCGACGATGGACTAGCTTCATAGATTCGTAGTGCTTGTTAATTATGTGAAGTCAATGGAGAAAATAAGGGTAGACGATGGGCGGAAGGTAGTGTTAGGCTGCTTTTCAAATGATAATGTGATGGTTAGTTTTCTACATTCGCTCAACACCCCACCTGATGATTTGCCATTAGTACTTATTGCTAGGGAGTATCCAAATGTATTTGAGGAGGTGAACGGACTTCCACCACACTGAGATATTGAGATCCATCTTGATTTAGTTAAAGATTCCAGGCCGATAGTGATGCCATTGAGGAGGATGGCACCTAGAGAGTAGAGAGAGATTGAGGTGCAAATGAATGGCCCTTTGTGAAAGGGTTATTCGTAGGAGTATATCAGAGTGGGGAGTGCCATTAGTATTCGCCACGAAGGTGGATGACTCCCTTAGATTATGAGTTGATTAACGTGAGCTAAATAAAGTGACGAAGAAGAACAAGTACTCACTCCCACGTATTGATGACTCGTTCGATCAACTGCATGATGCTAGGATATTTTCTTAGTTGGATCTTGCAATGGGATTTCACCAACTAAGAGTGCCAAAGAAAAGTGTGCTAATTACCACGTTTCATATGCCATTTGGTTTCTATAAGTGGCTAGTTATGCCATTCGGGCTAACCAATGTGTCGGCTTACTTTTTTGATCTCATGAACCTCATCTTCAAGGATTAGCTAAATTAATTTATGCTTTTGTTCGTCGATGATATTCCTGCCTATTAACGGATGGAGGATGAACACAAGACATTTTAATGATTGTATTGGAGGTATTAAGAGAGCAGCAACTTAAGGCGAAGCTTTCTAAATGTCACTTCTGAAAGAGGGAAGTGCGATTATAGGGTTATGTTGTTTCTGAGCAGGGCATTGCCATCAATCCTGCAAAAGTTGCAGCAATCCAATGTTGGATTAGACCCAAAAACGTTACCGATGTGAGAAGTTTCATGGCGTTAGTTGGATATTATAGATGATTCATCCAGGACTTCTCTAAGGTAGCAACACTGTTTACTCACTTTACGAAAAAGAATCAAACATTTAGTTAAAATGTGAGATATGAGTAGGCATTTGTAAATCTGAAGGAGAAGTTGACGAGCGCACCAGTATTGACTATTAGGAATGGGAGTAAGGAGATAACGGTATACACCGATGCTTGTTGTACTGGATTGGGAGTAGTATTGATGTAGAGAGGCAAGGTTATTGCATATGCTGGTCGACGATTGAAGCCACATGAGAAGAAATACTCGACCCATGATTTAGAATTAGCATCAATAGTGTTTGCGTTGAAAATTTGAAGGCACTATCTTTTAGGGGAGAGAGGTTTAAATTGTTCACTGACCATAAATTATTGAAGTACCTCTTTTCTCAAAAGGATCTTAACCTTCACTAACAGCGATGGTTAGAGCTCTAAACTCCTACGACATTGATGTTGCCTATATACCAAGAAAATGTAATGCGGTTGCTAATGCCTTGAGTATGAGACATGTCGGCTTAGGAGCTATGTTCCTAGAGTAGACACATCTAGAATATATTGCTGGTTATGATTACTGACCGAGGTGCAAGTTAAAGCCAGAGGTGTTGGCAAGCTTGACTACTAGACCTACTCTTATTGAACGGATTAGTACGAGTCAAAGGCACTATGCCAGACTAGCTGAGATCATTTCTAAGATTGAAGCTTGAGTAGAGTCTGAGGATATGAGACAGTATAGATTTGACTGAGATGGTTCGCTCTGTAAAGATGAGAGATTGTTTATTCCTGATGTCGATGGACTGAAGGATCAGGTGCTTTTTGAGTGAGTTCCATCATTTAAGATTGACTATTCATCCTGATGGTAATGAGATGTACCAAGATATAAGGCAAACCTGCTATTGGGAAGGGATGAAGAAAGACAGTTGGACATTTATCTCGAAATGCATAAGCTACCGGTTAGTTAACGCATAGCAGAAGAAGCCTAGTGGGTTGATGTAACCGCTAGAAGTTCCTGAGTGGAAGTGGGAATAGATATCGATGGACTGCCGAGGACTCGAGCAGGGTATGATAGCATTTGGTTATAGTCGATCGATTGACAAAGATTGCAAGATTTATATTAATCAAGTCAAGTAGAACATAGACAAATTGGCCGAAGTGTATGTGAAATGGATAGTTATTCTATAGTATGCCAAAGAGCATTGTGAGTGGGTTGTTCACTAATGGGTTTTGGAAGAACTTACAGGAGACATTATGGATTGAGCTGCAAGTCAGCATAGCTTATCACCCTTAAACTGACAACCAAACTAAGAGAGTGAATCGTATTTTAGAGCATCTCTTGCAAACATGCATATTAGACTTTGAAGGCTTGTGGGATGTTACATCTTATTGAATTTGCATATAAAACCAATTATCAGTCTAGCATCCGTATGGCGCCATTTGAGGCATTATATGGCCGACCGTGCAATGTTCCTACGTGTTGGTGAGAAGCAGGTGAGAAATGATACAAGGGCCAGATATTAGACCAACATTAGAGAAGATCAAGATCATTCGACAAAGGATGAAAATTGCCTAAGACAGATAGAAAAGCTACACTGATAAGAGACATTGAGATTTAGAGTTCTTTATAGGAGACATGGCATTTGTCAAGATATTTCCATTGAATAATGCCATTTAGTTCGGTAGAAGAGGGAAGTTGGCATCGAGATTTTTTGATCCTTTTATGATATTAGAATGGATTGAGAACCTTGCTTACATAGTCGAATTACCTCAAAGAATGGTGGAAGTGCTTAATGTTTTCCATGTCTCTCATTTGGGGAAATTTATGCACAGCTCAGGTGTAACTATAGCACTAGATAACTAGATGATATCAAGATTGAACCAAAGGCTTTGAGACCTCGGGGGAATTTGTATCGTCGGACATAATACAAAGTAGCTTAGGAGGAAGATGGTGAAGTTTGTAAAGGTTCAGTGGAGTGATAGTGGAGGCAATTGCACTTGGAAGACCAAGAAGAACATGATGGCAGCATAGAGCTCTTTACTTAGTGAGATTTCTTATTTATCGCTTTTACTTTCACTTATGATATCATGAAATGTCCCAGGGCATAGTATCCTACATGCTAGGAAAGGCTAAAGTATTCTCTTTTACACTTATTACTATGTGTGCATGTTTAATGTGCGATGGTTTCTTACGGTTGTATATGACTTTTAGGTATGCGGGATTACCTTATTGACTTGATTATGGAATTTTAGGAGCAAAATTTCTAAAGGGGGATAATGGTGTAGCATCCCGTATTTGGAGATCAAAAGCTAAGCGCTACAGATGATGCAGTCATCTATAGTATTAACTTTTGGTGACAAAATACGGTAATGATAACGGTATCCATAATATCAGAAGCACTTGAATATGAAAAAATATCACATATTTCTAAAAAACAACATTTTGCCGATTACTTTTCAAAGAAAATTCATATCCAAGTTACATAATCTCATATTATTGCCCAGGTAAAGATTAATTATAATCATTACAAAAATACGCCAAGAGCGACATATGACGATGCCTCCTTGGCGGATCAAAGCAATATAGTCATATCTAACTTAATACACAGCGGAAATAAACACAACAATAATCTGTAACTTCTTATTAGCTATCCATCAGCCACATGCTCGTTTCCGGAAGCTTTATTCGTTAAAATTTCTAAACCTGGATATCTTAACCCTCAGCCTACTCAAATTAATTTTGAGCACCATAGAGGTTAAGGGGAAACAAAAACTTCGAGTCAGACATAAAGCTTGGTGTGAATAAGTAAAGAAGTGATGGTGTCAAAACCATTCCTTTCGAAAGCATTGGAGAAGTGGCTAAAATTTTAAAAAACAAAGTAAACACCCCTTTCGAAGCCATCTGGGTCGAAAGGTAGAAAGTGACAGTAAAAAGACATCTACTTAGTCGAAAGCTCACATTTAAAACAAAAGTGCAACTCAATCAAAACCACTTCTTTAAATCCATTGAACTCAGTCGCAAGCTAACTAATTCGAAAGCCATTTCAGTCGAAAGTAAGCAGGCGCATTTTTAATTTAAAATAAAAGTGATGCCTCAACCCCTTCGGAACCCCTGGTTTTGACTCCATACCTTGCACCTACATCCAATTCACTACGTTCTAGTTTCCTAATACCACATGCATTGGTTTTGACTGTGTCGAAAGCGAAGGTAAGGAGGCGGAACCTGGTGCCGACGGTGTCGAAATAGTGAAAAACATGTAGCAAATAGTTCTTTTCACCTAACCTGCTTTACATGTCAAATTTTGGTAGGCCGCCTTTTTCTTTACCAATAAAAAGCACTACAATTTTCAAAAGTGCTACCGACTTTCAGAATTAACAAATTTAAATTATTTTGCAAAAAGCCTATTTCTTCTCTCTTAATTATATAAAACATTTAAGTCTCATACCTTAAATAATTTTATATAACCATTAAAACACTTAGAAAAAAACTATAAAAATTCCAGAAATCTCTTAAAATATGTTTCCCAACATATAAAAATTTCAGACCCAGGTCTTTTATTATTTACTCGTAGATAATTATTAACCCAAATTAACATTTTTTACTAAAAAAATCATATAAATTCCATAAAAATTCTTAAAATTGAAACACATCTCCAAAATATCATTTATGATCTTCATAAAAATTCACAAGGTATTTGGATGTCATATTATAGGCTTTTTACCTTAAAACATATCATAAAATCAATATGAACGTACATAAATCATCAACATGTATATACAATCATTTCATCGTTCAAAACATGGCAAATCGATACAAAATATTTGGGATTCATCAAAAAACCTAAAATAATTAAAATTTGAGATGTAAACATTACTCACCTTAGCTTTAGAGATTATAGAGATTGAGATGTGAATGGAATTGATTTGAATTAGCTTCTTCCTTAGCTTTCTTCCTCTTACTCTTGTTAATGGTGGCCAGCCCCTTTTAAAAAATATGAAAATAAAAGGTGAACGTGTATAGGAATACACGACCATGTTTTAGGGATATAGGAATGGCTTCTTTCCTATTTTACCCTCTATTTCAATTTAAAGTCTAATTTTAATTTATTGTTAATATGGCACGGCTACCCCTTTACTAAATCAAATCTTAATCCCCTAATCAATACGTTATTTATTTTATTTAACTAATTAAATATTCTAAATAATGTCACCAAAAATCGAGGGTGTTACGGACTCCCCTCCTTAATGAATTTTGTTCTCGAAATTACAATAAGGTACATAACAATTCAAACAAGAAGGCAAAACATACCATCACATAAGTTAGGATAAGTTTCTCTAATCCTACTCTCAATCTTCTAAGTACAGTCCCTGCCATCGTCGCTCCAGAGGACTTTGACTAATCTGACCATCTTGATTCTAAGCCTCTCCTCATCTTTCGCAATAATACGAATAGGCTTCCTTATTGTAGTCAATTCCGGTTCTACCACTAAGTCATCTAGTCGGTGCAATAGCAGTCTCTGAGTCAATAACACACATTCCGAGATGAGAAACATAAAAAATATCGTGGAGTCTTGCTAGACTACTTGGTAACTCAACACTATATGCAAGTTTCCTGATCCTCCCACCAATAGGAAAAGGTCCAACGAATCTTGGTTCTAACTATCCTAATTTTCCAAATCTAATTAACCCTTCATCGGTGAAACTTTGACGAAGACCTGGTCACCAACTGAGAACACTAAATCTTTCCGTCTCTTATTTGCGTAACTCTTCTGCCTAGACTAAGCCTCCTTGATTCTAGCCCAAATGACCTCAATCTTTTCTGCCGCTTCTTTGATCAAATCTAGACCAAAAACCAACCTATTCCTGGTCTTTAATCAATATACATGAGATTTTCATGGCCTTCCATACAAAGCTTCAAACGGTGTCATCCCAATACTAGTCTGATAACTATTGTTATATGAAAACTCAATTAATGCAGATGGCCTTCCCATGATCCCCCGAAATCTAGAACACAAACTCTTAACAAATCTTCCAAGACTTTGTTACCTCTTTTTGTTTGCCCATCTGTGTGCAGATGGTAAGCGGTACTCATCTTGAGCTTGGTTCCCGAACTTTCCTGTAGACTCTTCCAGAACTCACTAGTGAATAAGGGATCTCTATCACTTACTATGCTACTAGGAATTCCATGCAGTCTAACCACATTCTTCATAAATAACTTTGCCAAAGAAGGTGCCTGTAATGACCCGTAATTTCGCTACTTCGAAAATGAGAGATTTCGTTCGTTTTAAATTTAAAAAAGTGTTTAAATCTTAAATAAAAATGTTATGTATAATAAAAAAATTATTCTTATAGATAATAAATTAAAATGTATAAATTTGAATTTTTGAACAAATCGGCAAAAGTTAAGTTTTGTTAATAATAAATAAAGGCTTAAATAAATGGATTTAAATATTTATTTAAAAAGGGAAATATTATTTCAAACATCTAATAAAGATAATAAAAGTATATTTATATATTTAAAAGTATGTTAATAATCGTTTTACAAAAATAAACAAAATTTATCGCATTTTGTCAGTTTTACATACGCGGTAAAATTAGAGATTTTGATATTAATTAAAGATAATTTTAAAATATAAAGGAGCTTGTTTTAATTTATTTAAAGAAGTAAAAATTTCATTTTAAAGTTTGGTTTACTTTAATATACGACTTAATAAAAACGTTAAATTTTGACTGTAAAATTTGTCGTCAAAAACGCCGTTTTTAACCAAAACAAGTTGTCGACAAGTTGTTACAACTTGATACATTTTTTAACTTATAAATACAAGTTTACAAACTATTTAAACACTTTACATTTAGCACTAAAAGACAAAAGGAGTTTACTTTTGAAAAGTTTAAATAAATGTACAAAAAGTGAAATGTATGATTTGACATATTTACAAGTAATTAAAGCTTTTATAAAACAATATCATTACCATACTTCTCATCTCATTAATGAGATGTTATGCTTATGCATAGAAAAGGAGCAAATGGAAAAGTGAAAAGAAAGCTAACTTAAGTAATTAATGACACATACATCCATGCATTTAATGCAAATCAAGTCAATACAAAGTCTTCTCTTTAAAATGCAAAATTTAAGAAAGTAATAATTTCTATCTTTAACATCACTATTAATGCTTAAGTCACATCACTTATGGAAAATGAGCAAATGTTATTTTAATATTTTAAAGTGTAAGAAAAAGAGGTAAACGTCATTTCTTAAGTACAAATTCAAATCAAACCATTTCTTCTCCATTAAGCAAAGGTCAAATCAAGGGTAGAAAGGTAAATTAAAAAGTCGAAAAGTAGAGAAGGGTATTTTAGTCATTTTTCATCCAAAGCTCAAGTATAAATATGCATCCATACCTTTCATTTTTCACACTTCATTCTCTACCTTCTTCTTCACTCTCTCCTTCCTCTTCACCTCCATTTCCATGGCTTCCCACCTCCATTTTCCTTTTACCTCTAAGCCATTCACCTTCTACTACTTATACTCCTCCAAAATACCAAAACCCTCTCCACCCTCGGCCAAAATCACCCTACAGACCAAAATCGAGCCTAGCTTCCACCTACCCACCCTCCTCCACACCAAGGCCGTACTCCCTCTCTTCCATATAAAAAAAAGAAAAGAAAAAGAAAAGAGCAGAAAAGGAAAACAAAAGCGTTCGAAAAGGAAACGGCAAAAGGCGAGACGTTGGAAATAGCACGTTAGCGAGAGACGGAAATCTTACGTTAAAGTTTGACGGAGTGGATATGAAGGTGAGAAATTCTCACCGCTTTTTAAATTATATTGATTATCATGCTTAATTGTTATGTTAGGTAATCACTATTTGATGATATAGATGTTTGATTGATTGTTTGAATATGATGGATAATCCGTAGTAATGTTATGACATTTACCGTTTGAATATGTTAGTGTTATATGATTGTTGTATGGTTGTGATGATAATTTGGACATCAAATTTCTATTAATTAAGTAACCCCTTTGTTTAATAAGACCTTATTTTAATAATATGAGATATTGTGGAAAAATAAGTCTATTTTCATTTAGAAGTGAAATTAAGGTTAAAATGAAAGAGAATTTGAATTTTGAAGTGAAATGGATTTGAAAAGGATAGTTAGTTAGAAGTTGAAATTGAGATGAATAGTGAAACTGAAATGGATTTTGAAAAAGTATAGTTTAGTTTGAGATTGAATTGAATTTTAAATTGAAATTAGATTTGAAATTAAGTTTTAAATGTGTTTAATTCGAGTTTAGAATTGAAATTGAATTGAAATTGAAATTTAAAATTTAATATTAAAATCATAGGAATATAATAATATTATAATATGGTAATAGTGAAATTATATTTTAAATACTTTAAAAAGTGAAAATATTGATTTAAAATGATTTGTAATGATTTTATAAGTATTGAAATCCAATTTGAATAAATTATTTCAAGTATTGAAGAATAAGTTAAAAATAGACGCGTCGCGCAACGGTAGTTCGGAATTTCGCGCCGAAAAGTTTAAATGAATGTGTAGAGTGGAATATGTATCAGAATTCTTTGAGATAAGAAAATTACGGATTATTATATCCATATCTTCTAAACGAAGAAAGAAAATCGAAGTTTCGATAAGTAGATTTTGAATTAAGACCAAATTAATTTTCTAGAAAAATCGCGCTAGTGCCGTTTAGTGACCATAACAAGAAATTTGTTTAAATGAACGATTTTAATTACGGAAAAATATGGAATAAATTTGGTAAATCTATTTAAATAATTTAAAAGAGATTTGGATTGAAAAATATAAATTTTCAAATATTTAAAAGTTATTTAAATTCAAATAAGCTTATATGGCACTTTCCGCAATATTTTTCTACTACGAATTCTATAACTTTTGGAATATGAGTTTAAATGTAATAATGTTTCTCAGAATAAATTGTGAATGTTTTAAGAAAGGATAATTAAGCATTTTGAAAGATAATTTGGAATATTTATAAACAATTCCAAAATAAAGTTGAAAATTTGAGTATGTGGAAACGACTTGTACATTTGTCCCGCCTGTAAAATCTGGAAAGATAAAACAAGGTGTTTAACTAAGGTTAGGGATAGAGAAATCAGTGTCCTGAACTTACCTGGCATATGTTTTCTTTTCTTAGGCGAGGGGTGGAACAGATCGAAAGTAAAGCCCGGATACTCTTAAATAAAAAGACTGCATTAAGTTTTTGAATTAAAAGAAGATTGGTATTATCCAAATGTTAAGCAATCTCCTAAATGAATGATTTCTATGATCCTATTTACTCAAAAATGTTTTTGTTAAGAATTATTTAGGCTTTATCGTAAACAATGTCTTAAATAACATTGTTTTTGACCCGCCTAAAAGTAAAGAAATTTGGATCAAGAATTAAGTAAGGAATCTGAGATATTTTCCAAAGTAAAAGAATGAATTACTTAGAATTATCCTAAGTTAAAAGAAAGAGATTTTGAAATCATTCGAAAAGAATTAAAGTGAAAAGAGACTTAATAAATCCTATATACTCATATTCACTTTTTATCGATAACTGGATTACGAAGGAAACGGGGTTGGATTTGGGTAATTCCTATCTGAAAACCACTTCGAACCAATGTATATGTTCGAACGTGAAGACATGTTGAAGGTGATTGAAGACCGTGGATCTTTATAGCGTGAAGACTGGTTGTTGAACATGCTCTGGGTAGCTCCAAATTATAGAGTTATTTATAGCAGTGGTCTCCTCGTGATGGAGATTTTTCGGATTGCAAGGACTACTCGCTACCAGTGGTAGTAGGAGAGTGCCTTCGGTTTGTCCTGTTCTTGGACAATTTGTATGGACGTTTGTATGACACTGCATTTCTTACGATTACGTACATTGGTTTCTACAAACGTACATCAGTGGGGGCGGAGAAGGCAAATTCTCTTAGCTTAACACCCTCCTTGAGACGTACGAGCTCAAGGGTTGTATTTTTGTGGAAGGCAACTAGTAGTTAAACGAAAATGGCAATGTGGCATTCAAAGATGTGATATGTGCTATGTGAAAGGTAATCGTTGCCTCAAGCCTCATCAAACTGGAAGTGACCGAAACAGGATTAGATGCGGCAAGGCTAAGTGGGTCATTCTCAATTAGGGTATGATAATCCCTTTCTAGATATATTTCTTCCCGCTATGACATTCGGGATGTTAATTTATGTGGTGTATGGAAAGAGAGCTCTCGAATAAAGGTCGGTAACGACCGAGGGATGACATGTTCGGTACTATCTAGTTACAGAGGTAGCCCGGTCTTGTGTGGCAGAGGGCCGATGTTCTGTGCCTCGGGACATCCATCTAGAGGTGTACCCATTTTGGAAGTAGATCCTGCGCCTGGTCATTTGTATGGAAATCCATTCTCCAATAAGAACCTACGGACTTGATTGTAAACCTATTATGCTGGAATTTAATCAATGTAACCATTTCGGCTAAGATTAATAAGTTATTTGCAAATATTTTCAAAGAGATGTCATTAGAAATAATATCAAATGTTTTGATATAAAAGTGTATTAGTTATCATAAGGTAAAAACCCGTCCGTGTTTATGTGTGGGTATGAGATACTCTTTATTTCAAAGGATTTCATCCAAAGGCTGATATATGACACTGTCATTTATTATTGAGTTTTTCTCACGCTGGTTTATCAAGCCTGATTCGGGTATTTTCAATACTCGGGTCAGATTCGAGTAGTTTCAGGATAGTCGAAGATGGTTGGAGTTTCCAGAGGAGGGCTGGAGATATTCATCGACGTATGAGCATATTATATTATCTGTTGTATTTAGTGTATTTTATTTGATGTTTGTCAGCAATTGTAAGGGCAGATTTTATAACTATCCAAGCTGAATTTAGGTTAGACTCTGATATATGTATACAAAAGTTTTCCGCTGTAAAAATATTTGTTCAATGTTATATGTTATTCTATTCGTGTGAGATTCTGTTCCATCTACTTTTCTTTATCACCCTTAAAGACCCGTCTTATCGTGCAATTTGAGTTAGACATGTATGGTTTATTGTCGATTCAAAGGGTATGGGAAAACGGGTCTTTACAGTGCCATTCTGTTTTACCTAACTAGAATGAAATGGGCACTCTTGGTCAATCTGTCCACCATGACCCATATGCTATCATTTCCTTTGTTCGACCTTGGCAACCTGCCAATAAAATCCACGGAAATTAAATCCCACTTTGATACCGGAATATTTTATGGCGGAAGCAATCCACTTAGGTTCTAGTGTTCGGCCTTTGCCTATTGACAAATCATGCATTGCTTACCCATAAACCAATATCCCGCTTCATACCTTCTCAGAAGAAACTCCTCTTCATGTCCTAATACATCTCAGTACCTCCTGGATGAATATAGAACTTTGGACGATGGCATTCCTCTAAGACTTTGTTCCGTATGCTTCCTACACTCGTAACACACAACCTTCCTTTCTTTATTAACCTCCCATTCTGGTCAAGACTGAAATCTTTCAAGTCATCGCTCTCAGTTCCATCCTTTAACTTTCTGATCCATTCAGCTAATATCGGGTCTTCTTTTTATTTAGAAGCAATCTTTTCGATCATCACTGGTTGAACTTCCAAACAGGTTAACACTATGGTTCCTCCGCTAGATCCAGCCTCTGATCTCCACTGCACTCTGCAATATGCTAATGCTTCCAAATCTTTCCACTTAGAAACCATCGCCAATATTGCATTCTGTTGTTTCTTCCTAAGTGCATCTGCAACCTTGTCGCCTTTCCCCGGTGTGTACTCAATTCCAAAATCATAAGTGGCAATAAACTCTATCCACCTCTGCTGCCTTATGTTCAACTCCTTCTGAGAGAAAAATACTTCAACGACTTATGATCTGTATATAACTGAAACCTCTCTCCGAAAAGGTAATGTCTCCACACCTTCAACGCAAAAATCATTGTAGCCAATTCCAAATAATGTGCTAGATATTTGACCTCATACGGTCTAAGCTGTCTAGAAGTATAGGCAATCACTTTACCTCTCTACATCAGCACTGCTCCTAATCATGTTCCACATGCATCGATATAAACCACCAAATCTTGATTCTCTTCTGTAACAATCAACATTAGTGCATGGGTCGATAAGTGTTTCAAACTCTGGAATGCGTCTCATACTTATTGATCCACACAAACTTCATATCCTTTCTTGTTAACTTGGTCATCTGTCCAGCTACCCGTGAAAAATCTTAATGAATCTCTGAGAATAACCAGCCAACCCATGGAAACTCTTTATTCCCGTCACTGTCTCGGGTCTGTTTTAACTATTCATCGCTTCAATCTTAGTTGGGTATACTGACAACCCATCCTCTGAGACTACATGACCATGAAACTTCACTTCCTTCTTGCAGAAATGACACTTCGAAAACTTCGCCTTCAGTTGATGCCCCCTCAACGTCTCAACAACCACCATAAGATGATCTTTATGCTCTCCTTTATCTTTAAAGTAAATCAAAATATCATCTATGAAAACTAATATGAACCTATCCAAGTGTTCTCAACAAACTTGGTTCATTAAGTCCACAAAGAAAGCCAGTGCATTAGTCAGTCCGAACGGTATAACTAACTATTCGTATGACCCATACCTAGTCCTAAACGCCGTCAATGGTACACTATCCTTTGCTACTCTGAGCTAATGGAAACTTGTCGCCAAATCCAACCATGAGAATACCATGGCTCCACTAACCTGGTCAAACAAATCGTCAATCCTCGGCAGTAGATATCGATTCTTTATCGTCCTCTCATTCAACTTACGATAATCGATACATAGCCTTAACGACCCATCCGGCTTCTTAGTAAACACCGCGTCTTCTCCCCAAGGCGAATTACTCGGCCTGATAAAATTCTTGCATTCTAAATCCACTAGTTACACCTTTAACTCCCTTATCTCTGTAGGAGTCATCCTGCTTGGTAGCCTACTCACTAGTTCTGCCCCCGGAACCAAATCTATCTGAAACTTAATAGCATGTTTCGGTGGCAATCCAACTACAGTCCCAAAAACGTCTGTAAATTCTCTAATCATGAAAACTCAACTCAACTCATCATCCAATTCTATAGCACCCAACAAAGCATTCACTTCACCCCTAGAACCTTCTACGGTATAAACAATCCAATCACTACAATCCGGGTGTCTAAGCGATATTTTCCTATCCTGGAAAAATATCCTAGCATCGCACCCGTTTAACCAATCTATCCCAAGAATAATCCAGAACCCCAAGAAATCAAACACATGCAAACAGCAAACAAAAGTATGATCAACAGGTCAAACTCTAACTGGTCACACCTCAACCCTAAAGTTGCATACCCTCCTATTGAATTCGCAACCCGTAAGGAAGTAGCTAAATATGTTGGTTCTAGGTTAAGTTTATCTATCGAACATCTAGATATAGAAGAATGTGATGCACTAGTAATAAATAAAACGCTAATAGACATACCATGAATCTGAAGCGTACCTCCTAAACTTCCTTTCCCTTCTCCTGAACTATTGACTTTGAAGTAGCAGGCTCCAATGCATACACCTAGCCCTCTCCATCCTTAGCGGGCTCCTTGCACTGGCTCTTATAGTGGCCTATCTGGTCGCAGTTGGAGCACCAGACAGTCTTCTTCCCTGCCATCTCCTTTGCTTTTCCAACGTGACACTCATTAACAAAGCGCCCCTTCTTGCCGCACTTGAAGAAGACAATCTCAGACTTTCCCTTCTTAGGCACTCCACCCTACTGAGCACCTTTCTTAGGAAAGAACTTTCTCTTCTGATTTCGCCCAACCTGGACTTCTTTAGCCTTACTCTTCTTTAGAGAGTCAAGAATCTCCCCATGCCTTAAGGCCAACTCCACTACAAAATCAGAAGGATCTTTAAATTGAGGTAATGTAGCCCTGGCCAACTTAGGCTTCAACCCTCACATAAACTTCTCATTCCTCATCATTACCGTATCTATTGAAGCATACCTATACCTGGCCAACTCCTCAAACTTTCTGACATACCCCAAAACATACGTCTCCCCCTGTTCTAGTTCAGCGAACTTTTTGATCAGAGCTGACCGCGTCATTGCAAACATAAACCTCTCTTGGAACCTCCCCTTCAAATCTACCAATGATAAAGTTTCCTCATCGACACCAACTGTCACACTGTTCCACCTTACAAAGCCGCTCCCTAAAGCTGTTTGGTAGCCAACTTCCTCTTTTGTTCATCATTGAGCCCCAAGTCGGCAAAGATGCTCTCACAGTGCAGCAACCAATTTTCTCCTTCGTTCTAACAAACGACTTCCTTCTAAGCTTGGTGTAATCTCCACTCAGCTTAGCATAATGGTTAACTACCAGAACTTCTGGAACCCCTGTTCCTGTAGCATTTCCTCCTAACACTCTAGCCACAACTCCCGCCTACACCATATTCCTGAAAAACTGAGACATAACTTCCATTCCAACATGCGGGACTCCATCACCCATATTCTTTGCTTGTGCTTGTGCTTGTGCTTGACCTTGTCCTCTTATCACATTAGGCCTAGCATTCCCATCAGTGCTTTCCCCTCTTGGATTAATTCTTCCTCTTCTACCTTCCATATATGTATTCAAATATCATATAATACAGAAAAATATTCTAACAAAGATAGGAGACTAGAGATGAAATGTATACTAATATATAGAAAATACAAGTACGTTACTATAGCATTATCCCATACCCCATTCTTACTCTAATCTTTAGGATTATTTTTAAAAAATCCATTTTTAGTTAAAGTTTTTCATAAACATATGTTGTAACATCCTATATCTGGAGGCCCAAAGCTAAGTGCTACAGATGCTACAGTCATTAATAGTATTAACTTCTGGTGACAAAATACGGTAATGATAATGGTATCCATAATATCAGAAGCACTTGAATATGAACAAAATCACATATTTCCAATAAAACAACATTTTGCCGATTACATTTCAAAACAAATTCATATCCAAGTTACATATTCCCATATCTTTGCCTAGGTAAAGATAAATTATAATCATTACAAAAATACGCCAAGAGCGACATATGACGATGTCCCCTTGACTGATCAAAGCAATATAGTCATATCTGACTTAATACACAGCGGAAATAAACACAACAATAATATGTAATCCTGATTAGCTATCGGTCAGCCACCTGCACCTCTCTGAAAGCTTTATTTTCCAAAATTTCTAAACCTAAAAATCATAACCCTCAGCCTACTCAAATTAATTTTGAGCACCCGAGAGTTTAAGGGGAAACAAAAACTTCGAGTCAGACATAAAGCCTGGTATGAATAATTCTATTAAATCTTGGTTTACTGATATTAAGTGAGACCACACCGCTTAGCAGAAGGGTTTTCCCTCCCTAATATCCTTTTCAAAACATATATTATGTAATCCATTTATGCAACCAAACTGGTTAATCAAACTGATTATATCAAAATTGCAATATCCTTTATGCTAATAAATGGACTATCTATCCGTAAAACAGGTAATATGTGAACTATCTGTCCACAACCTAATAGCAAGGACTGTTATGCTACAAATGGACTATCTGTCCATAAAATAGGGTGACTGACTACAAACTGGACTAACTGTCCGAATCAAAATGGACTAACTGTCCGAATCACTTTCTTAGGGTTAACTACCCTTTATATTTTTTTCTTGAAAACCTGTTCAAAATGATTTAACCTTTTAAATCATATTTATATATGGAAAATACATTCTTAGCTTTACTCTAAGCTATTTTGCCATGATATATATATATATACTTTACTCAAAATAATATTGATGAATTTTAATAATGATTGGCTATCCTTCCAAAAAAAGTTCAAACCCCTTTTTAACTTGAAAATACTTGGGCTATGTTGCCTATTTAATACATTCAAAACCTTTGTTTAAAACCTTTAAACAACCCTTTCGAAACCATTGAAGGTAACACCTTCAAAACCATTGAAAGATCCTTTCAAAACCATTAAATATTGCCTTTTGAAAACATTGGAAAAACCTTTCCTTTCTTTTCTCCAAAGCTTCAAAACATTAGACATCCTCCATTAAAAACTTTAAATATTGGCATTTGAAAACATAGGAAAACCCCTTTCTTCAAACCTTTTAAAAACCCTGAGGAATCACCCCTTTCAAAACCATTCGTTAAACCTTTCGAAACAGTCAAAATTCAATCCTTTCGAAAGCACTTTGGGTTCAGTTTAAAACATGTGGAAACCTTTTGAAACCATTCAAAATTTGCCCCTTTGGAACCTTTGAGAAACATCTCGGTCGAAACCATTTGGATTCTACCTTCAAGTAGAGCAAAAGATAAGCAACCCATTAAAGTCAAGAGCATCTATTTCCAGACCATTTAAAACTATCTCTTTCGAAACCATTTGTGTTTTACTTCAATTAAAGAAAAAGGGTCTTCAAAACATTTTTGTCGAAAGCATCTACTCCGAAACCATTTCCAAAGTAAAGAAGTGATGGTGTCGAAACCATCCCTTTCGAAAGCATTAGAGAAGTGGCCGAAATTTTAAAAAACAAAGAAAACACCCCTTTTTAAACCATCTGGGTCAAAAGGTAGAAAGCAGCAGTAAAAAGGCTTCGACTTAGTCGAAAGCTCAAACTTAGAACAAAAGAGCAACCCAATTGAAACCATTACTTTAAATCCATTGATCCCAGTCGAAAACTAACTAAGTCGAAAGCAATTTTAGTCAAAAGCAACCGAGCGCATTTTTAATTTAAAAGCAAAGTAATGCCTTAACCTCTTCGGAACCCCTGGTTTCGACTCCATACCTTTCGTCTACATCCAATTCACCACGTACCAATTTCTTGATACCACGTGCATTGGTTTCGACTGTGTAAGAAGCGAAGGTAAGGAGGCAGAACCTGGTGCCAACGGTGTCGAAAAAGTGAAAAACATGTAGCAAATAGTTCTTTTTACTTGACATGCTTTACGTGTCAAATTTTGATTGGTTGCCTCTTTCTGTACTAATATAAAGTACTATAATTTTCGAAAGTGCTGCCAACTTTCAAAATTAATAAAATTAAGTTATTTTACAAAAATCCCATTTCTTCTCTCTTAATTATATAAAACATTTAATTCCCATACCTAGGAAAAATCTACAAAAACCTGGAAAATCTCTTTCAATTCGTTTCCCAACATATAAATATTTCAGACCTAAGTCTTTTATTATTTACCCGTAAATAATTATTAACCCAATTTAACATTTTATTTACTAGAAAACTCATACAAATTCCACATAATTTCATAAAATTCCAGAAATTGAAACTCATCTCCAAAATATCATTTATGATCCTCAAATAAATTCGCAAGGCATTTGGATGTCATTTTATAGGTTTTTCAGTTTAAACATATCATAAAATCAATGTGAACATACATAAATCATGGACATGTATATATAATCATTCCATCATTCAAAAACATAGAAAATCAATGCAAAATATTCGGCTTTCATCTAAAAAACAAAAATAATTAAAATTTGAGATGTAAACATTATTCACCTTAGCTTTAGAAATTATAGAGATTGAGATGTGAATGGATTTGATTTGATTAGCTTCTTCCTTAGCTTTCTTCCTCTTACTCCTGTTAATGGTGGATGGCCCCTTTTAAAAAAAATAAACTAAAAGTGGACGTGCATAGGAATACACGACCATGTTTTAGGGATATAGGAATGGCCTCTTTCCTATTTTACCCCTCCTCTATTTCCATATAAACTCTTATTTTAATTTATTATTTATATGGCACGGCTACCCCTTAATTAAATCAAATCTCAATCCCCTAATCAACACATTATTTTATTTAATGTAACTAATTAAATATTCTAAATAATGTTACCAAAAATCTAGGTTGTTACAAATGTAATGACCCGTATTCTACGTATCGGATGATTGTAGAATATTTATATCATTTTCATATGAGATTGCATTATCCTAAATTTTTGGGAAATGACTCTTAGGGACATTCCCCACATTCTCGATTTTTGACGAATTTCTATGTGATAATTTTAACCCTATAAATCTTGTATGAACCATAACTTTCGATAGGAGCTGAGTAAGGGTCTAAAACCGCTTTCATTAGATTCGAATGATGGTTTTCCTTTCTGTAGAACAGTCATATTAAGGCAACAGACTTACCGTTTGACGACTATGGCTATTTGAATTTTTATTTGATTTTGAGTAGCTTAAGTGGGTAATTAGGGTCATAGTGCTAAGGCCCATAATCCTTTCAGTTTTGGGGTAAGTGGAGGTGGATGGGACCTTATCTCCATCATTTCACAACTCCCAAAAATAGCTAGAAACATCCATTAAACTCCATTGAACAAAAAGAAACCCTTAAACCTACTTAGCCAAAATACATCATTAATAGGATATTAGCACGATTAGCACTTGGGATTAGAGATTTTCCATTGGAGGTGTTTGTACCAAAATTGGAAACAACACTCTTCGGATGTGTTTGAAGAGATAAAGCGAAGAATATAAATGGAAAAAGAGGAAAATCTAACGAACACACCAATAATAAGCAAGAATAACGCACAGAAATAGACGGATTTGGAGTAGTTCGGCGTATGGCCTATGTCTACTATGAAATGATTGACTTTATTGATTTTTGCTAGCTGGTTATAATGAGTCACAATAGTAAAATTTGAATACAATGATGATTTCGGCAGCGTTTGGACATGGAAGAGCCAAAAGTCTTTTTTCAGTAGGTCCTAGGCTGCTATTTATAGGAGTAGGCTGCAAATATCCCGCTTAGATATCGGAAGACATCTTCTCTCACGTGGATGGGCCCACGCGATTAATCCTTGATCGTTTGGAGTCGAACCGTAATCGATATGAACGCAGTTTGTATCGATCTGGATTTAGTCCAATCGAGTCGGGATCGATCATGAACATTCCTAAAGATATGTGCAAGCTCCTCTGAAAATTTGGTGGCACTTAGACTCGTAGATTTTGAATTATGATCAATGCAAGTTTGAATTTTTTGAAGGCTATTGAATTTGCATCACTTCCTATTCATATCGATCTATTCGCATCGCTTATAGACACGTGACGTCTGATGACATGGCGCTAACTTTTTGGATCGATCCACTTTTTTTGCCGAGTGACCTAGTCTTCCACTTGAATTGTTTTCTTCATATCAATCTTGTGCATTTCACTTCATATCACTTCTGTTGCACTCCACTTCGTATCGATGTCCTGTGCTCCACTTCATATTAATGCCCTATGCTCCACTTCATATCGATCGTCGAGTATTTGGCTTCCTATCGACGGGAGGTGTTAATTTTGTATCGATCTATGGCCGATCGATACGAAGCATGCTTGAAACTGGAAATGGACTACCATGCTACTGCCGATGGGTACGAAATGGGTGGTTATGAATGTATATGAAGTTGATCAATTTCGATATACGAAGGAAGCAACTGTTGACGGATTCAAACGAAACCGATGCGAAAAGGATTAACCGATGGACACAAACGAGTTTATTTTCTTGGCTTGCATTGATCATATCTTGAATATATGAACTTGGATTGACTTGAAATTTGGAACGTTAGCTTTTGTAGCTTTGTTTGCCATGTCATATTAATTGTAGCTTGATTTGGACTTGTGCAAAAATTTACCGGCATCCATAGTGAACCTGTGTATAACCATTCTTCAGGATGATCTGTCTTTAATTTCCATTCAACTTCTTGGTGTCACGGCTTTGCCAAAATGCGGGATAACATTTTCCCCCCAAAGTACATCTTGTGGGGACATGACGTGCTTTGAAAAGCTGCAATCTTCATTTTGAAAGGTTCTATCTCACCTGTCGAACGGTTTTTGTCTTTTCATCAAAAGATATAACATTTGACTGACCTTCAGTAACATAAATAATGAATTATTGACTGCTAACTATTGTACTACGCACTGTTGTAACTGAGTGTTGAATGATGGAAAACTGTTGTTTGTTGTCATAATTATCATCACGTGAGCATTCAATTCATGTGAATTCTTTAAAAATTTGGATGTTAGTCTATCGTACATGTACGTATGTTAAGCTGACTGTCGTTAACATTCGCAAGCTCATGAGTCCTCGTCAGTTTTCTATTATCGAATTCCATATTGATCCTCTCTTGAATCGATGTGAAATTCGAGTTGTAATAATGCTTGGTGGTTGTTTTAGTGTATTCCTTCGTATTGATGCTCTCCTGGATTGATTTGAAGAGTTGAAAATTTTCTTTCGTATCGATGGTGATCAATATGAATTCATTATCCTTTTTGAATATTTTCGCATCGATGGGCGTGAATTTTCGTGATCTTCAAATGGATGGATACGAAATTATTATTTCGCTTCGATGGAGTTGAAGATCGATCGCCGATGGATATGAACAGCTACATTTCGGATCATTCTGGATCGATGGATACAAATAAGCTTTTTTGTATTGATGGTAGTCATGCGATTCTAGTGCAACCCTGCTGTTCTTTTCGTATCGATGCGTCGACAGATACAGATCGGTTGGATATGAAAATCTACTTTTGTATCGATAGCGGTAATCGGTTATCTCAGTATAACAACAGGGATACGAAATGTTTTTCCTTTGGGCACGAACTAATATAAAAGCTTTTGGGACTTAGAAAAATTTCACTTGCTTTTACTTTTCTTGCGCATTCGTATCGATAGAAGAAACGAGAATTGGAAATTGCCTCTGCCCCCAAATCAATATAACAGTTCAATCTCTCAAATCCATATTTCAATTTATGTAACTAATGAATAAGTCCACGTAAAAAATGATGAGACTCAAATTTCAACGCCATTTCACACATATTTACAGCCGAGTTCGGTGATGTTGATATCGGAGTTGTGCTGGAGCAAGGTTGAGGAAGAAGTAATGTCGTTCAAGTAGCTTAGGGAAGAAGGAGGGTAGATGGATATGAAGGCGGTGTTCGTGTCGTTCGAGGAAACGTGTTCCATGTCGATCTAAGAATAATTGGAGTTCATACCGATCGAATATAGTGGAGATTCATGTCAAAAAAGGTAGGAGCGACTTCCTATCGATGGGAGATGGTGGGAGTTCACATCGATCTGGGGTGATCGATAGGAAAAGCTAGCCATATGATCAATAAGAAGCAGCGGCCCTGTTGATCGATATGAAGTTTAAAAGCTTCCTGGTCGATACAAACTGGAATTTCGTGAGATCGATGCGAAATCCCTTTCTCCCTGATCGATACGAATGGAGATTATGGTGATCGATCCAAGTCTTTACCTTGATGGATACATTTTTTTTGAATAATTGAACACTTAATTCCGATGCGCTTTAGCCTTGCATAATTGAACTTAACCGTTTCACTGCACATTCGACTTCCTTTCGATGCTCATCGATGGAACTTTAACTTGACTAAATTTAACAAACTTTAACTTGTATCGGTCTCTAAATTTGCGTGGCACGGTTGTGACGGTCACTCCAGTTGAATTCCGAAGTCTTGTCGTTTGAACATTTTTCAAATTCTGTAGAACCTTTTAAGTATTATGTAGCACTGTAGTGCACAACAGATTCATGCACTTCACAATGAGGAACATACAGGCTTATTATCATATAATGATTGTTTTTGATGAGTTGATTAGTTATGGAATCTACAAGTTCACAACAGCAGGAGCCTCAAAGTTCATCTTCTTCAATAACAGAGATGCCGATCATTGCGACCGAAGTTATAAGCCCAGCTCTGGACGAGTTGCCAGAAGCAACTTTTTTCATGAATTCTCAAGATTCAATGCCATCCAATATCTCCGTAGATATGTTGGGGGCGAATATGCTTAAGACACGGTCTACCATTAGAGGACATTCTGTTACCCGGACCGAACGATAGGCCACACACTCCCCCAGAAGGATTCACAGCCTTTAATCGACATTCATGCACAGCTGGAACACTTCCTCCATTCAATCAGTATGTTCGAGAAGTGTTATCTTTCTTTAGAATCACTCCATCACAGTTACATCTAAATGGATACGCACTGCTGAACAGTCTATTCATTGTTCTCATGGAACATCTCTTCTGACCCTCGACCTCGAAAGAACTCAGATACTTGTTTAATGTCAAGAGTCAAAAGAAAATCCTTCATTCACGTTTCTAGAGGCGGTGAGAAATTGCCAAGTGGAGATGGGATCCTGGACAAGGCTTAGTTACTTTAAGATGGAGTGGTTCTTTGTCCGACGCCTCCCGGGGTTTTCCAGTCAGTGATTAGTCAGATGTAAGTGCTGTAAGTTTCCTAGTAGCTAACGAGATAGTCATAACTAACATTGAAACAAATATATTCCTTCCTTTACAGCTGCAATTCCATGACCCGAAGGTGTTCACTTTAAAGAAATAATACAGGTTCTTCAGGGAGTGTCAGGCGAGATGAGAGAAATTGACTCGGTGCTTACAGATAGAAACTTGAGGATTGTTGGGCTAATCGATCAAAACCAGAGCATAAGACTTTAAGGATCGCTCAGGGCAGCCCCAGCGAGACGGGCTAAACATAGAGCTAGCGTCGGGATCGTAATAGCCAAGGAAGGCGACGAAGGAAATACACCCACTGAGGACGAATCCGTAGCCAAGCCTCCTGACAGTTTTCAGGATTTAGAGGGAAAGAGGAAAGGCAAGGCAGCAATATATAAGCATCATAAGTCTTTGAGATGGAAATCCATGGTTGTGTCCCTGCCAGCCTCCGGTGTTAGAATTTTGGAGGCTCCTCTATCGCAAATAGAAAATCCTTTTGAAGGGCTTGTCGACATTCCAATTTCGGACTATGTGTCACTCCAACACGACATCTAATTGGAAGGGCTTCAAAGTGCCTTAGATTTAAGCGAGTCACTTCCTACAAATGTGGCCGACATAACCAGTTCGTCGGGGGGTTTAACATATGCATACATACACTTCATAACACTACACGATTTCCTATCATAAGTTGTTCATTTCGGGATATTACTGATTTTTCTTTTTCTTATTTTATAGATATGATGACTAGGCGAGAATCTATGTTAGGAAGCCTTCGCTTGGCATGCCAATCATTCAGTTTATACTATGAGTCGCATAGAAGGGAAGCCGATAGAGACAGCGATCGCGGTTATTCAAGCCAGGAGCATTATGAATGGGAGAGGGATAGAGAATACATGCATCGATCCCGATCACGCTCTCCACCTCCTCGAGCTCCAATACAATCCTCCAGTCATGGAAAACAACCCTTAGAGCCTCCATGCCAAAGCCCGTCTTCTCAAGCTCCCAGGCCCGATTCACAACACCGTAGAACCGAGGCCGAAACTCCCATTGTCATTGAACAAGCCATTACCGAGCCTATTGGGGAAGGAGTGATCAAAATTTCCCAATTGAAAAAAGACTTCCCAATATTTGCTTTGACGACTTCATCCTCCCGTCGAATTTAAAGACAATTCCAGTTGAGGCGAAGCAAACTATGCATAACTACATCCATGATGTCTATAGCCTACACAGAGAGTGGATGAAAACCGCGGACAAAGTATCGATGGTGGCTTTCGAACGAGCGAAGACGATTGACAAGTTAGAGTCCGATCTCGCTCAAAATGACCGTATAATTTAAGTGCTTAACCATGAGGCCGAATCCTCTAGAAAGTCGAAAATAGAGGCCACTAAGAAAGCCGATGAGGCAAATCAGTCCATGGAAAGGATGCGACAAATGCATTTTTCTTTGGTTAAGGAGACGGGCCATCGAAATACAACTGTTGCAGCTGAAAGAGATGCCGCGCTGAAGGAACTTAACGAGCTTAATGACAAACTCTCCGAAATCGTTAAAGAAAAGGACATTGCAAACAAAGCATCCCAGGTGGCGTGCGAACAAGCTGTGGTGCTTCGAGGTAAAAGGTACGCAACAACACTTTAAAATTCGGGAGGCAAAGACCAGGGTTGAGGATGAAGTTAAGATGGCTGAGTCCAGGTTAGCGGTCGATATTGAAGACCTTCTAATCACATACAATGCTATCGTTTTGAAGCATAGAAATCTAACCTAGCTCGATAATTATCCAATACACATGCATCATGCTTGGGGTCGACTAGTGGAAGATGAGAAGGCTGAACAACAAGTGGAATCAGTTGATGAGTTCGAATTTGAAAATCGGGTGCCAAACGAGGATGAAAGAAAAGTTCTCCATGACACCATGATTGCATATGAAAAGGACAAACTTAGCACTAAGCACTCGGAGGCTAGAGAAGGTTCTGGTGTTGAGCATCATGAATTAAGTTCTGAGAATCTTGCGCCAACTCAGCCTAAATCTACATCTGTGGTTGATCCTCAGTCCATTCCTGCTTATAATCCTGATCAACCATGGTTATCTCCAGTTTACGATCACGTCTCTAAAGCTGCTTCGTCACCTGCGAGTGAAACTGAGGAAGGTACTCTAAACATTCTCTTTGCTCACCCAAAGTTGAAAATGTTGGTTGAATTAATCGCTAACTCTTTTTATTTATCTCTATTTAGTGATAGGAGCTTCATCTGCCATGCCTCCTGCAACCCAAGAGTTACACCACGAGCAGGAGGCTATCATAACGGAAGCAACCATGGCAACGGCTGCTACACCTATGAATGGGGTATAAGGGCGCACAATTACTTTCGATGAACAAATGATGGAGGAACTTCTCGATCATCACAGTGACCCCTTTGCTGATCTGTCGTTTGTCATGAGTGGAAGCGCACCTGTGACTAGCTCCTCAGGCCCAACTGCTAGCGTTCCCTACGAGGCTCAAACAATTTATGAGGAGGAGATAATAGCATAAATTAACATCAAGATGGAAACAGCTACGCGGGCCAGTAGCTTTGGAGGTGGGATGGTGGGTCCTGTCCCAGCTCCTTTGCGGATGATTTCTTCAGGAGGCCTGGTCGTTGATACAAGTGCGCCTCCTCTGCCTTCAAATGTGGATCCAGTCCCTCCGACCCCGCCTTCAAGAAGCATTCCAATTCATGTGAGTTTGGAGGAGGAGGTTAATATAATGTCCCTGACTGTAGATCAGCTGCCAAAATGCAAGGGCTTAAAGAGGCAACCGGGTGGCCGCTCCAGCGAGTCAACGCCAAAGAATAAGCTGAGAAAAAAGAAAGAATAGATATGTCTTTTCGGCTCATTTTTGGTAGATAGATAGGAATCTACTTTTGCTTTCTTTTTGTAGGCCGTGTATAGATGTGGGTTTGGTCCCCGCTAGTGGGATTTTCGGTATAATTCTGTACTTATCTTTTTTTCCAAAGAATAGCTGAAATAAAATTTCTTTTTGTCTCTAGCTCAGTTTATGTTCAATTGTTAAAGTGCTTCAGTGCTCGAACTTCCATTCAACACACTTATGGAGTTTTAGTCTTTAAATCGGACCCAGATTCAATTGATAAGTTTTGGAGCTACGACTTTGGGTCACGGTCGAGCGTTAAGTCGAATTTCGATATTGCACCATCTCAATCAGTGGCTAGTACTTAAGTTCTGTCCCAATTCCGAGGTTAAGTTGAAAAATTGGTTAACAATCGTTGATTGCCTTTAATACATCGAGCTTAACTTGCTAAACCAGAATTGGAGCAAGACGAGTTCAGGTGGTCAAATCAAACTTGCTCATCTATTTGTGATTGCATCCGCACTACGAGGATTGCACTTGTAGATCGGTGGTCTACCATACATGCACAAGGTTTTGAGATACATCTGCGCTCCAGGGACTTAATTTATTTTATGGGCGGTCAGTCACACCCATTTGATATTCAGAACTTCATCCACACTCTAGAGAATTGGATTGGTTCGTGGGTGGTCAATCACACCCACTTTGCGCTCATAATCTGACCCGCACGTTGGTGGCCTGGAGTTGTCCTGCGGGTGGTCGTTTCACACCCGGCTTGTGTTTATACTCCAATTCACACTCTGGGGATTTAGAGTCAGTCAATATTTATAGTTCAGTTCGCATTCTGGGAATCCGGAGTTATTTGATGTTTATACTCTAATTCGCACTCTGGGAATCTTGAGTGGTCGACAGATGGTCAGTCACATCTGTTAAAACTTTAGGATTTTATTCGCACTCCGAGAATGACGGATCTATTAGGAAAATGGATGGTCGACTCATATCCACCCTAAGTTAACAAGTGAGGTCGTTAGATGGACGGGTCCATCCTCCTCGAACTTGGTTTGAATACGGACGAAGTCGTTAGGTGGACGGATCCACCCTCTTCCAAACCGCATTTATAGGTTTATACTCCAGTTCGTACTATGGGAATCTGGAGTTAGTTAAAGGATTGTCGTGTATCAATCCTCTTATCGCTTCAGTGTGATGACTTGTCCCCGTGCTCGGGTATCACTTAGTGAGTGACTGGTCGTATCACAGTCACTCGCTATTTGAATAAATCCCACCGCATGGTGGAATGTAGCTCTCCGTGCGTAGTGATGGTTGTATGACACATTTCAAAAAATCACAGCTCTGGCTCAAAGAGATTGCATTTTATTATTGAAATAAGAAAATAGGGCGAAGTTCACTGCCTTGTTACAAAATCAAATTTCGAAATGCATAAACAATTTGTAAATGAAAAATAGACTGAATAAATAAATAGAGCCTATTATGTGTAGTAGCGATGCAGACTTTCACTGTTCCAGGCTCTTGGCAGAACGAGACCGTCAATGTTTGATAATTTGAATGTGTCACCTCCAAGATTTCGTTCAATGACATACGGTCCTTCCCACATTGGTTTCATATGTGAAGGAACGAGGTAAATTATCTTAAGGACGAGATCACCTAGTTCAAAGGTTAGGGATACGACCTTGGCATTGTATATCCAAGCGACTCGACTTCGATATACGGCTTCCCTCAAATCAGCCTCTTCACTCTTCTCATCCAATAAATCCAAAGATTCGACGAGTAATATAGCATTCGTTTTCGGATCACAAAACGTCACACGATGAGAATGTACTTCCATCTCGACTGGAATAACGGATTCAGAATCGTAAGAAAGAGAGAACGAAGTGTGGCCGGTCATAGATTGTGGGTTTTCCGGTAAGCCTATAAAGCCATAGGGAGTTCATCGACCCATTTGCCTCCAGCCTTTTCCAGTCGTTTCTTAAGAATAGACTTTAAAAATTTATTACCAGCTTTAACCTTTCCATTCGTTTGACGGTGTGCAACCGCGGAGAACTTCTTCTGGATGTGGAATCGTTGACAGAAATTCTTAAATTCAACACTGTCGAAGTGGGCTCCGTTGTCTGTGGCGATGGTATGTCGGAGACCAAATTAGTAGATAATGTTGCACATTACAAAGGTGATCACTTTCTTTGTCGTATTTGTAGCAAGAGGTTCAGCATCCGCCCACTTGGTAAAGTAATCAACTATGACGATGGCGTGCGTATTTCGCACCACCTTTGGCTAGATGTAGAGAACTAATAATGTCAATGCCCCATACTGCAAACGGCCATGGACAGGCAATTTAAGTTATTTTAGTAGGTGGGGCTCTATGAACCCAAGCGTGTTTTTGACATCTGTCACATTTTCAAGCATAGTCCGAGCATCGTGGTTTACAGTCGGCCAATAATATCCATAGCTTTCCCCCCGGTGTGATCTCCACATTCAACTTTGTTTATATCATGCAATACTCGTTTGATTTCATCGTGAGCGATACACCGGAGTAATGGAACAGAGTACCCTCTCCTATACATGACTCCATCTTGGATAATAAACTGTGAAGCTTTTCGAAGAACTTCTCTTTTCACTCTAGCACTCCGGCAGGGTCCCATGCTCGAGATTGTTTCTGAATGGAGTCATCCATGACTCCTTATCGGGAATGACCTCAAGCACCCAATCTGTTTCCATCAGATCGATGCTCGGGGATGATAATGTTTCCACCGGAATGATTCCCATTTGTTGTGCTTCATCTATACTGGCTAACTTTGCAAACGAATCAGCTTTCTGATTGTGCTCTTGGGTAGTAAATAGATGGCATAATAATTGAACTGATTCAATATCCCCTGCACCCGAGCAAGGTAAGCAGCCAGCCTTCGGTCTTTGGCCTGGCACTCTCCCCGAACTTGACACACGATCAATTGCGAATCACAATAAATATCTAAAGCAATAATTCTTAAATCTCTAGCAAGTGTCATCCAGCAAGTAAGGCTTCGTATTCGGCTTCGTTATTAGTCGCACGAAAATCAAACTTTAAAGCATAGCATCTAGATCGGCCTTCTGGAGTTTCAAGTAAAACTCTGGCGCCTGGGCAATGGTCGTTTGATGCACCATTAGTAATGAGCTTCCAGATATACTTGGGAGATTCACTAGTTTCGGGAAACTCCTTTGAGATAGTGAATTCGACAATGAAGTCTGCCAAGACTTGTTCTTGGATATCTCGTCTTGGAGTGTAAGTAATGTCAAAATGACTTAGCTCGATATTCCACTTAAGTAACCTACCAGACGTCTCAGGCCGCGTAAGGACCTGTCGTAATGGCCGGTCGATGTAAATGGTGATAGGATGAGCCTAAAAATACGGACGGAGCTTCCTTGAGGCAATGATAAGACAATAAGCCAACCTCTCCAGCTTCGAATAATTTCTCTCTGCTCCCATTAGTCGTTTACTGATATAATAGACCGACAATTATACTCCCGTTAAAGCAGCACTGATGCGTTCACTTACACCGCAAAGTAAATGTATAATCTCTCATGATCAATGGGCTTCGACAGAATAGGTGGTGTGGAAAGGTGTTGAATTAGGGCCAGAATGCATCCTCACATTCAGTAGTTCATTCAAAGTTTTGTTTCCCTTTTTTGATCAGGTCAAAGAAGGGAATGCACTTATTAATGAATTTTGAAATGAACCTGCCCAGTATTGCTACTTTCCCGTTAAGGCTTTGGACTTGCATTATAGTTCTTGGAGTCCCAAGATTTCCGATTGCCCATATCCTTTTAGGATTAGTTTCGATCCCCTGAGCATTAAGGATAAACCCAAGGAATTTTTCGGATGCGACCTTAAAGTGGCATTTTAACGGGTTGAGTTTCATTCTATATTCTCGGAGGATGTTAAACATCGACTCCAGGTTTCTAATATGGTCAGTGGAGAACTGAAACTTTACAAGCATGTCGTCCACATATACTTCCATGGTTTTTCCGATCTGGTTAGCGAACATTCAATTAACTAATCGTTGGTAAGTTGCCTTAGCAATCTTGAGTTCGAATAGCATGACTTTGCAGCAGTAAAGTCCCAGATCAGTTACAAAGCTGGTATGCACCTGTTCAGGTAAGTGTATGGGTATCTAGTTGTAGTCGGAATATGCATCAATGAAGGATAAGAGTTCATGTCTAGCTATTGAGTCTACAAGCTGATCGATTCGGGGAAGCGGAAAGCTGTCTTTAGGGAAAGCTTTACTCAAGTCTGAGTAATCAATGCATGTTCTCCATTTCCCGTTCGTCTTTCGGACAAGTATAAGATTTGACACCCATTCCGGATATAGTGCATCTTGGATAAACCCGTTCGATTTGAGTTTTTCTACCTCTTCTTTAAGGGCGGCAGATCTCCCTGGATCCATACCATGCCTTTTTCGCTTGATCGAGGCATGCCGTGGGTCAATATTCAATGTGTGGCTCATGATGTCCAGGGAGATTCCACACATGTCAAAACGCGCCCAGGCAAACACGTTGAGGTTTCCCTGGAGAAATTCAAACAATTCCTCTTGCATCTATTGGCTTAGCTGAGATCCAATATTTATCATTTTAGAGTCGTCATTATCGTCGATCGGAACGTCGATCGTCAGCTTGGCCGAGGAAGCTTGACTGTCTCAACTTATGTCTTCACTTTCAGTATCTCTCGGGTCAAGATCCCTTAGGAATTGTTTGGGGTTCCCGGCCTAGGTGTTTGCTATCAATTTTAATAAAGCGGACGTAGATAGATTCCTTTACGCCCTTTCCTTTTTCTCTTCGCTGCGCCTCTCGTAGCTCAGCAACATAATAGGCTCGTCCAGTAGCCTGGTCTCCCTGAACGACTCCGACTCCATTGTTGGTAGGGAATTTCGAAGTCAGACACCAAGGGGTAATGACAATGCTAAATTCAACTAGGGTCAGTTGGCCCAGGAAAGCATTGTATGGCGAGTCTATGTCCAATACAACAAACTATAATATCTGGACTCTCCGACGTTCTCCAATTCCTAACTCCACTAGTAGTTCCACCACCCCAGCGGGTATAGTTGTACTTCCATTGAAGCCATGTATATGAGACTGACAAGGCTTTAAGTCTTTTGTTTCCATCTTCATTTGATCATAGGCTCGCTTGAACAATATGTTTATAGAACTTTCACTGTCTACTAAGATCCTCTTCATCCAAGCAGGACCTACCTAAGCTGAAATGACAAGTGGATTAATGGTTGGAGCTTCGACTCTGTCGGCATCTCTATCTCGAAACACGATGTCATCTATCATCATCTTCTGTTGCTTGGCCAGAGCCCTATCTTCCAAACTACTACAACATTCAAAGATCGCATGCCTAATAGAAATGGCATACGACTACATTTCCTTCCAGCTTCGGTCAGCTGGATGAGAACCACCACTAACAGTATTTATCACCAACCTCTCGCCGGAACAAGCGGGTTCCTCCTGTCTCATCTGATTTGGCATATGGTTCTGATTCGATGGTCCTGCACCTCCTGACTGCAGCGCCCGCACAAACTACTCCAACTTCCTCTCACGTATAAACTTCTCAATGAGATCCTCAAATGATGGCATTCATTCGTGTTATAGCCGTAACTATCTTGGAATCTACAAAAATTCCCCATTTGAATCTGTTTTTTCAATGATTGTTTCGGAGCAGGTTACTTATACTGAATAATATTGCAGGTTTGTAAATACACATTTTCCAGCAACGTATTTAAAGGAGTATAATTGTCAAACATAGGAGCCCTACGTCGCGGCCCAAGATTCTGATCCCTTTTCCTGTTTTGTTTTCCATTGCCTTTTTGTTTATTCTGTATGTTTAGTTGTACCTTTCGAACTATCCACGGTTTGTTTTACAGCAACATTGCTCTGGATCCCTTCTACACTAGGTCCTAGGTCATCCTTATTCCTAGATTGTTTTTCATCCTCCATTCTCAGGAACTGGGCTGCCTTGGAATAGAAATGGTCCAATGACGCAGGTGGTTTTCCAGCCAACCAGTTCTCGAATTCAGAATCGGGATTGATCCCTTAAGTTAATGCCATCAGAATTACATTATCATTAGGATTACTAATCTCAGTGCATGTAGTGTGAAACCTCTCCAAATAGCGTCTAAGTGTCCTTCCAGGGGCTTGAGTGACACTAGATAAGGTATTAACATCTTTCGGCCTTGTGACATGCATGCAGAACTGTTCAACAAAATTTATTGCCAACTGATCAAAACACGAGATAGATCTAGGTGGCAAATGAGTAAACTACATAATTGTTATGCCCTCTAGAGAAATCGAGAAGCTTCGGCACTTAACCGCATCATCGGCTTGTGAAACTTCATCAACCATTCGTACTTTAAGATATGCTGACTGGGATCAGAGCTCCCTTTATAAATGGGTAAAGTCGACATCCTGAATCGCCGAGGTGGTTCAGCGTAGAGTATATCATCAGTAAAAGGAGTATGACTTTGGGAGATTCCCCAGTCGTCATTGGTGAGGCCTTGGCTCTTTCAGATCATTTGACGGATCATCGTCGAGATGCCCGACATCTGGACATTTTGAGCATGCTGGGCCAATGTGCGGTTGGGTTCCACAATGTGAGGATGGGCCAGTCGTGGTCGACGGTCCATATCTCGCCTCCTTGGTTCTAGGTTCTCAGGGACATATGGTTCTAGAGTATACTCATGTTGGCGACGGTTCGGATTTGTCCAATTTCGGGCATCTACTCCCAATTCGGTAGCAGTGGTGGCAGTGCGGTTGTCTTTAACATGATAAGGAATAGCACCTCCTTTGGAGGAGGGTCCAGTCTGATGGCTGGTCGACGGGGCAGCTCTCGGTTGTCCAAGATTCAGTGTATGTTGATGTCCAGTAGCTTGGGTATAACTTCCATCAACCGTGAGCGTGTGGATCTATGATGGTAGTCAGAAGAGGGTGAACTCTTAGCGGATGAAAAGGAAGCTCGATCCCTTCTAGATCTCCTTCGTCTTTGACGATTTAGTTGGTTGGTCAATTCCACGTTGGCACAGAGTTGTTGATTAAGCTGCTGGAGGCTTTGCGTCAGTTCTTACATTAGCAATTGAAATTCTCCCCTGGTAACGAGGCCTTTGCGGATCTGAAGGTTCGGCGGCATTTTGATCGGTAGTAGGAAGTTGTGCGGGGTTCTGTCTGTCCCGTCCTTTTGGATCTGCATTTGTTGAAGTAATCCTAGTGTTAATCATGATGGATAATGAAGCTCTTTCCTAGACTTGATGCGAATCTGAATAGGATGGAAGAACTTTAGACTTGAAATCTAGATCTTCTCCTTGGATTCTTGCAATCCGCTGAAGGCAGTAGATCCAGTGAGCAGGAGAAACTGGTTTTTCTCAATGAAAGCACCAAAGTGTTTATGCCAAAATCGGGCACAACACTCTTCGGATGTGTTTGAAGAGACAAAGTGAAGAATATAAATGGAAAATGAGGAAAATCTAACAAACAAACCAATAAAAAGCAAGAAAAACGCACAGAAACACATGGATTTAGAGTGGTTCAACATATGGCCTACGTCCACTATGAAATGATTGACTTTATTGATTTTTGCTAGCTGGTTACAACGAGTCACAACAGTAAAATTCGAATACAATGATGATTTCGGCAGAGTTTGGACATTGAAAAGCCAAAAGTCCTTTTTAGTAATTCCTGGGCAAATATCCCACTCGGGTCTCGAAAGTCTTATTCTCTCATGTGGATGGGCTAACGCAATCGATCCCTGACCATTTGGAGTAGATCCTGATCGATATTAACGCAATTCGTATCAATTAGGATTTAGTCTAATCGAGTCGGGATCGATCATGAACATTCCTGATGATGTATGCAAGCTCTTGTAAAAATTTAGTGGCATATGGACATGTAGATTTTGAGTTATGATTGATGCAAGTTTGGATTTTTCGAAGGCTACTGAATTCGCGTCACTTCCTGTTCGTATCAATCTATTCGCATCACTTCTGGACACGTGATGTCTGATGATGTGGCGCTAACTTTTTGGATCGACCCACTTTTTATACCGAGTGACTAGTCTTCCACTTGAATGTGTTTTCTTCGTATCGAACTTGTGCATTTCACTTCGTATTGTTAGTCCGTGAGATGATGGTTTTGATGAGAACAACCTTAGAATAGATTATAAAATATGAATACTAACATTATAAGTTTAGATATATATGTATATGTAGGATTCAACTATGCAGGTACTAAGAATGAAGACTGTACAGTATAGAGATTCAAGATATCAAGATAAACATCAAGATAGAAGACTGATGAGTATCGAGACTATCAAGAGTTCAAGGTTTCAAGGATAAGTATAAAATCCGGTGTGTTCTTTCCTTTACTGCTTTTATTTTATTTCTGCATCTATGATTGTTTCTGTGATCATATCTGTGTCTGTATATTGCATACTTTTGTGTCTTAACATAAATTAAAAAGATTTAGTAATTCTTTATTAACACTATTCACCCCTCTCTAGTGTTAATCTTAGCCTTAAGATCTGTATTCCGCATTTCTCACAATTGGTATCAGAGCCAGGTTTTCAAAGTTTCATAATCTGATTTTTGAAAAGTCTATAAAATGGCTATATTTGTTAATACTAATTTAGAAGTATTCAAATCATCATTCTTTCATAAGTCTGCATATAATCAATGTTCAAATTCAAGTTATCTATCAAAATTGTTTGATGTGCAGGAATCATGCTTTATGGGTATTGAGGAATCAATCCACAACGGGCAAATTGTGCAGATCAGAAAGAACAAATGGATACTTGATAATGGATGTTCTAGACACATGACTGGCAGTCCAGATATACTGAATGATATAATATACAAAGATGGAGTATTGGTTAACTTTGGAAACAATTCAAAAGGATATGTGATTGGCATCGGCAAAGTCGGTAATTCTGAAACCCCTACTATTACTAATGTTTTGCTAGTTAAGAATCTGAAACATAATCTGCTAAGTATAAGTCAACTATGTGATAAAGGTTATAAAATTAAATTTGAAAAAGATAAATGTCACATTGAAGATAATAATTCAACCATTATATTTGAGGGAGTCAGGAAAAAGAACATATATATTCTTTGTATGAAAGTTTCAAATGATAACCTGTGTCTGTTGGCAAATACAAGTGACCCTTGGATTTGGCACAAGAGATTTGGGCATTTGAATTTCAAACTCCTATCTAGACTGTCAAAACATGATCTAGTAAGTGGTCTCCCTAAAATGAATTTTAAAGTAGATAGTTTATGTAATGCTTGTCAATTAGGAAAACTTAGAAAAAATTCTTTTAAGTTTAAAGATATGATTTCAACTTCAAAACCTCTTGAATTACTTCATCTTGATTTATTTGGTCCATCTCAAATTTTATCAATAAATCATAGTAGATATGTCTTTGTAATTGTAGATGATTATTCTAGATTTACATGGACAATATTTTTGAAATATAAAAGTGATACTTTTGAATGTTTTAAGACATTCTCAAAAAGAATTCAAAATCAATTTTCTCTAAAAATTATAACTATTCGAAGTGATCACGGTGGTGAATTTGAAAATGAAAGGTTTGAGGAATTCTACAATAAAAAGGGAATAACTCACAATTTTTCATTTCCGAGAACTCCACAACAAAACGGAGTAGTAGAACGTAAAAATAGGATGATTCAAGAGTGTGCGAGAACTATGCTTACATATAGTAATTTACCAAAGAATTTTTAGGCAGAAGCAGTTGGTACCGCCTGTTATATTTTGAATAGAACTTTAATTAGACCTCTAACTGATAAGACATCTTATGAACTTCTTTATTCAAAGAAACCTAAGGTATCTTATTTCAGAATTTTTGGAAGTAAATGCTTTATTTTAAATACAAAAGATAATTTAGATAAATTTGATCCTAAATCCGACAAAGGTTTCTTTATCGAATATTCTAGTAGAAGTAAAGCGTACAGAGTGTTTAATTTAAAAACTAATACCATTGAAGAAACAATGCATGTTCCATTTGATGAAAATTTCAAATTTTTTGAAGATACAAATGATGAAGAGGATTTAATCACTCAAAATCAAGAACCTATTAAAACTAATAATGAAATCGATCATCCTAATAAAAGGACAAAATTTTTAAAAGCTCACCCTATAGAAAATATACTGGGAGATATGCAATCTGTTGTTAAAACTAGAAATCAACTAAAGTCAAATGAGTAATGTAGCTTTTATATCAACTATTGAACCCAAAAATCCAAAAGAAGCATTAACTGACGATTCATGGATTTTGGCTATGCAGGAAGAATTAAATCAATTTAATAGAAATGATGTTTGGGAACTTGTTCCTAGACTTGAAAATAAAATTATAATTGGAACTAAATGGGTTTATAAAAATAGAATGAACGAACAAGGAGAGGTAGTTAGAAATAAAGCTCGATTAGTCTCTCAACTTTATTGTCAAGAAGAAGGAATAAATTTTGATGAAACCTTTGCTCCCGTAGCAAGATTAGAAGCCATTAGGATTCTACTTGCTTTCGCAAATCATAATAATTTCAAATTATTTCAAATGGATGTTAAAAGTGCCTTTTTAAACAAATTTGTAAAAGAAGAAGTATATGTCGAACAACCACCACTTTTTGGAAATGATAAATTACCAAATCATGTTTACAAACTTAAAAAGCACTATATGGTCTAAAACAAGCTCCTAGAGCTTGGTATGATAGACTAAGATCTTATTTATTGCAATCTAATTTTGAAATTAGTAAAGTAGATAATACTCTTTTTATTAAAAGAAATAAAAATGATATTCAACCAGTACAAGTTTACGTAGTTGATATCATTTTTGGTTCAACTAATTTTGAAATGAATAAAGAATTTTCTGAAATAATGAAAAAAGGATTTGAGATGAGTCATATGGGTGAATTAAATTTCTTTTTAGGATTACAAATAAAACAATTAGATAACGGTATCTTTATTAGTCAAGAAAAATATGCTAAAGACCTAATTAGTAAATTTGGTTTGACCACTGCGAGTGGAAAACCCACTCCCATGGAAACCAATGAGTACCTTAGTAAAGAAGATCTCTCGAAAGATGTAGATCAAAAATTATATAGAGGAATGATTGGCTCATTACTCTATATTACTGCTAGTAGACCTGATACCATGCATAGCGTCTGTCTCTGTGCCAGATATCAATTCCAACCTAAAGAGACTCACTTAAAAGCCATGAAACGAATCATAAGATATGTTAAACACATGTCTGATTATGTTTTATTCTACCCTAAAAATGATTCTTTTGACTTAATATCTTACTGTGATGCCGACTATGCTGGTAGTAAATTAGACCGAAAAAGTACAAGTGGGACTTGTCACTTTTTGGGGGATTCTCTGATTTCTTGGCTTAGTAAAAAGCAAAACACGGTTTCTTTATCAACAACTGAAGCAGAGTAGATTTCTGCTGCTTTGGCTTGTTCTCAAGTAATATATATGCAACAAACCTTAAAAGATTTTGGTTTAAATTTCTCAAAATCTCCAATTTATTGTGACAGTACGAGTGCGATAAATTTATCCAAAAATACTACTCAACATGCTCGAACTAAACATATTAGAGATAATATAAGCAAGGAAGTAATTACTCTCGATTATATCAATTATGAAAATCAAATTGCTAATATCTTAACAAAGCCTTTAAATGAATCAATATTTACTAAATTAAGAAGAGAATTAGGAACTTATTCTATAAGTGAAATATAAAATATAAATAACAAGTATAGTTAACAATTGGTATCAAAATAAATCAAAGAGTTAAATTTTAAGAAGACCATGTCGACATCCCCTAGGTATACATGTCGACATATAACGTTTTTGATTTTTTTTAAAATTGTCCCACCAAAATTCAATACTTTAGTTATATATTCTTCTCAATTTCGACTTTTCATTCATTCTCTCTGTTTTCTCTTCATTCTCTCTTCTGAAATAAATAAAATCATGGTTTCATCCTCAAAATCAAACATAAAATCAACTTTCTCATTTCTCTCTCCTATTTCTGGTCTATTCCAATGCACTACTCTTGCTCGTGTAACAAAAATAGTGGAGTCTATGATTGATGTACTTCAGATTTAAACTGAAATTCAAGTAACTCAACTTCGTATGGCAAAAGAACAGGAAAGGCAAGGCAAGATTCTTAGGAATTTGCAAAAATTCCTAATGAATAACCAGGCCAACCCTATCTTGATCGATGAAGATTTTTCACTCAATCAAGAACAAGAGACCAGCGATGAAGAAGAAGAACCCATGGAAGAAGCACATGAGGAGGATGATGACCAAGTAGTGTGTGTTGGAGAAGTGTGCTTCGACAAAAATGGGAATCTTGTCGAACAACGTGGAAATTTCTGCTTCCACTATCCAAACTGTTCGATTCATAGATCTCCTATGTTCAGAAACACACATTAGTTTCTTCTCTTTCCTTCCGTTGTTGTTTGTGTTTTTATGTTTTCCAAACGCAAATGTAAATACAACCATATACGTAATAAATAACTCATGTTCTTATATGTGTTTTTATTATAAGTATTATTGTGAATTCTTAGTTATTAGTTAATAGTTTAGGACTATGTTTTAGTATTAGACTTAAGTGTTGATTATTGATGATAACACTATCATTATAATCACATGTCATAGAGTAATAGTTTTAGGGGGGGTTATGTAGTTTGGAGTTATCTAGTTTAGATAAAGTTTTTGTTGATGACAAAGGGGGAGAAATATAAAATAGGATAGTTAGGTATAGATTAAGGAGGAGTTGTTAGTTTTAGGGGGAGTTATTAGGATAGAAATAATATTTTATAAACAAACGTTGTCATCATCAAAAAAGGGGAGATTGTTAGTCCGTGAGATGATGGTTTTGATGACAACAACCTTAGAATAGATTATAAAATATAAATACTAACATTATAAGTTTAGATATATATGTATATGTAGGATTTAACCATGCAAGTACTAAGAATGAAGACTGTACAGTATAGAGATTCAAGATATCAAGATAAAATATCAAGATAGAAGACACATGAGTATTGAGACTATCAAGAGTTCAAGATTTCAAGGATAAGTATTTTTTATTATTATTAGGAATTTTTGTTAAAACTCGTAGTGTAACGACCCGAAATTTCCGAAGCCGAAAATTCCAGATAGTTATGAAAAAGAAGAAAGAGATAGAAGAAGAAGAACAGCAACAACTCACATTCGCAGCGGATAAAATATAATAATAAATAATAACAGTTTACAAAAGAATACTATATCTGTCGGTTACATTTAATATACATCAGAGTTTCACATATATACAGTCACTGAATATATACAATTATCATGTCTCAGATTAATAATAATATAAATACAGCGGAAATACTCTATACGCTATTGCCATCCAGCTCGCCTCCTGAGCTCCAAAACGTACCTACCTAAAAATCTATAATACTCGGTCTGACCCGAGCATTACATCAAAGTAACATCCGGGTGAGGCTGGAAACCAGCGTGAGTAAACCCATCTAATATGGAATACCAAAGTAAACAACTTAAATAAACCTGGGTAACTTATATCAATTCACAAGCTCAAATTATTATAAACAACACTTAGCCGACATATAAGTTTCTAAATACCAAAGATTTAGTTTTAAAACAACCCAATACCTCCAAATCACTTCACTCTAGTATATAGATTTACATATCAATCTATAAAAATTCGAAGTGGTTTCGGGTATTTCCTAATACCCGAACCTGGTCTCGTCGAGTCCAACTTCATCTTACAAACAAGCTGTTTAAGTTTAAACTATTCCATTTATACCCAAAATTTATCACTGATAGACAATCCATGCTAGAACAGTTCAATCCAAACATAGCATAATAAACCACATATCAGCCATATCAAAAAAAAAAACAGGACATTCAATATACTTAATAAGCAAGAATTAATTAGTCATACAGTTGCTAATTAATTACTCAAATCAACCATTCCATAATCACTTACATTGATTTATTATCCTTTAATTTATCACTCATTAATTCTGAATTACTTCCTTAAGTAATTTACCTTTAATTATTTTTATCAAGTAATTTCCCATTGTTATTATTTTTATTTAACCTTTAATTTTTTTTAATTTTTATCCTTTATTTACTAGTTAGATTTATTTAAACCTGAACAAGTTAATCCCTTAATTACTTTTATTAAGTGATTATCATTTAAGTAATGAATTCTCTAGTTACTTATATTAATTTATCTCTACCCATAAATTAATTAGTCTAAAATTACTTAACTTATAACCTTTAACCAATAATTAATTATTTCTTAACCCTAAATTAATCAGTTTCTCTTTAATTACTGAACTGATTAATTAAATAATCTTAATCACTCAAACCTAAATTAATTAAAAGTTAAGTCAAATAAAATAATTAATTTCTTAATTATATCACTTTAAAATCTTATTTTTATAAACTTGGAATTTGATTATCATTAATCTATAATTTAATCTAAGGTCTTTAAGTCTAATTTTATTTCTTAATTTCTCCTTAAGCACACTATTAATTAAATTTCGAATTTGACTTAATAATCTACCTGCTTAATTTTAAATGAAACATTCTTATAACATGACTTAACGAGAACATTCATCACAGACAGGGAAATAAGGCATGGACTTATAACAATCACAAATACGAAATTTCTTAAGCCAGCTTATATTTTTTCCCAATTGTTCACCCACCGATGGATAGTATGACGCATTTAACTAAATACTTTGCATAACACAAAGATTCCAGGAAATAAAATCAACAAGGCTTACATTCCGACAAGTCCTCTTTCAACCAAATATTGATTTTAATATAAAATCGATCCGAACCATCATTAAAATATTTTATAATCTTTATAAAATATATAACATTATTTGAAAACCATGTTTCAAATATTTAACTCAATATTCAAATATTTACTCATTTAAATATTATAATATTATTTAAAACATTAAATAGTATTATTTTTCAAACTTCAATATTTTAATCTCAAAATTTGCTGAAATCAAATTGAAAAATAAATAAGATTAACAAAACAATAAAATCGTATTTACGGCTTCGCTTGATAAGTGAATCAAACTTCACTTTTCTTATTAAATTAAGATCGGTTAATTCCAATTTTAAAACTTAAACAGTTCATAACTTAATTTTAGCTTTACAAAATCAATTTGTTTTTGTTATGAAAAACGTTCGTAATTAACTTAATTTCACTCCTGGCTTCAATTAGTACGAATTCTAAATCTCAGCACCCTTCAAAATTCATCCAAAACTGTATTTCTATTTAAACAATGTAAATATTCCAAATTTATAGATTTGTGTGAGGATTACTCACCTAAATAAATGCTGCGGAAATCGAAACCATGCTCCACTGCTTCGGCGATGTCGAGATGCCGAAGCCCTTGTTCGAAACCCTCTGCGCGGCCACCCCAAGTCATAGTCGACCCTAGCTCGCACCTCGAAGCCTGCCGCAACGTGAAACCACCGACCGACGCGACTTCGAAGTCGCTGCTACTCCTCGTACGAGCATGTGCGTGAGCGCTTCCTTCTCCTACATCGAGTTCGAGCTCGATTCAACCTACGTCGCCCCAACCCTAAACTAAGACGACTATGAAACCCCAACTTCCCATCGTGAAACTCATGACGCGCGATTTCCCCTTCTTCGGCCATTCCCCCTTTCTTTTTTATTTTTATTTTACGAATTGAATTCGTTCGAGTAGAAGGGAATAGATTTCGGTTTCCCCTTTTTTTTGTATGCGGTTCCATTTCGATAAGGACATAGGAAAGACGAAGATGTATATCTTTAGAATGGCTTCTAGCGTACGCTTTGTATTGTAAAAATATCTCTGACTAGTGTATTTTCAATTTTATTATATTATAAAATTTCCAAAATGCCTCGTTAATTGCCATTTAAAATTTCGAACTCCTCTTAAGGAATGCCGCTAGGCGATTATAGGTTTTACCCGCATTCCGAACACAATGAAACGTGTTTCGGAAGCTAATTTGTATGTGGCAGTTAGCTTTATAAATCGATTTAAAATATCAAATCATCGATTTTAATTTCAACGCGTTTCTCACCCGTACGAGCAAACGATAAATCCATATGCTACGAAAATTGAAATCCGATAATAATTAACTATTACGGATCCAATGGAACTGGTTTCATCGAATTCTGAGACTGTGTCTCAGAAGGCTATTTTAAAATATCGATTTAAACGATATATTATTAAAATTGAACAAATCACCTTTAAATTTAATTTCAACCATTCTACTATCTTCAGTATCATCATTATAAATTTTATAAGCCTTCAAATTATTTTAAACAGGCTTAGAATCTCAGATTCAACAATTTACCCAATTTCAATTATTAAATTCAACATTTAAACTATATAATTCAATGATTTAATTATCAAGAAAATATTGATATCTTGAATTCAAGTTAAAATTAACTTTTAAATATTTTAAAATCAATTAACTATTCAAATTTAAATTGTTAGAAATCCCAGATCGTCACATTCCTCCCCCCTTAAAAGAATTTCGTCCCCGAAATTACTAGTTAGGAAGAATGGCCCAATACCCGTTTACTTTTCTCCCAAAACCAACCGTTCAACATTCTACCATCTATCTTTTATAAAGGACCCCTTATCATTCTCACCAACTTCCCAAACTCTTCCACAGTTTCCAAACAATACCCTTTTTCTCGAACATTCAAATTTCAATTTAAAACCAAAATTTTAAATTATCAAAATTTTCTTAAATTTTTTCTAACTCTCTAAATTTCCGAAATTTTTTGTCAGCATCTCCTTTGCGCGGCTAGCTTGGTACAACTACAAAAGGCCTCTACGGGCTCACAAATTCCAAAAGAAAACAGAAAGCCAAGTAGCTAGATCAAAAACCCAATCCAATTTCATATAGAAATTTAAATACGTACCTTTTTGTCGGGCAATACAAATTTATCTTTTGGAATCAAATCCAATTTCTTTTCCCTTTTATACCTGCATATCTTGTTTAGCAACAATATTCAATCGTAACTTTACAAATCATTTTATGCATTCTCTTATATAGGTTTTCATATTTGCTTCTATTCAAATTTGTTTTTCCCGTTTTAATACGAACTCAATTTATTTTCAATTTTGAATATTAAATTTTATTTTCCATTTATAACCGAGTCTTATTACTTCTATCTACTAATTTATTTCAGTTTCATATTTAAAATCGCTTTGTTGCTAACAAAAAAAAATTTCAAAAATTTTCTAGCTCCCATAATTTTCAGAGAATTTTGGCAGAGTCTCCTTTGTACGGAGGAGCTTTTACAATTTCATAAGAGATATAAATATATATACATCGACCCACCCGGTCAAAAAAGCAAAAACAGTTCATATTTCCTATTTTTATTGCGTAGGTGTACCTTATTTAGCATTTTAAGCATGCGACTTATTTATTTTAGCTATTAGTGCAATCCAAATCCAGCAAAACGGCCTTCAGGTACCTGTACTTACTCAATTTAAATATGTAAGTGGCATATAAATAAAATCTATTAGCATTTCATTTAAATTCAATAGTTAAACACATGTATGTCATAAGCAACAAGCACCAAAACGCTTTTCATAAGCGATTTATATAACTTTAAAGCTAATTCAATTGCTTCCAACCAATTCATATACAATTTCATTCAATTTTAATGGTTTGCAACTCAGTTTCTTATATTCAATTGATTTTTAATCCAAACAAGCTCATATTCACTTCAAATGATTCAGAATCAATTTAATTTAGTCTCTATCAACTCATAGCATTTTAATTACTTTTATTTACGCCGAACGATAACTATTTTTATGCAATTTCGACGATATTCGCTTAATAAAGTATCTATTTTAGTTTGTAACTATTTTAAATTAATTTCAACTCATTCTGTATTAATTCCATTTCATTTCTAATTTATTCACCAACCATTTATTTAGCTCGACACATTCCATTCTTGTATACTTCTAGCCATTTCCAAATTAATTCAATCCAAGCTTTTATTTAATGGGCTTTCACTCTTATTCGAAGCCAAGCATCCATAAATTTTAAACTTAAGTGAATTTACTTTAATTTATTCCAACATCAAACTTAAGTTTACTTCTATTTGATTGTCATTTAATCAAATTCCATTAAATTCAGTTAGCCCATCCAATTTAATTTTAATTTTACTTCACCTTCTCCATTTATCAAAATAATATCCAAACACATATGCAACCGAACTTAAGTTCAGTCTGATAATCCAATTCCAATTCCAACTTTGATTTAGTTTTTATTTAATCAGACTTCATCTATTTACTTTTTTAATTCGATTAACCCATTTTAAATTTTAAATTTACTTGCTTATTTCATTTTCGAATTTATTCCATTAATACAAAGCCATTCTCAAACTATTTTTACTCATCTGGGTTTTATTTGCAACTCAAACCATTTTTATTATAATCACTTCCCTTATATCCAATTTACTTGCAAATTTCATTAAATATTATTCAAATCACACTTGAATTTTATTCATAATTTAAAACCATCACTATTTCGATCCAACTCTATTCTATTTTTATTTTTATAACATCTCCACTTATTTAATTCATTAAATTTTCCTGAGTTCAAATTTTGTTTTTCACACTTCCAGTTTGGATTTTCTTTCATTTTCCAAAATTCCAACACCTTTATTTTAAAAAATTTAAATATGCTTTTAAATTCACATAATATTATTAAAATAACTCTTTATAAAAATACTTTTTATAACTCGATGTCTCAACCAGTCTATCCTTGCTCTCATAGAAATTCAGTTATACGTTGATCAGGCGTAGGACTGAAAATCTATAAGTACTTGGTAAACCCGTTTTCAACACCCAGTGAAAATACTTGGAAAATAATTTTATTAAAAATATAGAAAACAGTTTTTTGAAAATAGAGGAAATATCTTTGGTGAGAATGCTCTGGAAATCATCACCCCATCCATGGTCGCAGTTACATCCAGGGTTACATTGCCATCGCAGCAAAAGTCCATGTAACTGCAGGCTTTCCGCGGCCTCTCGATTACGCCATGGAACCCACAACAGATCACAGTTACATTCTAGGGTAACGTTGCCATCGCATCAAAAGTCCATGTAACTGTAGGCTCTCCCCGTCCTCTGATTTTCGCTGTCAAAATGAAACTTCTCCACTTCTACATAGGTCGCAGTCTACCATGTAAAATCAAACGCAGACTGTTGGCTCTCAGCGGCATACACGACTTTCGCTATGGTACACACTACTCATAATCCCCATGAACTAGTTTTGTCCGGACTCCTCATAGGATCAACTTTAGAACCCCTCTTTGGGGCTCAAGGCAGCACCACCCAGTGGCACTCCTGAGAAGTTCATTTCAAGGGAGCGTCTTTTTCCCCAGAGCCATCATCAAAACACTTTATACTATACATCTAGTATCTTTTAAAATCACACACCTAGTATGATCTCATACAAGGCTCCTTTACACAAAATCGATTATCTCAAAATCGATAATTATCGAACTAGGCTTTTCAAATTTTAATATTGATTTTACCCAAAAATCAAAAGCCTTTCCAAATCCAAAGGTTCCCAAAACTTTTTTCCAAAATCCTCATGGATCCTTATATATATATATATATATATATATATATATATATATATATATATATATATATATATATATTCAGATATATATAATTTTTACAAACTTTGGATCGTTCAAACTTATATAAAATTCCTTTATACTTCAAACACCTTCAAAAATCCTTTTCTTCCGGCAATAGATTTAACAAGGGGTTTCATCTTACATATAACAAAGATATATAACTTTGTTTATTCAAAATCAAACATTCAAGTTTTCAGTTTAAAGTGATTCCGTATCCTAAACTTCCATCCATTTCCAATTTCCAGATCTCAAACCCATTTTGAGATCACACAAACTACCAAGTCAAATTAACCATTGAGCTTTCCAAGTTAAATTCCAATTTCATCTTAAAATTTCCAATTCAAGTTGTTCATTCAAACTTATTTAACTTCTCCCAAGTTAAATTCGATTTACTTAATCCAATCAACCTCATTCAATCCTTACTTCACAATAATAATTTTCCCACTTAAAAACTTATCACTTTGGGTATCACATCCCATTCCAAATTTCAAACTCAACATTTAGAGTTTGTTCAGACTATTCTTGATTTATGTCTATTCCTTATTCATACATATTATTTCCTTTACACACGAGGCCATCCTTAAATTCTAGACCACTTTTGGTTTTTAATTCAAATCAAATTTTCAAACAATCCATTGTTTGCAACAAATCCTAGTTATTCAAATAATACTTATTTATTATTTTTCGTTACTTTGAAACAAAATTTTCAAATTCTGGGACCAGATTTAGGATTTCATCTTCAATCAATTAAATTTTAATTTGGTTGTATTTCTATTTCAACTTAATTTAATTCCAATTCAAGACTTCAATTTTGGTTGTATTATATTACTTCTAAATTTAAAATTCAAAAATTTAACAACCAATCACCCTAATATTTATTAGAAGGAAATATTACTTTATATATCAAAATATATTTTTATATAAAATCATTTAAAACCTTTATATAAGAAAATAACAAGTACGCTCTCATATATATATATATATATATATATATATATATATATATATATATATATATACTAACCTCATTCTTGAGTACTACGGACTCTATTTAATGAGTAATCCCCACCAAAGCCAAGGTTCTCGGTTAACCTCGCTCTGATACCAAATGTAATGACCCGAAATTTTCGAAGCCGAAAATTCCAGATAGTTATGAAAAAGAAGAAAGAGATAGAAGAAGAAGAAGAACAGAAACACCAACAACTCACACTCGCAGCGGATAAAATATAATAATAAATAATAACAGTTTACAAAAGAATACTATATCTGTCGGTTACATTTAATATACTTCAGAGTTTCACATATATATAGTCACTTAATATATACAATTATCATGTCTCAGATTAACAATAATATAAATACAGCGGAAATACTCTATACGGTATTGTCATCCAGCTCGCCTCTTGAGCTCCAAAACTTACCTACCTGAAAATCTATAATACTCAGTCTGCCCCGAGCATTACATCAAAGTAACACTCGGGTCAGGCTGGAAACCAACGTGAGTAAAACCATCTAATATGGAATACCCAAGTAAACAACTTAAATAAACCTGGGCAACTTATATCAATTCACAGGCTCAAATTATTATAGACAACACTTAGCCCGCATATAAGTTTCTAAATACCAAAGATTTAGTTTTAAAACAGCCCAATACCTCCAAATCACTTCACTCCAGTATATAGATTTACATATCAATCTATAAAAATTCGAAGTGGTTTCGGGTATTTCCTAATACCCGAACCTGGTCTCTTCGAGTCCAACTTCATCTTACAAACAAGCTGTTTAAGTTTAAACTATTCCATTCATACCCAAAATTTATCACTGATAGACAATCCATGCTAGAACAGTTCAATCCAAACATAGCATAATAAACCATATATCAGCGATATAAAAAAAACAGGACATTCAATATACTTAATAAGCAAGAATTAATTAGTCATACCGTTGCTAATTAATTACTCAAATCAACCATTCCATAATCACTTACATTGATTTATTATCCTTTAATTTATCACTCGTTAATTCTTAATTACTTCCTTAAGTAATTTACCTTTAATTATTTTTATCAAGTAATTTCCCATTGTTATTATTTTTGTTTAACCTTTAATTTTTTTAATTTTTCATCCTTTATTTACTAATTAGATTTATTTAAACCTGAACAAGTTAATCCCTTAATTACTTTTATTAAGTGATTATCATTTAAGTAACGATTTCTCTAGTTACTTATATTAATTTATCTCTACCCATAAATTAATTAGTATAAAATTACTTAACTTATAAGCCTTAATCAATAATTAATTATTTCTTAACCCTAAATTAATTAGTTTCTCTTTAATTACTGAACTGATTAATTAAATAATCTTAATCACTCAAACCTAAATTAATTAAAAGTTAAGTCAAATAAAATAATTAATTTCTTAATTATATCACTTTAAAATCTTATTTTATAAACTTGGAATTTGATAATCATTAATCTATAATTTAATCTAAGATCTTTAAGTCTAATTTTATTTCCTTAATTTCTCCTTAAGCACACTATTAATTAAATTTCGAATTTGACTTAATAATCTACCTGCTTAATTTTAAATGAAACATTCTTATAACATGACTTAACGAGAACATTCGTCATAAACAGGGAAATAAGGCATGGACTTATAACAAACACAAATACGAAATTTCTTAAGCCAGCTTATATTTTTTCCCAATTGTTCACCCACCGATGGACAGTATGACGCATTTAACTAAATACTTTGCATGACGCAAAGATTCCAGGAAATAAAATCAACAAGGCTTATATTCCGACAAGTCCTATTTCAACCAAATATCGATTTTAATATAAAATCGATTCGAACCATCATTAAAGTATTTTATAATCTTCATAAAATATATAACATTATTTGAAAACCATGTTCAAATATTTAACTCAATATTCAAATATTTACTAATTCAAATATTATAATACTATTTAAAACATTAAATAATATTATTTTTCAAACTTCAATGTTTTAATCTCAAAACTTGCTGAAGTCAAATTGAAAAATAAATAATTCTAATGAAACAATAAAATCGTATTTACGGCTTCGCTTGATAAGTGAATCAAACTTCACTTTTCTTATTAAATTGAGATCGGCTAATTCCAATTTTAAAACTTAAACGGTTCATAACTTAATTTTAGCTTTACAAAATCAATTTGTTTCTGTTACGAAAAACGTTCGTAATTAACTTAATTTCACTCCTGGCTTCAATCAGTACGAATTCTAAATCTCATCACGCTTCAAAATTCATCCAAAACTGTATTGCTATTTAAACAATGCAAATATACCAAATTTATAGATTCGTGTGAGGATTACTCGCCTAAATAAATGCTGCAGAAATCGAAACCATGCTCCACTGCTTCAGCGATGTTGAGATGCCAAAGCCCTTGTTCGAAACCCTCTGCACGACCACCCCAAGTCATAGTCAACCCTAGCTCGCGCCTCGAAGCCTGCCGCAACGTGAAACCACTGACCGACGCGACTTCGAAGTCGCTGCTACTCCTCGTGCGAGCATGTGCGTAAGCGCCTCCTTCTCCTACATCGAGATCGAGCTCGATTCAACCTACGTCGCCCCAACCCGAAATGAAGACGACTATGAAACCCCAACTTCCCATCGCGAAACTCATGACGCGTGATTTCCCCTTCTTCGGCCATTCCCCCTTTCTTTTTTATTTTATTTTACGATTTGAATTCGTTCGAGTAGAAGGGAATAAATTTTGGTTTCCCTTTTTTTTATGCGGTTCCATTTCGATAAGGATATGGGAAAGACGAAGATGTATATCTTTAGAATGGCTTCTAGCGTACGCTTTGTATTGTAAAAATAACTCAGACTAGTGTATTTTCAATTTTATTATATTATAAAATTTCCAAAATGCCTCGTTAATTGCCATTCAAAATTTCGAACTCCTCTTAAGGAATGCTGCTAGGCGATTATAGGGTTTTACCCACATTCTGAATACGATGAAACGTGTTTCGGAAGCTAATTTAATCATATGTGGAAGTTAGCTTTATAAATCGATTTAAAATGTCAAACCATCGATTTTAATTTCAACGCGTTTCTCACCCGTACGAGCAAACGGTAAATCCAAATGCTACGAAAATTGAAGTCCGATAATAATTAACTATTACGGATTCAATGGAACTGGTTTCATCGAATTCCGGGACTGTGTCTCGGAAGGCTATTTTTAAATATCGATTTAAACGATATATTATTAAAATTGAACAAATCACCTTTAAATTTAATTTCAACCATTCTATTATCTTCAGTATCATCATTATAAATTTTATAAGCCTTCAAATTATTTAAACAGACTTAGAATCTCAGATTCAACAATTTACCCAATTTCAATTATTAAATTCAACATTTAAACTATATAATTCAATGATTTAATTATCAAGAAAATATTGATATCTTGAATTCAAGTTAAAATTAACTTTTAAATATGTTAAAATCAATTAACTATTCAAATTTAAATTGTTAGAAATTCCGGGTCGTCACATGTAGAAAAGCACTGGCATCTTAAAATCTAATTTATTTGTGGAATGGAATCCACTTCAAGCCCGTTAAAGGGATGAAACTCTAAGTAGGATGGAACCTACGAAAAATCTAGTGGAACATTGTTTTGTATCCGCTAACTTTTATTCAAAATGATTTTTTAAAATTATATCCGGTCTTCAAAATTTTTTCAAAACTTTCCTATTAAAAGATTCAAAACCCTCGATCCTGATTTTAAATAATTTTAGCCTCAAAAACATCTTTATTTTCAAAGTCAAATTACTCCTGATTTTAAACTATCTTTTTAAATAGTATATTTAACTTCTAAATATTTATACTTAGATTTAAATATAAAATTACAGTTAAAATATATATATATATATACACACACATTATTCTTTATATTTACTTATGAATTTTAACTATAGTCAAGTATATTTATAAATTTTAAAATAGTTTTTATATAAGATAAATGTTATTTTCAAGGAAAATCAAAAATACCAAAAAATCCTTTGGAATGTCGACATGCCTAGCATGACCATGTCGACATGGTGACAGTTTGATTCAAAAATTCAAATTTCAAAAGGAGTGTCTATTCGCCATAACTCTTCATGAATGGTCATGGTTGTTGTTCTTCTATAAATATGGGTCAGTTTCAACGAATTTTTAATAATATTTTTCTGGTTTTCACTCCTCTTCTTTTTCCTCGTTTCTTAATACATATTCTTATCATTACTCTACCGAAATCAACATTGAATCATACTCGATTAATTCTAGTTTGATTCTCCATCACTATCTCTACAAGATTCTCAGTGCTATTCAGAGTATAGACTTCTTTGTAATCTATTAAGCGAGAAAAGGTGTGGTTGTAGCCTTGGAAATCAATCAAAAGGGAAAAGGTGTGATTATGGCTCGGAAATCAAGTATCTTTACTCAGAGGATCGAAATTCTGGAGGGTGTACCTCGTAGCCTTGAAACCGAGGGCGTAATTGTACAATTGCTTTTGAAAGGAAATCCGTACTTGTGTTGTGGAACTGGATGTAGGGTAACTCCGAACCAGTATAAAATCTGCTGTGCTCTTTACTTCACTGCTTTTATTTTATTTCTGCATCTGTGATTGTTTCTATGATCATACATGTGTCTGTATATTGCATACTTTTGTGTCTAAATTAACATAAATTAAAAATATTTAGTAATTCTTTATTAACACTATTCATTCCCCTCTAGTGTTATCTTAGCCTTTAGATCCATAATCCGCATTTCTCATACGTATCACTTCTGTTGCACTCCACTTCGTATAGATACCTTTGCTCCACTTCGTATCGATGCCCCTTACTCCACTTCACATTGATCGTCGAGTATTTGGTTTCGTATCTATGGGAGGTGTTGATTTCGTACTGTGGCCGATCGATACGAAGCATGCTTAAAACTGGATCGATACGAAATGGACTACCATGCTATTGCCGATGGGTATGAAATGGGTGGTTGTTAATGGATACGAAGTGGGTAAATTTTGATGGATACGAAGGAAGCTGCTGTTGACAGATTCAAACAAAACCGATGCAAAAAGGATTGGTGGATGGATACGAATGATTTTATTTTCTTGGCTTGCATTCGATCATATCTTGAGCATATGAACTCGGATTGACTTGAAATTTGGAACATTGGCTTTGATAGCTTTGTTTGCCATGTCATGTTATTTGTAGCTTGATCTGGACTCAGGCAAAAATTTACTAGCATCCATAGCGAACCTGTATGTAACCGTTCTTTGGTATGATCTGTCTTTAATTTCCATTCAACTTCTTGGTGTCACGGCCTTGCCAAAAGATGGGATAACAAGAGGAGCCTTAGATTTCATTCCTTCTGCTATTCATTTGGATTTGGATCTCGCTTTGAGTTTAGGTGAGCGATTAGGTATCTCACTTACTAATTAGGTCATTATACGCCCTAAAAAATGTTTTGAAAATTATTTAAAAATGCTAAAATGTTTTTAGACCACACCATATATGTGAATTTTAGACCATTTGGACATAATTTGTAAAAACGTGTTCTTATGAATCCCTAACCTTCACCCTAGGTTTAGATTTCTTTAAAACGGATATATTTGGATGTTAAGCTATTGTTAATGCTTGTATATGCCGTATGTATATATGTTGATGTTTAAATGGTCAAAAACATCAATTGAATGACAACTTAATTAGGAAGGGGCTTTGGATCGGTGATGATCCCTAACATGGATCGGTGGAGTAGCTTAGGGTGTGGATCAGGGCATGGGAACATAGAGGAAAGAAAGTGGTTCCAACATCATGTGGTTTTGGCTAAGTGTGGGTTTGACCTTATGGATCAGTACCGATCCATAGAGGTTAGCCTATTTAACTCACAAATCGTTTTGGAGCATGAGGAAGTGTGCTGGAGCTCAAATATGAAGCGTGGGATCGTTCTCCATGGATATGTAGCGATCTATGGGGTATGACCCAATCATTAAGCGATCGGTGGTGAAGCATTTGGAAGTGTGCTGGAGATCGTATGTGAAGTGTGGGATCACTGGTGATGGATTAGTGGCAATGGATTGGTGGGGATAATTCAGTGGTCATGGACCGATGGTGATCCATGAGTTTTGTTCCAAACATGATGAGATTAATATGGGGGAAAAAAGGACAGCCCCATAAGGCTATATTCTAAGTTTTGCATCGTTTGAAGTTAGTATGCTCGAGTTATGTTCGTTGAGGATGGATCAGTGGCAATTATCGATAGGGATTACATGGAGCTCGATGATGATGATTCTGCGGTCAGAAGTGATCACTACAATGATGGGCAGTAGCACTTTAAGATGTAGAGTAGGTGACGATGAATCGAATTGAGGGGACTGTTGGAGGCTGGTTTCGGGATGCATGATGACACTCTATGACTTATGATGGTGGTCTAGAATAGTCCCCGACCGCGATGGCTTCAGACGTGAGCTGTAGAGATAGTTCCAAGATGAGCTATGTTGTGGATAACATATGCAAAGGGATCGTTGTTATCTATAGGTTTTGGAGGGTACTCATGAAGCAGGGGTATGTGATGATGCTCACTTTGGCATATGGGAATCCCAGATCACATGATGTTTCGATCCGTTTACCCTGGGTTGTCTATGGGGGTGCAGTCTAGTACCTGGCCTACCGAATGACATAGATTCAAGTACCAAGAAATTAGGAGTTGAGTAGTCCTTGACTGTATAAGGGTAGTCATACAAGTGTCATATATCCAACACACTGAGTGAGTGAATGTGAGGATGGATGATGGATGCTATGTTTATCAGATTATTTTATCACCTTAGTGATGTCACATGATGTAGATATCTGAACACCCTTAGTACATTGATATATTGTACACCCATGATGACTATCATAGAGTAGCATATATCTTTTGAATGTGCTAACTCTATTGATGTAGAGATAGGTCAGGTATGATTCTCCATACCATTTGTCCTAGTATATTGACTTTATAGTATTTGAGATTTCAATCGCTCACACCATATTGTTGTCTGACCTGGGGTTTTATTCTTTGCTTCTTATTACTCCGGGTAGTCTTCAATGAGTAGGTTAGGGATATTAGATCTGGTGAGCCCATGGAGTTGGACAGGTAGCGATCAAGAGGGTATTCATTCGTATTATTATATTAACTCATCTGCTATTCCGCTGCATAGCACTATGGAGCTTGCTAGTGTCTTACTATTAAGAGACAGTTTATGAGTTATTATTTGATGTATAACTCTATTACTTATATTGTTTGCTATATGGATCTATATATCACGATGCTATGATTCATTTAGTTGTTTACTACGTTGCCTGTTTTTATAGCTGAGATATCACTACAGCGCATTATACAGGTATATTGTGTGTCGATGGTGTAGGGCAGTCGTCATATATTTCTTCATGTTTATTTTCTACGCTATGTTACCTTTTACTGGATTATATGCCTTGGTTTGTTAGTGTTGTTGGCCTGGCTGGTTCAGTTTGTGCCTATTTGTATTATTTCCTACTGGCCAAGCATGTTGGAAGACTTATTTTGTCTATGGGCTTAGTGCTTGGGACTCTTATACGTTTTATTATCTATTATATATACATACATACATACATATACATACATATACATATATATATATATATATATATATATTGTTAACCCAAAAATGGATCACCACCCTGGATCAAGTGTGAAAGCACCAGTGTAGATAATCAGTACCACAAATCTCAAATAAACAACAACTAAAGAGCAGAAGTAAGAAAAGAGACATAGAATTTTTATAGTGCTCCGGCTGACTATGACCTACATCCACTTTGATCAATCTTTATTATGATTATACTAGTTGAATCTCTCTGGATATCAACTAGTTAGTCCTTAGATCCGAGTTAAATGAGTTAGAATAAATCAAAAGTTCAAGGGTTGACCATAGAATCACAGTAACCCCGTCATGACTGTTGTGAGGGAGAAGAAGGTTGAAGATGTAAAGAAATTCATGTAGAGTAATGGCAGCTCTCTATCTGGAAATATCCATCTCTAGCTGCAGGTAGGGAGTATTTATAAGGAAGTTCAGTGAGTATTGGGCCGAAAGTACAGGTGTAGAAGAATCCGATTGTTATGCCAAGTCATCACCAAAAATCTCAAATCAATCTGAGTCATTTTTATGGATCGCTAGCTAACCATAGGGGATGGATGGTTAACTATCCATAGGCGATAGATCGCTAGCTATCTATCAACGTAGCAAAATTTTCTACTAGAAGCCTTTACTTAATGCAATGAAGGAGCTCAAAAAGTTTGAGGGGTGATCCGACCTATCTCGCTAGCTATCTATAAGGGATGGATCGCTAACTATCCATCCACTTAGCATATTTTTTAGTGATCGTTGTTGGATTGTCTTCCTATCTTCTATTTAAGTTCCTTGTCCAAATATCAAATAGTTTGGAGTTAGTTTGATCATCCGTATTCATGGGTCATCTGGTCCACAAGAATCATCCATAACTTGCTCAAATCTTAACGGAATCTAATGAAACTTTGCAAGGACACTCTAGCTGGTGTTAGGGACCCACCATAAAAATTTGAGGTGGTAGGGCCTACTCTAGATGGGTCGCTAGCATCCATCAAATCAACTATATTCATTTTTTATGAACCTTCTCCTTTGTTTTTTAAATGCTCTCCTAAAATTTCAAGTCGATCCGACTTTGTATGAGTTCTGTAGGTCCATTTTAAGTTAGCTAATTTTGGCCAAATAGCTTGAATCAGATGAGTCTTCATTTCTTGAGCTAGATTGTTTAGCATGCTATGAAACTTGGAAAGCGTGCTTAGAAATGGTAATGAATCATGATGCAAGAGGTTTGGACGGTCCATGAGCACGCCTTATGGATCACTAGGGATCGATAGGTGGTGGACCGCTAGCGATCCATCATTTAGCTTATTTTGGCATCTTTATTCTTAGTTCTTTCTCTTCTTCCTTCTATGGTCCTTTTAGTTGATTCTCAAGTTGTAACAACCCCCTATTTCGTACCATTCAAATCGACAATAATCCACACATGTCAGACTTGAATGATGCGAAATAACAGATTGTAAATAAATTTGGACCAAATAAAATCAAATATATAGAATCACAGTCACAGAACAAACAGAATAACTCGCAGCGAAATATAAAATAACATAGTAGTTCATGAAGCTACTATAACAGAGTCTCCAACCAAATACATAATACAGTCTGAAAACAACATAGAAGTTCACTAATACATGAGATAAACTAGAACAGCTGAAACATAAGTAGATAAATATGTAAATAAGCAGAAACTCCAGTGAAAGACCAGCTCCAGGAAGAGAATCTAAAGCTGTGAATACTCAGGCTAACCCGAGCGTAAAGCAAAACGCAAAACACAAAACACTCGAGTCAGGACAATATATACTTATATAATGTAAACCAACTCAAGTGAACTGTAATAAAGATACAAGTAACTTAAAGGATGCCTGGGACCGCCCATCCTCTAAGGATCCGTTAAACTATTTACTATATAGTAGTATTTCGCTATTATAATAATGTCTACAGTAAAATAAACATACTTTTAAATTGCGTTCCGGGCTACCCATATCACCCTTCACACATAATAGTCCCAGTAGTCCGTCCAATATCATGCCATCTCCACTCCGGGTGACTGTCAGAGGATACCACACGGGCTATGGGAGAAAAACAAACTCGTAGTAAAGGCTCGGTATGGTAGGTGACACGGTACACAAGGCAATGCCAGGGTAGATATACCAATTACGCACACGGGTTGGTGGTAACGCAGCAGCCACATACGCCCACCCTGAACAACACTCCAAAATCAAGGGGTGCACCCAAACAATCACAACAGTAATAGAATGGTATCGAAGAAGTGTGTTCAGCCAGAGGTGCTACCTCCTTTGGCCCGAGATCGCTCCTGTTTTAGCCACCTTATGCTAACTCACGGGAGTTAGATCCACGAAATGTACCTTAGGAACGTCGTCACCATCCTACTTCATTCTGGAATCTCCACCGCGTACACAGTTGTTAAAGTGGTTTTCGGTATCAACAGAGAGTATGTCCATATCCGATCCCGGACTCTTTAACAACCAATCGTTATTATAAACCATAGTTATAATTTAAAAATGGTATTTGTTTTCCAATAATCAAATATCATTTCAAATCCATTTCAAAATATCAAACTTATCATTTCATTTGAAAACATATTCATTTTATTCAATTTAAAAATACCATTTTAATTCACATTTCAAAATAGTTCAATTCCAAACAAATTACTTCATTTAAATCATTTAAAATGAAGTTATTACATAAAAAAAATTAATTTTTAAATTTCCAAAATTTTCAACTTCCAAGGTTCATTTATTCACTTAAATTTTATCAAAACAGTGAAAATTCAACTTTCGCAGCATTTGGAAAATGCTACAGAAAGTTATATTCAACACAGTTCAATTTAACAAAAAGACAGCCTTTAAAATGCTGTAATAGACTTACATTAGTTTCAAAGAAAATTTAGTTTAATCCAACAATTATAGCATTTATAAGATGCTATAATAGCCATTAATTCAATTTAGCTATTTAGTTCACTTATCAACTACAGCATTTACAAATGCTGTATTATCATTTACATTATAAATAATAGCATTTCAAAAATGCAGTTAATTAACTTCAAATTTTCCATATAATTTCACAACAATTATATTTTTCTTTAAATCACTTTTAACTTATAAAATCACTCACTTTTACTTTTATAAACACCATTTAATTTTCCTTAATTCCATGATATCATAAAATTAAATTTCCATTTATAAAATTCATATTTAACACTAATTCACTTATTAAATTGCAATGTTCAATTTTAAATTCCTTACATTAAAATTTCAACCTAACACTTAAGTTCAAATTCTCAAATATAACTTATTTTTATTTTTATTTACTTAACTAAAATTCACTTTTAAGTCAATTCCATGAATTTCCAATTTTAGTTATACTTCAAAATTTCAACTTAACTATTCATTCATTTCACATTTCAACTTTATTAAAAATCATTAATATGATATAAAATCACTTTAAATTCATTTAAATTCAAATTATCATAAATTTATCATGATTTCATATTCAACTTAATTTCCAATTATAATTAAATCAAATTTTCCAAAATAACTTACATTTAGAATTTTCTAACTTTTCATTAATTTATTTCACTTATAATTATTCAGAAAATCCATAATATTTTACAAAAATCATTTTCAATTAGATTTAAATCAAAATATTTTAATATTTACATTTCTAAAATAATTTTAAATTTTTTAGAAAACATACATTAACTACGGGTCTGTATATAATTTTCTACACTAGGAAAAGTGATACGGGTAATATATCATTTCAGCCCGTAATTTACAAAGAAAATCTGGGTTTTATCATTTCAAACCCACAGTCCCAAGTAAATGAAATAAATTTGAAAATTATTCAGGCCTATCATTTCAGCCCATAACGATTTTCCCTTATTCTAAAGTCCGTTCGGGTATGTATCAATTCAACCCATAGTGATTCTAATCTAAAGGGAACTTGCAGTGTGATTAACTGATAAAATAACAAACAACAATAATATAACAGCAACATATGATATAACAGGTGTTTAATCATGTATGAACATCATATAGTAGTGACATAGAAAATAAAATATGGTGATGTAGTTTACATATTCACAAGCGATCAATTTACTATTCATATAAGTATAAGACTGTCTGGTGAGAATAACTCACTGTTTTGAGCTGATGACACAACGACGAATTGTACAAACGGGATCTACGCAAGCACAAAAGCACGACACATATACGAAATGGAGGAGCTAAGGATTAATTCCCTTAAATACAAATCAAACAAAACAACATAACAATTATAAGGTTTCAGACCAAAATATGATAAACTATGCTAGAAATAACTTCATAAAACAAAGCTGAAATGCTTTGCACTTGCTTCCGACATCCCATAGGCTCGGCCAGAGGTAGAGTACAGGTCTAAGACAATGGTTTTGGGTCAGGTCTGGGTTGCTAAGGTCGGCCTAACATGAGTTTGTTGATGGGCAAAAGTTATAAAGATGGAACAACAACACAACAAAGCATCACTACTAACAACATCACAAGTTTTCAAGCAAACAAGGCTCGGTCAAGGCTGCTATGGTGATGGACAGAGGTGTGGGGTCTAAGGTGATGACATGGCAGAGGGTCCAGGTGGTGGTGGAGGTGGTGGAGGTGGGGAAGGTGGCGGCCATGGTTGGTGGAAGTGGTGGATGTGGAAGCTGGTGCTCGGCTAGGTCAAGATGTTGGAGTTTGGTGAACTTGGTGAAGGAACTATTACCTACGGTGGTATGGATGGGGGTGGTCAGTGAGGAGGAGGTGCTGGTTGTGTGGTCAGGTGGTGGTGGTGGTGGCAGGGGCTGGAGAGGAGCATGGCCGATCCTATGATAAAGAAGATCAAGTGCAAATCATTATCAAAAACAATAAAAGTAAAAAAAAAAAAAAAAAGAAGTTTTACCAAACTTGAACAAGAGGATGATGGTCGAATTTTTTTAGAAATGAGATGAGAAATGATGTACGTGAATGAAGAATGGAGGTAGGCAGCAGAAGTATGTGAGTAGTTATGGCTAATTGATGGCAAAAGTAAGAAAAAATGTGAAAAGGTGGGAAAATCAAAAGCCATTGGAAATAAAAAGTCACTAACCCTTTTCAATTTACCTTTAATTATTTATATTAGTTTATGTAACTGAAATAATAATAATATCAGATAAAATTTCGAAATTTTAACAAAATATAAAATATATATAATATTTATTAATTATATAAAGTAAAATTAAGGAAAATAGTTAAAACAGTGAACTAGACAAGAAAATTTGAAATTAAATGAAATAATTTTTCGAAAATTCATATAAGCTTGTAAAATATTTTTTAAACATAAATAATAAAAAAAATAAAAATAGATTCACAAAATAAATATTTAAAAATTAATTTAAATATAATTTTTTTATGAAGAAAATAGCGGAAAATAGGAAAACAGCCCCTAAAAATAGGAAATCAACACAGTAAATTCTGGAAAAATTCTATTATTATTTTAAAAATATTTAGAGATGAAATTTCACAAGTAAAACAAATTTTAAAAATAGAATAAAGAAATTTAAAATGAATAAAATAGCAGAAAATTAGAAAACAGCCTTTAAAAATAGGAAATAAATACAGTAAATTTTAGAAAAATTCTATCATCATTTTAAAAATATTTAGAGATGAAATTTAATAGATAAAACAAATTTAAAATAAACTAAAGAAATTTATAGTCAAATATCTAGGGTTGTTACACAAGTTATTCTAGCATAGTCTGAATGTTCTACTTCTTATTGAATTTTGATGGGTTAAAAACTTAGTTAACACTTGCCCCCTAAAGTACGCCTTTTGAATGAAAGACGTGCTTTGTTTAAGAACAAGTTCCTATCTCCAGTCTTCGATAATTGAGCCTTTTAGATGCTTCAGCCTTGGTGAATCATCTAGTTCCTTCGAATTCTCTTGCCAATCATAAATCATTCCAAACCAATTACATCCTAAGACTCTAGACTCTAACCAAACGTAATCTATACATCACAATCATTTCGATTTCATTCGGAGTTATTACATCATATATCTCTAACTAAATCACGTGCTTCCAACTACATCGCATATTTCCAATTACATCACATACCACCATTTACATCAGATATCTCTATCTGTCCCATGTTCATTCGGAATTTACATCATTATCATTTTGCTTCTCGTTTAGAGTTTCATATCATATATCAAAATCACATTATATATCAAAAATCACATCATATATCAGAATCACATCATATATCGAGATCGTCCTATGTTCATCAAGGATTTATCGGTTTTATTCTATTTATAAGGTGTGATGACCCAATATTTTTGTAGTATTATTTTAATGAATATTCATTTCAATTCAATTAAATGTAAACTGATCATTTTAAAATGAATATGACTTTTGGAATAATTGTCATTTATTTGTATAAATTTGTATATTTAAAAAGGAAATTTTATTTGGAAATTTAAAATAAATCTCTTAATAATAATGTTTAAAATAACACAATTCTATCTATATTAAATATAAATATAAAATATACTAATGCAAATATAAGTCATAAATCAAATATTTGAAGATTAAATTCTAAAAAAAAAAACTGAGAAGTTACTCTAACAACAACTTATATGATTAAAAGAAAATGAATCTTATAAATATTGAACACAAGTATAACATAAAAATATGGTTATAAACATAAGTGTATAGACATAAGGAAACCATAATATTAATATAAGTATAAATAGACAAGTGGAAGAAGTACCTCATAGTTTGAGTTTAGATCAGAGTTAATATATATGAAGTAATACATGACACAAATATGAATAAAGTGTTGTTCAAGCTAGATGAAAATAAAACAAAAGTCTGTAAACAAAACATTTTTGTACAAATACATATCAGCAAAGGTAGGTAATCCCTGATATAAAAAGATATATGCATTATTTAAGCTAAAAGTCAACAAAGACAAATATTTATAAACAAGATATCTGTATATATAAGCTAAGTGTTTGCCTGCAAGTGGATACTTTCAAACATAATATCTTCATACAGCAAATTGCAAATATACATATGTATACACAGGCAAACACAATTATGATATGTAAACTAAATAAGAAACAAAAGTACTTACTAATATCTCCTCAGCCGAAATAGCCTCCATTCATAAAAATATCTTTAGTTAAAAAAAATTGCAGGCTAGAAAATAAAATTTGATCAATCAAAAGAAGAAGAACATTGACTAGATAATACCTCCCTCAAACATACTATTATCTTATATATATGTATACAATTCTCATTTTAGTTCGTTCTGTAAACCATAGAAAAACAGAGAAATAAGAACAAATATATATAATAAACAACTTCATTTCTTAAAGCTTAAACTCAAAAAAAAAAAAAATAAGAACAGAAGTATTCAAGGGCGGATTCAGCTGCAGTTTACTCAAACACTCTATTCAAAGATTTTCAGGTGAGTAATCATACCATCTTAGGAATTTAAATATCGATAATTGGTTCATGAAAATCTTATGTTGTTGTATATTGTAAAACAAAGTTGTTCTGTGATGTTTGCTGATTTCTGGAACCTCTGCTATATGATGTTCTTCAGTATTTTCAAGTCTCTGAGTCAAGGGAAGTGGAGAAAGATTTATACTCTTCATATAAAAACATTTAAAACTTAGGATTGAACTAAATAAGTTGTTTAAAACTTAAACCCATAATCTGGAAAATTTTCTAAAGGTGGACAGTGAATATAAATACTGTAAATTCAAAATTTACAGTAAAAAGCAAATCAATGTGAAAAATTCGAATATCTTAAATTATTGATTTGATTTCATTTCTTGAATAAACATACGAAGGTATGATTTTTAAATCCAAAATGAGGATTTTTAGTTTAGTGATTCACGAGCAGTATGTTTTTGGACAAAAATTGTATTCTAACCCACTTCTAGTGATCGAATCATTAATAAATATTGAAATTGGTTTTGAAGCATGTTTGAATATCTATGTTGGAAAAAATGTTGAATAATTTATCAAATACGAGAATTGGTCGAACGAGATGGATTTAGGGTTGGGTTTCAAGTTTCTGGATGTGACAGAATCATGCATGTTTGTCTTCTATGTATGATCGAGTGTCACGAGGTTCATGGAAGTGGAAGAGGTACGTGCTATCGTGGTGTGGCCGAAGCTTGAGGGACTCCGATGATCTGTACGGTGATGACGAGGCATGCTGCTGAGGGAATGTTGGTTACAGTTTTTAGAGAAAATGCCTAAATTTCGATTCGAAGAGTTTGAAGGCGATTCGTGTTGGGAATTCGAGTTTGTGGGTGATTTGTGGTTTTCCTGGAGTGTCGGAGTTCACCGGAATTGGGTGGTGCCGCCGTGCACGTGTACGACGGTGAGTGTGTCAGCGTTTGTGAAGAGGAGACGGTCTCGAGTCGCTACTCGAGGAAAAGAGTCGATTACTTAGTGTTATACTCGAGTTCGAATGAGTAGATGGGATGCGTGAATTTATATCTTAGGTAAAACTTAAACTTCAAAAAATAAAAGAGGAGAAGAAGAGTTACGAGAGGGAGAGAGGCGACTCGGGAAAAAACTGGTGGGAACTCGAAGTACTACTCGAGTTAATACAAGGGGAATCTCGGGTTTTTCTTCAAGCTGCGGTATAAAATAAATAAATAAAAGAAAAAAATGAAGTTAAGTAAATTTGGTTTCTACAAACTTTAAGCATTGTAAACATAAGAAGTGTTTGGCAAGTTAAGTTAAAACCTTAATACAAGTTAAATTATTTTAGTTAAGTATAAAGTTAATTAACAATTAATTTTGTGGTTAGTAATAAATTTATTTTCAAAGTTTAAAGGAGCTTTCTTTAAAATGTAAATAATTAATGATAATTAAATTGAATAATTAATATTAATGAATTATTTTAGAAAGTAATTAAGAATAATTAAATTATAATTGTAATTAGAGTTGGATTAATTAATGATTAATTGATAGATAAATTTGTAATTAACTACTTAAGGTTAATTAATGAATGATTAGCAGTTAAATAATTAAGTAATTTAATTAACTAATGATTAATTAACTGGTAACTAAGGAATACTTAATTGGTAATTAAGTTGTGTTAATCAATAATTAAGGTTTATTAATTAATGGTTAAAGAATAAATAATCTGCAATTAAGATTTAATAATTGGGTTTAGGGTAATTAAGGGATGGATTACCCGATTGAAATTAATTTGTTAACTAATTAAAGTTAATCTCTTGATAATTGATTAAATATAAATATTTGATGAGATTTAGTGAAGTAATTCATAATTACAGGATGTAATAAATTAAAAGGAATTATTTAATGGGAAGAAATAAAAGGGTAATTACTTAGTAGAAGTAATTAAGGATAAATTACCTGGAGTAATTAATCAAAAGGGATTTAATTAAGTAAGAGGTTAATTACTTAAGTAAGTAATTAAAGAGGGGTAATTACTGTTGATGAGTAATTGGGGTTGATTAATGAAGGCAATTAATTAGGGATAATCATTCATGAAATGTGATTAAGTATAATTACTTAATGGAAGTAATTAGATAATGATGATAATCTTAATGTAATTAAAGGTGAATGATTATGGGATGGTAAATCAATTGGGTTGTAATTAATTAATAAGCAGGACTTAAAGGAAATTGATTTAATTCAATTATGGTTAATTAGGTTTATTCGAGATGTCATGATTGATGATTTTGCTTATGTATGATAAGTGATTGTTTAAATGCCCTGAATTGATTGATACCTCTGATATGAAATGGTTTGTGATATGATGTTGGGTGGGAAATGATAATGTGGTTATGTATTAATGATGAATTGCTAAGTAAAGGTGACATCTTTATTTGAAATTGAATTTCATTTCACTTAAATGACATGTGTTAAGATGAACTGAATTCGAAGAGACCGGAGTCGGGTATTGGTTAATACCCGAAACCACTTCGATTCTTTATAAATTGATAGGTAAAATCAATAGGCTGGGATGGAAGGATTTAAGTGAATTGGACCATTTAGTCTAAGTTGGGTACTTCGAAAATTTATGTGTGGAAAAAGGTGATATTTATAACAATTTGAGAATTTGTAAATTAATACGAGTTACCCCGGGATTATATGAGTTGAATACCTTTGTATTCCATATTAGATAGGTTTACTCACGCTGGTTTCCAGCCTGACCCGGGTGTTACTTTGATGTAATGCTCGGGTCAGACCGAGTATTACAGATTTTCAGGTAAGGACGTCCTGGTGCTCAGTAGGCGAGCTGGATGGCAAGAACGTATGGAGTGTTTCCGCTGAGTTATATTATTGTATACTTGAGGCATGGTAATTGTGTATCTAGTGATTGTATATATATGTAACTCTGACGTATTAAAATGTAATCGATAGATACAGTATTCCTTTGTAAACAATTATTATTTATTATTATATTTTGTCCGCTGTGAATGTGAGATTTGTGTTGTGTTTCTTCTTCTTCTATCTCTTTCTTCTTATTCATAAATATCTGAAATTTTCGGCTTTGAAAATTTCGGGTCGTTACATAAGGCATTGAAATCCTTTTATTAAATCAATTTTTTTTTAAGAATTGATCTCTCCTGATCGTTTAAGTTTAATTGTGATCTCTCCAGATCGTTTAATCTTTTAAGTTGAGGGGATGATCTCTTCGGGTCATTTGTTTATTAATTTAAGGCGGATTAAGTAAGCCCATCCGCTCACTCTCCGGTGAGGGAACTTACTTCTTACACTATGGTCTCGTCTCTTCGGTCGGAACTCTATGGCGATCAATATCATATCCATCCACTCGCTCTGTGGCAAGGGGACATGCACCTTACACTCCGGTCCCATGGAGGGACTCTAAGGCGATCAATATCAGTCATCATAATCAACATGGATTTTTTGAAATTTCAAATATTCAAATCAAAACAAATAAGCAAAAATCAAACAAGCAAGAACCAAAACAAGCAAAAATCCTAAATTTTCACCTCAGAGATCTGACTCAGAGCATGTCTAGAGTCTAATCTGGGTCTCATACATGTGTAAGCGGTCTGAGGTCATTATTGTCCAAAATAGCCATCTCAAACATCCAACTCAGAGCCTGCCTAGGGATCGTTTGGGATCCCGTACACGTGTAAGCGGTATGAGATTATTATTGTCCTAAATAGTCATTTCAAGCATCCGGCTCAAAGTGTGCCTAGGGACTGTTCGAGATCCCATACTCGTGGCCTAAGATTATTGAGGTAGAAAAAGCAGAAGATAGAGAGTAAGGGCCGAACCTGCCCCCTAGTCCAAATGTGGGCTTCTGGTTTCGACTCATGTAGTCAAGTATTCGTATTCTGATTTGCTATTCTAGCTCCAACATCACCTATTCCAGGTGTTAAAGCTCATTCTAGATACAAATCTATCGTGCCCCTAAGTCATGTGGGCATTATTTTAGTTTGTTTTTGTCTAATTCCAGATGCTCCTGCATTGGGTGTTATTGTTGATTCTTGCATTGGCCCCCATGTATTGATTGCTCTGGGCATGGGAGTAAGACTTCATCTTGTTCCAATCCAACTTCGGTATCTCCTATGTCGTTCTCGGGAGTTTGATTTCAATTCCCTATAGATCTAGCCATCCTTTGCTACTTCATCCTTTGGAAGAAGCTACCTCGTCTCTTCTTGCCTAGATAAGATCTCATCTTGCATCTCCTTCATCATCCTTTTCATTTCTTCTCTAATCACATAGATGGGATGATGAGAAATTGAGGACACCTCCTGGCTGCCCTAGGCTCTGGTTGACTTGCTATAGCTATAGATCTAATATTAGGCCAACTCATCTCTCTAATCTTAGATTCAAACTTTAATTCTTCAAATCTCTTTCAAGGCTTTCAGTGAAAGCACCAAAATGTTAACCCAAAAAATGGATCAACACCTTGGATCAAGTGTGAAAGCATCAATATAGATAATTAGCAACACAAATCTCAGATAAACAACAAACAAAGAGCAAAAGTAAGAAAAGAGACACAGAATTTTTACAGTGGTTCGGCTGACTCAGGCCTACGTCGGCTTTAATCAATCTTTATTATGATTATACTAATTGATTCTCTCTGGATATGATCTAGTTATTCCTTAGATCTAAGTTTCAATGAGTTAGAATAAGTCATAAGTTCAAGGGTAACCCTTTGATGACTGTTGTGAGGGAGATTTTTTTTAAAGAAATGAAGGAATTCCATTAGAGTAATGGAAGATCTCTATCTGGAAAGATCTATCTCCAGTTGCAGGTAAGTGAGTATATATAGGGAAGTTTAGTGAGTATTGGGCCAAAAGTTTAGGTGTATAAGAGTTCGGCTGTTATGCCAAGTCATCACCAAAAAGCTCAAATCAATTTGAGACATTTCTACAGATCGCTAGCTATCCATAATGGATGGTTCACTAACTATCTATAGAGGATGGGTCGCTAGCTATCCATCAACTTAGCAGAATTTTCTACCATAAGTCTTTCGTTAATGCGACGAAGGAGCTCGGAAAGTTTGAGGGGGATTCGACTTATCGTGATGGATCGCTAGCTATCCATTAACTTAACATATTTCTGAGTGATCTTTGTTTGATTGTCTTACAATCTTCTATTTAAGTGCCTTATTCAAATATCAAGTCGTTTGGAGTTAGTTTGATCATCCATCTTCATGGGTTATCTGGTCTAGAAGAATCATCCATAACCCGCTCAAATATTAACGAAATTGAATGAAACTTTGCAAGAATACCCTAGAGGGTGTTAGAGACCCATCAAAAAAATTTGAGGTGGTGGGGCCAAATCTAGATGGGTAACAAGCGATCCATCTAGATGTATCGCTTTCGATCCTTCAAATCAACTCTAAATGACTTTATTTTTTTTGAAGCTTCTCCTTTGCTAAAATTTCAAGTCAATCCTACTTCATATGAGTTCTGTAGGTCCATTTTAAATTAGCTAATTATGGCCAAATGCTTGAATCCGATGAGTCTTCACTTCTTGACCTAGATTGTTTGGCATGCTATAAAACCTAGCAAGCGTGCTTAGAAATGGTAATGAATCATGATGCAAGAGGTTGGAGGGTCCATGAGTAAGCCATATGGATCGCTAGCTATCCATAGGTGATGGATCGCTAGTGATCCATCACCTTAGCTTATTTTGGCATCTTTCCTCTTAGGTCTTTCTCTTCTTTTTTTTCTGTTCCTTTTAGTTGATTCTGAGTTATTCTGGCATAGTCTGAATGTTCTAATTCTTATTGAATTTTGATGGGTTAAAAACCCAGTCAACATATATATATATATATATATATATATATATATATGGTTGTATGATCTTCCGACCACGCATCCTTTCTATCAAAAAAAGATAAAATAAATTATTGTTTTCTCTATAAATAGTATGTTTTTAACAAATAACAAACCTAGTATTTCTTTTGTATAAAATAAAAATAACAATTGTATAATAACCAAGTATCATGATCTCTGTATCAGTCTCGAATTTAGTGTTTTGTATTTTAGAATTTCAATCTAATTAGTCGATTTGAAGAATTTTGGTTCCAGTTTCCATTTTGGAATATTACATTTATAATTGTTTAATTTATCAAAACAAAGTGTGTAGTTTATCTTAGTTATTAAATAAGATACAAATGAATAATATTGTTAATTACAAATATTTATAACACTTAAAAATATTAATTCATTACTTTAAGTTCAACTTTGTTTACTTAACCGATTTATATATTTTGTGATTTTTTATGCTTCTATGTTATAATCCCAAATTTTGAATATTCATATCTTTGAAGCTTAAATTAATTTTGTACTTGAGTTTCTTATATAAAATTGAAATTCAATATTATTTTTTATTAAACTAGAGTTTCAATTTTTTTTTTAGTCCCTACTGATGTCAATATGGAATGACCGGAATCTCAATTTCGGCCAAAACCTCATTCCCTACTATGAAGATATTAGGTTATTTTTCAAGGGTAAACTACACGAAGGATGTATTACATGTCTTAACATACTGAGAATGTTTTTATTTCATCTCTTGGTTTACAAAGGGTGCTTTTTTATCAATGCAAATGGAGCACACAAAAGGGGTAAAGTTCAATAGAAGAGAAATGTGTTATTTGCTGTGAAAAGGAAAGTAAACATGAAACGATTGTATGTATGTATTATAACTTTAGTTGGTTTAAATTGTTTTAATTATTTTTTAGTATGTTTTTATAATTTATTAAATTCCTAGCTACAAGATGGAGAAACTTAAGTCAAGCATACTATTATGTTGTCTAAAGATATTCATTGCAGTAATATGGACAGAGAGCAATCACCGAAATTTCCAAAAAGTTCCTAGGCCATGAAATATTGTCGGATATACTTTTGTCATGGCCTTACAGTAAACCTGGAAAGACGGAAGATAGGGAAAACATTAACAGAGGAAGAAGCAGAAATTATGTACTATTGGGCTGTAATTTTTAGGCCTTAGTCTATGCTTATGTTTTCCTTTATGTTCGTGATATTTTTGGTTTTTGTTATATTTTTCCTTCTCCTTAAGCCTTCATTCCATGCTGTAATTTGCCTTCATTTTCTAATAGATAATGTATGGGACCTCCCTAAAATCCCAGTTACATTCCAAAAAATAAAGCAGATACGTTATAAGAAGAGCTGGTAGACCGGAATTTTGAAAAATAACTGACATAACAAAAATTCACAAAAAATACAAATTCTATGGATTAGTTAGAGTGACATACTATAAAGACGATCCAACGGAATTTGTGTTTATATAGATCATTGGAGTTAGGCTGACAGTATGTTTGGGCTTCCTAATTTTGGCTGTGATTTCTTCATTTGACGTCCGTATATCACATCAATAAAATTATTTACCTTTTTAGGCATCATATCAGTGTCTTCTACCTCCTCTAATACTAATTTTAGTATCAAAAGATGATCAAAGATGTAGTCCAGGTGTAGGAAAAGTGGTAGGAAAAAACTAGGCAGCTTTTGCATGAAAATCTTCTACGTATATTGTACCACATGCCCATATTTGATCGGTAAATGGTTGGATAGTCATGGAATGTGGGGGAGATTAATATGCTTCTTAATTTCGCATAATAGTGGATCAAAATGTAGCGAATCCAGTAGCATATGAACCATGAATATCATTTATAAAAAATTTACGTTCTCAATTGGCCCTTTTCTATACTTCAAAATGGAAGTGTCAAACTCCTTAACATGATCAACCGACCATTCTTGGAACCGAATATGGTATCCTATACAGGATCTCATCCCACCCCACTTTCACTGTACAAACTTTGTCAGATCATCCACTATTTTTTTGTGATTCATATTTGTATCGAATATGCTCATTGGTCATTTTTGGTTCTCTAGGACACTCCTTCAAGACTTTATTGAGTGTTATTGCAAATTTTTTATCCACTCATTTTTTATTGGTTCTTGAGGTAGCATATGTGTCCATAATGCATAGTAGAAAATGTGAAGCAGCAATAAATGATCGGATTTTTGAACTTCTTACAAAGTTTTTGTAACATTTCTGAAGAGTACGAGAATGGAAGATTAATGTGAAAGAAGTTTCCTAGAGTTATGATTTTTGTAGAGAAAATTGAAAATAGCAGTAGGGTGAAATTAAACTGTTTGTTGTCAACTACTAGAAATATATGTAGCTATCGCATGTTGAGAATGAATAAATATCACATGTTGAAGAATAAATAGCTATCGTGGGTTGAAAATATGATGCTATCACATCTTTAACTTCTAAAAGTTATATAACATTTTAATCCAAGGCTATTGCATATATAAAAACAAATTGCAATTGCGAGTTGAAAAATTGAAAGCTATCATAGGTTGAAAAATGCATTGCTACAGCAGGTTGTTAAACATGTGGCTATCATAAATTTGAAAATGAATAGTAATTGCATGTAGAAGAACAAATAGCTATCACAAGTTGAAATTATGATACTATGACAGCTTAAACTTTTAAAATCTAAGGCTATCGCGTGTTGAAAAACAATTAGCTATCGAAAGTTGACAAACAAATAGATATGGCGTGTAAAATATGGCATTTTCTTAAATTTCTACATAACCGGTTTATTTTCTTTAAAAGTAGTGACTTTTTATCATCGAATTTTCATTTGTTAATCAAATCTTTTCAAAAATTCTTTATAGCAAAACAAGGAGAAAATTTCTCTTCTTTCCTAAAATATTAAATTTCCATCAATTGTACTCTTAATTACCTTTTCACAAATAAAATGTTCCTTCCCAAAATAACTTATTTAGATAGAGTTACGCAGGAAAAATCCACAAAAATTCCCCAAAAACAGAATTTCCATATTTTATAATATATAAAAAAAAATTAAAGCAAAATAATTATTTTTTCCCTTTTTTCTGACAAAGCTAGCCGATTTTACATTGGACCATCCACTTTTTATTACCATATTAATACAATACAGTTCATGCATAGGAGTAAGGCAGAGGAACCCTAACTACTACGTCTAAAAGAAAATGCAACACAAAAGTGCGGCAGAAAATTCCACAACTACCACAAATGACCAGAAGAGAATTATTTACCCTAGAGGAGGAGCAATTACCATCTTCTGGAGACTCCGGAGCTATCACCCTAGGGTCATCCCCGAGCATACGAGTAAACAAACGAAACTTCCCAGGGAGATCAAGGACAAAGCCCCTGACTCAGGAGAGAATATGAAAGACTTATCCCAAGTGGCATCAGCTAATATAACTTCATTCCTTTTTGCAAGTTGGTCGTCCAAAGAAAGAACTAATGTATCACCTAATATACAATAGTAGAGACATCTGAGGTCCAAGTGATCACTAGACACAAACTTGAAAAACGTACCATCCAACGTGCAATATCTCATAGCAGACTTATCATGAATCAAAACCCTTTCCTATTCACCCCAGTAAATGGCACGAGATAGCATAGAAGGAGGAGTAGAATCGACTGTGAGCACAGGATCATCAAAACAGTGATAGAATCAAAAATTGAAGAGGTGGCATAAGGAGACAACAACTCAGGAGGCTGGACAATAAGACCAATAACAGGTGGAGCAGTACTATCAACCGCAACGGCACCAGAAATAGGGGGCAAAGGCACACCAACAGGAGGAGTACAAACCTTTCGGAACCCACTTCAAAAAATAGGATTTTCCTATTTTAAATAATTAAAATATGGAATTATTCATTTTCTCAACTTAGGAAATTCATAATAAATTCATACTTAATTCTAAAATTGTGAAATTTAAAAAAATCTCCAAAATAAAGTTCCCAACATCATATCAAAAATTGAAATGAATTGGAGATTGAAAGATTAGTTTTTAAATCAGAAACTTTTTAGAAAATTCCACAAAATTCACAAATGATAACAGTAATCCATACAAATGAGTATCCAAACCAAATGCATGGTAAAACACATTAATGATTTAGATTTCACCATAAATCTAAATTAAAAAATATAAATAATATAGATGGAGATAGTATTCATGCTAGATTGGATTAGATTTATGTGGAGATAATTGTCTTAGTTTCCTTCCTTAAGCTTCTTACTCTTCTTATTATTTAGTTGAAATGTATTTCAATAAAGTTCTCTTAGCTTTTACGTTTTATTTTCTTTCTTGGTTATAGGATATGGCCGAATAAATAATAAGGTTACGGAGAGAGTTAGCGTAAATAATTTAATGCCATATCTTTCTTCCTTGCCCCTCTCTAATTTAATTAATAATCTATATCCCTTTCCTCCTACTTATTACTTCATTTAAAATTAAATATTCAAATTTTTATTAGCATGGAAATTCCATATTTTATACAATTTTCCATATTATTTATTTAATAATTAATTTACTTTCGAGAATAATGCTTAATGAAACCAGGGTTGTTACAATGCATTAGCAATCAAAACACATAAGTATGTAAAAAAAAATACCACTATTTTGGAATTATGGACCAGGCCATATTTTTGAGCAATAATTTTTTAACCATATGATTAGGAATCAAATGACACTAGTGAATTGTAACCTAGGCGATTAGGGGCAAAGCGGGCATTCTTTGGGAGTGACAAAATAGTTAAAGAACACTTATGATTGATACATATAGATGTATGCAGTCTAAGGCCTAATTATACTAAAATTGATACACTTACATCATTAATTCATCGATAAATTATCTTATACACAAAAATGTGCATTTGGTATCTATGGCAAGTTCGTAGAATATAAAAAGAAAGTAGAAGAACAACATGCAAAGTAAATTATATAATTGATGTGATCAAATAGGTGAATATATTGGAAAGAGTTCCAAAAGTACCCTAAAAATAATAATATTCAACCTCAAAAATCACACCTCCTGAAACGACTCGCAAATCCGTACCCCTTGAGTCAACACTATTCCACAACAATCAACTCAAGTTGTACAGAAACGAACCATTTGGGCTAAAGAAGAAGGGGTAGAAGAATAAAAATAGAAAACAACAACAGAATCTAACCATCGTAGCGGAATAAAATATAATAGATAATAAATAATCTTTACTCAAAAGTCAAATATTTCTGTTTACATATATTACATCATCAGAGTACATCAATCACAGCTCAACATCAATATTATACAAATGGATACACAACAACTCAGCACAGCGGAATATATATATAGATAAACAAGTAAGGGAGTACGTATCATCATCCAGCTCATCTCCTGAGCTCCAAAGCATCACATCCTGTATTCTATAATACTCGGTCTGACCCGAGCATTACAGTTAAATAACACCCGAGTCAGTCTGGATTACCAGCATGAGAAAATCACACTCACTTTATTATTAAAGTTTCAAGAATTCTTTGAAAATAAAAGCATTTCGTAAGACCACGCCATAAATAAACATGTCGGGTTTTTACCTTACGATAGCTAAAACGATTTTTTTATAGAAATCCTCTGATATTATAACAGGGTCTATATATAAATACTTATAAAATAGCCGAAATTGTTACATGATTAAATTCCAGCTACTAGCCACAGAGTGGGTAATACAAACAAAACTCGTACAAGGCTCGTAGGAAGAATGGATTTCCAACAATGACTAGGCACTGGGGTACAACCTGTCACAGTACGAGGCCTAGATCACCGTACCGAGGAGTACGCCCGCTCCCCTGCAACACAAGGCCGGGACTACCCTTACTGGATAATCCCGAGTGAGATCACCCCGCGGTTGGGATCAGCAACCGCCCACTAAGCCGAAATAAAAAGGGACATCTAGACTGGAATGACCTCACCCTGCTTGGGTGCTACCCACCTAGCCTTGCTGCATAACCCCTGATTTTCAGTCATTCCCATTTGATGAGGCTTGAGGCTAAGCGTTACCTTTTAGAACGTTTCACTTAGAATGCCTATCGCCCAACTGACGATGTTCCGAAAGCATTCGTTCATACAAGTCCGTCCCGGGTTCGAACGGAACCGAAGGCACTATTTCTACTACATCCATTTTGGAAATATCCTCAGGATTAGTAGCGACTAGCCCTTGCACTTCACTGCTCCATCTTCGACTCCGAACACGTTTTTCGCACGAAACGTACAAACCGGATCGAAGTGGTTTTCGAGAAATAAATCTCGATCCTGGTCTCTTCGAAACGATCAACGTATTTGTCCAATATTGATAGTCGGTTATTTAACTATCAATTTATATTCACAAACATCCATCAAACAATAAATAATCTCTGAAATTATTTATTTATCTCAAAATATCTTTACAAGATATATTTCAATTCTCAATCCTTTTGAAAACAGTTTCAAAACCTTCTTTCTTTTCAGAATAAACTTTTCCAAATATTTTTTATCTCCTCTGAAATCACCAAGCACAAAAATAGATTTTTAAAATAATTTAAAACCCTAACTTTGAAAATATACTTTAAAACATTTAGGATAAAACTACATCAACAATTTATTAAAAATACCATACTATATAAATATTTGAATATAAGGTTACTTAATGAATATAAAACAAGATTTATACTTTTAAAAACATAATATTAAGTCATTCTTTAAATAAGTAGTAATAGATTAAGGGAAAATACTTGCTTTAGAATTTAAATATTAGAAATAAATAATTTTTCAAAACATACCTTTGAAACAATTTTAAAACTATAAACTTATATTTAAAATTTTACTTTGTTATCCAGGGAGAATTTCAACAGCAATCACTTAAATCAAATTTCCAAATTGATTCCCAATTTATTCCATTTGAAATAAATATCTTTACTTTCTTAATTCATTTTAAAATTCATTAATTATGGACTTTATTACTATTATTATTTCCCTTTGATTTTAAATCGTTTTAACTGAAATATACGAATTTCAGCTTTTCCCAATTTCTTCTTTATTCTTTTCAATAATTTAAATCTTAAATTTAAAATAAAAGCTTTGTTCTATTAATTAATAACACTGAAGTTTAAAATTCATTAACTTTCTGTCTATTCTAATTTCCTTTCTATACTCAAGATTTATTTATTAGAATCTTAAAGTTACTTTATTTCTTTTCCAATTCATTTTTAAATGTATTCAAATTTCTATAATTATTTTACTTACAAATTCACTTCTTTATTTTCTTTCGAAAATCGAATTTATATATATTTAGTAACTCATCATACATAATAATTTTCAATCAAACCATAGCATTCAATATTTCAATATAATCCATCATAGAATATCAGCCAATCATAACAGAGAATATTAAATAATTTAAATAAATGTTGAGGGGTCCAGTTGGATCCCTCCAACCTGTTTTCCCTGCATCCACAGATGTTAGCATCACATAATATGCCAAATTCAAATTATACTATACTATATCACATCAATCAATTCAACCATACAATCAATTATTTAAATTTAATCATTTAAATTTTAAACTGAGTGAGATTAACTCAACTTTGAGTTTAATTGTATTCCAATCCGAACTGGCTTGTTTTCTTCATGATTATTGACCTTGAATAAACAATGGATTTATTTTGTTAATGTTCGAGTAAATCGAACAAGTAATTTCTCATTTAATTTAAACTAATGATTTAACTTTAAATGAATAATTAAATTCCTAACTAATTTCCTTTTTATAACCTTTTAGTGACCAAAATAAATTTTAATAAGTTTATCAAATAAAGTTATCTCCTTTAATAAATTAGTCTTGGCAATTGAGAATTAAATAAGTTTTATTAGATGAGTTAACCACCACAAATACAAACGGTAAATTAAAATGGGCAAATGAATATATTATTTTGAAACTACATATACTTACATTTAAAAACAATAATAATAAATGAATTATGTAGATTAAAAAAATCTAAATTTTTCATATATAAACTCTACAACTCTTTTTTTTTTAAATTCCAATTTTCAATATCTGGCATATATATATATATATATAGTAAATTCCAATGAGAATAAAATCTCTTCCTAGCCTACATGTTGAAACAGAAAATATTTTTTTTCTATTTATTTTTTTTTATTTTTTATTTTTACTTCTGAATTCAAAATCTAATCTAACCCTTCAACCATAATTAGGCTATAAAAACACAGCTAAAAAACTTACAAAATCGGTCGACTCAAAATCCCTAACCGTCGATCACCCTGGCCAAGCCTCACCTTCACGCGCACGTAGCCATCGCCAAGAACCTTACCACCTTCGCCGTCACGGTCGCAAGCAAAGCTTCAAGGCGCAGTAACCATGAGACCCCCCCTTCCCCCAGCTTCACTGTCGACTTGCCCTCCTCCAACGCCACGATGACCCAGATCCACGTGCGCACGACTGCGCCCATCAATCGAATCGACCCAAAAATAATCGCGAAACCCTAACTGCCCTCCTCGAACGGCTCGTGCTTCACCCTCTTGATCGATTGAGACAATCCATCGTATCGCGACTTCGAGTCGCGCGGTGGCTTCCCCTCTCTCTCTCTCACTCATGAATACCATTCGCGATTTCACTTCATTTTTTTTATTGAATCTGAAGACGAAAGTAAGAAGAAGGGAGGCTTCGGCCTGTTTTCATTTTAATTAAATTTCTTATGAACGAATTGAAGAGGGGATTATAAGATCGACCATTTTTATGCTCGATTGATTTTTTTTTCAGGAAAGAAGGAAGGCATACGCAATTTAATGAAGAAAGTTGTCGGCTTTGATTTGATTTTTGCGTGTTGGGGAAACCAGCTACGGCGCCAAAGAAAAGTTGTGATGGGAACGGAAGACGGCTGATGTTGAAATAAATATATATTTAATTAAATTTTCGACATAAATTCAAAGCGTTTACTTACCGTACGCTCCCACAATAACTCCGATAAATATGAAATTTGAAATCCGATAATAATACACTATTATGGATCCAATGGAACTGGTTTTGTCGAATTCCGAGACTGCGCCTCAGAAGGCTATTTTTAAATTCAATTTAAAACGATAAAATTTCAAAACTAAACAAACCACTGCTAATTTCAATTTTACAACTTCTATTATCTTCAGTGTTATCAATATAAATTTTACAAGCCTTCAAATTATATTCAACAGGTTTAATACTTTAGATTCAACATTTACCTCAACTTCCAATTATTGAATTCAAAAATTTAATTGTCAAATAACTTGTGATATTCGTGATTCAAGTTAAAATTACTCTATTGAATATTTAAAATCAATTAAATATCCCAATTTTAAATGCTTGAAAATTCTGGGTCGTCACATTCCTCCCCCCCTAAAAAGAATTTCGTCCCCGAAATTACTAGTTAGGAAGAATGGTCCAATACCCGTTTACTTACCTCCAAAACCAAACAATTCAGCATTTATCCAACTATCTTTTTTTAAAAGACCATTATCATTCTTATTAACTTTCCAAACCCTTCCAATAGTTTCAAACAATACTATTTGTTTAACCATTCAAGTTTCCAATTTAAAACCAAAATTTTGAATTATCAAAAATTTCTCAAAATTTATCTAACTCTCTAAATTTCCGAAAATTTTTGCCAGCGTCTCCTTTGCGTGGCTAGCTCGGTACTACTACAAAATGGCTCTATGGCCTCCCAAATCCAAAAAGAAAACAAAAAGCCAAGTGGCTCAATCCAAATCCCAATCAAATTTATACCAAAATTTAAATACATACCTTTTTGTCGGGCAATTTAAATTTATCTTCCGAAATCAAAATCAATTCTTTTTTCCCTTTATATTACCCGCATATCCTGCTTAGTACTAATATCCAATCACAATATCCCAAAACATTTTATCGACTTTTTTTTATACAAAATGTCAATATTTGTTCATTCCAATTATTGACTTAATTTATATTAGTAGTATCAATTTTCATTTAAGAATTCACCATTCCCTCTTAAGTTTAGTATAAGCATTTTATATGCTTCTTATATTCGTTTTCACTTTACCACTTTAGTTTATATCCATTTCTATTCAAATCGATTCTTTCATTTCCATATGAATTCAATTTATCTTTTAACTCGGAATATATAAATTTTATTTGTCATTTATTACTAATTCATATCATTATTTTAATTAGTTTCATTTACTAACTTATTTCAATTTTCGGTTTGAAATTGTTTTGTCATTAATAAAATTTTCCAAAAACTTTCAAAAAATTTCTAACTCCCAAAATTTCTGAAATTTTTTGGCAGAGGCTCCTTTGTACGGAGGAGCTTTTACAATTTGACAAAAGATATAAATATACATACATCGACCCACACGGCTGGAAAAATCAAAAACAGTTCATATTTCCTATTTATATTGCGTAGGCGTACCTTATTTAGCATTTTTAAGCAAGTAGCTTATTTATTTAGCCGTAAGCGCAATCAAATCCAGCCACACGGCTTCCATGTACCTGTACTTATTCAATTTAAACATGTAAGTGCCAAATATATGCAGTTTAACGACATTTCACTCTTTTTAAACAACTACAACACATGAATATTAAAAGCATTGTAACTAGACAATGTTTATAAGCAACTTATATGGTTTTTTTAACACTTACACATTTGTTTCAACCAATCCACACGCCATTTCATTTAATTTTAATGGTTTACAATACCATTTCTTACCTTCAATTTATTTTAACCCCAAACAAGCTCATATTCAATTCAATTGATTTCAAAATCAATTCTATTTCACTTTTATCAATTCATAGCATCTTAATTACTTCCATTTACATCAAATCACAATTTATTCTATACAATTTGACAAGATCTATGTGAATAAAAAAGCACTTATGTTTTCTAACCAATTTAAATTGATTTCAACTTAGTTTATACTTAATTCCATTTCATTTTTAAATTTATTCACAATTCATATATTCTCAGTTTCATTGCATTTAAATTTGAATCCATTCACTTGTATTTCATTTTATTAACCAAACTAGTTCATTCAAAACCATTATCTTCATTACCAATTTAAATTTTCTTTTTATTTTAGTTCATTCACGACCATTTAGCTCGACCAATTCCAAGCTTGCACATTACTATCCATTCTCAAATTAATTCAAACCAAGCTTTAATTTAATGGTCTTCCAATTTTACTCGTAGTCGAGCTTCTAATTATTCTCAACTTAAGTTAATTTACTCAATTTATTTCACTTCAAACTTAAGTTCACTTCCATTTGATTCTTATTTATTCCATCCATTAATTTATTTCAATATAATTAGTTTACTCACTCAAACCATTATAAATTTTCATTTCCTTAAATATTATTTATAACCCACCAAATTCTATTTCGATTCAAATTTATTTTCATTCGTTTTAAATCCAACCCAATATCATTACACTTAGTTTTAAGATGAATTCAATTCAACTCTCTTCCATTTGTTTAGTTTTAAGTTACTTCACTTCAATTTATTCAAAATTTTATACATAAGCTCATTTATTTTACAAGTAAATTTTCTCTTTTATTACTCAACTTAACTCAATTGATTCCAAGGCCATATCCAATTTATTTCCACATATCTGGATTTTATTCTCAATAAAAACCATTATTATTTTAATCCAATTTTATTTTTATTCGATACCTTTCCAATTATATTTAATTTGTTAACATTTCAAGTCTAATTTTAATTAATAACTCAAGTTCTGATTCTATTATTCACCTTTAATTTACCATCCAATTTATTAACTCACAATTCAGCTTTATTTAACTATAATAGGTTCCATTTACACATTTCATTAACTAATTTATTATAAAATTAGTTCTCTCCCATTTTTAGTTCAATACTTGATTTTTAAATTTCAAATATCACTTCATTTAATTTTCTTAAGTTCAAATTATTTTATAATTCAAGTTTTGATCTTCATTTTATTTTTAAATTCATCAAACAATATTAATTTTTGGGCTTTGTATTCCATTTTCAATTTTATAAGTCACAACTTATATTTCATACAATCACACTCATTCTAGGCTTGAATGTATTCATTTTTTTATTTTTAATTCGAGTTTTACACTTATTTATAATCCAAATATTTTTATTCCATGCATTTTAATTCTTTTATAAGTTATTCTGGTTTATTTATTTCAATCTAATTCTTATCTAATTTATTTCTTATCCAACTTATTTTCTAGTTATCCAGGTAAGAATTCAATTCCAATTCAATTTTATTTTAACTCAGATTTATTTAACTCAATCCGATTTTTAACTTAATTCGAATACAAATGGATATTATTTTCAACCTATTCAATTTATTTCAATCCGGTCAAATTTTTATTCCCCATCCAAGTTAATTTCATTTTAACTTTTCACTTTAGATTTACATTCCATTATTCAAAGCTTAAATTTCTTCCTGATTTAAAAAAATCATCTCAATTTATAAGCTTACAACCTATCTCATCAGGATTTTCAAATACCCGACTTTTTGTTTCAAATTATCTTGAAATCTCCAACATCTCAAATCACATTTCTTAAAATTTTAAACCAATCTGGGTTTTATTCCCAACAAATTTCCTTTGAAATTTCAAAAAAAACAAACAGGTTTTCCTGAACAAATAATTTGGCAGCAATTCATCACTTAGAAACTCGAAAATGAACATCGATGATGTTGCGGTCATCAACGAAGTTATTTTCCAGTGACTGAAGTGAATTCAATGCTATCTCACTTCCAAAACCCATTTTAAAACAAATTTCCTTTCAGAAATAACCCAAAAACAACAATAATACTATTTACCTCCAAAATACTTCCAAAATCTCCGGGGTTTTAAAGTTTCAAATTCTATTTTAATTCAAATTTTGACTAAAATGCATTTGTATAGTTTATGCTTATACAAATTCCCAATTAATTATATTTCAATTTATAATTTACATTTTTAATTCATATTTATAAATTCCATTTTATAATGAAATTATTCCCTTAAATTTTAGTTATATTTTCAATTTCTAGTTAAATGTTTTACACAATGATGATAATAATTTAATATTATCATTTCTAACATCCACACAACCATATATTAGCTAAATAGTTTACAAAAACTTTTCTTTATATCAAAATATATTTGGGTAAAATTATTTCATTCACCCACATTAAAAACAATACCGTGTCAATTGTTCTATTCAAGTGTTTAGAAACCCCTTCAATACAGTTGCGCAGACTATGTCGACGAAGGTTCATATGCCACTCAATAAATCAATCAACACAATATTAAAACAACTTATATTCAGTAACAAATACGCGCTTATATCTATTAATACGCTCAAACTCATTATAGAGTACTACGGACTCTATTTGAGTAATTTCCCACCAGAGCCAAGGTTATCACCAACCTAAGCTCTGATACCAAGTGAAATGACCCGCAAATCCGTACCCCATGAGTCAACACTATTCTACAACAATCAACTCAAGTTGTACAGAAATACGAACCATTTGGGTTAAAGAAGAAGAGGTAGAAGAAGAAAAATAGAAAACAACAACAGAATCTAACCATCGCAGCGGAATAAAATATAATAGATAATAAATAATCTTTACTCAAAAGTCAAATATTTCTGTTTACATATATCACATCATCAGAGTACATCAATCACAGCTCAACATCAATATTATACAAATGGATACACAACAACTCAACACAGCGGAATATATATATAGATAAACAAGTACGGGAGTACGTATCGTCATCCAGCTCGTCTCATGAGCTCCACAGCATCACATCCTGTATTCTATAATACTCGGTCTGACCCGAGCATTACAGTTAAATAACACCCGAGTCAGTCTGGAATACCAGCGTGAGAAAATCACACTCAATTTATTATTAGTTTCAAGAATTCTTTGAAAATAAAAGCATCTCGAAAGACCACGCCACAAATAAACATGTCGGGTTTTTACCTTACAATAGCTAAAACGATTTTTTTATAGAAATCCTCTAATATTATAATAGGGTCTATATACAAATAATTATAAAATAGCTGAAACTGTTACATGATTAAATTCCAGCTACTAGCCACAGAGTGGGTAATACAAACAAAACTCATACAAGGCTCGTAGGGAGAATGGATTTCCAACAATGACTAGGCACTGGGGTACCACCTGTCACAGTACGGGGCCTAGATCACCGTACCGAGGAGTACGCCCGCTCCCCTGCAACACAAGGCCGGGACTACCCCTTACTAGATAATCCCGAGTGAGATCACTCTGCGGTTGGGATCAGCAACCGCCCACTAAGCCGAAATAAAAAGGGACATCTAGACTGGAATAACCTCATCCTGCTTGGGTCCTACCCACCTAGCCTTGCCGCATAACCTCTGATTTTCAGTCATTCCCATTTGATGAGGCTTGAGGCTAAGCGTTACCTTTTAGAACGTTTCACTTAGAATGCCCATCGCCCACCTGACGATGTTCCGAAAGCATTCGTCCATACAAGTCCGTCCCGGGTTCGAACGGAACCGAAGGCACTATTCCTACTACATCCATTTTGGAAATATCTTCAGGATTAGTAGCGACTAGCCCTTGCACTTCACTACTCCATCTTCGACTCCGAACACGTTTTTCGCACGAAACGTACAAACTGGATCGAAGTGGTTTTCGAGAAATAAATCTCGATCACGGTCTCTTCGAAACGATCAACGTATTTGTCCAATATTGTTAGTCGGTTATTTAACTATCAATTTATATTCACAAACATCCGTCAAACAATAAATAATCTCCGAAATTATTTATTTATCTCAAAATATCTTTACAAGATATATTTCAATTCTCAATCCTTTTGAAAACAGTTTCAAAACCATCTTTCTTTTCAGAATAAAGTTTTCCAAATATTTTCTATCTCCTCTGAAATCACCAAGCACAAAAATAGATTTTTAAAATAATTTAAAACCCTAACTTTGAAAATATACTTTAAAACATTTAGAATGAAACTACATCAATAATTTATTAAAAATACCATACTATATGAATATTTGAATATAAGGTTACTTAATGAATATAAAACTAGATTTATACTTTTAAAAACATAATATTAAGTCATTCTTTAAATAAGTAGTAATAGATTAAGAGAAAATACTTGCTTTAGAATTTAAATATTAGAAATAGATAATTTTTCAAAACATACCTTTGAAACAATTTTAAGACTATAAACTTATATTTAAAAATTTACTTTGTTATCTAGGGAGAATTTCAACTGCAATCACTTAAATCAATTTTCCAAATTGATTCCCAATTTATTCCATGTGAAATAAATATGTTTACTTTCTTAATTCACTTTAAAATTCATTAATTATGGACTTTATTACTATTATTATTTCCCTTTGATTTTAAATCCTTTTAACTGAAATATATGAATTTCAGCTTTTCCCAATTTCTTCTTTATTCTTTTCAATAATTTAAATCTTAAATTTAAAATAAAAGCTTTGTTCTATTAATTAATAACACTGAAGTTTAAAATTCTTTAACTTTCTGTTTATTCTAATTTCCTTTCTATACTCAAGGTTTATTTATTAGAATCTTAAAGTTACTTTATTTCTTTTCCAGTTCATTTTTAAATTTATTCAAATTTCTATAATTATTTTACTTACAAATTCACTTCTTTATTTTCTTTCAAAAATCTAATTAATATATATTTAGTAACTCATCATGCCCAATAATTTTCTATTGAACCATAGCATTCAATATTTCAATATAATCCATCATAGAATATCAGCCAATCATAACAGAGAATATTAAATAATTTAAATAAATGTTGAGGGGTCCAGTTGGATCCCTCCAACCTGTTTTCCCTGCATCCACAGACGTTAGCATCACATAATATGCCAAATTCAAATTATACTATACTATATCACATCAATCAATTCAACCATACAATCAATTGTTTAAATTTAATCATTTAAATTTTAAGCTGAGTGAGATTAACTCACCTTTGAGTTTAATTGCATTCCAATCCGAACCGGCTTGTTTTCTTCATGATTATTGACCTTGAATAAACATTGGATTTATTTTGTTAATATTCGAGTAAATCGAGCAATTAATTTCTCATTTAATTTAAACTAATGATTTAACTTTAAATGAATAATTAAATTCCTAACTAATTTCCTTTTTATAACCTTTTAGTAACCAAAATAAATTTTAAATTAGTTTGTCAAATAAAGTTATCTCCTTTAATTAATTAGTCTTGGCAAATGAGAATTAAATAAGTTTTATTAGATGAGTTAACCACCCAAATACAAACAGTAAATTAAAATGGGCAAATGAATATATTATTTTGAAACTACATGTACTTATATTTAAAAACAATAATAATAAATGAATTATATTGATTAAAAAAATCTAAATTTTTCATATATAAACTCTACAACTCTTTTTTTTTTAAATTCCCATTTTCAATATCTGGCATATATACATATATATATAGTAAATTCTAATGAGAATAAAATCTCTTCCTAGCCTACATGTTGAAACAGAAAATATTTTTTTTCCTTTTCTTTTTTTATTTTTAATTTTTACTTCTGAATTCAGAATCTAATCTAACCCTTAAAACATAATTAGGCTATAAAAACACGGCTAAAAAACTTACAAAATCGGTCGACTCAAAACCCCTAACTGTCGATCACCCTGGCCCAGCCTCACCTTCACGCGCACGTAGCCATCGCCAAGAACCTCACCAACTTCGCCATCACGGTCGCAAGCAAAGCTTCAAGGCGCAGTAACCACGAGACTTCCCCTCCCCAGCTTCACTGTCGACTTGCCCTCCTCCAACGCCACGATGACCCAGATCCACGTGCGCACGACTGCGCCCATCAATCGAATCGACCAAAAAATAATCGCGAAACCCTAACTGCCCTCCTCGAATGGCTCACGCTTCACCCTCTTGATCGATTGAGACAATCCATCGTATCGCGACTTCGAGTCGCGCGGTGGCTTCCCCTTTCTCTCTCACTCATGAATACCATTCGCGATTTCACTTCATTTTTTTTATTGAATATGAAGACGAAAGTAAGAAGGAGGGAGGCTTCGGCCTGTATTCATTTTAATTAAATTTCTTCTGAACGAATTGAAGAGGGGATTATAAGATCGGCCATTTTTATGCTCGATTGATTTTTTTTTAGGAAAGAAGGAAGGCATACGCGATTTAATGAAGAAAGTTGTCGGCTTTGATTTGATTTTTGCGCGTTGGGGAAACCAGCTACGGCGCCAAAGAAAAGTTGTGATGGGAACGGAAGACGGCTGATGTTGAAATAAATATATATTTAATTAAATTTTTGACATAAATTCAAAGCGTTTACTTACCGTATGCTCCCACAATAACTCCGATGAATATGAATTTTGAAATCCGATAATAATACACAATTACGGATCCAATGGAACTGGTTTTGTCGAATTCCAAGAGTGTGCCTCAGAAGGCTAATTTTAAATTCAATTTAAAACGATAAAATTTCAAAACTGAACAAACCACTGCTAATTTCAATTTTACAACTTCTATTATCTTCAGTGTTATCAATATAAATTTTACAAGCCTTCAAATTATATTCAACAGGTTTAAAACTTCATATTCAACATTTAGCTCAACTTCCAATTATTTAATTCAAAAATTTAATTATCAAATAATTTGTGATATTCGTGATTCAAGTTAAAATTACTCTATTGAATATTTAAAATCAATTAAATATCCCAATTTTAAATGCTCGAAAATTCCGGGTCGTCACACCTCCCTACATAATAATGTATCAAAAGGGAGTAATCGAACTCTGTTTGACAAAGTACAATTGATGATGAGTGATGTTGAGTTAACTTCATTCGATAAGGATATGTACTTAAGAGTAAGTACATATGTTAACTTTAATTTCATCTAAAGTATAGTTTACAAGTTCATATAAGATATAAGTTGATTAAAAACCTCTATATGTCCTTGATCAAGGAGTTGATAGGTTATGTTAGTCAAGAGTTTACATGTAAAATGCGGTCACGAGGGATCTTTTGTGAACCATCTCAAAGGATGTTTGGACCGACCAACAATGGTAGACTAATTTATGCTAATGAATATAAGTTTCATAAACCCAAGATTCATTCATTTTATGTAAGTATTATATATAATCCAAACCCATGGAATTAAAGTATTTAGCCATTCTATAGTGCTGGAGGTGCAAAAAGTTATAGCAGAGGTAAAGTAGGGATATAGCGAAAAATAGCGAAGGTGCAAAAAACTTCTTTGGATATAAAGCCAAATATTTAGAGTTAATTTATTCTCATTGTCACATCATTTGTGTAGGAAAAAATATTGTTTAATCTTATATAACAAAATCTAAGAATTACATGATTTATACAGACTAGATTTTGTGACTATAATAGATTTCTAACTTATATTGAGTATTTATGCCATAAAATTAGGTTTATACCCTAACTTTGTTGGTTTGGTATAAAATAGAACCCATCAACTCAACATTTGAATATTAATGATGCTAAAGTGGGGGCTAAAAGCCTTGATTTAGCGGGTGTTGCGGAAAAGTGGGGCTTGAGGCGGATCTACTGTTTAATTGCCCTAAATCGAAATACCATAGCGTTCAAAGAGCACTATGCGCTATAGTGGAGATTGAACGGGACTTTAGAAGGGCATTAACTGCACAGATCCAAACATTCTAATGTGAAAGCTGATGATAATGTATAAAAATAAATTAACCGAACCTAAAACAGACACAACTCATTAGAATGTCTAATATGAATTCTTGCACACTAAAGAGAAACTATGAGTTTCATATCAATGTCCAGAAAAGGAATTGTTTGTAGCAACAATTTCCTCCATTACCTATAATCCGTAAAGAGTATAGACTCTAACATATGGCATGATGCTTAAATCCAAAATATATTCCAATTATGTTATCAAAATACGATTTTGATAGTTTCACCCGAAGGGGTATGATCCATTAGCCATAAATGAGACTTCGAAAGGAAGATCGATGTAGTTGGAACATAGTGATCAATATTGATGGGGATAAACTTGTAGATTTCAATTGTTGAAATTAGCACAGCAGATTCATCAATCAACGTGCATGAGTTAATTCTGCTTCTATTCACAAAATAATCACCCAATATGATATTGAATTTGCTACATGTTTATTGAAATAGAAAGTTTGAATAATGATTTAGAATGGACTATTTGCACATGATAAGCAAAATGCCACATTTTTAGTAGGAGCGATAATTGAGCTTGTAAATGTTGAATAAGATGGAAGAAATGATATGGAAATATCGTTCGACAAGCACTAGAATTAAGCGAACATTTGGACAAAGAAATCAAATAGTTTGATTTTTCAGTCAATTGTAGAGAAAGCATGTGTTTATAAGAAATAATATTAGGAGGTACTAAAATATTTCTTAAACTGTAAGTAAGGATTTGGGGATTTCCTTAAAAGCTATGTACAAACACCATCTTAAAATGTTTAATATATGACATGGAATCCTTATGCATCGGTACTAGGAATTACCATATGCGTACACTATCTACTATATCACAATTTGCTTATATAGTTGGTACATTGAGCAAGTTTTCAAACCCGAATAAAAATATTTAAATGGCAGTTATTGATAGAGATAAGGTAAACGCAGAGGCATTCTTGTAATTTATTGTAAATTATTAACTCTGTAATAAAACCTTGTTTGAAATAAAAGGTATTTTTGTTTCAATTATATATTACCATATTGTGATGCGTTAATTAATTATTTAACTTAAGTATATTAAATATAATATCGTTAAAATCATATGTTATGTAACCGTAATTACAATGTGTTGTAATGATGAGAAATTTATCATATTAAAAATAACATATTATTTTATATATTCCAAATTAAGATTCTTAGAGATAGGATATTGATCCATTGAGACTAAAATACGTAATGCTCTCTAAATGTTGGGAAGTATATTATTCATAGCTACTGGGGACACTAAGGGGTTACATAATGATAGTTATTAGATAACTATGGAATGACTAACTTCAGAGCTTTATGTTGATTAATATAACTAAGGTCAAATAGAGAATTCGAAGAGGCAACACTAAATAGTTCTCTCGACTTAAGAATAATATTGAACCTCAGTATAGATACTCTATGTAACGATCTAGAATTTCAGTCATTTGAAATTCGTATATTTAATTAATTTTAAATATTCACAAGTTAATTTTATAAGTCGAATAACTTATATTTAAAATATAGTGATTTAATTGGATAATTAAATTGTTGATATAATATTTGAAGTTACAGAAATGATTGGAAACTGGAATTAATGTGAATAAAAGGATTTATAAAGTTGAATTAAATCACATTTGAATTAGAATGATGTTATAGAACTTTTAAAATTGAATTAAAAGTTAAATTGTAGAAATTGAATATTTTAATATTTAATTGACGAGTAAAAATACCCATTTTTCAAACAGTCTTGGATTTTGATGAAACCATTTTTATTGGATCTGTAATGTTATATTATTGCAAGATTTCAAATTTCGTGTCAATCTGATTTACGGTTTGTCCGGGACAAGCTAAAACGCGTAGGAAATCGGTTTAAGTGAATTTTAAATTTAAAATAGTCGATTTGAAAACCTATCTTCCAAATATGATCGAATTGGATCTCGATATATATTCCATTGCGTTTGGAATAGGGGTAAAACATTATAAATGCCAGGCGACACGCTTCGTTTCGAGTTCGAAAAAAAAATCGGATGAATAGTGTTTTGCAATTTTCTATAAAAGGCCATAAATTTTCATTATTCTCACTACCCTAATGGTGCTAGGGCTAGCCGCCATTTGTTTTCAATGGCCAAAAATTGCCAAATTTCTTCCAATAATTTCTTCCAATCCACACATTGATTCGAAAAACTCTCAACTACAAAAAAGAAGATTGTATCAAGATCTATATTCTCAGCGGTCGCGATTGAATATAGGCGAGTAGATCGTGGGAAAATGGGCCGTGTTCGTTTGTCTTTTGCACATGTTTTCTAGCACGATGGCACAACCAGGCTTCATCATATTTTGGCCGTAGGTGGTGCTAGCGTTGGCGAGCGGAACGGCAGTAGTTGATCATCATATATGTTGACGATGGCGGCGCGATAATTCATGGATGTTCGGCGGCTATGGGTTTGATGAACGCGATTTTATCTGGGAGAAGAAGAAACGAAATACGCGGTCGTGACCTAGTGAAGTGAAATCAACGGCCTGGATGATTTCTAGGTAATAAAAATTAAAATTAAATTGAATTAATTTATATATTAAATCGTATAAACTTTGTAATGTTATAACCTTTTCGTACGAGGTCCGTTTCGCATGAAACGAATTGCGTTGGGTCCGTATTGACGAGAAATACATTATGGAGCTAGATTGGGATTTATTGAGCTAGTGTGAATTTTGGGTAAAATTAAATGGTCGTTTAATTTTGTTCGGAATAAAACACTACAACTGCTATTGGACGCAATGTGAGTACAACTCACTCTTTCTAACTCACCGATATTTTTATATAAGTGAGAATAAATATTATTTATGATGATTGATGATTGTTTGGATGATATATGATATATTGATTGATATTTGGATATATACCTGCCTATTGGAGCAAATGAGACCCTATACGTTCCCGTGTATGAGCGGATGACCCTTTGTATGCGCATCTGCCTTGAAGCGGACATTGTACACATATTCTAATATGCATATTTGATGTAGGTGACATGTTGGAGGGATCCAACTGGATTCCTCAACAGTATTGATTTATTTACAGATATTGATATATATTCTTTTATCATATTGATATATGATGTTTTGGATGCCGCGATTGTTGTATTTAGTGGTGTTGCAGCATTAGGCCTATTTTTATATTTTAAAAATGTTAAAGTGATGATTTCCAAATTTAAAAAGTATTTTAAAGTGGTTTTGGAAATAAACATTTTATTGATTTTTGAAATATAAAGGAATTGAATTTATTTTGAATAAATAAAAGTTATAATTTTTATGTTATAAAAATTATGATTTTTGCGAAATATAATTGAAATGTGATTTTTGAAAATATAAAGTTGTTATTTTATAAAAAAGTTTAAATGGTGATTTTTGAATTTATTATAAAAGGTTATATATAAGATTTATAAAAATGGATATTTTATAAATCAAATGATGAGATTATAAAGGAATTTTGTAAGAGTTAAAATTAGGTTATAAATGGGTTGTATAGGTAAATATGATTTATAGATTTATAACTGAAGCAGTTATAAAAAGAATGATTTTGTAAATAAATGAATTATAAGTTATTAACTTATAATTTGGCTTTTTTATATATAATTGAGTTATAAATGGAATTGGTTAGTAAAGGAATTTTGTATATTGAAGTTTTTATAAAATATAAATGGAATTTATAAACATTATTTTATAAATCCAAAATCAATTGAATTTAATAAGTTAAATATAGCAGTATACTAAAGGAATTACATCCACGATTTTGGACAGTGGATAATCCTTTAATAAATAAATGTGTATCAATATTGGATTTGGTAGACGATTTATATTCACGGTTTTGGACAGTGAATAATATATTAAAGAAATGTTTTGGAAAGTGATATTTTAAAATGGAGTTAAATGGTTTAAAGATGTTTTAAAATGTGTTAAGGATCGAAACCATAGATTTCAACATTCATTGTTGAAATAGACGTTTTCGAGAAGTAAGGAAATGATGGACTATAACACTGCTATTATAGTAAATGATTTCTGAAAGAAAATATTTTGTATAGTATTGGGATTTATATATCTGTGACGACCCGACTTTTTGTCCACAAAAATTCGCATCATCTTTAAGAAAGAAAGGGGTAGAAAAGAGAAAGATAGAGAAGAAAGAAAGAAACAACATCAGAATCTCAACAGCGGAACGAATAAATTATATTAAGCACATAACTATTTACATAATATACAATATTTATGAGAGTTACACTGCTTATACAACACATACTAGACAGTTATAAACACCTGTCCAGTTATACAACTAAAATTCAACTCAAATACAAATTAAATACAACTCAACAAACACAACACAGAGAACACACAGCCGAAACTATATATCTAACGCCGAAGCCTCCTGCTCCATTGCTTCTCTATAATTCGTCAAAGCTAACCTGAATCCCTTGGCCACTCGTGAAAATTTGAGTACTCAAGAGTTTAAGAAAATAGAATAAACTCCGGGTCAGACATGGGTCAAGTGTGAGTAACAGGTTAAGGTTGCTTAACTTTAAAAATCCTTTGAAAACAAAGGTATCACGTAAGACTTCCCACACATAAACATGGATAAGTTTTTACCTTACGCTAACCAAAATATTTGATAAGAAATCTGATGATATTATAATAGTGTCTAGGGTTTTCAAGTAAATGGAAAATATCCGAAATTTTTACATGATTAAATTCCAGCTACTAGCCAAAAAAGTGGGTAATACAATCAAAACCGTAAGGGCACGTAGGAAAAATGGGTTTCCATCAATGGCAAGGCTACCGGGGTACCGGCCGTCACAGTACGTGGCCTAGATCATTGTACCGAGGATCCACCCTAAATCCCTTGTAACACTAGGCTGAAACCATTCTTTACTGAACAGTTTCGAATTAGACAACCCTGGCAATTGTTGCAATCAACTGCCCCACACAGCCGAATATAAAGGGACTTCTAGACAGGGGTTCATCTCATCATACTTGGGCATGACCCACTTAGCCTTGCTGCACCTCCTCCATTTTAGCCATGCCTGGTCAATGAGGCTTAAGGCTACGATTACCTTCAGAGAACACATCTCTTAGAATGCTCATCGCCCACCCGACGATGTTCTCAAAGCATTCAATTCATACAAGTTCGTTCCGGGTTCGAATGAAACCGAAGGCATTATCTCGTTACACTCATTTTGGAATCACCCTCAAAGTTAACGACGATAACCCTTGCACTTTGAATCTTTACCTTCTCTTGAGATTCATGACCTATCGTGAATTTGGATCGATGTGGTTTTCAGATATCCAAATCTAGAAACTCGATCCCGGTCCCATCGAAATCCAAAACGTCATCTTTTAGGTCCAAGTTGTTTTAAAGTTAAAACAGTTCAATTCTATTATCTATATACGCACAGATAGATAATTCACATATCACAGTAAAATAATCAACATTATCATCATAAACAGATAATCCATATTATCATCACAAATAGATAATTCATATTATCATCACAATGCAACCAAAGCATCCATATCACACATCATCACTTATCTCATATCTGAGATCTCAAACCATTCAAGGAAATCAATATCAATCAGTATTCATAAGCAATGATTTATTAATCACCATTCTATAATTAATTTATAATGAATTAAATTAATTACTTCATCTCTAATTAATTTAAAATAAATTAAATTAATTACTTCATCAATATAAATCTTTCTTACATAACCGTTAATTAATTACAACCTTAATTAATCACCTTTGATTAATTATCCTTTAATTACATTCAAGTAACTAGCCTTTAATTAATTTCAGAAATTAATTATTCTAAACCAAATTCAGTAATTAGCCTCTAGTTACTTCATTAATTAATTATATTTAATAATTAATCTTTAATTAATTATATTTATTAATCACCCGAATTAATCTCATTAAGTAATTAATTACCTTTAATTAATTACATCTCTTAATTATCTTCAAATAACTTCATTAATCAATTCTTAATTAATTACACTAAGTAATTAATTCTTAATTACTTCCACTAAGTATTTATTCTTCATATTAATTACACAAAGTAATTAATTTCCAAATCTCTTCCATTACCTAATTATCCTTCAATTTAATTACATCCAGTAATTATCTTCTTAATTACTTCACTAAGTAATTATTCTTCATTAATTACATTGAGTAATTACTTCTTAAATTATCCAGTGATTATCTTAAACTAATCAAAATAAACTTAATTAAGTGCAATTAGTAATTAATTTCTTAACTACTTCCATTAAGTAATTACACTTAAATAATTCACAAATGATTATCTTTAAATTAATTAATCTAATTAATTATTAAATAATCCTAAGTTAATAGCCTTCATTAACTATTAACAAATCTTTAATTACTTCTCTAAAGTAATTACTGAGATTAATCATCATTAATTACAAATTAATTTATCTATAATAACCCATTAATTAATCTCTAATTATTTAATTAATTAAGTGTTAATCTATAACTTAATTAATTTTTTAATTACTTGATTAATAAATTTCAAATCATTAATTTAAAATCAAATCTTATCTAATTAATGATTTCTTAATTACAAATTTATTAATATTAATTAACTTACTTAATCCTTTAATTAATTAAACAAAACCTCCAATTACTTAATTAATTAACCCAAATCATTAATAAATTAAAGTAATTAATTATCCATCTTAATTACCTTAATAATTTAATGACATATCATTAAATCCTAATTAACTTTAAGATAAACCTTAATCTTATTAATGATTAAATTATCATTAAAAAAGTATTTTAAAAACAATTTGCTTTTAAATTTACTTTTAAATTCCATTTTATTTTTAAGATTTAAAATGAAAACAATTTTAACTTTAACAAAGTTTTTAAAACAATTCAAAAACCTTTTAATTACATGTTAAAGAAATACTTATCTTCTAAAGGGAATTTAAAATAGTTTTAAAACCATACTCAATTTAAATCAATTTAAAATACACTTTAAATATTCAAAGTTGTTTTAAAACATTTTAAATTCAAAAACTTTATTTTATTTCAAACTAGGATTCAAATTCATTTTTGAATCCAGAATTTTAAACTTAGATTTAAAACCCTGTTTAAATCTTTATTTTTAGATTTTAAAAACACTTAATAAATACATTTACAATTTTTAGTTGTTAAAAACATTCCATTTTTATAAAATATTAAAAAAAACTAGAATTCAAACTCATTTTGAATTCAGATTTTAAACTTGTTTCAAAACCTTTGTTTTAAAACTTACTTACTTTTTTTTAAATTTAGTTTAAATTTTAAAACTGAAACACTGTCAGGTTTTACATAAAAACCCGTAACTAAAAATGACTCGACCCAGGTTAAAATTGCTTCGAGCCAAACCTTAAAACCCTTCGAGTAAAATACTCGAACTACTAGAGACAAACTCGAGTTAAAACTGCACAAACCCAAACCAAACAAAACACCAGACCACCAGAAAACAAGTGCACCGTGTACATGCACGGTGCCGCCGACCACCTCTGGTCATCACCAGAGCATCGAACATGTCGACGATCATCCAAGCACCAATCTACGACTATCTGACCTTCTTCATCACCTCGAAATCAGATTCGAGCATAAGAACCCAAAACTGGAACCCACTTCCAAACCTGGGAACACCTTCGATTTCCAATCTCCGATCATCGAAGTGGCAACGCCTCCGGCCATAACTTCATCCATACTCCAGCTACCATTTCCCTAAGTATATGGCACTAGATCAATCCTAGGCCTTGAGACGATCAAACTTCCAGCCATCGTCAAAACTAGGTTTACAAACAAAAATGAATAACCAACGCTACCACCGGTCTCTGACCATCTTCCTGGTAATTTTCCTGGCCTCACCATTCGCTCCTCTTCCTCCAGAAGAAACTTCAACCCTCCAGAATCCCGAGATCACCAGAAAATCCCTAAATCAATATTTATGGTCAACCCAGAATTACACCCTCAATCCATCACTAAAATTGATGATTTTAGTTTTAAAAAACATGATTTAGTTTAAGGTTTCAGCTTATATGCCTGTACTAAGAAATTATAAAGTTTGAGTTTTTACAAGACTTAAGCATATACTGTTCTTTTTATTTTCCAGAGCAGATTTAAATTTTTTTTAAACTTAAATACAATTTTAAAACTTATTTTATGATCAAACTGTAACGTCTCTCCTTTACGCATGCTTCAAATCGACACACGTGCCGATTCAAACCATACGGAAGGGCGGATTGTTATGGGGTAAATAAGAAAAACAGAGAAGAAATAAAACAAAATAAAATCTCACAGCGGAAGGATAAAATATAATAATAATATATACAGTTTATAAACTGTTTACAAAACATTTGATTCTTCTTTATACAATTAAATATCAGAGTTCACATACCAATAATATCAATGCAGCGGAATACAGTGCAGTGAAATAAAATAGTAGATAGTAATACTACTAATCTCCGTCTTCGTCCCCCAGAGCTAAAACTTCAAATCCTGAAACGCTCGGACTGACCCGAGCGAATTTGAAAAGACAAAAACACTCGAGTTAGGACTAAAAGATCTTATGTGAGTTAAATTAATAGAAATAAATATGAGTACAGTAACTCAAGAGATGCTCGGGATTTACATCTCCTAAGGATCCGTTAAACTATATATTATGTAGTGTATTGCGCTATTATAATAGTGTCTAATTGTAAAATAAACTTACTTTAAAATAGCCTTAAGGCTTTACATTTTCCACCTTAACACGTAATAGTGCCAATAGTCTATACAGTGCCTGCATATCTCCTGATCGGGAGACTACGAGAAGACACTCCATAGGTACGACACAAATAGAAACTCGCAGTAAAGGCTCGGTATGGTAGGTGACACGACACAACTAGGCAATGCCAGGGTAGATATACCAATTGCTATCCGGGCTGATGGAAACGCGTAGCCGCAGCTACCGCCCACCTCGAACAAACTCCCCCAAAAATCAAAGTAAAAGTGGCCACTGAAACAATCCAAAGTCAAAGTATAATATCGAAGAGGAGTGTCCGATCAGAGGAATGACCTCATTGTTTCGAGAATCGCCCCTGTTTTAGCCACCTTATGCCAACTCACGGGAGTCGGGTCCACGTATTTACCTTGCAGGAAACGCCTCCACCAACCTACTTCATTCTGGAATCTCCACCGCGTACACGGTTGTTAAAGTGGTTTTCGGAGTTGGCAGAGAGTATGACAACTTCCGATCCCAGTCTCTTCAACAACCAAACGTTATTATAACACCGCGGTCATTAAAAATAATTATACTTTAAAACCAGAATAAAATATCCATTTTAAACCCATAATAATACGATATCGTTTATATTTTTTAAAACCCCAAATCAATACGATATCAATTTAGGCCCAAACCCATATAATGTCATTTTATTTTCCAATATATATTATTTCCAAACTCATAGGGTTTTCAAAGTAAAATATTCAGAAATCAAAACTCTAGAATATAATATTTCCAAATTATACTACCTTGAAAATCATAACTTTGAAACAAATTTCCATCTCTCAAATGGTTAAATATTAAATTTCCTTTATAAAACAAAATAGCTTCTTTACATTTCACAAATCAATTCCAAATATCGATTTAAACTTCCAAATACCATTTTTAATTCTTATGTTTCAAAGCTTTAAATATTTCACCATTTCAAAAACAAACTCATTTGACAAACCCATATATATCAAATTCAATTACTTATTATTTAGACTTGAAATGTTTACTTAATGAATTCAATATAATTTAAGTAAAACCTTTAACTTTACATAATTGGAAAATCTTTCAATTTATTAAACTTGATATATTCATTTAAATCAACCTGATACATTTAAATCACTTTACAAAAAAATCAAGTTATAAAAATCATGTCCTTTAAAAAAATTAATTTTTATTAAATTTCAATTTAACTTAATATTCATCTTCCAAATCTTATTCTCATTTAAGTCATAAAAACTCCAGAAATTAGATTTTAAATCAAGGCTTAATCGTATTTGATCTTAAAAATCAAACTTTATTTTATACTTCAAATCAAATTTATACAAAGCTTAAAAACCAAAAATTTACTATATATATATATATAAATAACCAAATCAATATCCCATAAACCATATATATATATAGCTTTACAAAACCATAGTAAAACATTTCAAAAATAATTTTATATATTTACCGCGGTGCTTGTATAAAATTTTCTACCCTATGGTCAAGTGATACGGATGTTTATCATTTTAATCCGCAATTTAAAATAAAAATGAGGTTGTATATCATTTCAAACCGCAATCCCGAATGAAATGAAAATGCATGATAACTTGTACATTTTATAAGATAGTACACATCATCCATTCACCCAATATCAATCATCAACCAATTTGATTCAATCATCATCAATTTAAAAAAACATCAAAATATATAGCATATAAATTATACAGGTAATAAATAACATGTATTAACTAACAGTTTATATTCAATAATAAATTTAACAACTGTTAAACTAGCAGTTTATATGCAAAAATAAATGTAAATTTAACTGGTAGTTAATATGAAATAAAAATAAATATAATCATGATAGGTAGTTAATATGCAAATAAATAAATTCTAACTGTCAAATTATATGCAATAAATAAAATTAATTAACAGTTAAATTAAATAAATGCGATTTAACTGAGATGACAAATAAAACATGCCAAACAGTCATAAATAAATTTCTACTCAAATCTTAAATCAATTTAACAAACATAAGAAATTTTAGAAGTTGTGAGTGGGTTAAAACACTCACCTTTTGAATTTAAATCAAATTTAAATTCGATTTAAACCCAAAAATTCGACGATCTCCAAATCTGTCCAAACCAGCGTCAACAGATCCGAAATTTTATTATGATCCTAACAAAAAAATCTCGTGTGAAACGGAGTTCGTATGAAAGAGTTATCATCGTTAAACGATTGGGAATAGAAATTAAAAATAAAATAAAATAAAGAAACAAACCACTCAACCCAGATGCCACGTCACCCTATCCTCCCATCTCTCTCACGCGTTCATTCTCTACAGAACACACCCGAACCCAAGTCAACGCCCCAACTTCGCCTTTTGACCGCAATTTACACGTGCTACCGACCACGTGAAACCCTCCGGCCACCCTCAATCTCACCGCCTTGACGATCCTCACCGACCGACACCTTGCGGCCTCCCCACGTCACCGGAATTGCCGTGCGCTGCCACCCCATTTGCAACCCTAATCGGGAAAATTTGCACGATCTGGCCTTTAACATTCCGAACGAAGCCCATGGATGCGAAGCACTCGTCGATCTCCACCAAACCCAGAAACGGTTTGACGATCTGACGAAGTTCGTCGCCGCGATGATGAACGGCCGAAAATAATTTGCTCCGATCTGAACACACAGAAACTCCAATCGAAAAACAGATAGCACCATTAAATTACGCTCGTCGAGAGCATTAACATATATTATTTCTAGAATTTTCTTAGGTGTTTGAAATTTTAGCTTTGATTTTGAAGTGAAAATAGATCTAGGGTTTGCATCCATTGAGGCCATTGAAGAAGAGAAAGTGTTGAGGAAAAATGAACGCACAAACACATGAAGATGGATGGAGGCTAGGGTTTATAACAAACTATTTATAGGCGAGGTTGAAACGAACAGATAGATCCGATAAACAAACGTGTTAACGCTAACGTGGCCCAAAAAGCCCGTTCTGACCCCGGAACGAAATTGGGCAAACCCATATATCGAAATAGGTAATTTAAAATATTCTAAACGCGATGGAAAAAGTTTCACATCCAAATTCTATCGTATGCAGAAGTTATGCTGAAATCAATATTTTCAAATTGATTTCAAATTGATTTCAATTAAATCGATTTCAAGGCGTTTCGCCATCGTACGGTCAAATGACAAGTCCAATCGCTACGAAACCTGAAACCCTACTATAATTCACTGTTACGGATCCGATGAAACTGGTTTCGTCGAAATCCGAGTCCGTGACCAAAATGGGTATTTTTATATTAATTAAATAAATTAAAAATAAATCAATTAAATCGAATTTTATATTTCAATTGTAGAATTGACAATTTATCACCTTTATACTTCTCAATCATTTGCAAATTTTTAAACAAAATTTAAATGTCAATTTAGAGAAAATAAATTTATCAATTGCAGTGTCCTATCTTCAATTCCATTATATTCAAAGTTATAAATTAAATTCCCAGAATTTCTATTAAATTAAATAATCAATGTTTATTCTATCTATAAATTTTTAAGTAGATGGATCCCATGTTGGGTTCAAAATCTATTATTTTAATATCCTTGAATTTTTAGTTAAATCTCTATTATCGTAATATTTAACGTTAATTTCACTTATTTTGCAATACTTTAATTAAACTAAAATATCGCTTCCTATACTTAAATCTATACTCCCATTGATTCATTCAAATTTGCACTTATTATGTAGTATTTTAACAACTCATTTATACTTGAATCTATTCCCCAATTCACATTTCCATTGTAGTATAAATTTGAATTCCATCCTATTTAATATTTTATTAATAATTCACAACCACTTCCAATCCATTTCGGTATCGCACTGTCATTTAACATTAATAGCTTATACCAACACTATTATCATTAATTTGAAAAATGGGTTACCAAATTTTGAATTGATTACTATTTATTATTATTGCTTCACTGATTAATTCAATATTCGCATTGGTTTTGCTTATATTAAATTAATTTCCCATATTAATTAAGGTTTCACAACAATCAATACCATTTCCTTAGTCCAAACCCCTTTTACCAATTTTTTCCTTCAAATAATTCATGTCCCTAGAAATACTTACATTTACACTTTATAATTATTTTAATATACCCATTCCAACAACTCTTAACCCTTATCTTTACGTTTCGCACACTTGTAATATTAAATTACATTTATAACAATTCAATGTTGGCATTTGTTCCTATTAATTTATTCAATGTTTACTGCCCCTTATTTCAATTTCTTTCATTTACAGTTACTTTTGTATACTCCTTTCCTATTTAAACCAAGTATAACAAATTCCAATTAAATCCAATTTTTACCTTTAAAATAAGTCATAACATTCGAATAACTCTATTAAATTGGAATGTTTCATTTAAGTTTATAAATGATCCACTTGCATTAACATAATTCTTTAAATTTATTCCCATTTACGGTTAATCAATGTTATATTATATTAATACATTTAATATCTTCCTTTATTTGATAAATAACCTAGAATGCATTTACATTCATTCATTTCATTCCATTCATTTATGGGTATTGCATTAAAATTTAATTTATTAGCTAATACCAACATTATTACCATTCATTACAATTAGATTCCAAATTTTTTTTTCAATACTCTGAATGAATAACATATATATTAACCAAATCCTTACATTTGTTTTTCTTCATATTTAAAATCAAATCATAATATCTAAATGATTAAATTGAATTGGAATTTCATCCAAGTCATAAATTATTAACTAATTTTAATTCACTAAATTTACGGGTCGTTACACAAACAAACAGATATTGTTTAGATCCTAAGTCTTAACAATCAGTGGATCAAGAGGAAATGATTTTAAATTGAAACTGGGGTTGAAATTTTAAAACAGAGATGTTCTACAGGCATTTACGAACATACATGCATCACACATCCACAAATACGCAGGAATTTTCCAATATATATACATAAATACAAACTTATTTTAAGCATTGATCAAGCAACCATATTTATTTTTGAGTTTTAAAAAAGTGTTACTCACCTGATTTTAAGATGTTGAACAGAGCAACTAGATTTTGAAAGCTTTGAACTATCTTTAAAACTGGAAACTTGAATGTTTTTGCTTATTTGTTAAAAATTGGGTTACTTGCTTTTTTGCACATGCTCCTTAATTTGTAAACTATATGCATGCTTTGGATTTGAAACTGGAATGTCTGCTTTGAAAACTTGTGTGCTTGAAAATGAAGATGCAGGTGCATGCTTCCAGATTTCACTTAAAACTTGCATCTTTGGTTATAGATTTTAGAACAAACTTGAAAATGCTTGTTTCAGATTACATGAAGGCTTTTTATGATTCCAGTTTGAAGAAGAATGCTTGCATGTTGATGATTTCCAGATTGAAGAAATGCAGACATTTGATTTTGCAAATATTAATTCCAGGTTGCTTTGAAAACAGAGAAAATTGTTTGAATGATCTCTGCCTTGATTTAGAAACTGATCTACAGGTTTTTGATCTGAGGAATGATATTCAAGTTGATTTTTGATTTTATGGTTTTACTTTGAGGAATGAATTACAGAATTTTTTTTGAGATGGCTTTGAGATTTTTAGATTTGTTTTGAGATTTTAGTTTGAGTTTTGTCTTAACTTTTTATTTTAGAAATATAGGAAAAAGAAAGGGAGATGAGAACAATGTTTATAAAGGCTGAATTTCATTTTAAAATAAAATAAAAAGAAAATATAATTCAAACGTGACACTTGTCATATTGTTTAATTCATAAATTAACACATGTTATAAGAGTACTTAATATATTAACACATGTCTTTGTTTTATTTACCTATTTTAAATGTTAAATAAAAAGCTTTACTTATTTTATTATTTCACAAATACTTATTTATATATATATAGAAAATTTTAAAGAAAATAAAATTAATTATATTTATAAATAAAAAATTATACAAATATCTTTAATTCAAATATTTCAAAAATATCTATCTTTTGAATTTCAAAACTTTAATTCAAATTAAATTATAAAAAAACAATTTAAAATCAAGTTATATATATGCATATATAACTACATATTAAATTTAGAAATAACAATTCTATTTCTATAAAGTCTATTTATGTTTAAAAAAACAAAGTATTGTAATTATTATTTGAAAATATCAAATTTTAAGATTTTAAATAATTTATAAAAGAGATTATAAATTACTTCTATTAATAAATGAATTAATACCATATGCTAATTGTATTTTAAACTTCTATTTTCAATTCATATTTATCAAGTAATATTTAAAAGAAATGAAACAAACTTTTTATTCAAATTTAAAAATTAAGCTAAGATATAATCTTAAGCAATTAACATTTATTTTAAGTATTTACAAACCATATATTTATTAATTAAATATCTTTGAAAAGTTTAATATTAATTTAAATCATAATTTCCAAATTATTAAATATATTATTAGAATTTGAAAACAAGACTTTATTTATTTATTAAATTCCAAATCAAAGATTATCCATAATATATATAAATATATATGCATTATAAATAGAAACATTTATTTAGCTTTTAAAAGATAAAATCACTAATTAAATATTTATTTAAATTAGATTATTAAACCAATTCATATTATTAACAAGATTATCAAATCAATTTAATTTTAATGCAGAATATTAAATTGATATTGCCCAAAATTCTAGGTCATCACAATATCTATCTAAATTTCGAATCCCTATACTAGTGATTTTGGGTTATCGCAACGATATTTTACGCAACATTCGTTTTGACCCAATAAATGTGTTTAAAGAGAATGTTTTCCTTAAAGAATAAAATATATACTTAATCGTGATTTAAGTATATATAATATTTTCTAAGTGTTGAAAATATAAATTGAATTGTGAATTACTTATTATTAAATAAGTATATGGAAATGTTTTCCAATATAGAAGTTGAAATGATTTTGAAGATATATCTTTTTAAAAGATAATTTGAAGTGAATATTTGGCAATGATTTAATTAATAAAAGATTAATTAAAAGGGCCCAGTGATTGTTATAGTGCTGAATATTTGTTTGTTTTCTTTGATAGTTAAATAACCGACTATCAAACTTTGCCCAAATTTTAGTTCCTCAACTTGATGTGGGAACTATTTAGTCGTACACTTAGTACGTAGCCTTCTATGTAGGCATGATTATTTTGAGTTGAGGATGTTGATTCGTATAGTGCGGAGTATTACTCTAATCTATCGAGCTTCCTTCTTGGCCCGAAGGATAGCAAGTTGAAAGTTGGAGACGTGATAAGTCTACGAGACTTAGTTTCTGTGTGAGGTTGAGAAACGCTTTTGCTTTGTTGGTGCGAAGAGACCAAGATCATATTTATCTGAAAACCACTTCGGACCAACGTATATGCGACGATTGTGCAGGTTGCTTGCGATGATACTGATATTTCGGATTTTCATAGTGGGGGACTGCTTGTTGATCATTTAGGATTAAAATCCCAATATACATCCTGTAGCAGTGGTCTCTTCATTATGAAATATCCAATGCGAGGACTATTCGCTACTAATCCTAGAGATTTCCCGACAGGATGTGGTAGGAAAGTACCTTCGGTTTGTCATGTTCCTGGACATTTTGTATAGATGTTTGTTTGACATTGCATTTCTATAGATTACGTACATTGGTTTTTACAAACGTACATCAGTGGTGGCGGAGAAGGCAACTTCTCTTAGCTTAACACCCTCCTTGAGACATACGAGCTTAAAAGTTGTATTTTTGTTGAAGGCAATTAGTAGTCAACAGAAATGGCCATGTGGCATTCAAAGTGATGTGATATGTGATTGTGAAAAGTAATCCTTACCTCATCAGGCCTCATCAACCGGAAATGACCAAAACAAGGTTAGATGCAGCAAGGCTAAGTGGGTCATTCCCAAGTAGGATATGATCATCCTCTTCTAGATATATCTTTGCACTCTATGACGTCGTGTATCTGATTTTTGTGGTGTGTATGCTAGAGGGCCCTCGGTAAAGGTCGGTAACAACCGAAGGATGACATATTCGGTACTATCTAGTTATAGAGGTGGGCCGGTCTTGTGTTGATAAAGGGCAGATGTTCTGTGCCTCGGTACATTTTTCTAGAGATGTATTGTCGGAAGGTAGTCCCTTCACCTGGTCATTTGTATGGAAATCCAAACTCCACTACATACTTGCCAATTTATTTGTAGAGCCTAGTATGTTGGAATCAAATAATGGTAACAATTTCGGCTATTTTGAATATTATTTGTATACTAGACACTAGTATAATATCACATGAGTTTGATATGAAATGATTTAGTTATCGTAAGGTAAAAACATGTCCGTGTTTATGTGTGGACTTGTCTTACGAGATACTTTCGTTTTGAAAACTAAGGAAAAGTTTGGTAATTTAATAAATTCATTTGAGTGTGTTTCTCACGCTGGTTTACCAGACTGATCCGGGCGTTCTTCCCTTTCAATTCTCGGGTCAGACCGAGTATACTTACAGGTCTAGATTTGATGCTTTTGGAGCTTCAGCAGGAGAGCTGGAGATCTTCATTTCGTATATGCGTATCTGTTTTGATTATTGATTATCCGTTGTGCTTTGTTTGTTGTTGTATATTATCGGCAATTGTGAGGACAGGTTATTATAACTGTTCAAGCTGATAACTATTGATTGATTGTTGGACTCTGATTGATGTGTATATATATATAATTTCTGTTTTTGTAAAGATCATTGATATGATATTATATATATTCCGCTGCGATGTGAGATTCTGTATTATTCTATTTGGTTCTATCTTCTCTCTTTCTTCTCTTCTCTTCTTTTCTCTTCTTTTATTTCTCTTGACTTTCCGTCAGTTTGTGCTTTTTTGTCGGACATGTGTGGATTATTGTCGATTCAAAGGGTACGGATTTTCGGGCTGTTACATTTGGTATCAGAGCTTAGATTTTGTATATTCCTAAGCTTGGATTTGTACTCATTATAGATAGGGACAATAGAACCCTAGTTTGAGTTTGATTGTATTATATATATATATATATATATATATGAGCGCATATTTGTTAGTGAATATAAAATGTTTTATATTGTGTTTGCTTATCCGTGGAGATGTTTGTGAATTCTGGTCGTGATGTGGGACGACACGTTATCGATAGGCATTTTCCAACATTTAAACGAGGCAAGTCGACATTGTACCATTTTAAATTGGGTAAATGAAATAATTTTACCTCGATTATATTTTATATATAAAGGAATCATTTTTTAGAATTATCAAAATGAATATAAATTGATTGTTTGGTTTCTTGAAAATGTAAATATATATATAAGTTAATGAAAGATGTTTGAATAATATAGATAAAAAATGGATTAAACTAAGAATTGGCAAAATTTGAATCCTGTTTATTTTGAAAGTTGTTTTTCAAAGTTAAAGATATTATATTGTCATAAATCTAGATAAGATAAGTGAATTTGAAATGATCTTATATAAGTGAAGTAAAATAGTGAAATTATATAATTAAAGATTTTACAAATGTGATTTGTAAATGTAAAAGAAATCTTTGAAAAGAATATAAAGCAATGAATTCACTATTGTTACTGGAAAATAATAAGGGTAATTACTACAGCATCTTCAGTATCATTTTCGAGTTTCTATGTGATTGATTTGCTACCAATAGTAAATTGAAATTTAAGTTTTGTTATGATAAACAAATTTGATTTAAAATCCGAGTTAAAATTGATTAATATAAGTAAAATAAGTTTTGGACTTATAATATATGAGATAATAAAATTTTAGCTTTAGTAAATTTGAAATAAAATTTGAGTTAGTATAAGTAAATATACGATTTGAAATTTAACTAAGGAAGGTTAAATAATTTGAACCACATTAGATAAGTTGTTGAAATGAAATTAAACTTAAGTGGTAAGTGTTTATAATACGAATTTGGAAGTTTAAATAAACCTAAGTTGTAAAGTGATTGTATAATCATGAATTGAAATTATAAAATGAGTTTTGAAAATGAATGTATACTTAGGTAAATGTTTATGGAAGTTTAATAAGTTGTATAACTTATAAAGTGAGAAAAGGTAAGTGAAACCAAACATTAAAAATGGTTAAACAATTTTGTTAGGCAAAACAAAATGTGAATTTCAATAAGCGATATGAATTTGACTTATGTAAAGTTAAATAAAATAGAATTTGAAATGAATTAGAGATGAACTTATGTAGTATAATAAAAGTGAAGGTAAATGAAATTAAAATGAAAGATAACGTAAGTAAGGTTGAATAAAGTTGATTTTGGTATCAAATTAAATTAATAAAGCGAAATAAAATGAATATGAACTTGAGTTATATAAAGAAATTCAACTTTAGTGGTTAAACGAATTAGCATTAATAATGTTGTTGTTAAGAAGTTGTGAATTAATAATAATGTTGGAAGTGTTGTATAGAAATATGAATATAGTGAATACTAGAATTCAATCCGAATTGAATATTAAACCAAATTGAATGTAAACGAAGTAAATTGAATTAATTTGGTTATGTTGGTTATACATTGGTTATTAGATAATTGTTAGTTGATTGAATAAAAATTTCATATGAAGTTGAATTAATAAAATTGAAAGCTATAAATAACTGAATCCAAATTGGAAGTTAAGTAAATTTAAACAGAATTGATTTGATTTGAAAGTGGACTAAATTGAATATGAATTAGTGAATGTAAACTAATTGAATAAATGAATGTTAGTAAAATCCAATGTTAATAAATCAAATATGGATAAAATTGAAAATCAATTCAATGAATATTAATTAGAAGTGAAAGTGAATTGATTTGGTTATGGATGTTAGTTGGATGATAGTTGGTTGATGGTTGGATTTGTTGCTTTGGTTGCATTGCTACATTGACATATATAGTTGTTGTGTTGGTATATGTTGTATATTGATATTACTTTCATATATATACATGTTTCTCATTGTTTGTTGAGTGTTTAGTAGGTGCGGATGGCGCTTGCTTCACTTTTGGAGCTCGCTTTCGTGCTATATTAGCCATATATGCTCGCTAATAATATATAAGGTACATATCTCGGATTACATATCGTACTTTTACACTTTTTTCCCTTCGGGATGCCTCATCCTTGATGATGAGATGTATATTTGTGATATACACATTGTTATTTTTTTTGGGGATCAAACCGCGCAAAGGAGACTATGGCGAATTTTTTTGAAAATTTAAGGCGTTAGAATTTTTTTGGGAAAATTGAAAATTTTGTGATAACGAAAAGTTTGATTTTTGAGTTGAAAGTTAAATGATATTAGTTGGTTTTGAAAGGATAACTGAAAATGGATTTGAAAACTTAGAAAAGTTTAAATACTGATTTTTGGAAAAAGTTAAAACGTTAAATAGATTTAGTAAATCTAGTTTAACGAATTGTTTTGAAAAGTATGGATTTATGTTTTTTCCTTACTTGGTAATTCCGGGGACGAAATTCTTTTGAGTAGGAGAGAATGTAATGACCCAGAATTTCAGTCATTTGAAATTCGTATATTTAATTAATTTTAAATATTCACAAGTTAATTTTATAAGTCGAACAACTTATATTTGAAATATAGTGATTTAATTGGATAATTAAATTGTTGATATAATATTTGAAGCTACAGAAATAATTGGAAATTGGATTTAATGTGAATAAAAAGATTTATAAAGTTGAATTAAATCATATTTGAATTAGAATGATGTTATAGAACTTTTAAAAGTGAAATAAAAGTTAAATTGTAGAAATTGAATATTTTAATATTTAATTGACGAGTGAAAGTAGCCATTTTTCAAACTGTAACGACCCAGAATTTTTATTAATTTAAATTTGAATATTTAATTTATTTTAAATATTTATAAGTGAATTTTTAAGTTGAATAAATTTTTATTTGAATTATTGGATTTAACTGAATAATTAAATCGATAACTTAATATGTTAAATTATGGAAATAATTGAATATTGGGTTAAATATGATTGAAAATGATTTGTAAAATTTTATTTTATCATATTGAAGTTAGAACGATATTTTAGAACTTTTAAAATCGAATTAAAAGTTAATTTGTAAAAATTGAATATTTTAATATTTAATTATCGACTGTAAAATAGCCAATTTTTGAATAGTCTCAGAATTGAACGAAACCAGTTCCATTGGATCCGTAATAGTTAGTTATTACCGGATTTCAATTTTCGTGTCAATCGGAGCTATCGTTTGATCGTGGCAGCTCGAAACGTATCGAATTATTTTTAATTTAAATTTGGCGAGCCAAATTAGCCATTTTTCAAAAAGTCTCGGATTTCGACGAAACCAGTTTCATCGGATCCGTAATGTGATATTATTGTAAGGTTTCAAATTTCAAGTCAATTGGATTTACCGTTTGTCCGGTACGAATTAAAACGCCTAGAAATCGATTTAAATCGGTTTAATTCAAAATGAGCGTTTACAGCCATAACTCGCACATACTTCCGAATTAGCTTCCGAAACCTGTTCCATTGTGTCCGGAACGCGGGATAAACCCTAGGTACGCTGGTTACGGCGTCTAAATCGGAGTTCGAAATTTCCGGGATGAATAGTGTTTACGCTTGCTTTTTCTATAAATAGAAGTTAAAATCACAAAAAAAAAAAAATCAAAAACCTAACCCTAATTTTATACTACAGCCGCCACTTTCTATTTCTAAGGCCAGAATTCAATCTCCTTTTCCCCTCAATCTCTCCCAATCTACAAAGAATTAGAAGAAGTGTTCAACACGAAAAAGGTAGAGCATGAAGAGAGCTTGAAATCCATACGGATATGATCTTGGTTGGAGCGACATGGAGTGAGAAAAAGGGGGCCGTTTGCATCAGATTTCGCACGCATTTCCACGTGCATATGGTGGCCGAGCTCCACCATAGGGGGGCCGAAGGTAGCTCAGGTTTGGGGCTTCGCGTTGGCGTTGGTTTGATCAAGTTTCATCGTGTATAGGGGTTGCAAAGTTTAACCCTAGATGAGCTTGATGGGTTCGGTTTTGAACGTGAATGGCTGTAGCATATGCGTGAAAAAAGAGGTAGGGGGGGAGAAGCAATTCACGGCCTGATGGTGTGGGCTTTGGATCCAAGGGCTAGGATTAGTTGGAGGTTAAAATTATAAAGTTATGTTGTATATTAGTTTATATAAAACGTGTACAATCTTATAAAAATCATAACTTTTTCATACGAGGTCGAAAAAATGCAAACTCAGTTGCGTTGGAATCGTATGGTCGAGCACTACGCGATGGAGTTGGTTTGGAGTCGTTTGGAGTTAGTGAGAATTTCGGGTAAAATTAAACGCGCGTTTAATTTTATTCGAAATAAATCGCTAAAACGGAAATTAAAACCAAGGTGAGAATTTCTCACTCAATCGAATCAGTTTCGATTTTATTTTAAATAGTTAGATTTAAAATATTTGAATGCATGTTTGAATGATGACTGTAAATTATTGATTGTTAAAATAGACATTATACGCCGTTAGTAAGCGGATGTTATTTATTAAAAACGTATACCGCGAATATTTCATAAACAGTGAAATTGGTATTATATATAATATCAATATATATATATTGGCATATGTATATATTGCAGTTGATTGATTTCCCGCATTTTTTGTTTAGCGGATGAGACCCTATTACGCCGTTAGTAAGCGGATAATATTTAATAAGAACATATACCGCGATAATTTCGTACTAGAGCGAAATTGGTATTGTGCTAATGTTTTTGGATGCAGGAAAACAGGTTGGAGGGATCCAACAGGATTCCTCAACAGTTTTTATTTGATTTCAGATATTTTGATATTTGATGGATTATCATATCGATATATGATATCGTTATTAGTCGTGATTGACTATTTGGTGTGTAGCATCATTGGACCCAGATTTGGGATTTTGAAATGTTTTTAAAGTGAATTTTTGAAAATATACTATATTTTTGGAATTGATCCATTTTAAATAAATAAACGTTATAATTTTTAAAGTTATAAAAATTATAATTTTTGAAAATATAGTTAAAAGCTGATTTTTGAGAAATATGGGTTAAGGATTTATGAAATAGTTTAAATTGAGAAAATTTGAATTTATTATTAAAAGTCTAAAGATAGGATTTATAAAGTTTGATTATTTTATAAATCAAGAGAAGGTGAAATTATAAAGGAATTTAAAGATGTTTTTAAAAGAATAATATAAATTGATTTATATTAAGAGATTTATAAATGGATATTTATAAATTGAATTATGGACATTATAAAACGAGTTTTTATAAGTGTTTGAATGTAGTGGAAATGAATTTCCTAAATGAATGAAATTTATAGAATTATAAACTGTGAAGTTATAAATGAAATTTTATAAGCAGTAGGTTTATAAAATTTATAAAGTTATCGAAAGAATGAATTTTGGATAAATAAACAATCTTATAAGTTAAGATTAATAGTTTGGGAAGTTAAATGAACGATTTTGTAAAATAATCGTTTTATAAGTAATTAACTTATAATATGAACTTGTAGTTTATAATTGAGTTATAAACTGGAATAGGTTAATAAAGGAATTTATAAAAAGGAAGTTTTTATAAATAAATAGAAACGGAATTTATAAACGTTGTTTTATAAATCCGCAAATGACTTATTTTGATAAGTTAATTGTTATAACTTAGAGATAGAGTTATATTCACATTTTGAACAGTGAATAATCCTTTAAGTTAAAGTGAATAGAAATGATGAAATTTGTTAAGGTAGTATATTCACGTTTTTGAATAGTGAATAATACGTTAAAGAAATTGTTTTAGATATGATGTTTTAAATAGAATTAAAACGATCTAACGATGGTTTAAAATGTGTTGAGATTCGAAACCATAGATTTCAACATTTATTGTTGAAATAGACGTTTTCGAGAAATAAAAGGAAATGTGGACTATAACACTGTTGTTATAGTAAATGATTTCCGAAAGGAAATGTTTTGTATAGTATTGGGATTTATATATCTATTTTAATTTCGAATCCCTATACTAGTGATTTTGGGTTGTCGTAACGATGTTTTACGTAACATTCGTTTTGGCCCAAATAAATATGTTTAAGAGAATGATTTCCTTAAAGAATGAATTATATACTTAATTCGATTTAAGTATATTGAATATTTTCTAAGTGTTGAAAATAAAAGGAATTTGTGAATTACTTATGAATAAATAAGTATGGAAATGTTTTCCAATATGAAGTGAATAATTAGAATTTATCTTTTTCTGAAGATAAATTGAAATGAATTATTGAAATCGCATATGCATGGATATCTTGAAATATAAATTCATTATGGAATTTATATGTGAAAGTGAAACTTGTTAAAAATAAATATTGATTTATTTTTGAAGTGTTGAAATTATATATCTAGTAAAGATATTTTGGAAAATAAATAATTTGGAAAATTATTTGGAATCTGGTGATGTGTGCATATCCAGTGATAGTTCAATAACCGACTATCAGTATTTCCCTTTGAATGGGTATTTGATGAGAATTGTTTGAATTTGAATGCACACTTATTTTTGAATAAGCGCTCACTATTCGGGTTAACCGGGAAAGGACCATGGGGTCGTATAACCCATTCCGAATATGTGATACGTCGTTATGAATTGCATTTGAAGATCGGTGTTGAAGACCGAGTATTTGCGAAAGCGATAGGATGACCTATCGATTGTCTCTGCACTGGGTAGCTCCTGGTATTGAGATTCCTTAAGTGATGGGAAATTCGATCGGGATTGTGAATACCCGGATTGCAAGGGCTTCGTAAGAAGTGCCTTCGGTTTTGTTCGAGCCCGGAACAGACTTGTATGGATTGTATGTCTGACATTACAAGTTGAGATATAAAGCCGATTTCTTTCAAATATATTTCTGTTGGTGGCGAAGAATTTATTCTTTTAGCTTAACACCCTTCTCTGAGACGTACGAGCTCAGAGGTTATGTAGTTGAATGTTATCAGCGATATATTCCCAATTTGGTAATGTGACATGCTGAGTGATGCTGAAATGATCATTGTGTTGATTATTTGTGATAGGATCGTTTATTTGATCGTCTATCCTTGTGATCATTGTGTTGATCATTTGTTGACCCAAAGCATGGCTTTTGTATAAAGTATGTTTTTGTGGACGTGAATTCGTCGAGCCTCACACACCGTGAATGGTCAAAACAGGAAAGAAGCAGCAAGGTTATGAGGGGTAGCACCCTTTAGGATGTGTCCATTTCCTTCTGGAAAAGGGTGGTATCATGGTATGGAGCCCAGATACTTACTCATGTTGAAAACACTTTGTTATGATTGTGTGAATTGATTACGAGCGCTCGGTTGATAAAGGTCCCAAAGGACCGGGGGATGGCATATTCGGTCAGTTGTTACTCAGTTAGGAGTAACCCGGCCTTGTGTTGGTAGAGATCCGGTTTGGTTCTCGGGGATGTCCATCCAGAGGCATTCTCATGTGGCAATGGGAAGTTCCTTGGCCTGACCATTTGTTGGAAATCCAATTCCCAATACGAAACTTTTACGGTATTAGTTGTAGAACCTGCTATTCACTTATGGTGGTCACCACTGTTTGGATAGTAGCTATAGTAGGCATACGATAATGGTCGTATGTTGGCTAAGATTTATATCTTTATTTTTGAAATGATTTGTTATTACACTATGCACTAGTAATAATATCAAATGTTATTTTAAATGCGTATCAAGCATCTTTGGCTATCATAAGGAGAAATCTCCTCCGATTCTGCGTTTGCATGTGTGTTTGTGCGGGAGGCCTTATGGTAGTCTCATTTTTAAAAGCATTGCGAATTGAGTTTAAAAATATTCCTCTATTTGATTTTAAAGTTAAATAAACTGTTTTGAGTTCTCACACCAGTCACATGACTGACTCGGAGTTTATTGTTTTCCTTCCTAAACTCTGGGTGCCCACCAATTTCCACACGGGCAGTTAAGAGTTAGGTTTATCAGGATATTCTGGATATTCTGGAGTTGCTGGAGGCAAGCTGGATGGCATGGCGTATTACTAGTTTATATAGTATTTCTTTTCCGCTGCACTGTTTATTGTTGTATGTTGATGTACACTCTGATGATATGATATGATGTAATGAAATGTAATGTAATAACTGATATAGTTCTTTGTTTAAAGATTATTCATTTATTATTATATGTTGTTCCGCTACGAATTGTGAGATTCTGATGTTGTTCTGTTGTTTCCTTTCTGTCCCGTTCTATTTTGTTCTATTTTCTATTCTCCATTTTTCTATATTTTCAAATTTTCTATCCTCTTTCCTCTCCATTTTCTATCTTCTCTCTTCTTCTCTTTTCTTTTCTTAAATTCTTTTTAAAAACCCATAACTTTTCGGTTTTCGGCCTTCGATTTCTCGGCAGTCGATAAAGTGAGTGTCGATGTTGAATTTTCGAAAGTCGAAAATTTTCGGGGCGTTACATTTGGTATCAGAGCTGATGGTTAAGCGACAACCATGGTTCTGTAGGGTATTACTCATTAGAGATAGAGTCAGTGGTACTCTAGATTGAGTTTGAGTGTAATAATAGATACGAGTGCGTATTTGTTAGTGAATACAAAATTGTTTTATATTGTGATGGTTGGTTTGTTGAGTGGTATATGAACCTTCGTCAGCACGGTATGTACAACTATGCCGAAGGGGTTTCTAAACACTTGAATAGAACAATTCGACACGATATTGTTTTAAATTGGGTGAATGAAATAATTTTACCTTGATTATGTTTTATATATAAAGGAATAATTTTCAGAATTATTAAAGTGTATGTAAGTTGATTGTTTAGTTGTTTGAATAATCTAAATTAAAGAATAATTGTATAAGTAAAAGAATTATAAGAATTGAAGTATAATTAAAGTGTTTACAATTGTGAAATAAACTTATATACATAAGAAGTGAAACTTTATGGATATATCTATGAATATGAGTTGTGAATAAAAGTGAATTTAAAGTTAAATGAAAATTTACTTAGAATTGTAATGCTGAAATGAATTAGCAATTAGATTAATAAATAAAATTCAACTGTTGTAATTGAATTGAATTGAATGAATGGATGAATTGAATGTTAATCAATTTAATTAGTGAATGCGAACTAATTAAAATTGAATATGAATGAATGTTGACAAAATCCAATGTTAATGAATCAAATGTGATTAAATTGAAAACCATTTCATGAATATTAATGAGAATATGAATTAATATTTGTTGGTTATGGATTATAGTTGGTTGATGTTTGCATTTGTTGTTTAGTTGCATTTGCTATATTATGTAGTAGTTATGTTGATATATGTTGTATATTGAGATTATTTGCATATGTGCATGTTCTCATGTTGTTTGTTGAGTGTTTAGTAGGTGCGGATCGCGTTTGCTTCGCATTTGGAGTTCGCTTTAGCGCTATATTAGCCGTATATGCTCGCTAATAAAATATAAGGTACATATCTCGGATTAAATATCGCACTTTTATACTTTTTTCCCTGCGGGATGCCTCATTACTTGATGAGATGTATATTTGTGATATATATACTGTCATTTTTTTTTTGGATCGAGCCGCGCAAAGGAGACTATGGCGAATTTTTCCGGAAATTTAAGGCGTTAGAAAAATTTTGGGAAAATTTGAAAAGTTTTGAAAACTTAAACTTTGATTTGGAATTGAAAGTTAAATGATATAGTTTGTTTTTGAAAAAAATAACTAAGCACGATTTGAAAACTTAGTAAAGAATTGTAAAAAGTTTAACTATGAATTTTGGGAAAATTAATAGATTCTGTAACTTTTCTTACTTGTAATTTCGAGGACGAAATTCTTTTAAGGGGGAAAGATTGTAACGACCCAGAATTTTTATTAATTTAAATTTGAATATTTAATCTATTTTAAATATTTATAAGTGAATTTTTAAGTCGAATAAATTTTTATTTGAATTATTGGATTTAACTGAATAATTAAATCGATAACTTAATATGTTAAATTATGGAAATAATTGAATATTGGGTTAAATATGATTGAAAATGATTTGTAAAATTTTATTTTATCATATTGAAGTTAGAACGATATTTTAGAACTTTTAAAATCGAATTAAAAGTTAATTTGTAAAAATTGAATATTTTAATATTTAATTATCGACTGTAAAATAGCCAATTTTTGAACAGTCTCAGAATTGAACGAAACCAGTTCCATTGGATCCATAATAGTTAGTTATTACCGGATTTCAATTTTCGTGTCAATCGGAGCTATCGTTTGATCGTGGCAGCTCGAAACGCATCGAATTATTTTTAATTTAAATTTGGCGAGCCAAATTAGCCATTTTTCAAAAAGTCTCGGATTTCGACGAAACCAGTTTCATCGGATCCGTAATGTGATATTATTGTAAGGTTTCAAATTTCAAGTCAATTGGATTTACCGTTTGTCCGGTACGAATTAAAACGCCTAGAAATCGATTTAAATCGGTTTAATTCAAAATGAGCGTTTACAGCCATAACTCGCACATACTTCCGAATTAGCTTCCGAAACCTGTTCCATTGTGTCCGAAACGCGGGATAAACCCTAGGTACGCAGGTTACGGCGTCTAAATCGGAGTTCGAAATTTCCGGGATGAATAGTGTTTACGCTTGCTTTTTCTATAAATAGAAGTTAAAATCACAAAAAAAAAAAAAATCAAAAACCTAACCCTAATTTTATACTACAGCCGCCACTTTCTATTTCTAAGGCCAGAATTCAATCTCCTTTTCCCCTCAATCTCTCCCAATCTACAAAGAATTAGAAGAAGTGTTCAACACGAAAAAGGTAGAGCATGAAGAGAGCTTGAAATCCATACGGATATGATCTTGGTTGGAGCGACATGGAGTGAGAAAAAGGGGGCCGTTTGCATCAGATTTCGCACGCATTTCCACGTGCATATGGTGGCCGAGCTCCACCATAGGGGGGCCGAAGGTTGCTCAGGTTTGGGGCTTCGCGTTGGCGTTGGTTTGATCAAGTTTCATCGTGTATAGGGGTTGCAAAGTTTAACCCTAGATGAGCTTGATGGGTTCGGTTTTGAACGTGAATGGCTGTAGCATATGCGTGAAAAAAGAGGTAGGGGGGGAGAAGCAATTCACGGCCTGATGGTGTGGGCTTTGGGTCCAAGGGCTAGGATTAGTTGGAGGTTAAAATTATAAAGTTATGTTGTATATTAGTTTATATAAAACGTGTACAATCTTATAAAAATCATAACTTTTTCATACGAGGTCGAAAAAATGCAAAATCAGTTGCGTTGGAATCGTATGGTCGAGCACTACGCGATGGAGTTGGTTTGGAGTCGTTTGGAGTTAGTGAGAATTTTGGGTAAAATTAAACGCGCGTTTAATTTTATTCGAAATAAATCGTTAAAACGGAAATTAAAACCAAGGTGAGAATTTCTCACTCAATCGAATCAGTTTCGATTTTATTTTAAATAGTTAGATTTAAAATATTTGAATGCATGTTTGAATGATGACTGTAAATTATTGATTGTTAAAATAGACATTATACGCCGTTAGTAAGCGGATGTTATTTATTAAAAACATATACCGCGAATATTTCATAAACAGTGAAATTGGTATTATATATAATATCAATATATATATATATTGGCATATGTATATATTGCAGTTGATTGATTTCCCGCATTTTTTGTTTAGCGGATGAGACCCTATTACGCCGTTAGTAAGCGGATAATATTTAATAAGAACATATACCGCGATAATTTCGTACTAGAGCGAAATTGGTATTGTGCTAATGTTTTTGGATGCAGGAAAACAGGTTGGAGGGATCCAACAGGATTCCTCAACAGTTTTTATTTGATTTCAGATATTTTGATATTTGATGGATTATCATATCGATATATGATATCGTTATTAGTCGTGATTGACTATTTGGTGTGTAGCATCATTGGACCCAGATTTGGGATTTTGAAATGTTTTTAAAGTGAATTTTTGAAAATATACTATATTTTTGGAATTGATCCATTTTAAATAAATAAACGTTATAATTTTTAAAGTTATAAAAATTATAGTTTTTGAAAATATAGTTAAAAGCTGATTTTTGAGAAATATGGGTTAAGGATTTATGAAATAGTTTAAATTGAGAAAATTTGAATTTATTATTGAAAGTCTAAAGATAGGATTTATAAAGTTTGATTATTTTATAAATCAAGAGAAGGTGAAATTATAAAGGAATTTAAAGATGTTTTTAAAAGAATAATATAAATTGATTTATATTAAGAGATTTATAAATGGATATTTATAAATTGAATTATGGACATTATAAAACGAGTTTTTATAAGTGTTTGAATGTAGTGGAAATGAATTTCCTAAATGAATGAAATTTATAGAATTATAAACTGTGAAGTTATAAATGAAATTTTATAAGCAGTAGGTTTATAAAATTTATAAAGTTATCGAAAGAATGAATTTTGGATAAATAAACAATCTTATAAGTTAAGATTAATAATTTGGGAAGTTAAATGAACGATTTTGTAAAATAATCGTTTTATAAGTAATTAACTTATAATATGAACTTGTAGTTTATAATTGAGTTATAAACTGGAATAGGTTAATAAAGGAATTTATAAAAAGGAAGTTTTTATAAATAAATAGAAACGGAATTTATAAACGTTGTTTTATAAATCCGCAAATGACTTATTTTGATAAGTTAATTGTTATAACTTAGAGATAGAGTTATATTCACATTTTGAACAGTGAATAATCCTTTAAGTTAAAGTGAATAGAAATGATGAAATTTGTTAAGGTAGTATATTCACGTTTTTGAATAGTGAATAATACGTTAAAGAAATTGTTTTAGATATGATGTTTTAAATAGAATTAAAACGATCTAACGATGGTTTAAAATGTGTTGAGATTCGAAACCATAGATTTCAACATTTATTGTTGAAATAGACGTTTTCGAGAAATAAAAGGAAATGTGGACTATAACACTGTTGTTATAGTAAATGATTTCCGAAAGGAAATGTTTTGTATAGTATTGGGATTTATATATCTATTTTAATTTCGAATCCCTATACTAGTGATTTTGGGTTGTCGTAACGATGTTTTACGTAACATTCGTTTTGGCCCAAATAAATATGTTTAAGAGAATGATTTCCTTAAAGAATGAATTATATACTTAATTCGATTTAAGTATATTGAATATTTTCTAAGTGTTGAAAATAAAAGGAATTTGTGAATTACTTATGAATAAATAAGTATGGAAATGTTTTCCAATATGAAGTGAATAATTAGAATTTATCTTTTTCTGAAGATAAATTGAAATGAATTATTGAAATCGCATATGCATGGATATCTTGAAATATAAATTCATTATGGAATTTATATGTGAAAGTGAAACTTGTTAAAAATAAATATTGATTTATTTTTGAAGTGTTGAAATTATATATCTAGTAAAGATATTTTGGAAAATAAATAATTTGGAAAATTATTTGGAATCTGGTGATGTGTGCATATCCAGTGATAGTTCAATAACCGACTATCAGTATTTCCCTTTGAATGGGTATTTGATGAGAATTGTTTGAATTTGAATGCACACTTATTTTTGAATAAGCGCTCACTATTCGGGTTAACCGGGAAAGGACCATGGGGTCGTATAACCCATTCCGAATATGTGATACGTCGTTATGAATTGCATTTGAAGATCGGTGTTGAAGACCGAGTATTTGCGAAAGCGATAGGATGACCTATCGATTGTCTCTGCACTGGGTAGCTCCTGGTATTGAGATTCCTTAAGTGATGGGAAATTCGATCGGGATTGTGAATACCCGGATTGCAAGGGCTTCGTAAGAAGTGCCTTCGGTTTTGTTCGAGCCCGGAACAGACTTGTATGGATTGTATGTCTGACATTACAAGTTGAGATATAAAGCCGATTTCTTTCAAATATATTTCTGTTGGTGGCGAAGAATTTATTCTTTTAGCTTAACACCCTTCTCTGAGACGTACGAGCTCAGAGGTTATGTAGTTGAATGTTATCAGCGATATATTCCCAATTTGGTAATGTGACATGCTGAGTGATGCTGAAATGATCATTGTGTTGATTATTTGTGATAGGATCGTTTATTTGATCGTCTATCCTTGTGATCATTGTGTTGATCATTTGTTGACCCAAAGCATGGCTTTTGTATAAAGTATGTTTTTGTGGACGTGAATTCGTCGAGCCTCACACACCGTGAATGGTCAAAACAGGAAAGAAGCAGCAAGGTTATGAGGGGTAGCACCCTTTAGGATGTGTCCATTTCCTTCTGGAAAAGGGTGGTATCATGGTATGGAGCCCAGATACTTACTCATGTTGAAAACACTTTGTTATGATTGTGTGAATTGATTACGAGCGCTCGGTTGATAAAGGTCCCAAAGGACCGGGGGATGGCATATTCGGTCAGTTGTTACTCAGTTAGGAGTAACCCGGCCTTGTGTTGGTAGAGATCCGGTTTGGTTCTCGGGGATGTCCATCCAGAGGCATTCTCATGTGGCAATGGGAAGTTCCTTGGCCTGACCATTTGTTGGAAATCCAATTCCCAATACGAAACTTTTACGGTATTAGTTGTAGAACCTGCTATTCACTTATGGTGGTCACCACAGTTTGGATAGTAGCTATAGTAGGCATACGATAATGGTCGTATGTTGGCTAAGATTTATATCTTTATTTTTGAAATGATTTGTTATTACACTATGCACTAGTAATAATATCAAATGTTATTTTAAATGCGTATCAAGCATCTTTGGCTATCATAAGGAGAAATCTCCTCCGATTCTGTGTTTGCATGTGTGTGTGTGCGGGAGGCCTTATGGTAGTCTCATTTTTAAAAGCATTGCGAATTGAGTTTAAAAATATTCCTCTATTTGATTTTAAAGTTAAATAAACTGTTTTGAGTTCTCACACCAGTCACATGACTGACTCGGAGTTTATTGTTTTCCTTCCTAAACTCTGGGTGCCCACCAATTTCCACACGGGCAGTTAAGAGTTAGGTTTATCAGGATATTCTGGATATTCTGGAGTTGCTGGAGGCAAGCTGGATGGCATGGCGTATTACTAGTTTATATAGTATTTCTTTTCCGCTGCACTGTTTATTGTTGTATGTTGATGTACACTCTGATGATATGATATGATGTAATGAAATGTAATGTAATAACTGATATAGTTCTTTGTTTAAAGATTATTCATTTATTATTATATGTTGTTCCGCTACGAATTATGAGATTCTGATGTTGTTCTGTTGTTTCCTTTCTGTCCCGTTCTATTTTGTTCTATTTTCTATTCTCCATTTTTCTATATTTTCAAATTTTCTATCCTCTTTCCTCTCCATTTTCTATCTTCTCTCTTCTTCTCTTTTCTTTTCTTAAATTCTTTTTAAAAACCCATAACTTTCCGGTTTTCGGCCTTCGATTTCTCGGCAGTCGATAAAGTGAGTGTCGATGTTGAATTTTCGAAAGTCGAAAATTTTCGGGGCGTTACACAAACAGTCTCGGATTTTGACGAAACCAGTTTTATTGGATCCGTACAATTATATTATTGCAAGATTTCAAATTTCGTGTCAATCGGATTTACGGTTTGTCCGGGGCAAGGTAAAACGTGTAGGAAATCGGTTTAAGTGAATTTTGAATTTAAAATAGTCGATTTGAAAACCTATCTTCCAAATATGATCGAATTGGCTCCCGATATATATTCCATTGCATTCGGAATAGGTGTAATAAACGCCAGGTGGCATGCTTCGTTTCGAGTTCGGAAAAAAAAATCGGATGGATAGTGTTTTGCAATTTTCTATAAAAGGCCATAAATTTTCATTATTCTCACTAAACCCTAATGGTGCTAGGGCTAGCCGCCGTTTGTTTTCACTGGCCGAAAATTGCCAAATTTCTTCCAATCCACATATCGATTCGAAAAACTCTCAACTACAAAAATGAAGATCATATCAATATCTATATTCTCAGCGGTCGTGATCGAATATAGGCGAGTAGATCATGGGAAAATGGGCCATGTTCGTTCGTCTTTTGCACGCATTGGTTGGCACAATGGCACAGACGAGCTTCATCATATTTTGGCCATAGGTGGTGCTAGCTTTGGCGAGTGGAACGGCAGTATTTGATCGTCGTATATGTCGACGATGGTGGAGCGATAATTCATGGATGTTCGTCGGCTATGGGTTTGATGAATGCGATTTTATCTGGGAGAAGAAGAAACGAAATACGCGGCCGCGATCTAGTGAAGTGAAATCAACGGCCTAGTCGATTTCTAGGTTATAAAAATTAAAATTGAAATTGAAATTAATTTATATATTAAATCGTATAAACTTTGTAATGTTATAACTTTTTCATACGAGGTCCGTTTCGCACGAAATAAATTGCATTGGGTCCGTATTGACGAGCACTACAGTATGGATCTAGATTGGGATGTATTTGACCTAGTGTGAATTTTGGATAAAATTAAACGGTTGTTTAATTTTATTCGGAATAAAACACTACAACTGCTATTGGACGCAATGTGAGTACAACTCACTCTTTCTGACTCACCAATATTTTAATACAAGTGAGAATAAATATTATTTATGATGATTGATGATTGTTTGGATGATATATGATATATTGATTGATATTTGGATATATACCTGCCTATTGGAGCAGATGAGACCCTATACTTTCCCGTGTATGAGCGGATAACCCTTTGTACGCGCGTCTGCCTTGAAGCGGACATTGTACACATATTCTAATATGTATATTTGATGCAGGTGACAGGTTGGAGGGATCCAACTGGATTCCTCAACAGTATTGATTTATTTATAGATATTGATATATATGCTGTTATCATATTGATATATGATGTTTTGGATACCGTGATTGTTGTATTTTGTGCTGTTGCAGCATTGGGCCTATTTTTATATTTTAAAAATGTTAAAGTGATGATTTCCAAATTTAAAAAGATTTTAAAGTGATTTTGAAAATAAAAGTTTTATTGATTTTTGAAATATAAAGGAATTGAATTTATTTTGAATAAATAAAATTTATAATTTTTATGTTATAAAAATTATGATTTTTGCGAAATTAATTAAAAAATGATTTTTGAAAATATGAAGTTGGTTATTTTATAAAAAAGTTTAAATGGTGATTTTTGAATTTATTATAAAAGGTTACATATAAGATTTATAAAAATGGGTATTTTATAAATCAAAATGATGAGATTGTAAAGGAATTTTGTAAGAGTTAAAATGAGGTTATAAATGGGTTGTATATTTAAATATGATTTATAGATTTATAACTGAAGCAGTTATAAAAAGAATGATTTTGTAAATAAATGAGTTATAAGTTATTAACTTATAATTTGGCTTTTTGGTACATAATTGAGTTATAAATGGAAGTGGTTAGTAAAGGAATTTTATATACTGAAGTGTTTATAAAATATAAATGGAATTTATAAACATTGTTTTATAAATCTGAAATCAATTGAATTTGATAAGTTAAATATAGTAGTATATTAAAGGAATTATATCCACGATTTTAGACAGTGGATAATCCTTTAATAAATAAATGTGTAGAAATATTGGATTTGGTAAACGATTTATATTCACGATTTTGGACAGTGAATAATATATTAAAGAAATGTTTTGGAAAGTGATATTTTAAAATGGAGTTAAATGGTTTAAAGATGTTTTAAAATGTGTTAAGGATCGAAACCATAGTTTTAAACATTCATTGTTGAAATATACATTTTCGAGAAGTAAGGAAATGATGGACTATAACACTGTTGTTATAGTAAATTATTTCTGAAAGGAATATTTTATATAGTATTGGGATTTATATATCTATCTAAATTTCGAATCCCTATACTAGTGATTTTGGATTGTCGCAACGATGTTTTACGCAACATTCGTTTTGACCCAATAAATGTGTTTAAAGAGAATGTTTTCCTTAAAGAATAAAATATATACTTAATCGTGATTTAAGAATATATAATATTTTCTAAGCGTTGAAAATATAAATTGAATTGTTAATTACTTATTATTAAATAAGTATATGGAAATGTTTCCCAATATAGAAGTTGAAATGATTTTGAAGATATATCTTTTTGAAAGATAATTTGAGGTGAATATTTGGCAATGATTTAATTAATAAAAGATTAATTAACAGGGCCCAGTGATTATTATAGTGCTGAATATTTGTTTGTTTACTTTAATAGTTAAATAACATACTATCAAACTTTGCCAAAATTTTAGTTCCTCAACTTGATGTGGGAACTATTTAGTCGTACACTTAGTACGCAGCCTTCTGTGTAGGCTTGATTATCGTTTGTGTTGAGGATGTTGGTTCGTATAGTGCGGAGTATTACTCCAATCTATCGAGCTTCCTTCTTGGCCCGAAGGATAAAAAGTTGAAAGTTGGAGACGTGATAAGTCTACGAGACTTAGTTACTGTGTGAGGTTGAGAAACGCTTTTGCGTTGTTGGTGCAAAGAGACCAAGATCAGATTTATCTGAAAACCACTTCGGACCAACGTGTAACGACCCAATATTTTCAACCATTCGCATCCGCACATTGTCGGACTTGAATTGTTCAAAATACTGCGTTGTAGAATAAATTTGGCAAAACTCAGAATATACAATAAATAGATCACAGAATCACATACACAGATATCAGAATCTCGCAGCGGAAATTAAAAATTTAGTGGTTTATGAAGCCACTGATATAACTTCAACAAAACAGAACTTACATTGTCTATAATCCTCAATACAAATTTTAAGACATAAATAGAGATAGAGTCTTCAAAGTCTTGAATTCCAGAAAAGATAAAGGCTGAAACAACTTCCAGCAGCGCGAATGATCTACTGAGTGTCCTAGCTACGGAGAAGAAATTGAAGCTGCAACTCAGGCTGACCCGAGCGAAAAATAAAACATAACACTCGAGTCAGGACATACATACTTATATAATGTAAGCTAATTCAAGTGTACTGTAATATAGAGCAAGTAACTTAAAGGATGCTTGGGACCGCCCATCCTCTAAGGATCCGTCAAACTATTTACTATGTAGTATATTGCGCTATTATAATAGTGTCTATTTATAAAATAAACATACTTTTAAATAGCATTAAGGCTTTACATTTTCCACCTTAACACGTAATAGTCCCAGTAGTCCATCCAATATCATAGCTCCTCCTGATCGGGAAGCAACTAGAGGATACCACACGGGCTACGGGAGAAATCTAAACTCGTACAAGGCTCGGTATGGTAGATGACACGGCACAACTAGGCAATGCCAGGGTAGATATACCAATTGCTATCCAGGCTGGTGGAAACGCGTAGCCGCAGTTACCGCCCACCTCGGACTAACTCCCCAAAATCAAAATATAGAGGTGGCCACCGAATCAATCCAAAATCATAGTATAATATCGAAGAGGAGCGTCCGATCAGAGGAATGACCTCATTGGCCTGGAATTGCTCCTGTTTTAGCCACCTTATGCCAACTCACGGGAGTCGGGTCCACGTATTTACCTTACAGGAAACGCCACCACCGACCTACTTCATTCTGGAATCTCCACCGCGTACACGGTTGGTCAAAGTGGTTTTCGGTATCGACAGAGAGTATGTCCATATCCGATCCCGGTCTCTTTGCCAACCCATCGTTATTATAACCCGTGGTCATTTAAAAACAATTTATACTTTAAAACCAGTATAAACATTTCCATTTCAAAACTATAAATACGATATCATTTAAAACCCAAAACAACATGATATCGTTATATTCAAATATAATTCTTTTCCAAAACCATACTGCTTAAAATTTATAATATCTGGAAACCAAATATTTGAATTATACCTTTAAACCATAATATATTGGAAATTTTTCTTTAAAAAAAACATAACTCCCAAAACACAAATGGTTTGGATATAAATGGTTTAACTTTATGGTTACTTTGTAAAGAAGATAATTTACATAGCTTTACAAATATATTTCTTTATTTTAAACCATAATTTAAATATCACTTCATGTTCCCAAGACCATTTCAATTCCTATATATATATCCAATTGGAGTATTAATATTCAAAACTAAGGTTGGATATTTTTTTCTTTCAACAAATTAGTGTTTATTATTTCGTCTTGAATATTCCCATAAATTCCATAGATAAAACTCCAAAATTATGCCATTAAATAATTTCAAAATTTACTTAACACTAGAATGTTCATCTTAAATTTATTAAGAAAAATCCAGTTATAAATCTCATATCTTAAAGGTCTCCAAAACTTAAACATAAATATAATTTATCAAATTCCTTAAATTTCAAAACAATCAAATTCCAGATTCTATAGCACTTAGGAAATGCTACCTAAAGTTACGGGTAAACTAGTCCAATTTCAAAAGACAGCATTTAAATGCTTTAGTAGATTGTTTAACTTAATAAATATTTCCAAATATAACTTATATATATATTTCTTAACTGAAATCTTATCCTTTCAAAAATCCAGAATTTCCAAAATAAGTTATATTCCAAAATTTTATTCAAATATTTATTTATTTATTTATTAACATTTATAACTCATTCAAAATCAATATAAAATCCTTTAAAGATATTAAATCAAATATTTAACTTCCAAAATAATTTTAAATATTTCAGAAAATATTATAAGGACCACGGGCCTGTATATAGTTTTCTAGCCTAGGTCAAGTGATACGGATTTATATCATTTCAATCCGTAATTTACAAACCCCGGGTTCTATCATTTCAAACCCGCAATCCCAAGTTAACAGTTAAACAGTTAACATAATAATAGCACAGTAATCATCATTTAGGCCTATCATTTCAGCCCACAACAATCTAAATTTAACAGGGAACTTGCAGTGGTGATTTAAGCAGTAAATAAACAATAATATAATATAACTGCAGAAATAATACAACAGATAATAACTGATGAGGTGTCAATTTAAATGGGATTCATCATTCTACGTTATACTACAGACAGATAATATTTAAATAAAATTTTTATACATACACTTGCGATAATTCACAAAATATATGTACATATGTCTGGTGAGGAATACTCACCTTAAACGCTGCAGTGGATCTAAATCAAACACGGTATCTACTTCGGAAAAAAAAAACGGAAAGCACGATCAAACTTCGGCGGATGCAAAGCCTTGACTTAAATCTATAAGATCCAAATACCAAGTATGCGAATTTAAAAATTACGGTCAAAGCAAAATTTCAGAACAACTGGAACGAATAGAATAAAAGAAATTTAGTTCAACTTGCTCGACTACTACAACCCGCTAACCGTCTCAACATATCCTAGGCCCATACTTCAACCGTACGCATGCATAAAATAAATTGAATAAATTGCAAAATAAATTGCAAATTTAATACAATTGATTGAATAAAAAGATGTTATGCACCCAAACAAAACAAATACATGTTTAGACATTATTAAATTATTTCTCACATTTTTAATCATATTTATCATGATCAATTATTTTCATTCTCATATATATTTATTTAAATAAAATGACAATATTGGCAACAAACACAATACTGTTCAAATTATTCGATTTAATCAAATGTAGCCACTAACTACATTCGAATTCATTAAATAATACTTTATTTCACATACATGTTCATCATGTTTAGGCAAATTATTTCTTCTTTTACTTTTATTATTAAACATTAAAAGGTGATTATTGGTATACATCACCAATATCCTTTTATTAACCATAATAAATACAATCCATTGATATTTATCCACCCAAATTCTCAAATAAGTAGTTAAATTTATTTTTAACCATCTTAAATTTATTTCAACCATTAAAAATTGAAATAAATGTCATTTTATTATATTCACCCAAGATTTATTCATACAATATTGTTTATTTGAATTAAACAACATTTCATATCATTTTCTCCTTATTAATTTATCTTCTCCATTATTAAATTGTAATTCTTTTTTTTTTTTTTCTATGCCTTCCTCTTCAAACTGCACTTATCCAAATCCACAATACCACTAACTACATCATAACTACACTAATTCCATAGTCTAGCTTCCTACAATCAATTTATATCATTTCTTCCAGCCTACTACTAACAAAGTTCTATATGTATTTATAAATGGCACGGCATGATGGGGAAGTAGCCGAGCAAGGAAATCAGAGAACACAAGAAGGAGGAAGGAAAATTGGAAGAAGCAAAGAAATAAACAATGCAAATTATTTACCTGATAGAAGCTTGTACCAAAGAGGGACAAACAAGGAGATATGAAAACTTATGTGAATGAGGCAAAGTATTTATAGATAAACTTGCGAAATAAAAAGGGGAGATAAATAGGCAGGTTTGAAAACGTAAGAAATAAATGCAAGCGTTGATTTTTGAGTGCATGCGTTTAGGCAAGAGATTTATTTCCAGTTCTTCTTGTTTGAACGCTACACGAAAATTGTGATAAATGCATGCGTTGATTTCTCTTTCCAGTTTTATGTTTGAACGATATCACTCTTTTGGATTTTTTTTTTTTTTTTTTAGATAGCTTGCGTGATTTATACCAGTTATAATCTAAATTTAAAGCATGCGTTACTGCAAATTTGAACAGATTTGATTGAGGAAGCAAAACTTGAGCTCTTGCGTGATTTATGGTAAGCAATGAAAAAGCTTTTAACTGAAAAGGCAAAAGTAATAAATGCTTACATAAATATTTACTTGATCAATGGTTCGAAAAATTTATTTATTGCAAAACAAACGCAGTGGAAACAGAGAGATATAATGGGTATGCGAAAATTTGCAAAGATAGGCAAGATTAAATTTTGAATGCATTTAATTTAGGTGAGAGGAAAAATGGCAATTGGAAGAGTTGATATTTTTGTGGATAAGGCTGCGTGAATAAATGAATACAGTGACATGCTCAAGAAACAAATGGTAAGAGGCAAATGTCAAAATGTTAAAAGAATAAAATTTTGTGTCACGCGCAAAGGAAGGCAAATTTGATTTCCATATTCTTCTAATCAATTAATTCCCCTTTAATTGCCTTTAATTGATTTCAATTGATTACCTTATCCCTTTTAATTACCCTCCTTAATTGATTTCAATTAATTACCATATTACCAATTAATTATCCTCCTTTAATTACATACTCAAATTTGGTTACTAACTTAATTAGTTAATTAACCCTTTTTGTTAATTATCAATCCTGCGACGTCTCACATTAATCCGTCCGCTTTGTAGGCACTGGTAGCCGGACTGGTTACACGGGCAGATTTCTCCTACAAAATGGGGATTAACCTCGTGTCCTCATGCCATTAACCAAAAGAATTAACTTATTTATCTTTCATCAATTTTATTAATTTGCATTAATTATTCAATAAATTAATTCTGGTCAACTACTGAAATTTTACAATTAATTTCTCTATTAATTGTCATAAATTTCTTTTTGAAATATCTATTAATTGTCATTAACTCCATTTTAAAATATCCGTATGTGCCTTTATTCAAGTTTTGAATTGCTAACTAGGAATAAGGTAGATTTATCAAATAAATTGATTGTAAGTTTCATTGTTTTAAATTGCTTAACAATGTTCACTGCTAACATAATTAATATGTCAAAATTGAGAATATTCCACCAACATGATTTGCATGTCATAACCTACCAAATTAACATAATTAATTAACTACTTTAATATGTTACAAATTTTCTCCTTTTCATTATTTTTAGGGAATGGGTATAACAACAGATATTATGATAATATCCAAAACATTTAGTTACCACTCACTTCATTATACATTATAAAAATTTCCTTTTTTTTTTCTTCTTAAATTTAGTTACAAAAATCATATTAAATTAACGAGTTTAATTCTCTAAATTAAATATTTAAACAATATTGGTAAACACAATTTTTATAAATTATATTTCTAAAAACAAAAAAATTAAAAGAAATAAATAGCTAAAAACTAGGGCTGTTACACTCTCCCCCACTTAAGAACTTTTCGTCCTCGAAAAGGAACAAAAGAAAAGAAACAAAGGAAGATAAGCTAGATAAACAAGAACTTTAAACGAATAGTTCCGGATTTGAAGCACGAAGAAGATCTTCTAGAATCGGTTTTACTCTTTTCAGTTCGACCGTCGGTCTATGGGTGGTAAGCGGTGCTCAGGCCCCGATGAGTAACAAAGATTTTTAAAGATTATAGAAAAGATTTCTAAATAGACTGGTATAAGCAATAGCCTCCTCATTCTGTAGCAGATAGGGAAACCAAGGACACTTAAAGATAGTTTGAAAACAAATAAGATAATAAATTTGCAATCATAATGCTTTGAAATCATTAAATTTATAAATATTATCATTTGGAAATCATGCTACTAAAATCATAATACCTTTAAAATAATCTTCATTTATACCTTTTAAATTCAATGCCAAACAATATTCATTTCAAGGTTGAAATATTCCTAAGTTCATTTATAAAAAAAAATTCCAAAACATTTTATTTTTAGAAACAGCAGCACTCATAATATGCTATAGTAGATATAATAGTATTCCTAATCAGTTTATTATGTACTTAACTCTGAATTTTAACAAATAACCTAACACTTTATTAAAAATACTTATCTTATAAATAAGATATTCCTTCAATAAGTTACCCTTGAATTTCCATTTGAAAACCAATTCTCAATTATCAAAATTTAGTGATATTAGAATACGTCTTAACTATTTATTTAGACATCAATTAAACTATGATTTGAAGATATATAATCCTTACTCCAAAAATATCCCTTTCAAATATATTTTCCTTATTCAAAGATACCTTGTTTATTACACAAACATATTCATTTCAGGAAATAACCTTTTATTAAAATCTCTTGGTTAGATTTACGGCTCCATATTAAATTAATTTGATTATTAGGACATTTGAATAAAATTCCTTAAATTCCTTTTCCTTATTTATCCCCATTAATCTTTTATAACTAAAATTTAAGTGTATAATATTTATTATAACCACTCAAATTTTATTCATAAAATCCTTTTATATTGTATATTATCCAATTACATGTTAACTTTTGAAAATCAAGGTAAGTTATATTAAATGAAATTGGGTGTTATACAAATAAAACTTTCAATTTAATTATCTCCAATTGGAACCTTTTTATTCAAATTTTTGTTATTATATTTATTTTCCTTCCTCAAGATAAACTTTAAGAATTAAATTCCTGATTCCCTTCAAACCATTTAGAGATAACTAAATATATATACCTAATATGTCAAATCAAATTTAAATTATATATCTATATATATTAAGTCATACTTTAGAAATTCAAATTAATTAAAATCTCAAGGAAACACTGTAGCCAGACTACAGAATGGTCTTTTCACTTCGAAACTCGAAAATGAATGTCGATGATGCTGCAGTCATCACCGAAATTATTTTCCAGCGACAAAGAGAAAAGCACTAATTTTAAAATTTCTTTGGAAACAAATTTCTATACAAAAATACTTATTACATCCTTTTAAAATTTAAACACAAGGTTTGAAATCATCAGAAATTTAATTCTCAAGTTTTAGTTTTAAATTCATTTCTGTTTCCAAATTAATTTATAACCATTGTTTTATATTCACTTATTTATTAGACAAACACATGGCTTACAACACCATAAATAAAATCAAAACTATTATCTCTTGACAACTAGTTAAATTAATTATAAAATTTTGAAAATTATACTCATATATATAATATTAGATTTTAATTTCAAATATAGGAATAAACTTCTCAAACCAGGATAGAGACTCAAATTTGATGAACTCAAATCAAATAGAATTCAAGATAAATTGAAATCAGAAGATCAGAATAAGGAAACTGGGTAAGTCTATATAAGTCGCGGACAACCTTGACCTAGTCATCCGTGACTTAAAGAGCCATATCGATGTGGTTGGGGTAAATCTACATTTGATCCGAAGAGATAGAATTTGGAATAACCAAAGATACTAGCATATAAACCGAGGATAAATATAAATCTCCGGTGAATCAATGCTAATGGTAAAGGAGTTTCACCCCTTTATTAGAATAATGGCGAGACCGCCAATTTACAATAAAGATCATCCGAAGTGGAGTTATGAGATACTCCAGAATCTAAAGCAGATGAAAAAGTGAGGGATACGAATGAGCTTTAGAACCGTAGGGAATGTTCCAAAATTCGAAAAGAGAGTGGTTCAATCTCGAATGAACGTGATTCTGTAAATCAAATTTACCATACATTCTAAGTTTTGCCTAGAACCAAAGCTCTGATACCAAATGTAACGACCCAATATTTTCAACCATTCGCATCCGCACATTGTCGGACTTGAATTGTTCAAAATACTGCGTTGTAGAATAAATTTGGCAAAACTCAGAATATACAATAAATAGATCACAGAATCACATACACAGATATCAGAATCTCGCAGCGGAAATTAAAAATTTAGTGGTTCATGAAGCCACTGATATAACTTCAACAAAACAGAACTTACATTGTCTATAATCCTCAATACAAATTTTAAGACATAAATAGAGATAGAGTCTTCAAAGTCTTGAATTCCAGAAAAGATAAAGGCTGAAACAACTTCCAGCAGCGCGAATGATCTACTGAGTGTCCTAGCTACGGAGAAGAAATTGAAGCTGCAACTCAGGCTGACCCGAGCGAAAAATAAAACATAACACTCGAGTCAGGACATACATACTTATATAATGTAAGCTAATTCAAGTGTACTGTAATATAGAGCAAGTAACTTAAAGGATGCTTGGGACCGCCCATCCTCTAAGGATCCGTCAAACTATTTACTATGTAGTATATTGCGCTATTATAATAGTGTCTATTTATAAAATAAACATACTTTTAAATAGCATTAAGGCTTTACATTTTCCACCTTAACACGTAATAGTCCCAGTAGTCCATCCAATATCATAGCTCCTCCTGATCGGGAAGCAACTAGAGGATACCACACGGGCTACGGGAGAAATCTAAACTCGTACAAGGCTCGGTATGGTAGATGACACGGCACAACTAGGCAATGCCAGGGTAGATATACCAATTGCTATCCAGGCTGGTGGAAACGCGTAGCCGCAGTTACCGCCCACCTCGGACTAACTCCCCAAAATCAAAATATAGAGGTGGCCACCGAATCAATCCAAAATCATAGTATAATATCGAAGAGGAGCGTCCGATCAGAGGAATGACCTCATTGGCCTGGAATTGCTCCTGTTTTAGCCACCTTATGCCAACTCATGGGAGTCGGGTCCACGTATTTACCTTACAGGAAACGCCACCACCGACCTACTTCATTCTGGAATCTCCACCGCGTACACGGTTGGTCAAAGTGGTTTTCGGTATCGACAGAGAGTATGTCCATATCCGATCCCGGTCTCTTTGCCAACCCATCGTTATTATAACCCGTGGTCATTTAAAAACAATTTATACTTTAAAACCAGTATAAACATTTCCATTTCAAAACTATATATACGATATCATTTAAAACCCAAAACAACATGATATCGTTATATTCAAATATAATTCTTTTCCAAAACCATACTGCTTAAAATTTATAATATCTGGAAACCAAATATTTGAATTATACCTTTAAACCATAATATATTGGAAATTTTTCTTTAAAAAAAACATAACTCCCAAAACACAAATGGTTTGGATATAAATGGTTTAACTTTATGGTTACTTTGTAAAGAAGATAATTTACATAGCTTTACAAATATATTTCTTTATTTTAAACCATAATTTAAATATCACTTCATGTTCCCAAGACCATTTCAATTCCTATATATATATCCAATTGGAGTATTAATATTCAAAACTAAGGTTGGATATTTTTTTCTTTCAACAAATTAGTGTTTATTATTTCGTCTTGAATATTCCCATAAATTCCATAGATAAAACTCCAAAATTATGCCATTAAATAATTTCAAAATTTACTTAACACTAGAATGTTCATCTTAAATTTATTAAGAAAAATCCAGTTATAAATCTCATATCTTAAAGGTCTCCAAAACTTAAACATAAATATAATTTATCAAATTCCTTAAATTTCAAAACAATCAAATTCCAGATTCTATAGCACTTAGGAAATGCTACCTAAAGTTACGGGTAAACTAGTCCAATTTCAAAAGACAGCATTTAAATGCTTTAGTAGATTGTTTAACTTAATAAATATTTCCAAATATAACTTATATATATATTTCTTAACTGAAATCTTATCCTTTCAAAAATCCAGAATTTCCAAAATAAGTTATATTCGAAAATTTTATTCAAATATTTATTTATTTATTTATTAACATTTATAACTCATTCAAAATCAATATAAAATCCTTTAAAGATATTAAATCAAATATTTAACTTCCAAAATAATTTTAAATATTTCAGAAAATATTATAAGGACCACGGGCCTGTATATAGTTTTCTAGCCTAGGTCAAGTGATACGGATTTATATCATTTCAATCCGTAATTTACAAACCCCGGGTTCTATCATTTCAAACCCGCAATCCCAAGTTAACAGTTAAACAGTTAACATAATAATAGCACAGTAATCATCATTTAGGCCTATCATTTCAGCCCACAACAATCTAAATTTAACAGGGAACTTGCAGTGGTGATTTAAGCAGTAAATAAACAATAATATAATATAACTGCAGAAATAATACAACAGATAATAACTGATGAGGTGTCAATTTAAATGGGATTCATCATTCTACGTTATACTACAGACAGATAATATTTAAATAAAATTTTTACACATACACTTGCGATAATTCACAAAATATATGTACATATGTCTGGTGAGGAATACTCACCTTAAACGCTGCAGTGGATCTAAATCAAACACGGTATCTACTTCGGAAAAAAAACGGAAAGCACGATCAAACTTCGGCGGATGCAAAGCCTTGACTTAAATCTATAAGATCCAAATACCAAGTATGCGAATTTAAAAATTACGGTCAAAGCAAAATTTCAGAACAACTGGAACGAATAGAATAAAAGAAATTTAGTTCAACTTGCTCGACTACTACAACCCGCTAACCGTCTCAACATATCCTAGGCCCATACTTCAACCGTACGCATGCATAAAATAAATTGAATAAATTGCAAAATAAATTGCAAATTTAATACAATTGATTGAATAAAAAGATGTTATGCACCCAAACAAAACAAATACATGTTTAGACATTATTAAATTATTTCTCACATTTTTAATCATATTTATCATGATCAATTATTTTCATTCTCATATATATTTATTTAAATAAAATGACAATATTGGCAACAAACACAATACTGTTCAAATTATTCGATTTAATCAAATGTAGCCACTAACTACATTCGAATTCATTAAATAATACTTTATTTCACATACATGTTCATCATGTTTAGGCAAATTATTTCTTCTTTTACTTTTATTATTAAACATTAAAAGGTGATTATTGGTATACATCACCAATATCCTTTTATTAACCATAATAAATACAATCCATTGATATTTATCCACCCAAATTCTCAAATAAGTAGTTAAATTTATTTTTAACCATCTTAAATTTATTTCAACCATTAAAAATTGAAATAAATGTCATTTTATTATATTCACCCAAGATTTATTCATACAATATTGTTTATTTGAATTAAACAACATTTCATATCATTTTCTCCTTATCAATTTATCTTCTCCATTATTAAATTGTAATTCTTTTTTTTTTTTTCTTTCTATGCCTTCCTCTTCAAACTGCACTTATCCAAATCCACAATACCACTAACTACATCATAACTACACTAATTCCATAGTCTAGCTTCCTACAATCAATTTATATCATTTCTTCCAGCCTACTACTAACAAAGTTCTATATGTATTTATAAATGGCACGGCATGATGGGGAAGTAGCCGAGCAAGGAAATCAGAGAACACAAGAAGGAGGAAGGAAAATTGGAAGAAGCAAAGAAATAAACAATGCAAATTATTTACCTGATAGAAGCTTGTACCAAAGAGGGACAAACAAGGAGATATGAAAACTTATGTGAATGAGGCAAAGTATTTATAGATAAACTTGCGAAATAAAAAGGGGAGATAAACAGGCAGGTTTGAAAACGTAAGAAATAAATGCAAGCGTTGATTTTTGAGTGCATGCGTTTAGGCAAGAGATTTATTTCCAGTTCTTCTTGTTTGAACGCTACACGAAAATTGTGATAAATGCATGCGTTGATTTCTCTTTCCAGTTTTATGTTTGAACGATATCACTCTTTTGGATTTTTTTTTTTTTTTTTTTTTAGATAGCTTGCGTGATTTATACCAGTTATAATCTAAATTTAAAGCATGCGTTACTGCAAATTTGAACAGATTTGATTGAGGAAGCAAAACTTGAGCTCTTGCGTGATTTATGGTAAGCAATGAAAAAGCTTTTAACTGAAAAGGCAAAAGTAATAAATGCTTACATAAATATTTACTTGATCAATGGTTCGAAAAATTTATTTATTGCAAAACAAACGCAGTGGAAACAGAGAGATATAATGGGTATGCGAAAATTTGCAAAGATAGGCAAGATTAAATTTTGAATGCATTTAATTTAGGTGAGAGGAAAAATGGCAATTGGAAGAGTTGATATTTTTGTGGATAAGGCTGCGTGAATAAATGAATACAGTGACATGCTCAAGAACCAAATGGTAAGAGGCAAATGTCAAAATGTTAAAAGAATAAAATTTTGTGTCACGCGCAAAGGAAGGCAAATTTGATTTCCATATTCTTCTAATCAATTAATTCCCCTTTAATTGCCTTTAATTGATTTCAATTGATTACCTTATCCCTTTTAATTACCCTCCTTAATTGATTTCAATTAATTACCATATTACCAATTAATTATCCTCCTTTAATTACATACTCAAATTTGGTTACTAACTTAATTAGTTAATTAACCCTTTTTGTTAATTATCAATCCTGCGACGTCTCACATTAATCCGTCCGCTTTGTAGGCACTGGTAGCCGGACTGGTTACACGGGCAGATTTCTCCTACAAAATGGGGATTAACCTCGTGTCCTCATGCCATTAACCAAAAGAATTAACTTATTTATCTTTCATCAATTTTATTAATTTGCATTAATTATTCAATAAATTAATTCTGGTCAACTACTGAAATTTTACAATTAATTTCTCTATTAATTGTCATAAATTTCTTTTTGAAATATCTATTAATTGTCATTAACTCCATTTTAAAATATCCGTATGTGCCTTTATTCAAGTTTTGAATTGCTAACTAGGAATAAGGTAGATTTATCAAATAAATTGATTGTAAGTTTCATTGTTTTAAATTGCTTAACAATGTTCACTGCTAACATAATTAATATGTCAAAATTGAGAATATTCCACCAACATGATTTGCATGTCATAACCTACCAAATTAACATAATTAATTAACTACTTTAATATGTTACAAATTTTCTCCTTTTCATTATTTTTAGGGAATGGGTATAACAACAGATATTATGATAATATCCAAAACATTTAGTTACCACTCACTTCATTATACATTATAAAAATTTCCTTTTTTTTTTTCTTCTTAAATTTAGTTACAAAAATCATATTAAATTAACGAGTTTAATTCTCTAAATTAAATATTTAAACAATATTGGTAAACACAATTTATATAAATTATATTTCTAAAAACAAAAAAATTAAAAGAAATAAATAGCTAAAAACTAGGGCTGTTACACAACGTATATGCGACAATTGTGCAGGTTGCTTGTGATGATATTGATATTTCGGATTTTCATAGTGGGGGACTGCATGTTGATCATTTGGGGTTAAAATCCCAATATACATCCAGTAGAAGTGGTCTCTTCATTATGAAATATCCAATGCGAGAACTATTCGCTACTAATCCTAGGGGTTTCCCGACAGGATGTGGTAGGAAAGTACCTTCGGTTTGTCCTGTTCCTGGACATTTTGCATGGATGTTTGTCTGACATTGCATTTCTATAGATTACGTACATTGGTTTTTACAAACGTACATCAGTGGTGGCGGAGAAGGCAACTTCTCTTAGCTTAACACCCTCCTTGAGACATACGAGCTTAAGGGTTGTATTTTTGTCGAAGGCAATTAATAGTCAACGGAAATGGTCGTGTGCCATTCAAAGTGATGTGATATGTGATTGTGGAAGGTAATCGCTACCTCATCAGGCCTCATCAACCGGAAATGACCAAAACAAGGTTAGATGCAGCAAGGCTAAGTGGGTCATTCCCAAGTAGGATATGATCATCCTCTTCTAGATATATCTTTGCACGCTATGACGTCGTGTATCTAATTTTTGTGGGGTGTATGCTAGAGGGCCCTCGGTAAAGGTCGGTAACGACCATAGGATGACATATTCGATACCATATAGTTATAGAGGTGGGTCGGTCTTGTGTTGGTAGAGGGCAGATGTTCTATGCCTCGGCACATTTTTCTAGAGATGTACTGCCGGAAGGCAGTCCCTTCACCTGGTCATTTGTATGGAAATCCAAACTCCACTGCATACCTTCCAATTTATTTATAGAGCCTAGTATGCTGAAATTTAATAATGGTAACAATTTCGGCTATTTTGAATATTATTCGTATACTAGACACTAGTATAATATCACATGAGTTTGATATGAAATGATTTATTTATCGTAAGGTAAAAACATGTCCGTGTTTATGTGTGGACTTGTCTTACGAGATACTTTTGTTTTGAAAACTAAGGAAAAGTTTGGTAATTTGTGTTTCTCATGCTGGTTTACCAGACTGATCCGGGCGTTGTTCCCTTTCAATGCTCGTGTCAGACCGAGTGTGATGCCCCACCTCTATACCCACGCTAGGCAAGAACACTACGGTGTAGTGCTATCAACTAGCACGGAGAATAAGGCTGTTGAGGAGCGACCATCCATGTGATTGCTTATCACACGGTGGCTATAAATAATCTTCGAAAATAAACATAGAAATAAGCATAACACAAATCAGTCACAGACATCCATATCACAAAGGCGGAAGAAGATATGAATATATAACTAACACATGAAAGTGTACATCAGAGTAGTAGTCAAAAAGATCCACAATAATACAAAAGAATAGCAACACGTGCTATACAAAAGAATACAACTATGAGTCTATATCTCAAGTGTATACAACAAAAACTGCTAATCTAAATAGTTAGCCAAAAGTCAGAGTGGAAAATCCCGGGAAAGTTAAGCAGAAGCACCTGTAACATCTCAGTCTGACCCGAGTATTATTTAAGAAAATAATAAACGGATCAGTCTAGCTATAAATATCAGATGACATGGTATAAAATAAAACATATGGCGTAAACATAATATATCCATACTGACATACTACTATAAGTATGCAAATGATATCTACAGAAGATCAATCAATAAGAGATAAATCGATATCACAAGAATCTTCTCAAAGATCCAAAGAGGGCATCATACCCTAAACTTGTACTCATAACAAGTCATTGACATAAATTCCAGAAATCAACACAAGAAATCCAAAAATCACAGAAAAAGGGAAAGATTCCTATCACATGACGGTTCGAAGACCATGGGGAGCTACCCCATATGGGTGAGTCGGAATCACCCAGATGAGGTCTAGGCTAACCAAAAAGCAAAAAGGTATGTGTGAGTGGAATCACACAAATGGTGTCTTTCCTAACCTCGCAACAAAAAGTTATGTGTGAGTGGAATCACACAAATGGTGTCTAGACTAACCTTGCGGACAAAGAGATATGTGTGAGTCGGAATCACACCCATGAGGTCTAGTCTAACCTTGCAAACAAAGAGACATCGCACAATTGCTAGTCTAAATCAAAAAATGATCGTCATGATCAATGAGAAGTGTCAATTACACTAAGCTAGTAAATATAAAAGTTTATCTTCGTGTCCCATAACCACTTGCTTAACTTAAATATTACGAACAAACTGTAAATCTTCACTAGAAAATTGTCACAAGAGGTTCAATCGAACAAGTCCAAGAATTAACCGACGAAGTAAACGCAAGTGTTTCATACCACTTGTTTTACCAAGCTGTTTAATTAGATTTCTCATCCGAGTGAGGTAAAGGTATGTATATACTAGTAGATTGGAAAACGGTTTAAGAAAAGAGCTTTGTTATTGAAAATAGAGTTGAGACCATTTTGTTGAAAGAGTTTTGATATTTACTACTAGTATTGAAACCTTCATATTTCTAAAGTTGTTATCCCACCTTTTTAGCAAGGTTGTGATACCATAAAATCGACCGAGAAGCCAAAGATAGTTTTCTCGAAGAATGGTCAACTCAGCATCTCAACAAAGCAAGTTCTGTTTAATGTTTTTCAGATAAGATCCCCTACGGAGGGAGGGTCCGGGGGGGTGGCAACCCCCCAAGGTGGGGGTGCGGGGGCAACATCCCCGCTACGGGGTTTGACTTGCCAGAGGTTGCGACTGCCTAGGGGTGTTCGTGAGTTAGCAGAAACGAGCGACCTAACAGAGGCGAGCGACCTAAGGGACTCGCGACCTAACAAAAGCACAGGCCAAGAGACCTAACATTTTAAGGCTGCACGACCTAATTAAACTCGCGACCTAACAGAGTACACGACCTAAAAGTATAAAGGTCATGCGACCTAACGGTATTAAGGTCTAACGACCTAAGGGAAATAGGGTCACGCGACCTAGAGGGTTAAAGGTCCAACGACCTATAGTAAATAAGGTACAACGACCTAAGGGTCCACGCGACCAGTGGAACACGCGACCTAAAGGGGGTATGCGACCTAACTCAATCGAGCGACCTATCTGAAGGCCGACCTAAATCGAACTAGACCGAGCATTTCAAGGCCAAACGGCCTACGACCTACGACCTAGTGTCGAGCGACCTACGACCTAGTGCCGAGCGACCTACGGCCTACGACTTAAGGGCGAACGAAATATGCAGGTCAAGACTTTTCCATGCGAACGACCTAGCATAGGCATAATGACATAACTGCAGTTTTTCGCCTAAAACACCAAAAATTGGGTTTTTCACCAATCCAATCCAAACCAAATGCAAATGTACATGCTAAAGTGATGGGGAATCATTCCCAACAGTCCAATATAGTTATAGACTAGATTTATGAGATAAAAATCTCACCTTTGGGCCAAAAATGAATGAAAATGAAGCTTTGAAGCAAAGCAAGAATCAATCCACTTTAATCTCAACACAAGAAGCTTGAATCCAATATCTTCTCTTTGAATTTGGAGTTGAAAGATGGATTTGAAGTAGAAGCCTAGGTTTGGAGTTTTAGTTTCCTTTCCACTCACCATTAATGCTTGAGCTAGAGTTTGGTAGGAATTTATGAAGAGTGAGGTGAAGGAGAGAAGTGGGCTTGAGTTATAATGGCTAGACTCACCCAAAGTCCAAAGAGGGAAAAGTTAGTGAAATTTCACTAACTCCAAACCTATCAATGTTTATACTTAAAAAAATTGTAAACGGCATTTCGAACTCAATGGAAGTGGTCTCGAGTCCTAATTCGACCGTTTGCAAAAAGTAGCTTTTTGGACCAATATCTGAATAACGATAGAATATTTAAACAAAATATTTGAATATATAATCGATAAATATGCGGGTTGTTACACCGAGTATATTTACAGGTCTAGATTTGATGCTTTTGGAGCTTCAGCAGGAGAGCTGGAGATCTTCATTTCGTATACGCATATCTGTTTTGATTATTGATTATCCGCTGTGCTTTGTTTGTTGTTGTATATTATCGGCAATTGTGAGGACAGGTTATTATGACTGTTCAAGCTGATAACTATTGATTGATTGTTGGACTCTGATTGATGTGTATATATATACAGTTTCTGTTTTTGTAAAGATCATTGATATGATATTATATATTTTCCGCTGCAGTGTGAGATTTTGTGTTTTTCTACTTGGTTCTATCTTTTCTCTTTCTTCTCTTCTCTTTTTCTCTCTTCTTTTCTTTCTCTTGACTTTCCGTCAGTTTGTGCTTTTTGGGTCGGACATGTGTAGATTATTGTCGATTCAAAGGGTACGGATTTTCGGGCTGTTGCACTCTACTTTGAATATAGCTATATTATAGCATAGTTTCTATCGCATGACCATTGTTGGGTCTAAGTTGAAGCATTGGAAGTGAAACACTATTTAATGAAGTACTCTTCTCCTTAATTATATAAGGTTTATATCATGGTGAACAGCAGACAACTCAAAGTCAAAGTCTTTGGTCAAAGAAGTATGGTTAATAATAATTGTTATTATTGAAGCAAGGACTTTATGTTTGGACTAACCAAGTCGAATTTTGACAATTTTAAAATTTTAACCAAAACCAAATTTCATAAGTCTTAATGTAATATAGTTTTGACAAAGTGAATTGGCGTAAATAATCATTACTACCAAGTACCACTTAAATGGTAAATTGGATTTTACGAAAAAGATGTGTAAGCGATAAATTCGACCAAACTATCATGTTAATAGCTAAGGTGACATGTGAATGTTAATATTTGTATTATTTGATATTAATTGTTGATTGAATTTATACCTTTGAATCGTAGAATCATAATGTTGAATACTCTGAAATACCATACGATTTAATTAATTTATAATCATTGTAAATAAATTGAATTAAAGTTTACGAAATATTAATTATTAAATTTTATTTGATTTTGGGTGTTTTCTATAGCTAATATGTTGCGTATATAAAATTTATATAAGTATGTATCAGTGTACGATATCGATAGAAATTTAAATTTGACTTAAGGCAATTATTTGCTAAATGGGTATGGGCTTTTAAAGACCCTATAGGCCATGAGTTGGCCGGCCTAGGATGAGTGGGACTAGGGTTTAAGGAGTCAAGTATGATTTGAAAATGCAAGCAAAAGAGAGCGTAAAAGAAGGAGAAAAGATCTCATGCTTTTCCTATTCCTAAATGCCACTTAAACACACCACTACACTACAATTTTTGTACAATTTTCTTTTTACTCCCTTTTGGCCATGCGTTCTATGAATCTAGCTGAAAATCCAAGAGCAAATACAAAACAAAAATAAAACCTTCCTTCGCAAATAATTTATTTTAAACAGAATTACGTAGGAAAAATCCACAAAATTTCCCAAAAAATAGAATTTCGTACTTTATAGCATATAAAATTTTTGAAGCAAAATAATTATTTTTCCTATTTTTTGGCATATCCTACCGTTTTTATAGTGGACCATCCACTTTCTATTACCAAACTAATAAAATACAGTTCGAGTATAGGAGTAAGGTAGATGAATCCTAATTACTACACATAAAAGAAAATATAGCACAGGAGTATGGCACAAAATTCCACAACTATTGCCAATGACCTTAGGAAAACTATTCCTCCTTAGAGGAGGTCTAATCCCCATCGTCTGAAGACTCCAGAGCTATCACTTTGTGGTCATCCCCGACTATACGAGAAAAACGATGAAACTGCCTAGGGAGATCGGGGGCAAAGTCCACCGACCCAGGAGAGAATATGAAAGACTTATCCTAAGTGGCTTCAGCTAATACAACTTCATTCCTTTTCACAAGTTGGTCGTCCAAAGAAAAAACTATTGTATCACCCGATATATAATAATAGAGATATCTGAGATCCAAGTGATTACCAAACACAAACCAGAAAAACATACAATCCAACGAGCTATTTCTTATAGCGACTTCTTATAAATCCAAGCCCTTTCCTAAACGTCCTAATAAATGGCAGGAGATGGCATATAAGGAGGAGTAGAATCGATTGTGAATACAGGATCATCACAACAGCAATAGAATCAATAGTAACAACCTGGATTTTTTGACGTTAAATTTGGAATATTTAAATGGTTTTAAATATTGAAATTAAACTACAAAATGGTTTTGAATATGGAAAACTTGGATTTTATTTAATAAAATAGATTCAGGATTTAGATATAGTGATTTATTGGATAATTTAATTATTGAAATCTTATAATTAAATATTGGTTAAAATAGTGAATCTTGATTTTTAAGCTTAATAAAAATAATTTAAAGGCATATAAAATTCATAATACGGAAGACAATGCAACTTTTAAAATTGAATTTGAAAGTGATTTGTTCAGTTTTATATATCGTTTAAATTGATATTTAAAAATTGCCTTCTGAGGCACAGTCTCACAATTTGACGAAACCAGTTCCATTGGATATGTAATTTTGTATTATTATCGGATTTCAAATTTTGTAGCTTTTGGAGTTATCCTGTGGCCATACGAGATGTAAATGTGTTGAAATTTATATCGAAAATTTAGTATAATAGCTGGGTCCAAAAGCTATCTTCACCATACGATCGAATTAGGATGTAAAACCTTTTCCATTACGTTCAGAATAGGGGTATAACATTACGAATTCTTAGCAGCACGGCTCGATAGGGGTTCACGATTTTGAGCTACGTAAATCAAGGCATTTGAAATTTAAATAAAGATATTTTTAATCAACCCACTCTACAGCCGAAATTCCTTCACATCGATACTTTTCTCTTCGTTCAGAAGCACTGTAGCTTATCTACTACATGCAACTATCATTTCCTGTTCCCCATTCTCTTTTTTTTCAAAATGCAAGCAGGCCGACTACTCCCTCCTTAAATCGCACTGCCTTCTCGTTCAAAATCACACGAAATCATTTCGTTTAACCAAAAATAAAGTAAAAAAGAAAACGGCCACCCTCTTTTCCCAAATTAAATTCGTGTTCACAAAAAATATAAAATCAATGGTCGAGTTTCTCTTCAAAATCGCAGCTACTTCAAATTGAACAAAAAATTAAAAACCTTATGCCCTTCCTCTATTTCCTTTCAAATTCATGAAATTGTTTCGAACAAAAATCATCGCGGCTTCCATTTGTAAATCCTCTAACCAAATTGATGGAACCGTGTAACATCCCACCCTTTTGGATGATTTAAATCGATAATAAACCACACACGTCAACTAAAATCATTCAAAAGGTAAGACTGTTAATGGGGTAAATAAGAAAATAATAGAAAAGAAGGAAAGATAAAACACAGAATGACCAACCCGCATATTTATCAATTTTATATTTAAATATTTTATCATTCGTCGGATTTTAGTCCGAAAACCTACTTTTTGCATACGGTCGAATTAGGACTCGAGACCACTTCCATTGAGTTTAAAATGCCGTTTGCGACCTTTTTGAGTATAAGCTTCGATATGTTTGGAGAAAGTTGATTTTTGCTACTTTTTCCCGCTTAGGGCTTTGGTTGGGCTGAGCCAATTAACCACTTAACTCAGTTCCAACACTCTCCTCTTCATTCACTTCTCTTCTATTTTCCTAATACTCAAGCTTTTATGTTAATGGAGGGTGGAAGAGGAAATTAAAACTCCAAGCCCTAGCTTCCTTTGCAAATCCAAGTTCTTGCTCCAAACTCAAGAGAACCCATTGGTAAGCTTCTTCTTCTTCTTCTCCAACTCATTCTCTCTTTGATTTCAGAAAATTCCTAAACCTAATTTGGGAAATAATTATCTTTTAAGCTTAGATTCAAGCTTGTTGAGTTGGAATTGAAGAGTGCTTGTTCTTGCCATTGCTTCATAGCTTCCTCTTCATTTGTTTGGGTTCAAAGGTGAGATTTTTTATCTCACATCTATGACTATAATTATCTTTGGTTGTTGGGTATGAATTCCTAACACTTCTTCATGTGCATTAGCTCTTGATTTGGATTGGTTTTGTGAATATTCCAATTTTTGAGTTTTTAAGTCAATTTGTGTGAAAATCCTTTTATGGATGTTTGATCATGCTTTTGGTGATGCATCGAGGAGCATATAGGGCCGGGTTGTCGATTGGCATAAACCCTTAGAGCCAATGTTCGTCCGGTTGCATTTTGGAAGAGTTTGCTCTTCATTTGAATAAGGCTGAAAAACAGCCCAGGCATGATTCAATCGACTGAATACTCTGTTCAGTCGACTGAACCTGGAACCCGAAAGTTTCTAGGCATGATTCAGTCTACTGAATCCTCTGTTCAGTCGACTGAACCTGGAAACAGAAAGTTTCCTGAACCTGGAAAACTCCCAGGTACAGGGTCAGTCAACTGAAACCTCTGTTCAGTCGACTGAACCTGCTGTTTTAGTCCAATTTGCCTTTTTGGATTGAATTTCCAATTTAAATCGATTCGTGATGATCCTATTTATTGTCATCATTTATTATCATCTTAGATGACTTATTTTCTTTGGGAATTTTAGATATATCCACTTCGATGGATCCTTTATCGATTTCATTGGATTTTTATTCACATCTTCGAATGTGATCTTTGTGATTGATTGTTTCTACAATCCCCTTTGTGCTTTGTCACTTTAAAAATATAAAGGTTTTCTATACTAGTAGTAAATATCAAAACTCTTTCCTCAAAAGATTTCAATACTATTTTAATACCAAATTCGTTTATAAAACTGTTTTCCAATCTACTAGTATATATAAACCTTTACCTCACTCGTATGAGAAATCTCATTAAACGACTTAGTAAAACAAGTGGTATGAAATGCTTGCTTCACTTTGTTGGTTAATTCTTGGACTTGTTCGATTGAAACTCTTGTGACAATTTTCTAGTGGAGATATACAATTTGTTCGTAAATATTTAAGTTAAGCTAGTGGTTATGGGACATGATGCTAAGCTCATATATTTACTAGCTTATTGTAATTGACACTTCTTGATGATCAATGAAGATCATTTTATGGTTTAGACTAGCAATGTGCGATGTCTCTTTGTCTATGTGGAGGACCGTACCTCATTAAATTGAGCTTCGTCTCATTTCTTCGTGGGCTAGTGACCCATGTACTTTCTAATGTGATTCGATTCATTGGATGTACCGTTTGTACTACATCAATGTTCTGCCTCCTTTGATTCATTGGATGTACCGTTTGTACTACATCAATGTCTTGGCCATCCTTTTATTGTGATTTCTGGATTTCGAGTGTTGATTTCTGGAATTTATATTATTGACTTGTTATGAGTACAGGTTTAGGGTATGATGCCCTCTTTAGATCTTTGAGAAGATTCTTGTGATATTGATTAATCTTTTGTTGATTATCATTTACATGCTTATAGTAGTATGCCATTATGGATATTATGTTTATGCCATATCTTGTATGTTATATCATGTCATCTGATATTTATAGCTAGACTGATCCGTTTATTATTTTCTTATGAAATAATACTCGGGTCAGACCGAGATGTTACAGGTGCTTCCGCTTGACTTCCTTCCGGGATTTGCTTCTCTGACTTTTGACTAGCTACTTTAGTTTAGTAGTTTTTGGTTGTATACATTTGAGATACTGACTCCTTGATGTATACATATTCTTTTGTCTTGCACTTGCATCTGTTCTTTGTGTTATTGTGGATCTTTTTAGACCACTACTCTGATGTACACTTCCTAGTGTAATATTCATATCTATTTCCGCCTTTGTGATATGAATTGTCTGTGACTGATTTGTGTTATGTTTATTTCTATATTTGTTTCCGAAGACCTTTATAGCCACTGTGTAGTAGCTTTGAGTTTGTGTCGATATGTCGGATTTCCTCTTGAGATGAAAAGTTATATTTTTATCCGGTATATCGGTACTCGCACAAAGCAATTATACAGATGGTCGCTCCTCAACAGCCTTATTCTCCGTGCTAGTTGACAGCATTCACCCTAGTGTTCTTGTCTAGCGTGGGTATAGAGGTGGGGCATCACAGCTTGGTATCAGAGCCAAACTTCAGAACAATATGGAATATTATAACAAGGATCATCGTCCTAAGTCTTTCTTAGGAGTCGTGCTTTAGGATTTAATTCGAGTCTTCGTACCGATTCATCCTATTTTCTTTAGGATTCCTTGTTTTATCTATCAAGATTGCTTGATATTTATTTTGAGAATAACTTTTTTCTCTTCTTTCTTTCTTTCTTAAAGAAGAGAAATGGTTAGACCTGGCCGTCCTAGCGCCGGTCAATCTAGTGCTACTCCCCAGGATGGAGTATTTATGTCTGCCCAGCAGCTTCTTGATATAGTAAAGAATGCTCACGCTGCCGGTCCCAATTCAGAGCCTACTCATCCTAGATCCGGTTTTGCACGCTTGTGCAGAGACTATACCGATTTGGGTGGAAGGCCATTCAAAGGATCCGAGAGTGTTATTGAAATTCAAGCTTGGCTCAAATCATGCGATCGCATCTTTTCTCGCATGAACCTTATCGATCTACACCGAGTCCAAGTGGCTTCTAACATGCTCCAAGAAAGAGCGTTAGATTGGTATGAGCTTTTAATTTCTGAAATCGTTGAGGCGGATCTCACTTGGGAGCAATTCCGGGAAAGATTCGAATTGAAATTTGTGCCGGAGGCCGAAAAAGTAACTTTGGCCCGGCGTTTTATTGACCTTGTTCAAGGTGAATCTTCTGTAACGGATTATGTCGCGTCTTTCGAATCTCTTTCTAAATACGGGGTTGAGTATATTAATACCCCGATGAAGAAAAATCAAAGATTTGTCTATGGCTTGAATAAGAATCTTAAGAAGCCATTACTTCTGAAACTTGAAGTTTCATTTGATCAACTTATTGATATCGCTCTTCTTCTTGAAGAGGCCGATAATGAAGGTGATGTTGAAGTTGTGCGTGCCCAACAGAACTTTGACAATAACTTGAAGAGGCCTATCAAATTCAAAGGCCCCAATTCTAATAAGAAAGGGAAGCAACAAATTCCGGTAGCAGAGACTCCTACCTCTAGTGGTGTACAATGCTACAATTGTGGTTCAACAGACCACTATGCAAGGGAGTGTTCGAGACCCCTCTTTTGTCGCTATTGCAAAGGTCAAGAGAGAAGGAAAGCTGCAGGTTCCTAGCAACTCTTCTCTTGGTCAAGGTATTTCTCATTTAATCCTTGATTACATTTTTTTTGTGATCTTCTTATTCGAGTTCTTTTTGATATGAGTTTCATCTCATTATTTTTATATCAAAAGAACTTGTCGATTCTTTTTCTTTGAATATTTTGGGCTTGATGAGTTCTTTGAGAGTTGTGACTCCGGATGGTAGATCCGCAACACTCAATTTAATTTTATTGATGTCGAAATTATTTTATGAGATTTTTCTTTCCGAGCCGATATTTTTACTTAGGTTTCGGAATTGATTTTTTTTTGAAGGGATCGGCTTAATCATTGTGAAGCCCATATCCTATTCTTCCGAGTGGATTATTCATCTTCGACATTTTCAATCTGTTAAGCAGATTTCTATTTTTCTTTGTGATTTTGATTCCATCTTGATGGCATCATTTTATTCTTTATAGTCCTTATGGTGAGGAAAGTGTTATTTCTCTCATCTAAATAGTTTGAGAATTTTTCGGTATATTTGACTTGTCTTAGGATTATCACCTAAGTAATCTTTTGTGTGGTGCTAAGGTCTTTTTAGTTCGACTTTACCACCGTTTTCATTTGCTACAAGTTGCGGAAGTTAGCATTTCACTTATCGCATTCCGCACTTGTTATGATTCCTATGAATGAATTATTATGTCATTCAATTTGTCCAGCTTGTTTCATCCATTTTATATATCAAATATTCTATGAATATTTCGATGTGACCATTCTTTTATTTATTGATTTTTGGATGAAAATAGCAATTTAAAATTTTGCAAAAATCTTTTTCATAAGATTTATTTAGAAGTATAACCAGATTTTTATTCTTAAAACTTTTTAAGAGATTTATTTATCCTATAAAAGATAATTTTGTGATTGTATTGCCCGTTGAGTTCTTTAAGAATTTTGGTCAATGCGCTTGATCAACGTTATCGATAGGAATTTTCTAAACGCTTTGATGAGACAGTCAGACACAGCATATTAACTTGTAAAAATGCAAAAAATTTAGAAATATTTTTACATTGAGATAAATGTAATTTTGAAAGTTTTAGCTTTTCGAGAAAGAAGATTATCTAAAAGAACTCTTCCTTTTGATACTCTTGATCTTGAGATTCCTGGAGGGGGACCAAGACTTTGCTATTTGCACCGATACTAGTCGTATTGGTTTGGATGCCGTTCTCTTGCAAAGGAGAACGTGCTATCACTTGTGCTTCTAAACCATTATAGCTTATCGAGACTAGATATGCCACATATGATCTAGTGCTCTCGGCTATTGTTTTTACGTTTAGAGTTTGGCATCATCATTTTAGGGGGAGAAATTTGTTCTCTATCTCGATCATAAATCTTTGGAATATTCATTTTTCTCTTAAGGAACTGCATGTTGACTCGAGTTCCTAGCTTCTTATGATCTTGATATTCTTTTTATTCCCGAAGGGGAAATCGTGTTGCCAATGCGTTTAGTCGTAAGCAACAAGGGGTTGTTTCTTTGTTGATGACTAAATGAAATTATCTTTTTATCAAGTTCATCGGGCGTTTTGATGTACTTTGTTTTATTGAGTTTCATCTCATTGCTTTTATGAACTTGCGTCCGATGTTCTTTTATTGTGTTCGGTTCATTGGACGTACCGTTTTTGTACTACGTCGGTGTTCCGAAAATCATTCGGGCTTCGGTTCATTGGACGTACCGTTTTTGTACTGCATCAGTGTTCCGAATTATTTGGGTTTTGATTCATCGGATGTACCGTTTGTACTACATCGATGTCTTTCCTTTTGATTCATCGGATGTACCGTTTGTACTACATCGATGTCTTTGCTGTTTGATTCATCGGATGTGCCGTTTGTACTACATCGATGTCTTTGCTTTTGATTCATCGGATGTACCGTTTGTACTACATCGATGTCTTTGCTTTTGATTCATCGGATGTACCGTTTGTACTACATCGATGTCTTTGCTTTTGATTCATCGGATGTACCGTTTGTACTACATCAATGTCTTTCCTTTTGATTCATTGGATGTACCGTTTGTACTACATCAATGACTTTGCTGTTTGATTCATTGGATGTACCGTTTGCACTACATCAATGATATGCTTTTGATACATTGGATGTACCGTTTGTACTACATCAATGTCTTTGCTTTTGATTCATTGGATGTACCGCTTGTACTACATCAATGTCTTTGATGTTTGATTCATTGGATGTACCGTTTGTACTACATCAATGTCTTCGCTTTTTGATTCATTGGGTGTACCGTTTGTACTACATCAATGATTTTGCTGTTTGATTCATTGGATGTACCGTTTGCACTACATCAATGATATGCTTTTGATACATTGGATGTACCGTTTGCACTACATCAATGTCTTGGCTTTTTGGTTCATTGGACGTACCGCCTTTGTACGACGTCGGTGCTGCAAATTTTTCGAGTTTCTAGTTTCTCGGGCGTACCGTGTTTGTACTACGCCATTGCACCGGCTCAACTTTTTGCTATTTTTGACGTCTACCACGTCTTTTAACTATGGAAATGCTTTTATGTTTTCGATTTTTATTCTTGAGCCCAGTATTGTTGAGGGGATTGAAGTTTTACCAAATTTGACTTTTGAGCAACATTCTATTCGCATCATTGCTTTGGAGGTTGAGCGCCTTCGATATAAAGATATTCTTTTTGATAAAAGTTCAATGGTTCTCAAATCGATCATGTGAAATCTTGAGAATTCATCGAACGAAAACTTTCTGATTTACTCCTTCGTGCTCTTTATGGTGAACTTCTTGATTCAAATTTTCTTTTGTGTTAATATGCTTCTATGGTTGTTACTTCTTATATTTCCTTCTTAATTATTGCGAGGATGCAATTTCTTTAAGGAGGGGAGTCTGCAACAACCTGCATATTTATCAATTTTATATTTAAATATTTTATTTAAATATTTTATCATTCGTCGGATTTTAGTCCGAAAACCTACTTTTTGCATACGGTCGAATTAGGACTCGAGACCACTTCCATTGAGTTTAAAATGCCGTTTGCGACCTTTTTGAGTATAAGCTTCGATATGTTTGGAGAAAGTTGATTTTTGCTACTTTTTCCCGCTTAGGGCTTTGGTTGGGCTAAGCCAATTAACCACTTAACTCAGTTCCAACACTCTCCTCTTCATTCACTTCTCTTCTATTTTCCTAATACTCAAGCTTTTATGTTAATGGAGGGTGGAAGAGGAAATTAAAACTCCAAGCCCTAGCTTCCTTTGCAAATCCAAGTTCTTGCTCCAAACTCAAGAGAACCCATTGGTAAGCTTCTTCTTCTTCTTCTCCAACTCATTCTCTCTTTGATTTCAGAAAATTCCTAAACCTAATTTGGAAATTAATTATCTTTTAAGCTTAGATTCAAGCTTGTTGAGTTGGAATTGAAGAGTGCTTGTTCTTGCCATTGCTTCATAGCTTCCTCTTCATTTGTTTGGGTTCAAAGGTGAGATTTTTTATCTCACATCTATGACTATAATTATCTTTGGTTGTTGGGTATGAATTCCTAACACTTCTTCATGTGCATTAGCTCTTGATTTGGATTGGTTTTGTGAATATTCCAACTTTTGAGTTTTTAAGTCAATTTGTGTGAAAATCCTTTTATGGATGTTTGATCATGCTTTTGGTGATGCATCGAGGAGCATATAGGGTCGGGTTGTCGATTGGCATAAACCCTTAGAGCCAATGTTCGTCCGGTTGCATTTTGGAAGAGTTTGCTCTTCATTTGAATAAGGCTGAAAAACAGCCCAGGCATGATTCAATCGACTGAATACTCTGTTCAGTCGACTGAACCTGGAACCCGAAAGTTTCCAGGCATGATTCAGTCGACTGAATCCTCTATTCAGTCGACTGAACCTGGAAACAGAAAGTTTCCTGAACCTGGAAAATTCCCAGGTACAGGATCAGTCGACTGAAACCTCTGTTCAGTCGACTGAACCTGCTGTTTTAGTCCAATTTGCCTTTTTGGATTGAATTTCCAATTTAAATCGATTCGTGATGATCCTATTTATTGTCATCATTTATTATCATCTTAGATGACTTATTTTCTTTGAGAATTTTAGATATATCCACTTCGATGGATCCTTTATCGATTTCATTGGATTTTTATTCACATCTTCGAATGTGATCTTTGTGATTGATTGTTTCTACAATCCCCCTTGTGCTTTGTCACTTTAAAAATATAAAGGTTTTCTATACTAGTAGTAAATATCAAAACTCTTTCCTCAAACGATTTCAATACTATTTTAATACCAAATTCGTTTATAAAACCGTTTTCCAATCTATTAGTATATATAAACCTTTACCTCACTCGTATGAGAAATCTCATTAAACAACTTAGTAAAACAAGTGGTATGAAACGCTTGCGTTCACTTTGTTGGTTAATTCTTGGACTTGTTCGATTGAAACTCTTGTGACAATTTTCTAGTGGAGATATACAATTTGTTCGTAAATATTTAAGTTAAGCTAGTGGTTATGGGACATGATGCTAAGCTCATATATTTACTAGCTTATTGTAATTGACACTTCTTGATGATCCATGATGATCATTTTATGGTTTAGACTAGCAATGTGCGATGTCTCTTTGTCTATGTGGAGGACCGTACCTCATTAAATTGAGCTTCGTCTCATTTCTTCGTGGGCTAGCGACCCATGTACTTTCTAATGTGATTCGATTCATTGGATGTACCGTTTGTACTACATCGATGTTCCGCCTCCTTTGATTCATTGGATGTACCGTTTGTACTACATCAATGTCTTGGCCATCCTTTTATTGTGATTTCTGGATTTCGAGTGTTGATTTCTGGAATTTATATCATTGACTTGTTATGAGTACAGGTTTAGGGTATGATGCCCTCTTTAGATCTTTGAGAAGATTCTTGTGATATTGATTAATCTTTTGTTGATTATCATTTACATGCTTATAGTAGTATGCCATTATGGATATTATGTTTATGCCATATCTTGTATGTTATATCATGTCATCTGATATTTATAGCTAGACTGATCCGTTTATTATTTTCTTATGAAATAATACTCGGGTCAGACCGAGATGTTACAGGTGCTTCCGCTTGACTTCCTTCCGGGATTTGCTTCTCTGACTTTTGACTAGCTACTTTAGTTTAGTAGTTTTTGGTTGCATATATTTGAGATACTGACTCCTTGATGTATACATATTCTTTTGTCTTGCACTTGCATCTGTTCTTTGTGTTATTGTGGATCTTTTTAGACCACTACTCTGATGTACACTTCCTAGTGTAATATTCATATCTATTTCCGCCTTTGTGATATGAATTGTCTGTGACTGATTTGTGTTATGTTTATTTCTATATTTGTTTCCGAAGACCTTTATAGCCACTGTGTAGTAGCTTTGAGTTTGTGTCGATATGTCGGATTTCCTCTTGAGATGAAAAGTTATATTTTTATCCGGTATATCGGTACTCGCACAAAGCAATTATACAGATGGTCGCTCCTCAACAGCCTTATTCTCCGTGCTAGTTGACAGCATTCACTGTAATGTTCTTGTCTAGCGTGGGTATAGAGGTGGGGCGTCACACAGAATCTCACAGCGGAATGACAAAATATAAAATTCAAATAAACAGTTCATGAAGCTGTTTTACAAATAACATTTGATTACACCTTTACAATACAAATCAGAGTTACACATACAGTAGAAATAAATAAATAATGCAGCGGAACACATGATGTAGTGGAATAATTAATAATAAATAGTAGACTCGTCTCCGTCTTCATCCTCCAAAATATAATGGTCTTCAATACACTAAAAAGGCTCAGACTGACCCGAGCGTAATAAAAAGACAAAACACTCGAGTCAGGACTAAAAGATCTTATGTAAGTCAAATCAAAATAAGTAGAATATAAATATTACTATAATGGATTCAGAGATGTATAACAGGAATTTCATCTCCTATCAAGTGTACAGTGTGGATTTAATTATTTAAAAGATTTCAAACGATTCAAAAATACCAATCTTAATCATTTTAATTAAAATAGATCCGAATTTTAAATTTAAAACTTAAATCTTTCAAATAATTCAATTCTAATAAATAATCCAAATTAAAGAAATTACAGGTTATATGTCATTTCAACCAGTATCCAAATCAAAATTTCCAAATCAATGGAAACCGCTCGAGTTATCATTTCAATCCATAGTGGTAACAAAGATATATACATAAATAAACATCAAATCATCCAAAATGACAGCCAATAACATCCATCACAATCCAACATCCAAATCAGCCAATAAATCACAACAATCAATTGATTATCATTATCAGGTGTATAACTTGCAATTTATATTCATTATTAAATAAATGGCAATTTCAGTTCAATATAAATTCAAATTTAACTTAAATGACAATCTAATAATACCAAAAGCAATTAATAAATTTCTAATCACATTATAAATTTAATTTAACTAGCATAAGATAATCTAGTATTCGTGAGTGGGTCAAAACACTCACCTTTGATATTTAGAACGCAAAAATCCAAACAAAGATGCCTTTTCCAATAGTCTCCAAACTCAGCCAAACCTATTTTATGTTATTAGGAATTCCAATACAAGTCCAAGGGAAGAAACTACGCATGTATCAAAGCTCGTATGAGGAAGATATTCAGGTTATAAGGATATAAAATAAAATAAAAATACATACATATTTAATTCTTAAAATAAGAAACTTTAATAACTCATGTTTTCAAATTTGATGTACTCAAAACAAAGGCAAGAAGTGGAAAGCCAAAACCATTAAGGCTAATTCTCATTGTTCAATTTTTTTGAAGGCTTCTTGCAAAAGAAGGCAAGGCGATGAGGAAAGGTACGGATGTGGTTAAAGAAGAAATGGATGCTCACACTTTTTTATTCTTTTCTTTTTCTAAACATAGCTTCAGTAAAATGAATTGGCAGCAATTAAGTAGAGGTATAAAGCTATGTTGACATTGAGACTTTGAGGGAAACAAATAGAGGTCTGATGTTTGAAAAATAAGAAATTTTTAGGGGAAAGAATGATATATGATATAAAACAAAAGAAGAAAGGGAAGTGACAAATGAAATATGTATGGAAGAGACAAATAAAACAAAAGTGTATGATCTAAGTAGATGCTCTGGGAAATAAATAAACAAAATGGAAGAATAAGAAAGGATATAAATTCACGTTTCAATTACATCAAAGAATTGCAATAAAACCAAATGTGGAAATGGTGGCAGGTGTATTGAATAATAAGGAAATGAAGGGACCGCTTAGGATCTAGTTAATTGCATGATCCACTCAGTTAAATATATTATCACTGAATATACCCTTTTTCACACTCGTTTACACATAATTAACATATAGTAAATAAATTTGAATACAATAACCAGTGTAACGTTACAAAAAAATAAAGGATGATCTAGAACTCAAATTCAAGTTTTTTTTTCTTTCAAAATAATGTTTTTCTCATAGGGGAATTGCACAACCTAAAAAGTCAATTAAATTTGAACTTCAAGATTAGTGTTAAAATCACTTATATACAGCCTCAAATGTATACTTAATGACCGTAAAATATTGTTTTAAAATTCATTTTTTTCTTCTTTATATAGAATTATTTTTACCTTAAAAATGAAAATGTTTGTTTTATTTTCATTAAAATGTTCTTTTTATTTTTTTACAATAATGTATGTTTCTTTCGTTAAATCCAAAAATTAATATTAATGTTTCTTTTTTTTAAATTGAAAGATCCCAAATCGACATAATTGTAATTATTTTCAAAATTACACTTATAACGGATTATAACAAACGTACATTTCTTTCATTAAACGCCATTAGTTTCAAATAAATTCTCTTTCCCTTTTGTTAGAAGATTCCAAGTCAAATTAACGGCAATAAATTCATTAATTAATTTAAATTCCAACATATACTTATTTTGTTTTTTTTAATCTTATTATTCAATCAATTATCATATTATATATATACTTAACGTTGGTTTACCATTTCATTACCTCAATCTTCTATATTTATCACTTTAGTTCATATTAACTGTAGTAGGTAATTAGATTAACTGCAATTGATTTTCAATTTATTTCAATGGATTAAGTAAATAGGTGATGAATGACAAATGTTACCTTTTACTTACTTAATCGCATTTACAGGATTATTATTAACAACAAATGCTATGACTACTTACACAATCCTGATTATACTCAATTTTCCATTAATTTCATATAATTTCCCCTTTTATATAACATTTAATTCATTTCCTTATTTCAACTTATCATCAAATAACGTTACAATTATTTTAATCACTAACATACAATTCCAACATTAAACCCAACATTCAATTGCCTTAATTCAATTAATTACCCATTCAATATTAAAACGATAAATTAATGAGAAAATAGTTAATACAATCATTTATAATAATAATTCATACCCCTTATCTTATTCTTTACAACCAAGGGTTATAATTTGCTTACCCAAAAAGGTTTTATATTCAATATTAACCTATTTCAATTAACTACATACAAGTTAACCATCTACATCATTTAATTCATTTCATTATTTACAATCATAACCAAGTCAACCTACAATGTATTTCAATTAGTTTGAAATTACTTTAAATATTTATCAGCAGCGTTCAGACAACACCACTGATTTCATATTCAATATTAGCCAATTCTAATTGATTACATATAATTTCAACGTTCAATGTATTTCCTTATTTTTAGTTATAACTAATTATAACCTTAAAGTCACTTCAATTAATTGGAAATTAGATCAAAATAGTTAGCAATTACCTTATATTAACATTACTAACATTACATTCTAGTTATTCTTCTCCTAGTAACATCAAAAAAAAATTAGTTTTATTTCAATATAAAATTACAAAATATTATTTAATTAATATTTTAATAATCGAAAATTATGGGTCGTTACAAACCGAGGCAAGCTCGAGCTTGCGAGCATGAGGCCGCGTAGGGGGAAGCCTGTAATTGGATTGGCACGAGCGTATGAGGGACATGTTGAAGCAATGGAGGGTGAAGCGCGGACTTATGGTTGCTCGTAAAGGAAAAGATGGCATGGGCGATTCGCGGCAGCTAGGCGAAGGCGAGGGAAGCGCGCAGAGGAAGGGGGATTGAGCTTTAGGGGATCGCGAGGCTAGGATTTCGTTTCAGTAAGGTGGAAGGTATTCAGTTTTTATTTTTTCAATTAAAATTAATTTAAATATGTATATTTATGTATATATATAAAGTAAGGGAAATAAATGTGTGTGTGTGTGTGTGTTTGTGTGTATAACTCTGTATTGGATTTTACAGTAAGGTATTTCCTTTGATTAAATTTATATATATATATATATATGTGTGTGAATATATATACAGAAAAAAAATATCACAGTGAGCATAAGAAAAAAAGGAAAGAGTATACATATAACCATTTTGATTTGCTAGTTTATTTTAGATAATGGATTTGGTGATAAATTTGTTCAGCTAACTTATCTAATTTATTTTATTTACTAAAAGATTTTTAAAAAGGAAAATTACTGGTTTAAAATAAATTAGTAATTAAATTATTAAGTGGTAGCTAATTGTCCGATTATTTCAAATATTAATAAAATCGTATAATGTTTATACAGGGTCGAAAAATAGGAAAACCAAGTCGAGATTGAAGTGGATTGCAAAACAAAAATAAAGGTGAGATCTTCTTACTCATTTGGATTACCTTGTTTAAAATTAAATGTTAAATTTAAATCATTAGATACCTGGCTTGATTGATAAATTTATAATTTATCTGTTGGATGATGTTATATATATATATATATATATAGTAGTATATATATTGGAGTGATTGATATTCCTACATTATATAGCAGATGAGACCCTATGCGCCCTATATAATAGTGGATGACTCTATATCCCGCGATATCCCCCTCGAAGTGAGATTGGTATTTTATTTGTTGACTAACATCTATGGATGCAGGGAAACTGGTTGAAGGGGTCCATCAGGATTCCTCAAGAAGATTTATTGTTCATATATATGTGATATATGATATGAAAGTAAATTGATATGGATTGTATGTGAATTGAATTATTAAATGTCAAATAGCCTGTGAATTGAATTTCGATATTTTTAAATACCATAATAATTAAGTGAAGGAATTTAAAAGTGAAATTGAAAGAAATTATTTATAATGAAAATTTGATTTATGAAAAAGGGAATTAAGAAGAACAAAGAAATATATAGGCTAACTTGGTATTACTTAACCATTCGTAAACTGTTAAGTAAAGACTTGAAATTAAATTATCTATCAAGCGCTGGATGAGATATTGGAATCGATAAATAAATTTGAAATAAGACTGAATTTTATTAAAGGCTAAAATGTTGTAATGGAATTATAAATAAAGAATTGGTTTTTATAAATAAATAGAAAACTCAGGGAGTTTATAGATTTATAAATGGTGTTTATAAATGATATAAAATGATATCGGTGGATATGTTGAAAATATAAGTTAATGGTGTGAACTTATATCGAGTTATGGGAATCGTTGGAAAAGAAATAATGGAATATATTTCGAATATGAGAATGGTGATAAATTTGGAGAGGATCAATGGGATATGAACCCAGAGGATTTTATAAAGGGAAATGTGGAATATTGGATTTTGTATAAATAGACTTTTGTTGAGATAAACTCTAATTTTATAAACCAACTTTGTAAATTAATTAACTACTAGATATGAACTTTAATACTTTTGAGATATTGATATTTTAGTTTTACCTTAAACCACATTTTGAAAATAAACCATTTTTTCTTACTTTATAGAGATATATGTTTTCAAATGTTTTAAATTCATTCATAAATCCTCTTGAGATGAGAAACAAAGTTTATTTAATGGAAAAAGATTTTAGAGGAAGATCTTATAGGGTTATCAAGGAAGCTTAAATAAATTGCTAAAGCATAAGATAAGAAAACTTCGGAGGGTGAAATAAAATTCATAAGGAAATAAAAGTGAAACTGGGATTATAAGCAAGCAGAAATGTCTTTGGAAATACTAAAGGAAATAAATTGAGAAATTCTTGAATTTATAGAATTTGTGTTAACGAGTGGGGATTGGCAAATAAAAGTGTAAATGATTTTTGAGAAGAGGAAATAAGGAAATAAAGGAATATTTTCTAAGTATTGAATATAAAGTAAAGTGAAGAAAACATTCTATAAGTGTCGCACAATGGTTAAGAATTTGTTCTGTAAGAATAAAAGCGATTTGAAAACTATTTTTCAAAGCGTTGAAATGTGGAAATAATATCTTTAGTAGATATTTTGAGACAAATAATTTGGGAAAATTATTTAAGGCCTAAGGGTTGTTTGTGGATGTTATTTGATAGTTAAATAACGGACTATCAATATTGGCCAATGCGCTGATCATTTCGTAGAGGCCGGGAATGGATTTAATTATCCGAAAACCACTTCGATCTGGTTTGTACAGTTAAGAATGAAGACCGTGAAGATGATTAAGGCAATGATAAGGTTTGTCCAGACCCAGAGCAACTTGTATGGATGAATGCTATCAGACCTTCATCGTTGGAGGACGGTGAGCATTCTAAGTGAATGTGTGCTAAAAAGATAACACATATCCTCAAGCCTCATCAACCGGGAATAGCTATAACAGGGGAGGTGCAGCAAGGCAAAATGGGTAGCACCTAAGTAGGGTAAGATTTCCCCTATCTAGAGGTCCCTTTTTATTTCGGCTATGTGGCGGTGGGTCACTCGAACTGTGGGGTAATCTTATTTGGACTATCCAATAAGGGTAGCTCCGGTCTTGTATGGCAGGGGATCGAAAGTGATCCTTGGTACTCTGATATAGACCAGGTACTGTGATGGGCGGTACCCCAGTAGCCCTGCCATTGTATGGAATCCAATCTCCAATAAGCGTCTGTACGGTTTTGGTTGTGCCCAACTATTGCTGGAACGTGAAATGCAAGCATTTTAGCTAGATTTTATTTTTACTTTCTATAGACACTATTATAATATCAAATGAATTTGATTAAATTGTTTTGGTTATCGTAAGGTAAAAGCCACATGTTTATTTGTGGCGTGGTCTTACGAGATACCTTTGTTTAAAAGGATTTTCAAAAATATAATAATCCAATTGGGTGTATTTTCTCATGCTGTTTTCCAGACTGACTGGGTGTTGTTTTAGTATGATGCTCGAGTCAGACCGAGTTGAACAGATCCAGGATAATATGCTATGGAGCTCAGGGGCGATCTGGATAGCAGAGATGTATCTACGTACTTGGTTATTATTTCTTTTGTGTAAGGACAGATAATAAGCTGTTCAAAGTGATGGGTGATTTTTGTACTTTGATAATGGTATGTATATATAGCAGTACAGGTTTCTTTGTATTTAGAAGCTTTTATTATATATTATATGTTCCGTTGCGATTATGAGACTCTGATGTTGTTATTTTTATTTTCTTTTTCTACCTCTTTCTTCTTTCACCCTGAAGACTCGTATTTTCGTCCACTTTGAGTTAAATTGACGAGGAATATTGTCGGCTCAAAGGGGTACGTATTTGCGGGCTATCGCTCTTGGTATCATAGTAGAAGGTTAAGCGAAAACCTTGGCTCTGGTGGGGATTACTCATTAGAGATAGAGTTAGTAGTACTCTAAAATGAGTTTGAGGGTATTAATAAATATGGGCGCGTATTTGTTAGTGAATATAAATTGTTTTAATATTGTATTGACTTATGGGTTGAGTGGAATATGATCTATGATCGAGTAAGTGGGCCGCTAATTCGATAAGAGTCTATAAACACTAGAACACAATAAACCAACACAATATGGTTTTGAAGTGGGTGAATGAAACAATTTTACCCAAATATAATTTTGATATAAAAGGAAATATTTTCTAAAATTATTATATACATAATTGGAGTGTTTGGATGATAATATTATAGTCAAATAAGATTATAAAGATTAAAGATGGCTTATATAACCAAGGAAAAGTATGAGATTGGAATTTTGAGTTTAAGATAAAATTTAACTTATATCAAGTTGAAGAAATTAAATTGTTAAAAATTAAATTAATTATGATTTGAAAGAAATAATCAGTGAAGTAGATTAGTTACATAGATTAAACTTTGGATGTGATTGAATTGGGAAATAGAAATTTAATCGGATTGGGAAATAAAATTAAAATTGAATTGAAATGGACTTAAGCTAACGATATTGAGTTGGATTTGAATTAAGTTGAAGTAGAATTGAAATGAAATGAAATTAAATTCTTACTTAATAAAATTCAAATGAATTGTGTGAAGCGAAAAGACTAGTATGATGCTAGATTTATCTGGAGTTAAGTTAAATAAAATCGAATTAGAATAAATAAACTTTGATAGCTTATCAAAAGAATTGAAATGCTTGAAATAAAAGTATACTTGATATAATAAAGGTATGGTCTTGGGTTAAAAATAAAAGATGAATGTGATTGATTGTAAACGGATGGAAGCGTGAAAAATTAACGAGTGTGTGACTTATAAAATCTAAAAGTGGAATAAATAAGCCAAAATAAAATTATTTGGTATTTGGAAAATGAAATAGAAATCCAAACTTGAATTATAAATTAGGTTGAACTCAAGTAAAATGGTTAAAGTGATTTTTGAAATAGAAATCAAATATTGATTTAAGAACTGGAAGTGAACTAATTAGATAATTAATTAGTTAATGGAATATGGAAATGGAACCCAATTTGGTTAAATAGAAGTTGGATTGTGAGTTAATAAAGGGTTTGGAAATGAGCTCGAGTTATAAATAACATTTGACTTGAAGTGTTAATAAATTAGACATGATTGAAATGTTGTTAAATGAAATGATATGGGATTATAATAATGGTTTAAGTTGCAAATGAAATCCAAGTGAGTATGAATAAATTAAATAGCTGCCCTGTTATAAATAAAATAAATTAACAATGTGAACTAAAAATTTAAATGGATTGAATGAATAAACTAATTGGATTAAATTAGTAAAACGGAATGGAATTTGATTGGATAAGAATCCAATAAAAATGGAAATAGAATTTGTGCAAAAAAGAAATGGACATAAGTTAAGGAGTAAAATAACTTGAAGAAAATAAAATACTTAAACGGATATTTGAATGGAAGATCGGCTTAAGTGAATATGTGAAACAGTCATTTAATATATAAGCGTGGAATGTTTTCGAGCTTAATAAAATGGTTTTTAAATGGAACCTATTAGGATATGAAATGAAAATGATAGTGTATGGACTCTGAACAATTTAGAACGGAATGAAATAAATATAAAATGAGTTGGAATCAACTTAAAATGGCGATAAATTAAAATGGATATTCTATTAAGTGAATATCGTCGAATTTATATAAGAATAAGTATCGTTTGATGCAAATGAAGGTAAATAAAATCCTATGAATTGATAGAAGTAAAATAAAATTGATTTTGAAATCAATTGAAATGAATTTGAGTTCATTTGGTTTATAAATGAGTTGAAGATAAGCAAGAGAGTTGAAAACCATTCGCATTAAATGAGAATGATATATGAATTGGTTGTAAGAAATAAAAATTTAATGTCGAGACCTTGTAATTGCTTATGAAAATTGTTAGTGTACATTGCTTATAGAATCCATGTGTTGAAACTGTTTAAATAATAGAATTGTTATGAATTTCATATGTTTAGTGCTTACATGTTTAAATTGAGTAAGTACAGGTACCGGAAGACCGTTTGGCTGAATTTTGATCGCGCTAAATCACTAAATAAATAAGTCGCTTGCTTAAAAATGCTAAATACAGGTACGCCTATGCAATAAAAGATAGGAAATATGAAAAAAAAAATCCGACCGTGTGGGTCGATGTATATATCTTGTCAAATTGCAAAAGCTCCTCCGTATAAGGAAGACTCTGCCAAATTTTTCGAAAATTTTGGGAGTAAGAATTTTTTTTTAGAATTTTTGGAATTTTTTTATTAACAACGAATTAATTTCAAATTAGAATTGAAATAACAGATTCTAGAACTAAAATATGAAAGCAAAGTGATTGGGAATAAACACAGGATTTGAAAGGTGAATATCAAATTTTCACTAAGTGGGTGTTAGTAAGTAAATAGGTTTGGGGCATTCTTCGCCTTAGTAATTTCGGGGACGAAATTCTTTTAAGGGGGAGGAATATAACGACCCGGATTTTTCGACGTTAAGTTTGGAATATTTAAATGGTTTTATATAAATTATAAAATGGTTTTGAATATGGAAAACTTGAGTTTATTTAATAAAATAGATTCAGGATTTAGATATAGTGATTTGTTGGATAATTTAATTATTGAAATCTTATAATTAAATATTGATTAAAACAATGAATCTTGATTTTTAAGCTTAATAAAAATACTTTAAAGGCTTGCATAATTTATAATACGGAAGACAATGCAACATTTAAAATTGAATTTGGAAGTGATTTGTTCAGTTTTAAAAATATATCGTTTAAACTAATATTAAAAAATTGCCTTCTGAGGCACAGTCTCAAAATTTTATGAAACCAGTTCTATTGGATCCGTAATATTGTATTATTTTCGAATTTCAAATTTCATAGCTTTCGAAGTTATCGTGTGGCCGTACGAGATGCAAACGCGTTGAAATTTATATCGAAAATTTAACATAATAACATGGTCCAAAACGCTATCTTCTCCATACAATCAAATTAGCACTCGAACCATTTCCATTGCATTTGGAATAAGGGTATAACATTATGAATGCTTAGCGGCATGCCTCGATAGGGGTTTATGATTTTGGGCTACATAAATCGAGATGTTTGAAATTTAAATAAAGATATTTTTAGTCAACCCACTCTACATCCGAAGTTCCTTCACATCGATACTTTTGTCTTCGTTCAGAAGCACTGTAGCTAATCTGCTACACGCAACTATCATTTCCCGTTCCCCGTTCTCTTTTTTTACAAAATGCAAGCAGGCCGACAACTCCCTCCTTAAATCGCGCTGCCTTCTCATTCAAAATCACACGAAATCAGTTCGTTCAAAAAAATAAAGTAAAAATAAAATGCCACCCTCTTTTCCCAAGTCAAATTCGTGTTGAAAAATAATATAAATCAATGGCCGAGCTTCTCTTCAAAATTGCAGCTCTTTCAAAGTGAACCAAAAATTAAAAACCGTATGCTCTTCCCTTATTTCCTTTCAAATCCACGAAATTGTTTCGAAAAAAAATCATCACGACTTCCACTTGTAAATCCCCTAACCAAATCGAAGGAACCGAGGCAAGCTTAAACTCACGAGCAAGAGGTCGCATAGGGGGAAGCCCATAATTGGATTGTGTGCGTGCGTACGAGGGGGATGCCAAAGCAATGGAGGGTGAGGCGTGGACTTGTGGTTGCTCGCAAAGGAAAATATGGCATTAGCGATTCGCGGCAGGTAAGCGAAGTCTAGGGCAGCGCATAGAGGAAGGGGGATTGAGCTTCAGGTGGTCGTGAGGCTAGGGTTTCGTTTCGGTAAGGCGGAAGGTATTCGGCTTTTATTTTTTCAATTAAAATTAATTTAAATATGTATATCTATATATATATAGAGAGAAATATATGTGTGTGTGTGTGTGTATAACTTTGTATTTGATTTTACAATAAGGTATTTCCTTTGGTTAAATTTATGTCTATGTGTGTGAATATATATATAAACAAAAATATATATAACGGTGAGCATAAGAAAAAAGGAAAGAGTATACATATACCTATTTTAATTTGCTAGTTTATTTTAGATAATGGATTTGGTGATAAATTTTCTCAACTAACTAATTTAATTTAGTCTAGTTACTAAAAGATTTTTAAAAAGGAAAACTATTGGTTTAAAATAAATTATTAGTAATTAAATTATTAAGTGGTAATTAATTGACTGATTATTTCAAATATTAATAAAATCATATAAAGTTTGTACAAGGTCGAAAAATCAGGAAACCGAGTCCAGATTGAAGTTGATTGCAAAACAAAAATAAAGGTGAGATCTTCTTACTCATTTGGATTACCTTGTTTAAAATTAAATGTTCAATTTAAATCATTGGATGCCTAGCTTGATTGATAAATTTATAATTTATCTGCTAGGTGATGTTATATATATATATAGTATATATATTAGAGTGATTGATGTTCCTGCATTATATAGTGGATGAGACCCTATGCTCCCCGCATAATAGCGGATGACCCTATATACCGCGATATCCCCCTTAAAGTGGGATTTGTATTTTATATATATGATATATGATGTGATAGGTAAATTTATATGGATTGTATGTGAATTGAATTATTTAATGTCAAATAGCCTATGAACTGAATTTGGATATTTTAAAATACCATAATAACTAAGTGAAGGAATTTGAAAGGGAAATTGAAAGAAATTATTTATATTGAAAATTTGATTTATGAAAAAGGGAATTAAGAAGAATAAAGAAATATATAGGCTGACTTGGTATTACTTAGCCATTTGTAAATTATTAAGTAAAGACTAGAAATTAAATTATCTATCAAGCGCTGGATGAGATATTGGAATCGATAAATAGATTTGAAATAAAACGAATTTCATTAAAGGCTAAAATATTACAATGGAATTATAAATAAATGGAAAACTCGAGGGAGTTTATAAATTTATAAACGGGGTTTACAAATGAGATAAAATGATATTAGTGGATATGTTGAAAATATAATTTAATGCTGCGAAATTATATCGAGTTATGGGAATCGTTGGAAGAGAAATAATGGAATATATTTCGAATATGAGAATGGTGATAACTTTGGATAGGATCGATGGGATACACCAAAGGATTTTATAAAGGGAAATGGGGAATATTGGATTTTGTATAAGTAGACTTTGGTTGAGATAAACTCGAATTTTATAAACCAACTTTGTAAATTAATTAGCAACTGGATATGAACTTTAATACATTGGGATATTGATATTTTAGTTTTGCCTTAAACCATATTTTGAAAATAAACTGTTTTTTCTTACTTTATAGAGATATATGTTTTCAAATGTTTTAAATTCATTTATAAATCCTCTTGAGATGAGAAGCGAAGTTTATTTAATTGAATAAGATTTTAGAGGAAGATCTTATAGGGTTATCAAGGAAGCTTAAATAACTTGCTAAAGCATAAGATAAGAAAACTTCAGAGGGTGAAATACTACTCACAAGGAAATAGAAGTGAAACTGAGATTATAAGCAAGCAGAAATGTCTTTGGAAATATTAAAGGAAATAAATTAAGAAATTCTTGAATTTATAGAATTTTTGTAAATGAGGGGGGATTTGCAAATAAAAATGTAAATGATTTTTGGGAAGAGGAAATAAGGAAATAAATGAATATTTTCTAAGTATTAAATATAAAGTGAAGTGAGGAAAACATTCTAAGTGTCGGACAAAGGTTAATAATCTGTTCTATAAGAATAAAAGCGATTTGAAAACTATTTTTCAAAGCGTTGAAATGTGGGAATAATATCTTGAGTAGATATTTTGAGATAAATTATTTGGGAAAATTATTTAAGGCCTAAGGGTTGCTTGTGGATGTTATTTGATAGTTAAATAACCGACTATCAATATTGGCCAATGCGCTGATCGTTTCGAAGAGGATGGGATCAGATTTAATTATCTGAAAACTACTTCGATCTGGTTTGAATGGTTACGAATATAGACCGTGAAGATGATGAAGACGGTGATTCGGTTTGTCCAGACCCAGGGCAACTTTTATGAATGAATACTATCAGACCATCATCATTGGAGGACGGTGAGCATTCTAAATGAATGTGTGCTAAAAAGGTAACGTATAGCCTCAAGCCTCATAAACTGGGAATGGCTAAAACTGAGGAGGTGCAGAAAGGCTGAGTGGGTAGCACCAAAGTAGGGTAAAATTTCCCCTGTCTAGAGGTCCCTTTTTATTTCAGTTGTGGAGGTTGGTCGCTCCAACTGTGGGGTGACCTTATTCGGACTATCCAGTAAAGGGTAGCTCCGGTCTTGTATGGCAGGGGATCGAAAGTGATCCTTGGTACTCTGATCTAGACCAGGTACTGTGACGGCGGTAACCCAGTAGCCCTGCCATTGTATAGAATCCAATCTTTAATAAGCGCTTGTACGGTTTTGATTATGCCCAACTATTGCTGGAACGTAAAATGCAAGCATTTCATCTAGATTCTATTTTACTTTCTATAAACACTATTATAATACCAAACGAATTTGGTAAAAATGTTTTGATTATCGTAAGGTAAAAACAGGGCATGTTTATTTGTGGTATGGTCTTACAAGATACCTTTTGTTTCAAAGAATTTTCAAATATATAATAATACAATTGGTTGTGATTTTCTCACGCTGGTTTTCAGACCGACTCGAGTGTTTTTTTATTATGATGCTTGGGTCAGACCGAGTTGAACAAATCCAGAATAATGTGCTATGGAGCTCAAGCGCGAGCTGGATAACAGAGACGTTTCTCCGTACTTGGTTATTATTTCCGTTGTGTAAGGACAGATAATAAGCTGTTCAAAGTGATGGGTGCTTGTTATACTCTGATAATGGTATGTATATATAACAGTACAGGTTTCTTTGTATTTAAAAGCTGTTATTATATATTTTATTTTGTCCTGCAAGAATTGTGAGACTTTGATGTTGTTATTTTTATCTTCTTCTTCTACCTCTTTCTTATTTAACCCTGAAGACTTGTGTTTCCGTCTACTTTGAGTTGAATTGACGTGGAATATTGTCGGCTCAAAGGGGCACAGATTTGCGGGTTACCACACAATAATTGAAGAGGTGGCATGAGGAGACGACAACTTGGGAGGCTAGAAAATAGGAGCAATAATAAGTGAAGCAACACTATTAATCACAATAGTATCAGGAAAAGGGGGTAGAGGCACAACAGCAGAAGAGGTGCAAACCTTTGGAACCCACTCCAAAATAGAGGATTTTCCTATTTTAAATAATTAAAATCCAGAATTATCCATTTTCTTAACTAAAAAAATTCATAATAAATTCATACTTAATTCTAAAATTGTGAAATTTAAAAAACATCTCCTAAATAAAGTTGTCCACCATCATATAAAAAATTGAAATGAATTGGAGAATGAAGATTAGTTTTTAAATAAAAAAACTCTTTAGAAAATTCAATAAAATTCACAAATGATAACATAATCCATACAAATGAATATCCAAACCAAATGCATGGGAAAACACATTAATCGTTCAGATTTCACAACAAATCTAAATTAAAAAAACATATAATAGAGAGGGAGATAGTATTTACCTTATATTTATTTGATTTGTATAGAGATAATTGCCTTAGGTTCCTTTCTTAAGCTTCTTCCTCTTCTTCTTTAGTTGAAATGTATTTTAATAGAGTAATCTTTGTGGTATGTTTTGTTTTCTTTCTTGGTTATAGGATATGGCCAAACTTATAATAAGGTTAGGGAGGGAGTTAGGGTAAATAATTTAATGCATTATATTTCTTTCCTTATCCCTCTCTAATTTAATTAATAATATATATTTCATTCCTCATAACTCATTACCCTATTAAAATTCAAAGTTTTATTAGCAAGGAAATTATCCACATTCTATACAATTTTCCAATTATTTATTTAATAATTAAGTAAATTTCTGGAATAATGGTTAACAAAACCAGGGTTATTACAATGCATTAGCAATCTAAAATACAAAAGCATGTAAAAAAAAATTAAAAACTATTTTGGAATTATGGACTAAGCCATATTTTTGAGAAATAATTCTTTGATCGTGTAATTAGGAATCAAATGACACTAATGTACTGTATTTCGGGTGATTAAGGGCAAAGCAGGCATTTTATGGGAGTAATAAAATAGTTAAAGAACTCTAATGATTGATACATATAGATGTATGCAGTCCAATGTCTAATGATACCAAAATTGATACGCTTACTTCATTAAATTCATCGATAAATTATGTTATACACAAACATGTGTATTTGATAACGAGTAGAATATATATGGTAAGTTTGTAGAATATAAAAACGAAAGTAGAAAACATAACATGCAAAGGAAATAATATAATTGATGTGATCGAATAGGTGAGTATATTGGAAAGAGTTCCAAAAGTACCCCAAAAAAAACAAATAATTCAACCTCAAAAATCACTCCTCCCTACATAATATGTATCAAAAGGGAGTAATCTAACTATGTTTGGCAAAGTATGATTGATGATTAGTGACATTGAGTTAACTTCATTCGGTAATGATATCTACTTAACAGTAAGTACATATGTTAACTTTAATTTCATCTAAAGCATAGTTTACGAGCTCGTATAAGATATGAGTTGATTAGAAAGCCCTATATATCCTAGGTCAAGAAGTTGACAGGTTGTGTGAGTCAAGAGGTTGCATGTAAAATTCGATCAGGAGGGATGTTTTATAAACCATCTCAAAGGAATTTTAGACCGAGGAACAATAATAGACTAATTTAGGTTAATGAATATAAGTTTCCTAAACTCAAGATTCATTTACTTTATGTAAGTATTGGATATAATCCAAACCTATGGAGTTAAAGTATTTATCCATTCTCTAGCGCTGGAGGTGCAAAAGGTTATAGCGGAAAATAGCGAAGGTGTAAAAATCTTTATTAGATACAAAACCAAACATTTAAAGTTAATTTACTCTCCTTCTCACATCGTTTGTGTTGGAAAAAGAAATATTGTTGAAGCCTACATAACAAAACTTAAGAAGTATATGATTTATGTAGACTAAATTTGGTGACTACAATATATTTCTAACTTTTATTGAGCATTTATGCTTTATAATTAGGTTTATACCATTATTATATTTATTTAGTTTAAAAGAGAACCAGCCAAATCAACATTTGAATATTATTGTTGCTAAAACGGATGCTAAAAAGCCTTGATTTAGCAGGCGTTGCGGAAAATAGTGGGACTTTAAGCAAATCTACTATTTAATTATGCTAAATCGAAATTGCCTAGCGCTCAAAGAGACCTATGCGCTATAACGGAGATTGTAGGGGCTTTAACAGGGCATTAACTACATAGATCCAAATACTATAATGTGGAAATTAATTATAGTGTATAAAAATAATCATCGAGCCAAAAAACAGACAAAATTCATTACAATGTCTAACATGAATTCTTGCACATTAAAGAGACTATGAGTTTCATATCAATGTCTAGAAAAGGAATTGTAAGAAGTATTAATTTTCTTCGTTTCCTATAAGCCATAAAGAGTATAGACTCTAACATATGGCATGATGCTTAAATCTAAAATATATCCCAAGTATATTATCAAAATACGATTTTGATAGTTTTACCTAAAGGGGTATGATCCATTAGCCATCGGCAAGACTTCGAAAAGAAGATCGATGGAGTTGGAACACAGTAATCAATATTGATGAGAATAACCTTGTAAATTTCAATTGTCGAAATTAGCTTAGCAGTTTCTTCAGTCAACATGCTTGAGTCAATTTGACTTCTATTCGCAAAATTATCACCCAATATGATGTTGAATTTGGTACAACTTTCCTGAAATAGAAAGTTTGAATAATGTTTTAAAATGGACTGTTCGCACATGATGTGCGAAATGCCACGACGTCAGTAGGAGCAATAACTGAGTTTGTAAGTCTTGAATAAGATCCAAGAACTGATATGACAATATTGTTTAATAAGCACTAGAATTAAGCAAGCATTTTGACAAAGGAAATCAAATAGTTTGATTTTCAGTCAAAATGCAGAGAAATCATGTATCTATAAGAAAGTATTAAGAGGTACTAAAATATTTCTAAAATAGTAAGTTAGGATTTAGGGATTGTCCTCAAAGGTATGCATAGACGCCATCTTAAAATGTTTAATATAGAACATATGACATGGAATACTTATGCATCGGCAATAGGAATTATCATGTACATATACTATCTACTATAGCGCAATTTGCTTATGTAGTTGGTACATTGAACGAGTTTTCAAATCCGAATAAAAATATTTAAATGGCAGTTATTGATAGAGATAGGGATATATCCTAGGGGCATTTTTGTATTTTATTATAAATTATTAACTTGTAATAAAACCTTGTTTGAAATAAAAGGTAATTTTGTTTCAATTATATACTTACCATATTGTGATGTGTTAACGAATTATTGAATTAAGTATATTAAATAGAAAATCCTTAAATCATTTGTTGTGTAACCGTAATTACAATGTGTTGTAATGATGAGAAATTTGTCATATTAAAAATAACATATTATTTTAAATATTCCAAGTTAAGATTCTTTGAAACAGGATATCGATACATTCATTGAGATTGGAGTACGCGATGCTCTGTAAATGTTGGGTAGTATGTTATTCATAGCTGTTGTGGGGAACCAAAGGGTTACATTGATTGTTATTAGATAACTAAAAAGGACTCACTTGAGAGTTTTACATTGCCTAATGTAACTAAGGTCAAATAGAGAATTTTCAAAGTGAAGGTGCTAAAAAGTTCTCTAGTTGATAATACTATTGAACTTCAATACGGATAATCCACTTTGATTATTGCTAAATTGTAGTATAGTGTCCATCGAATAACTATAGTTGGGTCTGAGTTGAAGCATTGGAAGTGAAACACTATTTAATGAAGTACTCTTCTCCTTAGTTATAAGAGGTTTGTATCATGGTCAATTGTAGACAACTCAAAGTCAAAATGTAACATCCCACCATTTTGGACCATTTAAATCAACAATAAAACCACACATGTCGGACTTGAATAATTCAAAACAATGGATTGTTAATAAAATTTGGGGCAAATGAAATCAATCACAGACACATAATATTAAAGTAACTTGCAGCGGAATAAAATAACTATAGTAGTTCATGAAGCTACTAGATACAGAGTCTCAAAACTAATACATAATACCAAAGTCTGGAAACAAATACACTTGTAAAGTTACATGCATAAGTTCTCTACTACAAAAGAAAAAGCTGGATGAAAATAACTAGAATAAAATATCAAGTAGACTGCTAAATCTTCGGTGGATCTCTAGCTCCAAAAGAGGATGAAACCAAAGCTGTGAATCTCAGGCTGACCCGAGCGTAAAGCAAAACACAAGAAACTCGAGCCAGGACATACATACTTACAAAATATAAATAAACTCAAGTGAACTGCAAAGGAAATGCATCAGTAACTTAAAGGATGCTTGGGATCGGCCATCCTTTAAGGATCCGTTAAACTATCTACTATGTAGTAACATACGCTATTATAATAATGTCTAAAGTAAAGTAAACTATTCAATTAGCGTTAAGGCGTTACCTATATCCCCCTTAACAATTTATATATTCTCATAGTCTATACGGTACCGTAATCTCCCCTGTACTGGGCGTTGTCAGAGGGTACTCCATATGTATGGTACAAAACAAACTCGTAGAAGGCGCGCTAGGGTAGATGACACGGCACAACTAGGCAATGCCAGGGTACATATACCAATTACGCATCCGTACTGTTGGTAACGCATAGCCGCAACTACCGTCCAACTCGATCAACATTCCCGAATCAAAGGTGCGCACCAAATTAATTACAAAGTAATAGAATGGCTAACGATGAAGTGTGTCCGATCAGAGGTGCTACCTCACTTGGCCCGAGAATCGCTTCTGTTTTAGCCACCTTATGCTAACTCACATGAGTTAGGTCCACGTAAATATACCTTTGGGATCGTCGCCACCCTCCTATTTCATTCTGGAATCTCCACCGCGTACATAGTTGTTAAAGTGGTTTTCGGTATCGATAAAGAGTATGCCCATATTTGATCCCGGTCTCTTTAACAACCAATCGTTATTATAACCCATGGTTGTATAAATTTCAAATGGTTTATATTTCAAATCTGTAACGACCCAGAATTTTTATTTTGAATATTTAATTAATTTTAAATATTAATAAGTGAATTTTTAAGTCAAATAAATTTTTATTTGAATTTTTGGATTTAATTGGATTATTAAATCGATAATTTAATATGTTAAATTATGGAAATAATTAAAAATTGAGTTAAAAATGATTGTAAATAATTTGGAAAATTTTATTTAATCATACTGGAGTTATAGAAATATTTTAGAACTTTTAAAATCGAATTAAAAGTTAATTTGTGAAAATTGAATATTTTAATATTTAATAATCGACTGTAAAATAGCCAATTTTTGAACAGTCTCAGAATTGAACGAAACCAGTTCCATTGGATCCGTAATAGTTAGTTATTACCGGATTTCAAATTTCGTGTCAATCGGAGCTATCGTTTGATCGTGGCAGCTCGAAACGCATCGAATTATTTTTAATTTAAATTTGGCGAGTCAAAATAGCCATTTTTCAAAAAGTCTCGGAATTCGACGAAACCAGTTTCATCGGATCCGTAATGTGATATTATTGTAAGGTTTCAAATTTCAAGTCATTTGGATTTACCGTTTGTCCGGTACAAATTAAAACGCCTAGAAATAGACTTAAATCGGTTTAATTCAAATTGAACGTTTTCAGCCATAACTCGCACATACTTCCGAATTAGCTTCCGAAACCTGTTCCATTGTGTCCGGAACGCGGGATAAACCCTAGGTACGCTGGTTACGGCGTCTAAATCGGAGTTCGGAATTTCCGGGTGAATAGTGTCGAACGAAACTCTATAAATACACCTCTCTCTTCATAAATTTGATAAAATATCATTCTGTTGGGCGAATTCTCACCCAGAGGATCTCAAGACCAAGAAGTCACAAGTTTTACCCGGGCTCGCAACCTCCACCTCGTTCAGCAAACACAAGGCTCAACGTAAGCATAGGAGCCCATCTGGCATTCTCAGTGTACAAACCCATTCGGGCATGAGTCCATTCGGCATATCCTATGTCCCATTCGGCACGACCCATTCGGCAGCCATCAACCAACTTCATCCGGTCAGGCCCCATACCGAACCAGACCCAACCGGTCCAGTCACTACCGGTCCACCAGCCTTCATGCCCCTATGCCGAACCATGCTCCTCTCACGAACTCCACCGATCCACAAGCCTTCACCGAGCCTGTTTGGTACCGAACCAACTCACCTCCAAGACCGAACCAACTCCATGTAAACCCATTACCGAATGGCACATATCCACCCATCACCGGACCACCATAGCCGGACGAGGCTACCACCGGTCCAACCTCAACACGGCCGAACCAAGGCTTCGCCGAACCAGAAGGTTGCCAGTCCAGATTGCTCCAGCCCGGGCCCACCAGCAGCTATACACTTCCAAGACCCCTGCCCCCTACCTCACTCTATAAATAGAGGGGCAGGGGTACAACAATGGCAGACAAGTTTGAGAGCTCAAGCAAGGAAGGAACTTTCAAACTACTTTCATACACTTGTACACAACGCATTGTACTTGTAACCTGAAAGAAAGAAGATAATAACATATAAAGTGGACGTAGGCACATTCTGGCCGAACCACTATAAATCTGTGTGTCTTTTACATTTCAGCCCCTACTTTTCTCATATTTACATACTCATCTAAAATCATTGAAAATTACATATAATCAACTAAATAATACGACTTGGAGGTGTTTGTCCATTTTTTGTGCAAACATTTTTGGTGCTTTCACTGAGAGCTGAACTCAGGCTTCATCTTCTCCCACTCAACCTTTTTCCTAACGACATCACTCGTTGCTTAGAAATCATGCCTTCCAAACAGAGAAGGGATGTTAACAAAGGAAAGAACATCGCAACTAGCAGCCTTCCAGATCCAGCAATCACAGATCAGCCCACTTCAACAGCAGTACCAGATGAAAATCAGGAAAATCCAACTGGTCCCGCAACGGAACAACCAATCACTAGGGCAGATCTGGACAGGGTTGTGGCTGAAGTAACTAACCGCTTCACATCCCAACAAGAAACTTTGGTGGACCAACTCATGACACGCTTAAGGGACGCTGAAGAGTCCAACCGCAACACTGAATCATGGGGTGAATCCCAATCCGGAGGATCCCGGAGGCAACAAAGGTCTTCACTCTTCGAACAAGCTATCAACAGGAAAAACGATGATAGGGGCCGCGCCCGGACTCAGCCCGAATTCCGACTCGAGGAAGCCCTTGGAACCGAACCTAGCGGGGGAGGCACCAGGCGAGGGTCGGATGTAGCTGAGCCAGTCATGCCACCTAATCATAGAAACCCCGCTGAACGGAGCCGAGCTAGAACCCAGCCCGAAGTTGACCCCATGGATGTGCTCGAAACAGAACCCCACAGGGGAAGATCAAGGCAGGGGGCAACTGTAGCTGGTCCTAGCGTGCATCCAAGCAGCCAAAGACAACCACTGGATAATGCTAGAGGTGATAGACTGTACCATCCCTACAGGTCATCTGGGCGAGATAGATCCCGCAGGGAAGAACCGAGCTCATTTTTGTCCGCTCCAAGTTCTGACGAGCGGATGGCACGATTATTCAGAGAATGTGTCCAACGGGAGCAAAGGGACCGGGGAATAGGCGCTAGGGTCACCAGTCCCTTTACCCGAAATATCGAAACTGCCATCACCCCCCGGGAATGGAAAATGCCAACCATGGAACCTTACAAAGGAACTTCCGACCCCATCGTACACCTGCAGAGATACACCCAGCATATGCTCATGAGTGGAGCAACAGAAGGAGTATTATGTAAATGCTTTCCGCTATTCCTATCAGATCTAGCTACCTCCTGGTTCTGCCATCTACCCCAAGGATCCATCAACTCATGGGAGATGTTAAAAGAAAGGTTTATTAGCCAGTTCCGCATCCATGTGGAACAACCCAGGGATGCTTATTCTCTATCCAATGTCAAACAGAAAACCGGAGAGACGCTACAACAATATCTAACACGGTTCAACGCCGCAGCGGCAGCAGTTCAAGATGCCGATGAAAAACTCACTCTAATGGCCCTCTGTAGTGGTGTGCATCCAGACACCAAGTTTGCCAGAAGATTAACTAAGGAAAAACCAGTTACCTTGCCTGATTTCTTCCATGAAGCTGGAAAGTATATGAGACTTGAAGACGCTGCTACGGAGAGGCAGCCAGGGCAACAAGGCAAGATAATTCAGGACAAGGTTCCCACTGCAGCTAAGGACGCTCGAAGAAATGAATCTAGAGACAATGCTGGGGGCAGAAAGGGTGAGAAGCGCCAATATCGACCAGGGCCAAGATTTGACTCCTACACTCCTTTGAATGAAACAATCGAAAACATCTACCTAGCCACTCAGGGCGAACTCGGATACAAGCGCCCCCCGCACAAGAAAGAATCAGATAACGCACTCAAGTCCGGAAAGTTCTGTCGCTTCCACGAATCCCACGGACATGACACCAATGAATGCCACCATCTTCGGGACTTGATCGAAGAACACATTAGAAGAAGAAGACTGGAACGTTATGTGAAAAGTCAGAACAGGACTCCAACTCCTGCCAATGAGAACTCAAAGCAACCCCTCCCAGAAGTAGGCGGAGGGAGTCGCAACAATCACAACACCAGTGGCTCTAGTCAAGAGAAGATAGTAGTCCTTACCATCTCAGGAGGACCACACATTGCCGACAGAAGTTGGGCAGAGATGGAAAGGTACGGCAAGTCGCTTAGAAATACCGAAGGATACGTTAACTCCGTCACAGAAGAACGCCAACCGAAACGAAAAGAGAGCGACGACATCATATTCAGTAGACGCGATTTGGAAGGAAGACAGTACCCACATATGGATCCTATGGTCATCTCTGCCTGGTTCGGCCCTGCTAAAGTTTTTCGGATTCTAATAGACACGGGAAGCTCCGTAAACATCTTGTTCAAACATGCTTTCGACAAAATGAAGTTATCAATGAAGGATGTGTCTCCCTGCGACAAACCACTGCACGGTTTCACTGGAGATGCAAAAATGCCCCTCGGGCAACTTGACCTCTTCGTCGAAATAGGAAGTCATCCCCGCTCCGTGGTGCGAAAACAAACGTTCGTGCTAATAGAGAACCACTCGGCTTACAACGCCTTCTTGGGGAGACCAGCCTTGTCTGACTTCCAAATTGTCCTAGCCCCCTGGTGCCTGAAGATGAAATTCCCGACAGACAACGGAATAGGAGAAGTAGAAGGAGATCAAGACGCTGCCCGAGACTGCTATGTAACTGAGCTTCGCAACAACCGCAGAAAGAATAAAGGAAAAGATGCAGAGACTACTCTCTGCATGAAAAGCTTGGAGGCATAGCAACTAAAGAAAGCCCCTCCTCTTCGATACACAAGCGATCCCTTCAATGAACTAGACCCCCGGGATAAAGAGGAGGAGGCTACCGCCGAGCCTGCAGAGGCTATGGAATTCGTATCTGTAGATAAGCATGATTCAAGTAGACTATTAAAAATCGGATCTCAGCTGAAAACGGAATTGAAGGATCGACTCATTGACTTTCTCCGCCACAACTTAGATGTATTTGCGTGGACCCATGCCGATATGACAGGAATCTCCCCAGACGTAGCATGCCACATGTTGAACATCGATCCCACCAAGGTACCAGTAAAGCAGAAAAAGAGGAGCATGGGGGCAGAGCGATCAGCAGCCCTTGATGAGGAAGTAAAAAATCTACTTGCTAATGACTTCATACGGGAAGCCATCTACCCAGAATGGATCGCTAACCCAGTGCTAGTAAAAAAGGCCAATGGAAAGTGGCGAACATGTATTGACTTCTCCAATCTGAATGACGCTTGCCCAAAAGACTGCTTCCCACTTCCCCGAATTGACCAACTCGTGGACAGCACAGCTGGGCACGAACTCCTATCTTTTATGGATGCATACTCCGGATATAACCAGATCCCCATGCACGCTCCCGATCAGGACCACACTAGCTTCATCACCGACCGCGGATTATATTGTTACAAAGTCATGCCTTTTGGACTCAAAAATGCTGGAGCTACCTATCAACGCCTCGTCAACAAAATGTTCGCAGAACTGATAGGACGTACTATGGAAGTATATGTGGATGACATGTTGGTGAAGTCCAGGAAAGCCAACGACCATGTAAGCCATCTGGACGATATGTTTCGGGTACTTCGCCGATATGGAATGAAGCTGAATCCTCTAAAGTGCTCCTTCGGAGTATCATCGGGAAAATTCTTAGGATTCATCGTCCACGCCAGAGGAATCGAAGCAAACCCTGAACAAATCCGAGCTTTAAAAGAAATAAGGATACCTTCCACTCGAAAAGAAATGCAGAGCCTAAACGGAAAGGTGGCCGCCCTAAGCAGATTCATTTCCAAGGCAACTGACAAGTGTGTCCCTTTCTTCGAAGCACTCAAGAAAGACAAAGGGAGGTTCGAGTGGACCGACGAATGCTTAAAAGCCTTCCTCAACCTAATCGAACACCTTCAGAGACCACCAGTACTCTCAACTCCAAATGAAGGTGAAGTGTTATACCTATACCTCGCTGTATCATCTCATGCTCTAAGCGCCGCCTTGGTAAGAGAAGAAGACCGCACACAACGTCCGGTTTACTTTGTAAGCAAGAGATTTACGGGGGCAGAAGCCAGATATCCTAAACTTGAGAAGTTAGCATATTGTTTATTGATCGCGTCACGGAAACTGCGACACTACTTCCAGTCTCACTCCATCAGGGTTCTAACCGATCAACCACTAAGACAAGTGCTCCATCGTCCTGACACTTCTGGGCGACTCCTCAAATGGTGCATCGAACTAAGTCAGTATGATATCACCTACCATCCCCGCACCGCTATCAAAGGACAAGCCATGGCTGATTTCATTGCCGAATTCACTACCAACGAAGGCAAGGAACAATCCGAAGTAGCAAAAAACATCAAGTGGAACCTCTTTGTAGACGGAGCATCGAACGAACAAGGCTCGGGGGCAGGTATTGTGATCGTCACCCCCAGGGGAAGAAAGTTGTACTATGCATTAAGATTGGAGTTCACGGCCACTAACAACGATGCTGAATATGAAGCAGTAATAGCGGGAATGGAACTGGCCCTAGAAATTGGGATCAATTCCTTATGTATTCATAGTGATTCTCAGCTTATCGTAAACCAGGTACTAGGAGAATTCCAGACTCGAGGAGAACGGCTCACAGCATACCTAAAGAAAACCAGACTGCTGCTCGATCGATTGGACCATTATCTAATCAAACACATTCCTCGAGAAGAAAACCAAGAGGCAGATGAACTTGCAAAGCAAGCTAGTATGAAGGACAGCGCCATTCCCGGAGCACTAGTAATCTCAAGGCAGCTAGCCCCAAGTTTCGAACAAGTAAATCTGATAACTGCAATCGAAGAAGGAACCTGGATGACTCCTATCCGGAAATATTTGCAAGATGGCATACTACCCGACAGGCGTGACGAAGCCAAGAAGATCTTGAGAAAAGTTCCCCACTACACAATACAAGAAGGCATCCTCTACCGGCGTGGCTTCTCTAGCCCCTTATTAAGATGCGTCGCCGGAAGGGAAGCCAAGGAGATATTAACAAACATCCATCAGGGAGGATGCGGAGATCACACTGGAGGACAGACTTTGGCAAGAAAGATACTCCGATATGGATATTACTGGCCCACACTAAACAAAGATACCCTAGACTTCGTTAAGAAATGCGACAGATGTCAGAAGTTCGCCAAGATCCCTCGACTGCCCACAAACGAAATTACTCAAATGACCAGCCCTTGGCCCTTTGCTGTATGGGGAATTGACTTAATTGGCGAACTGCCAACGGGCCGAGGCGGAGCCAAATATGCTATAGTGGCAGTCGATTATTTCACCAAATGGGTGGAAGCGGAACCTTTAAATAAAATATCTTCAGCAAAAATTATTAACTTCTTGATCAAAAACATTCTGTGCAGGTATGGAGTCCCCCTCAAGATCGTATCAGACAACGGACTCCAATTTGACAGCGAAGAATTTGCCGACTGGTGCCAAGAGCATGGAATTCATAAAAGCTTCTCATCAGTAGCTTACCCTCAGGCAAACGGACAAGTTGAAGCTGTCAACAAAATTCTCAAAACCCTAATCAAGAAGAAACTTGAAAAGTCAAAAGGCGCTTGGGTGGACGAACTTCCTACGGCACTATGGGCATACCGCACATCTTTCAGAACATCAACGGGACATACTCCTTTCTCTTTGGCATATGGATCGGAGGCAATGCTCCCAGTTGAGACTATTGTGCCTTCCCACCGTAGGATCCACTACAACCCAGAAGAAAACGAAGAACTCCTCCTCATGTCTTTGGAACTGATTGAGGAAAGGAGAAACGATGCAGCACTCAAAGCAGCAGCTCACAAACAAAAAGTGGCAGCACTATACAATTCCAAAGTCAAGCATCGCAGCTTACAAGAAGGAGATCTTGTCCTCAGGCGAATCTTTCCGCGCCCCGGGGCACTGGACCCCATCTGGGACGGACCATATGTAATTCACAAAGATCTCCACAACGGAGCTTACATTTTGTCAACAGTGGACGGAGAGGTGTTCCAGAGGGCATGGAACATCCGACACCTCCGTCGATACTTTTCTTAACTTGTACTGCCCATATGAAGTGAATTAACAAAGAGAACCAGTGGACGTAGGCATTTTCGTGCCGAACCACTTTAAAAAATCTTGTCTCTTTTTAACTTGTTCCTTTATGTCTTGGCTACTTGTTAAGTTTTATCCCTTTCTGTTGAACAAAATCCTATGGCATCTCCACTCAAGACGCACCGCGGCCTCATCTAGACTAGGCCTAACAGGTACGCCACGATTCTATGCACTCGCCAATGAGACTCTTTTGCTCCAGCATCCCTCTGCTGCGGGTTAACTCATTGCGCGCCTGCCCTCAAAGCCAACTGTAATGAGCCGATTATAAGTCATCATAAAGGCCGACTATAGCCGATGGCAGCTCATTACGGCGTTCGGCTCGTCGGTAACCGTGAACCTACTTTAAGCCCCAACATAAGGTGTGGCCAGCCAGGGGTAGTTCACGGCCAACGGCACCCACGCTAGCCGGCCACGGTAAATCGAATAATACCCACGATTACGGACCATAACGGTTCGGGTAGTTACCGTGCGCGATCTCGGCTCCGATGTGTCTTAAGTGCGGCTGTGGTAAAAAAGAAAACTCCCCGCGGAGGCGTAAGATGGGTGACAAATGTCTCCAAGACCCACAGCTAGGGAAAGTGACTACAAAACCCGTTTGCCACGAACTTAAGCACATCGACGGCCTTCCGTGACTGGAAGTTTTACTTTTACTATATTTCCATTTCATTTAAATATTTTTCTCCTATCCTGTATAACAAACTCTAAAGTACAGGAAACCAAATAGGAAACATTCACTCATGAGGCTCTAAGCCTGCGTGCTGGGTAGCAGGGCGCTCTGCTATACCCGTGAACAGTTACACAAGACACTCAAAGCTACCGCCTGCGAATAAAACATAAAGGGCGGTACTCTCTTCTCTTGTACATAAATGCGTAACTATAACTTATTCATACACTGACATTGCAAAACGTGAAATTATATTTCAAGCAAAAACTTAACATCAAACACAAGTGGAATCACAGGCATATACATAATTATACTTCTCACACAGCACATAAAGATAGCAACAACATTTAAACATGACAAAATCAGCTTATATTATAAGATCACACGAAGTTATTCTTTGCAAATAATTTTATTACAGTTGCATATCAAAGACTAACATGAACAGTGATAAAAAAGAAACAAAAAGATGGCAGATGCATCCACACTCCATCACCAACTCCCCCAGCCTACTTAGCCGCAGGATCGGAGCCCCCAGCATGTGGATCTGAAGTCCCACCTGTCCAGATCGGAAGAGGAATTCATTAAACGAACGATCAAGTTATGAAAACACGGAAAGAAAAGAAAGGGAAAAGAATAACTCACCAGCATCCGCCGCTTGATCCTCATCATCCAACTGCACGCCCGCTTCCTCCGCAGCAAGCAGCCGCATCCCCTCCTTCACCGCCGCTTGCTCCTCCTTTGAGAACTGAGCAGTAACCGCACTCAAGTTGAAAGCCTCTCCGCCTTCCTTACCCGCGTTCACCCTGGCCTCCTCTAAAGCCTGGAGATACACCTTGGCCATGACCCGAGGGTAATCGTCCATCCAAGACAAGCCGCCCTCTTTCCAAGTATGGAAGTACATATCCTGAAGCATCTCATCCATCATCCCCTCATTTTCCTCAAACTCCCTCACCCGAGCCTCGGAAGCTTGCAACTTAGCGACGGCGACGTCCCTCTCTGATTGGTATCTCAAGCAGTCAGCCTGGAGTGACCTCCTCATTTCCTCCTCCTTCAACCTAAGGGACCTCCTCATCTCCTCCATCTCCTCCTTCAACTCAGCCTGAGCCATCTCCGCAGCCTCGAGTCTCCCCGACAACTCCTCTACCCGCTCGAGATCCGCATTTCGAACCTCATCCACCGTTGTAATGGCCATGTTAATCCGCTCCCTGCAGGTAACCTCCATCTTCCGTAACTCCGCCCTACTGGCCTTCTCCATGGTCTCTTTCAGACGCTGGGAGGCTTCCTCATGCTGGGAGATCTGGATGGCTTGGTCGGCAAGCTGCTTGGCCTGATCGGCAACCTTTAGCCTTAACCGAATATTAGCACTCCCAATCTCCTCCCCGGCCTTGACCAATCGAGCATGATGCTCCATTAACTTCTTAGTCTCTTCGGCCACCCGGTCAATATTAGCCTTGGCCTCGTCCCCCATAGTAACTACCCGAGTAGTAAGCAGATCAAGATCTAGGGACTTGGCCTCATCCAGCACACGTACCATGGGGTTGCGGGGAAGTAGGTGCTCGCCCGTGGTCTCATCAAATGAAATGTCCCGAAAACTTGGGTCTAAATCAGGATGACCGGCAAAAGGGTCACGAGGCACGGGGCGAGGCACATCGGGACGCCTTATATGAATGACAGTAGATCTCTTGGAAGGAGGAGGAGGGGGGCAGGGCTCCGTGCTCTCCTCCGTAGTATCACGAGGAGGCTGAGTAGGGGGAGACAGAGTAGGAAGCTGCGAAGCAGAAGAAGACTCAAATAAGGAACGGCTCCGCTTCCTTTTCTGAATGCCCTCTTCGATGACCCCAAGAAGAGGGCGGTACTTGACTACGTCCCCAGTGCGATCAGTAGAAGGTTTCGCGGAAGCTCTCCTCGACTTAAATTGTTCAAGGCGGTGTCGAACATCCGACGTTTTACCCGCCTGGCCTGCCCCTGGAATAAAGAACAAGTGTTACGAACATACAATAATCCGCAATTCAAAAAATGTGCTAAGTTAAAAAGAAAGAAAAGTGAGGAGACACATCTGTTATACAAACCCGGCGGAGGAGTGGGATACTGCAATAAGTCCTGGATCTCATTCCAGGACGGAAGTGAACCGTAAAAAATTTCTAAGTCCCTATCGAAAATGGAATCGGCAGAAGACAAAAGTTCACCTTGCATCGCCGGGGTCACCCTAGCTGAGGAACCCTTAGAGGATGGGTCAGTGCTAACCACAGCTTTGCCGGTTTCCTCTGCCTTCTCCGTTTCCTTCTCTGTTTCCGACTCCCCCTCTGACTCCCCGAAGGCCCGACGGAGAGCCTCATCCAGTTCGAGGTCCTGCTCAGAGGTTAGAGCAGCAACACCGCTACCACCCTGACCATCGCCATCTCCTCCACCCTCCGACCCTTCTCCAACTTCACCTCCTTCCTCCTCTTCTACACCTTCCTCCTCCGGGACATCCGGGCAAGTACTTGGAGAAGGGCCATCGGACTCCTTGAGCTTCTTGCCTCCTACGACTGGGCGTTGTGCAAAGGGCTTCCTCTTGCCACCCTTCGCTGTCACCCCACCTTTAGGCTGGGCAGCCTTCTCTTCTGCCGTGTCCCTCTGTTTGACTACGGACTGATGTGGGAGGATCAAATTATACGACAAGAGCCTGGCATTCCTAATCAGATAAGCAGCCGATCTGTCTCTCCCGGAAATAGCTTCAATTTCTGCTGCCATCCGAACCAAGCGATCATCTTCCACAACCGCAAAACCACCTGTCGCTAGCAAGAAATAAAAGCGCATAAGAGAGTGAATTACAGCCAAGACAGGAATTATGAGTAGAGTTTTTACTTACATCCGGAGGTAAATCGGCGGATAGAGACGGAGTCATCCCTGACAAAGAACCACTCCTTCTTGAACATGCTATACTTCGAGTATAAATCCAAAACAGGCTTGAAGGAAACGGCTGACTCCAAGCTAATATATGGGGACCCCTTCCTGTACCCCCTCAGATTGTACAGATATCGTATTTCCCGGTGGGAGGGGGCGCGCCCATATCTCTTCTGGAAGATAGCATATAAGCATACCAGAATGGCATAAGAGTTGGGCTGAAGCTGGAATGGAGCCACCTTCAGATAAGTGACGAAGCTTAGTATCCAGGCGTTGATTGGAGGAATAGCCCCGCACATGCAATGGTACCGGCTATAAGCGAAGTACCCTTCAGGGGGATCATATGGCATGACCCCTTCCCCCGGTAACAACATAAGAGCCCTGTCTATCCCAAAGGAACGGGATATAACGTCAAGTTGCTCCTCCTTTAAGGAGCTTGGGAAGCAGTCAGGGGGAGAGTTCAAAAGTTCCTGTGGACCACATCCGTCCACTAGAGACTTCGGAATAGGTCGGTGTTGCCCGGATCCTGATTGGACTGGGGGCGAGGAAGAAGAAGGCTCTCCTGTGCCTCTAGACTTCTTTCTGTCTGATCGTGTTTCCGCTTTGCGAGACATTTTCTGCAGCACAAGAAAAACCTAATATTAGAACAAGGAAAATAGAAAAGTAAACAAACAAGTGCGTGCAAGTGTGGAATTTCATTCGCAAGCTGAAGTCTTCCAGATCACAAGTTCATTCGGTTTCCATGTTCATTCGGCTTCCAAGTTCATTCGGTTTCCAAGTTCATTCGGTTTCCGAGTTCATTCGGTTTCAACCCCATTCGGTTTTCATCTCATTCGGCTCCAAGGCAGTAGTCCCATTCGGTGAAGCAAGGACATACGTGTGTATTCGGTAATAAGTATATACCTGGTTCGGTATAAGGTTGGTTCGGCAAACACTTGATTCGGCAATGGAGTGATTCGGCTCTACTCGTTCGGTAAAGAAAAACAAGGGGGGTACGGCCTCTATATATAGGCAAACTCACAACCACCGAACCAGATGTCTCGCCCAACCGGACCAATGATACCGGACCACCAGAAAGGATGAGAATAGCCGGACCAACCAAGAACCGAACGGAACCCTCTATCTACCGTCCAAGACCAGGAACTGGGGGCACGCAGGGCGCTTCACTCAGATAAGTGCCGAACTCTAAGAGCTTACTAATAAAATAAAAAATATGATAACAATGGATAAGTCGTGAATCTCTCACTAACATGGATTAATCATTTACACGTGCACGCGACCACGAACGGTCCATAGGCACGCTCTGAATGGCTATTAACCCTATCGTCATGAGAATTTACACTTTGACATCCCTTTTTAAGCCCATCAGTCAAATGGATATTTGATAATTATGAAATGGCTAAGCTACTTACACATGTACGGGGTCGAGAACAACCCCTAGGCATGCTCTGAGCTAGCGATAAACCACCTTGACAAACGATCCAGGGAACCACTCTAACGTGAACCTGGCATCGATAACCCCCTCGGGGTACACTAACTCACCCCGAACGGCACAATTCACTTCATCGCGAATATTTCGATCCCGAACGGTCGTTATTTGAAATCACACTAAAACTGTAAATTCCTTTGCAGGACATCAACATGATATGAACATCTAGCCCATGGCATTACAAAAACAAGCCTCCCTACAACAAGGAAACAAAGCGCGACACATGCAAGCACGTGCCCCACTTTGGGGGGCAAATGTTGGGCGAATTCTCACCCAGAGGATCTCAAGACCAAGAAGTCACAAGTTTTACCCGGGCTCGCAACCTCCACCTCGTTCAGCAAACACAAGGCTCAACGTAAGCATAGGAGCCCATCTGGCATTCTCAGTGTACAAACCCATTCGGGCATGAGTCCATTCGGCATATCCTATGTCCCATTCGGCACGACCCATTCGGCAGCCATCAACCAACTTCATCCGGTCAGGCCCCATACCGAACCAGACCCAACCGGTCCAGTCACTACCGGTCCACCAGCCTTCATGCCCCTATGCCGAACCATGCTCCTCTCACGAACTCCACCGATCCACAAGCCTTCACTGAGCCTGTTTGGTACCGAACCAACTCACCTCCAAGACCGAACCAACTCCATGTAAACCCATTACCGAATGGCACATATCCACCCATCACCGGACCACCATAGCCGGACGAGGCTACCACCGGTCCAACCTCAACACGGCCGAACCAAGGCTTCGCCGAACCAGAAGGTTGCCAGTCCAGATTGCTCCAGCCCGGGCCCACCAGCAGCTATACACTTCCAAGACCCCTGCCCCCTACCTCACTCTATAAATAGAGGGGCAGGGGTACAACAATGGCAGACAAGTTTGAGAGCTCAAGCAAGGAAGGAACTTTCAAACTACTTTCATACACTTGTACACAACGCATTGTACTTGTAACCTGAAAGAAAGAAGATAATAACATATAAAGTGGACGTAGGCACATTCTGGCCGAACCACTATAAATCTGTGTGTCTTTTACATTTCAGCCCCTACTTTTCTCATATTTACATACTCATCTAAAATCATTGAAAATTACATATAATCAACTAAATAATACGACTTGGAGGTGTTTGTCCATTTTTTGTGCAAACACATTCCAAACCCTAATCCATTCATGTAGCCGGCCCTAAAACTGAATGGCCAGAAATTGATCCCATTTCTTCCCTTTGATCTCTCAATCCATCAAGTTTTGGCTAAAACTTTCAACATGAAAGATGTAGAGGGTGATGAGAGCTACGATCTGAACGGTGGAGATCGCGAATGGCTTCACGGATTGATGGGAAATGGTGTAGGAAGTGGCCGACCTGCGCACGCACTCCCAGGTGGAGGAGATGGCCGAGCTTCAGGCCAAGGAAGGTGGAGGTAGCTTGCGTCGTGCTCTTCGTCGTGGCGTTGGAGTGATCGGATTTAGTCGAGTGAGGTGAATGCAATGTTTAACCCTAAAATTTCTATATGGGTTCGGCCATAACGTGTTTGGAGCTGTAGAGGGTAACGTGGGAGAGGGGGAGATGAAGGAAGTCACGGCCTTGATGATGCAGTGCAAGATCCAAGGGTCCATATGAGTTGAGGGTTTAAATTTTTAAGTTAGTTGTGAATTAAGTTATTTAAATCGTGTACGATCTTATAAAATTCATAACTTTTTCATACGAGGTCGAAAAAATGCAAACTCAGTTGCGTTGGGATCGTATGGACGAGCACTACGCGATGGAGTTGGTTTGGAGTCGATTGGAGTTAGTGAGAATTTCGGGTAAAATTAAACGCGCGTTTAATTTTATTCGAAATAAAAGCTTAAACGGAATTTAAAAACAAGGTGAGAATTTCTCACTCAATCGAATAGATTTCGATTTTATTTTAAATAGTTAGATTTAAAATATTTGAATGCATGTTTGAATGATGAATGTAAATTATTGATTGTTAAAATAGACATTATACGCCGTTAGTAAGCGGATGTTATTTAGTAAAAACATATACCGCGAATATTTCATAAACAGTGAAATTGGTATTATATATATAATATCAATATATATATATTGGCATATGTATATATTGCAGTTGTTGATTTCCCGCATTTTTTGTTTAGCGGATGAGACCCTATTACGCCGTTATTAAGCGGATAATATTTAATAAGAACATGTACCGCGATAATTTCGTACTGGAGCGAAATTGGTATTGTGCTAATGTTTTTGGATGCAGGAAACAGGTTGGAGGGATCCAACTGGATTCCTCAACAGTATTTATTTTATTTCAGATATTTTGATATTTGATGGATTATCATATCGATATATGATGGATCGTTGTAGTCGTGATTGACTATTTGGTGTGTAGCATCATTGGACCCAGATTTTGGGATTTTAAAATGATTTTAAAAGTGATTTTGAAAATATACTATATTTTTGGAATTGATCCATTATAAATAAATAAACGTTATAATTTTTAAAGTTATAAAAATTATGGTTTTTGTGAAATATAGTTAAAAAGCTGATTTTTAGAAATACGATTAAAAGTCGATTTTTGAGAAATATGAACTAATGATTTTATAAAATAATTTGGATTGGATTTTTGAATATATGATAAAAGTTTAAATATAGGATTTATAAAATTTGATTATTTTATAAATCGAAATGATGAAATTATAAAGGAATTTAAAGACGTTTTAAAAGAAAAATATAAATTGATTTATATTAAAGATTTATAAATTGATAATTTATAAATTAGAACGTAGGAATTATAAAACGAGCTTTTATAAGTGTAAGAATAAATTGTGAATGAATTTCATAAATAGAATGAAATTTATAGAATTTTATACGGTGAAGTCATAAATGGAATTTTATAAGCAGTAGGTTTATAAAATTTATTATGTTGTTAAAATAATAGTTTTGGATAAATAAATGAATCTTATAAGTTATAAGATTTATAATTATGAAATTCTTAGGAACGATTTTGTGAAATAATCGTTTATAAGTAGTTAACTTATAATATGAACGTTTAGTTTATAATTTAGTTATAAACTGGAATAGGTTAATAAAGGAATTTATAAAAAGGAAGTTTTTTTTTTAAATAAATAGAAATGGAATTTATAAACGTTGTTTTATAAATTCGCAAACGACTTATTTTGATAAGTTAATTGTTATAACTTATAAATGGAGTTATATTCACATTTTTGAATAGTGAATAATCCTTTGAATTAAAATGAATAAAAGGATGAAAATTTGTTAATGTAGTATATTCACGTTTTTGAATAGTGAATAATACGTTAAAGAAAATGTTTTGAATGTGATATCCTAAATAGAATTAAAACGATCTAACGATGTTTTAAATGTGTTGAGATTCGAAACGATAGATTTCAACATTTATTGTTGAAATAGATGTTTCGAGAGATAAAAGGAAATGGTGGACTATAACACTGTTGTTATAGTAAATGATTTCCGAAAGGAAATGTTTTGTATAGTATTGGGATTTATATATCTATTTAATTTCGAATCCCTATACTAGTGATTTTGGGTAGCCGTAACGATGTTTTACGCAACATTCGTTTTGGCCCAAGTAAATATGTTTAAGAAAGGATTTTCTTAATAGAATGAAATATATACTTAATTCGGTTTAAGTATATGGAATATTTTCTAAGTGTTGAAAATAAAAGATTGTGAATTACTTATTTATGAATAAGTATGGAAATGTTTTCCAATATGAAGTGAATTTATAGAATTTATCTTCTTGAAGATAAATTGAAAATGAATAATTGAAATCGAATATTAATTGATATTTTGGAATTATAAATTCACTAAGGAATTTATAAAGGAAGTGGAATTTGTCTAAAAAAAATAAATATTGATTTATTTTTGAAGAATTGAAATTATATATCTTGTAAAGATATTTTGGAAAATAAATAATTTGGAAAATTATTTGGAATCTGGTGATGTGTGCATATCCATTGATAGTTCAATAACCGACTATCAATATTTCCCTTTGAATGGGTATTTGATGTGAATTGATTGAATTTGAATGCACACTTATTTTTGAATAAGCGCTCACTATTCGGGTTAACCGGGAAAGGACCATGGGGTCGTATAACCCATTCCGAATATGTGATACGTCGTTGTGAATTGCATTTGAAGATCGGTGTTGAAGACCGGTATTTGCAAGAGCGATAGGATGACCTATCGATTGTTTCTGCACCGAGTCGCGCCGGTATAGAAACTCCATATGTGATGGTGAATCCGATCAGGATTGTGAATATCCGGATTGCAAGGACTTCTTTGTAAGTGCCTTCGGTTTTGTTCGATCCCGGAACAGACTTGTATGGATTGTATGTCTGACATTACAAGTTGAGATATAAAGCCGATTTCTTTCAAATATATTTCTGAGGTGGCGGAGAATTTATTCTTTTAGCTTAACACCCTTCTTTGAGACGTACGAGCTCAAAGGTTATATAGTTGAAGTTATCAGCGATATATCCCATTTTGGTAATGTGACATGCTGAGTGATGCTGAAATGATCATTGTGTTGATTATTGTGATAGGATCATTTATTTGATCGTCTATCTTAGTGATCATTGTGTTGATCATTTGTTGACCCAAAGCATGGCTTTTATATAAAGTATGTTTTTGTGGACGTGACTTCGTCGAGCCTCACATCCCGGAAATGGTCAAAACAGGAAAGATGCGGCAAGGTTATTAGGGGTTGCTGTAGCTCCCCTTAGGGTATGTTCATTTCCTTCTGGAAAGGGGTGGTATCATGGTATGGAGCCCAGATACTTACTCATGTTGAAAACACTCTATTTATTATGGTGTGATGTTGGATATCGAGCGCTCGGTTGAAAAGGTCCTAAAGGACCGGGGAATGGCGTGCTCGTGTCAGTAGTTACCCAGTTAGGGGTAACCCGGCCTTGTGTTGGCAGAGTTCCGGTTTGGTTCTCGGGGATGTCTTTCCAGAGGCATTCTCAGTGGCAATGGGAAGTTCCTTGGCCTGACCATTTGTTGGAAATCCAATTCCCAATACGAAACTTGTACGGTATTAGTTGTAGAACCTGCCATTCACTTATGGTGGTCACCACTGTTTGGATGGTAGCTATAGTAGGCATAGTTCGAAATGTCTATGTTGGCTAAGATTTATATTCTACTTTCGAAATGAATTTTTCTCTACACTATGCACTAGTAATAATATAAAATGTTCTTTTAAATGCGTATCAAGCATCTTTGACTATCATAAGGAGAAATCTCCTCCGATTCTGCGTTTGCATTGTGTGTGTGTGCGGGAGGCCTTATGGTAGTCTCATTTTTAAAAAAGCATTGCGAATTAATTTAAAAAATATCCCTCTTTTTGATTTTAAAATAAATAAACTGTTTTGAGTTCTCACACCAGTCACATGACTGACTTGGAGTTTATTGTTTTCCTTCCTAAACTCTGGGTGCCCACAAATTTCCACACGGGCAGTCAAGAGTTTAAGGTTTATCAGGATATTTTGGATATTCTGGAGTTGCTGGAGGCAAGCTGGATTGGCATGGCGTATTACTAGTATATAGTATTTCTTTTCCGCTGCACTGTTTGATGTTGTATGTTGTTGTTGTACACTCTGATGTGATGATATGATGTAATAAAATGTGATGTAATGTAATAACTGATATAGTTCTTTGTTTAAAGATTATTCATTTATTATTATATGTTGTTCCGCTGCGAATTGTGAGATTCTGATGTTGTTCTTTTGTTTCCTTTCTGTTCTGTTCTATTTTTAAAATTCTTCTATTCTATCTTTCTATTTTAAAATTCTCTGTTTTCTAAAAATTGTCTATCTTCTTTTCTCTCTATTTTCTATCTCTTCTTTCTTTTTCTTTTCGTAAATTCTTTTTAAAACCCATAACTTCTCGGTTTTTGGCCTTCGATTTCTCGGCAGTCGATAAAGTGAGTGTCGATGTCGGATTATCGAAGAACGAAAATTCCGGTTTGTTACATTTGGTATCGGAGCTCTGATGGTTAAGCGACAACCATGGTTCTGTAGGGTATTATTCATTAGAGATGGAGTCAGCAGTACTCTAGAATGAATTTGAGTGTAATAATAGCTATGAGTGCGTATTTGTTAGTGAATATAAAATTGTTTTATATTGTGATGATTGGTTTATTGAGTGGTATATGAACTTCCGTCAGCGTGGTCCGCAAGACTATGCCGAAGGGGTTTCTAAACACTTGAATAGAACAATTCGGCACAATATTGATTTTAAAATTGGGTAAATGAAATAATTTTACCTTAAGTATATTTTATATATGAAGGAATAATTTTTTAGAATTATTAAATAGTATATAAGTTGATTGTTAGGTTGTTTGAATAATCTAAATTAAAGAACAATTGTATAAGTAAAAGAATTATAAGAATCAAATTATAACTAAAGTGTTTACAATTGTGAAATAAACTTATATATATAAGAAGTGAAACTATATAAAATATGAGTTGTAAATAAAAGTGAATTTAAAGTTAAATGGAATATAACTTAAGAGATATTGAATTAAGTTGATTGTGGTATCGAAGTAAATAAATCAAGTAGATTAAAAGAAATATGAACTTAAGTTATGTAAATGAAATTCAACTTTGTAATTGAATTGAATGAATGGATTGAATGTTAAAACAATTGAATGTAATTTAAGTTGATAAGGAATAATTAATGAAAGTATTAATTCATTAAAATCTAATGTTATTAGAAGTTGAATAAAATTGAATGGAAATCAATTTAATTAAACCAATTGAAAATGATGGTGTTAAATCAAATTGAATGAATATAAGTGAAAAAAATTTGGTTGAAATTAATATACATTGGTTGTTATATGATTGTTAGTTGATTGTATATAATTCATTAAGTATCAATGAAATTGAAAGCTAAAGTAAATTGAATTCAAATTGAAAGTAAATAAATTTGAATAGAATTGAATGTGGATTAGATTTAAATTAGTAAATGATAACTAATTGAATTGAGAAGGAATGTTGATAAAATCCAATGTGAATAAATCAAATGTGATTTAAAGTGAAAACCAATTCATCGAATATTAATGAGAATATGAATGAATGTTTATTGGATATAGATTATAGTTGGTTGATGTTTGCATTTGTTGTTTGGTTGCATTTGCTATGTGACATATATAGTTGTTATGTTGCTATATGTTGTATATTGAGATTATTTGCATATATGCATGATTCTCATGATGTTTGTTGAGTTTAGTAGGTGCGGATCGCGTTTGCTTCGCATTTGGAGTTCGCTTTAGCGCTATATTAGCCGTATATGCTTGCTAATAAAAATATAAGGTACATATCTCGGATTAAATATCGCACTTTTATACTTTTTCCCTTCGGGATGCCTCATTACTTGATGAGATGTATATTTGTGATATATATACTGTCATTTTTTTTTTTCGGATCGAGCCGCGCAAAGGAGACTATGGCGAATTTTTCCGAAAATTTAAAGCGTTAGAAAAAAATTTGAGAAAAATTGGAAAATTTTTGAAAACTTTAAACTTTGATTTTGAATTGAAAGTTAAATGATATAATTATTTTTGAAAAGATAACTAAGTATGATTTGAAAACTTAGTAAAGATTTGAAAGAAGTTTAATTATAATTTTTGGAAAGTTAATAGATTCTGTAATCTTCTTACTTGTAATTTCGAGGACGAAATTCTTTTAAGGGGGAAAGATTGTAACGACCCAGAATTTTTATTTTGAATATTTAATTAATTTTAAATATTAATAAGTGAATTTTTAAGTCAAATAAATTTTTATTTGAATTTTTGGATTTAATTGGATTATTAAATCGATAATTTAATATGTTAAATTATGGAAATAATTAAAAATTGAGTTAAAAATGATTGTAAATAATTTGGAAAATTTTATTTAATCATACTGGAGTTATAGAAATATTTTAGAACTTTTAAAATCGAATTAAAAGTTAATTTGTGAAAATTGAATATTTTAATATTTAATAATCGACTGTAAAATAGCCAATTTTTGAACAGTCTCAGAATTGAACGAAACCAGTTCCATTGGATCCGTAATAGTTAGTTATTACCGGATTTCAAATTTCGTGTCAATCGGAGCTATCGTTTGATCGTGGCAGCTCGAAACGCATCGAATTATTTTTAATTTAAATTTGGCGAGTCAAAATAGCCATTTTTCAAAAAGTCTCGGAATTCGACGAAACCAGTTTCATCGGATCCGTAATGTGATATTATTGTAAGGTTTCAAATTTCAAGTCATTTGGATTTACCGTTTGTCCGGTACAAATTAAAACGCCTAGAAATAGACTTAAATCGGTTTAATTCAAATTGAACGTTTTCAGCCATAACTCGCACATACTTCCGAATTAGCTTCCGAAACCTGTTCCATTGTGTCCGGAACGCGGGATAAACCCTAGGTACGCTGGTTACGGCGTCTAAATCGGAGTTCGGAATTTCCGGGTGAATAGTGTCGAACGAAACTCTATAAATACACCTCTCTCTTCATAAATTTGATAAAATATCATTCCAAACCCTAATCCATTCATGTAGCCGGCCCTAAAACTGAATGGCCAGAAATTGATCCCATTTCTTCCCTTTGATCTCTCAATCCATCAAGTTTTGGCTAAAACTTTCAACATGAAAGATGTAGAGGGTGATGAGAGCTACGATCTGAACGGTGGAGATCGCGAATGGCTTCACGGATTGATGGGAAATGGTGTAGGAAGTGGCCGACCTGCGCACGCACTCCCAGGTGGAGGAGATGGCCGAGCTTCAGGCCAAGGAAGGTGGAGGTAGCTTGCGTCGTGCTCTTCGTCGTGGCGTTGGAGTGATCGGATTTAGTCGAGTGAGGTGAATGCAATGTTTAACCCTAAAATTTCTATATGGGTTCGGCCATAACGTGTTTGGAGCTGTAGAGGGTAACGTGGGAGAGGGGGAGATGAAGGAAGTCACGGCCTTGATGATGCAGTGCAAGATCCAAGGGTCCATATGAGTTGAGGGTTTAAATTTTTAAGTTAGTTGTGAATTAAGTTATTTAAATCGTGTACGATCTTATAAAATTCATAACTTTTTCATACGAGGTCGAAAAAATGCAAACTCAGTTGCGTTGGGATCGTATGGACGAGCACTACGCGATGGAGTTGGTTTGGAGTCGATTGGAGTTAGTGAGAATTTCGGGTAAAATTAAACGCGCGTTTAATTTTATTCGAAATAAAAGCTTAAACGGAATTTAAAAACAAGGTGAGAATTTCTCACTCAATCGAATAGATTTCGATTTTATTTTAAATAGTTAGATTTAAAATATTTGAATGCATGTTTGAATGATGACTGTAAATTATTGATTGTTAAAATAGACATTATACGCCGTTAGTAAGCGGATGTTATTTAGTAAAAACATATACCGCGAATATTTCATAAACAGTGAAATTGGTATTATATATATAATATCAATATATATATATTGGCATATGTATATATTGCAGTTGTTGATTTCCCGCATTTTTTGTTTAGCGGATGAGACCCTATTACGCCGTTATTAAGCGGATAATATTTAATAAGAACATGTACCGCGATAATTTCGTACTGGAGCGAAATTGGTATTGTGCTAATGTTTTTGGATGCAGGAAACAGGTTGGAGGGATCCAACTGGATTCCTCAACAGTATTTATTTTATTTCAGATATTTTGATATTTGATGGATTATCATATCGATATATGATGGATCGTTGTAGTCGTGATTGACTATTTGGTGTGTAGCATCATTGGACCCAGATTTTGGGATTTTAAAATGATTTTAAAAGTGATTTTGAAAATATACTATATTTTTGGAATTGATCCATTATAAATAAATAAACGTTATAATTTTTAAAGTTATAAAAATTATGGTTTTTGTGAAATATAGTTAAAAAGCTGATTTTTAGAAATACGATTAAAAGTCGATTTTTGAGAAATATGAACTAATGATTTTATAAAATAATTTGGATTGGATTTTTGAATATATGATAAAAGTTTAAATATAGGATTTATAAAATTTGATTATTTTATAAATCGAAATGATGAAATTATAAAGGAATTTAAAGACGTTTTAAAAGAAAAATATAAATTGATTTATATTAAAGATTTATAAATTGATAATTTATAAATTAGAACGTAGGAATTATAAAACGAGCTTTTATAAGTGTAAGAATAAATTGTGAATGAATTTCATAAATAGAATGAAATTTATAGAATTTTATACGGTGAAGTCATAAATGGAATTTTATAAGCAGTAGGTTTATAAAATTTATTATGTTGTTAAAATAATAGTTTTGGATAAATAAATGAATCTTATAAGTTATAAGATTTATAATTATGAAATTCTAAGGAACGATTTTGTGAAATAATCGTTTATAAGTAGTTAACTTATAATATGAACGTTTAGTTTATAATTTAGTTATAAACTGGAATAGGTTAATAAAGGAATTTATAAAAAGGAAGTTTTTTTTTTAAATAAATAGAAATGGAATTTATAAACGTTGTTTTATAAATTCGCAAACGACTTATTTTGATAAGTTAATTGTTATAACTTATAAATGGAGTTATATTCACATTTTTGAATAGTGAATAATCCTTTGAATTAAAATGAATAAAAGGATGAAAATTTGTTAATGTAGTATATTCACGTTTTTGAATAGTGAATAATACGTTAAAGAAAATGTTTTGAATGTGATATCCTAAATAGAATTAAAACGATCTAACGATGTTTTAAATGTGTTGAGATTCGAAACGATAGATTTCAACATTTATTGTTGAAATAGATGTTTCGAGAGATAAAAGGAAATGGTGGACTATAACACTGTTGTTATAGTAAATGATTTCCGAAAGGAAATGTTTTGTATAGTATTGGGATTTATATATCTATTTAATTTCGAATCCCTATACTAGTGATTTTGGGTAGCCGTAACGATGTTTTACGCAACATTCGTTTTGGCCCAAGTAAATATGTTTAAGAAAGGATTTTCTTAATAGAATGAAATATATACTTAATTCGGTTTAAGTATATGGAATATTTTCTAAGTGTTGAAAATAAAAGATTGTGAATTACTTATTTATGAATAAGTATGGAAATGTTTTCCAATATGAAGTGAATTTATAGAATTTATCTTCTTGAAGATAAATTGAAAATGAATAATTGAAATCGAATATTCATTGATATTTTGGAATTATAAATTCACTAAGGAATTTATAAAGGAAGTGGAATTTGTCTAAAAAAAATAAATATTGATTTATTTTTGAAGAATTGAAATTATATATCTTGTAAAGATATTTTGGAAAATAAATAATTTGGAAAATTATTTGGAATCTGGTGATGTGTGCATATCCATTGATAGTTCAATAACCGACTATCAATATTTCCCTTTGAATGGGTATTTGATGTGAATTGATTGAATTTGAATGCACACTTATTTTTGAATAAGCGCTCACTATTCGGGTTAACCGGGAAAGGACCATGGGGTCGTATAACCCATTCCGAATATGTGATACGTCGTTGTGAATTGCATTTGAAGATCGGTGTTGAAGACCGGTATTTGCAAGAGCGATAGGATGACCTATCGATTGTTTCTGCACCGAGTCGCGCCGGTATAGAAACTCCATATGTGATGGTGAATCCGATCAGGATTGTGAATATCCGGATTGCAAGGACTTCTTTGTAAGTGCCTTCGGTTTTGTTCGATCCCGGAACAGACTTGTATGGATTGTATGTCTGACATTACAAGTTGAGATATAAAGCCGATTTCTTTCAAATATATTTCTGAGGTGGCGGAGAATTTATTCTTTTAGCTTAACACCCTTCTTTGAGACGTACGAGCTCAAAGGTTATATAGTTGAAGTTATCAGCGATATATCCCATTTTGGTAATGTGACATGCTGAGTGATGCTGAAATGATCATTGTGTTGATTATTGTGATAGGATCATTTATTTGATCGTCTATCTTAGTGATCATTGTGTTGATCATTTGTTGACCCAAAGCATGGCTTTTATATAAAGTATGTTTTTGTGGACGTGACTTCGTCGAGCCTCACATCCCGGAAATGGTCAAAACAGGAAAGATGCGGCAAGGTTATTAGGGGTTGCTGTAGCTCCCCTTAGGGTATGTTCATTTCCTTCTGGAAAGGGGTGGTATCATGGTATGGAGCCCAGATACTTACTCATGTTGAAAACACTCTATTTATTATGGTGTGATGTTGGATATCGAGCGCTCGGTTGAAAAGGTCCTAAAGGACCGGGGAATGGCGTGCTCGTGTCAGTAGTTACCCAGTTAGGGGTAACCCGGCCTTGTGTTGGCAGAGTTCCGGTTTGGTTCTCGGGGATGTCTTTCCAGAGGCATTCTCAGTGGCAATGGGAAGTTCCTTGGCCTGACCATTTGTTGGAAATCCAATTCCCAATACGAAACTTGTACGGTATTAGTTGTAGAACCTGCCATTCACTTATGGTGGTCACCACTGTTTGGATGGTAGCTATAGTAGGCATAGTTCGAAATGTCTATGTTGGCTAAGATTTATATTCTACTTTCGAAATGAATTTTTCTCTACACTATGCACTAGTAATAATATAAAATGTTCTTTTAAATGCGTATCAAGCATCTTTGACTATCATAAGGAGAAATCTCCTCCGATTCTGCGTTTGCATTGTGTGTGTGTGCGGGAGGCCTTATGGTAGTCTCATTTTTAAAAAAGCATTGCGAATTAATTTAAAAAATATCCCTCTTTTTGATTTTAAAATAAATAAACTGTTTTGAGTTCTCACACCAGTCACATGACTGACTTGGAGTTTATTGTTTTCCTTCCTAAACTCTGGGTGCCCACAAATTTCCACACGGGCAGTCAAGAGTTTAAGGTTTATCGGGATATTTTGGATATTCTGGAGTTGCTGGAGGCAAGCTGGATTGGCATGGCGTATTACTAGTATATAGTATTTCTTTTCCGCTGCACTGTTTGATGTTGTATGTTGTTGTTGTACACTCTGATGTGATGATATGATGTAATAAAATGTGATGTAATGTAATAACTGATATAGTTCTTTGTTTAAAGATTATTCATTTATTATTATATGTTGTTCCGCTGCGAATTGTGAGATTCTGATGTTGTTCTTTTGTTTCCTTTCTGTTCTGTTCTATTTTTAAAATTCTTCTATTCTATCTTTCTATTTTAAAATTCTCTGTTTTCTAAAAATTGTCTATCTTCTTTTCTCTCTATTTTCTATCTCTTCTTTCTTTTTCTTTTCGTAAATTCTTTTTAAAACCCATAACTTCTCGGTTTTTGGCCTTCGATATTCGGCAATCGATAAAGTGAGTGTCGATGTCGTATTTTCGAAAGTCGAAAATTTCGAGGACGTTACAAAATCAAACATATTCCTTCCAAAACCATATAAATTCCATATCATTATTCTTTTAAAAAACATACATTTTTCCAAAGTCGTAATACTTCCAAATTCATTTAATTATAACCCCTTGAAACATAAAAGTTTAGAGATCATAACACTTTAAAACTTAATCCTTCCAAAGTCGTAACACTTTCAAATTCATTTTTCCAAAGAAGTGACTTCACCAAATACATCGGGATAGAGTTTAACCACAGAAGTTGAATCAAAGTCACTAGAAGAAGAATCCGGAGAGAAAATAAAACTGCCAGCAAGATCTTGAGGCATACGGCACTGAATCACCAAAGGATTACCAAAATCATCAACAAGCGAAACAGTTCGGGTTTTACAAGAGATAACGGATTCATGCCTCTTCAACCAATCCAAGCAACATATCAAAAGCTTCGAAACCTAGAACATAGAAATCACCACTAAAGCGATGATCAAAATAGAGGAGTTTCACTTGGTTAACAATCCTACAAGGTTTGTGGGACCACCAATAGGATTAGTAACACACAAAGGTACAGTTGCATACTCAGGTGAAAGGATGTGCTCAAATTTATCACAAAGGTCCACATAAATGAAACTATGCGAAGCTCCAGTGTCAAATAAAACACGAACAGGAAGATTGAACAAGGTAAAGGTGCTCTGGAGAGTACCTTGAGTATCACTAGGGGCAGGTGGAGCAGATGAAGTAACTGCAAAGACACCCGATAACTTGCCATTCTTCTTAGTAGGACAATCCTGCTTGATGTGGCCAGGCTGCAAGTAAATATGGCAAAGATCACGCCTAGTCATCTTAACAGGTGGAACAGCAGCTCGGGCAAAAGTTGGACAACTACTGGCATAGTGACCCTTCTGGTCACACCTGAAGCAAGTGATGGAAGAAAAATCAATAGGCTTCTTCTGGGAAGAAGAAGATCCTAAATCTGGATTCTTAAGCCAATTCTGCTTCTAATGTTGGAAATCAGACTTCCTCTTTTTAGAGTTTCCAGAAGAAGGCTGAGATAAAGGTGTACGTACAACAGATGATTCCTTAGAAGTGGGGTTCTCATATCTAATGGCCATATCCATCAATCCAGCAAAAGGTTTGTGCACATGAGAAAACAAACGATCATAAAACTCTAGGCGAGCTCCAGCTATAAACTTCTCATTCTTCTTAAGAGGTGTATCAATCAAACTAGGACCAAACTTGAAAAGTTCTTCAAACTTCCTTTCATACTCCGCAAATGACATATCCCCTTGCTTAAGATCCATAAACTCCCTGTATAGCTGAGACTTCCCAGCCTCTGGCATCCACTTCATCACAAAAGCCTCCCTAAACAAGATATCCCAACTTAAGAAAGGTTCCAAAGGAATAACTTAAACCAAATTCAAGGACTAACTCAAGACAATACCTAAACTGATCCCAAGAAATATCTGCCTCAATAGTGTCGGCTATAACAGACTCTCACCAATCCAATGCTGCCTCCTTCAACTGCCAAGCTGCTAACTTGCGGTTCGGAGCGTCGGTGATCTCCAAACCAACCAAAATCCTTTCCAAGCCTCTCAGCCACTACTGAGCCTCATTGATGGTCTCTGGTCCCGAAAACTTAGTACCAGATGGGTGAACTCCTTACATAGGGTGGTAAGCCTAGTAGGTGCAACTAATGCTGAAATTGGGGCAGCACCACGACCCTGACCTCTGGCATTCCTACGATTCATCCTGGAAATTCAAGAATGAATTTTAGGACAAAGATAAAGGAAAAGATAGAAAAAAAGACCCAACTAGACTGGAAATCCTAATCAAAGAATTCTACAGCATAAGGTGGATTCGAAATGAAGGAAATTCTAAGAATAGGAATTTGAAAACAAGAAAAAATTTATATCTAAATTAATCCTTTAAAAATCATTTGAAAAACATTTTGTACTTGAAAATACATTATCTCGCAAAGAATGATTCTAAGATTGATTTTTCTCATTTTAGGGTATTTCTACCCTATCTCTTATGATTTTTTGCCCCGTAGGCTAAGATTTGCCTAAAACCTCGCTCTGATACCAACTGTAACGTACCGCCATTTTGGAGCATTCAAATCGACAATAAAACCACACATGTCGGACTTGAATAATTCAAAAAAACAGATTGTTGATAAAATTGGGGGCAAATAAAATCAATCACAGAATCACAGACACAGAATATCAGAATAACTCGAAGTGGAATAAAATAACTATAGTAGTTCACGAAGCTACAAGATACAGAGTCTCAAAACTAATCCATAATACCAAAGTCTGGAAACAAATACACTTGTAAAGTTAGATACATGAGTTCTCTACAACAAAAGCAAAAGCTGAGTGGAAATAACTGGAATAAAATATCAAGTAGACTGCTAAATCTCCGGCGGATCTCTAGCACCAAAAGAGGATGAAACCAAAGATGTGAAACTCAGGCTGATCCAAGCATAAAGCAAAATACAAGACACTCATGTCAGGACATACATACTTATAAAATGTAAATCAACTCAAGTGAACTGCAAAGGAATTGCATCAGTAACTTAAAGGATGCTTGGGATCGCCTATCCTTTAAGGATCCGTTAAACTATCTACTATGTAGTAATATACGCTATTATAATAATGTCTAAAGTAAACTAAACTATTAAATTAGCGTTAAGGCGTTATCCATATCCCCCTTAACACATTTTATATATTCTCATAGTCTATACAGTACCGTAATCTCCCCTGTACTGGGCGTCGTCAAAGTGCACTCCATAGGCATGGTACAAAAAAAACTTGTAGAAGGCGCGTAAGGGAAGTTGACATGGCACAACTAGGCAATGCTAGGGTAGATATATTAATTACGCATCCGGATTGTTGGTAACACATAGCCGCAACTAACGCCCAACTCGATCCACAATCCCGAATCAAAGGTGCGCACTAAATCAATCACAAAGTAATAGAATGGCCAACGATGAAGTGTGTCCGATCGGAGGTGCTACCTCACTTGGGCCGAGAATCGCTCCTGTTTTAGCCACCTTATGCTAACTCACGGGGGTTAGGTTCATGTAAATATACCTTTAGGATCGTCGCCACCATCCTACTTCATTCTGGAATCTCCACCGCGTACGCAGTTGTTAACGTGGTTTTCGGTATGGATAGAGAGTATGCCCATATCCAATCCTGGTCTCTTTAACAACCAATCGTTATTATAACCCGTGGTTGTATAAATTTCAAATGGTTTATATTTCGAATCAAACATATTCCTTCCAAAACCATATAAATTCCATATCATTATTCTTTTAAAATAATATTCATTTTTCCTAAGTTGTAACACTTCCAAATTCATTTAATTATAACCCCTTGAAACATAAACATTTAGGGATCATAGCACTTTAAAATGTAACCCTTAGAACCATAACATATAACCCTTTCAAAAATTTTAGCATTCTGTAAACGTCACTTTAAAGAAAACGCAGTAGTACAAAAGTACTACTGTAAGAATTCGCAGCAGTGCAGAACTGTTACCGTAAGAATTCGCAGCAGTGCAGTAGTGCTACTATAAAAATCCGCAATAGGGCAGAATTATTACAGTAAGAATTTTGCAGCAGTTTTGAATTGCTACCGTAAGAAATCGTAGCAGTTTTGAATTGTTACAGTAATACTTCCTACAACAATAATTTATAAAATCAAATAGTATATATATTTACAGTTTTTATCATATTCGTTCTATCATTCCTATTATATTACTCAAATTTTAGCTATTTGTACATTAACTTACCCTTTATTTTCTTTTCAGTAAGTATCATTTATCATTTTTATTAACCAAATTATACCATTTACATTAGTTAAAACTTACATGTCAAATATATGTTTTAACTTACATTTTTTTCGCAAAACCATTTATCATTTTAATCACTATTACATGAATTAAAACTTACAATTTATAGGCTAGAATAAAATACAATTATTAAGTCAAATTGGATTATTAAATTTCAATTAACCGTCATACTGTAAATTATATTCCAAAATTTACATTTTCAACTCTTTATTTCTTATAAAAATCTCAACTCATATAAACAAATTTACAGAAATCATTACATTAAATTTTAGTTGAGATTCATATATAAAAATCCAAAATACTTAATAATTTTTAAAAAATCATTTTAAATCAACCACGGAGTCTGTATAAAATTTTCTACCCTAGGGTCAAGTAAATACGGACATATATCATTTCAATCCGCAATTTATAAATTTTTTGGGTTTTATATCATTTCAAACCCGTAATCCCGAGTCAAATAAAATTGCTCAGGCGTACCATTTCAGCCGATAACAATTTTCCTTAATCTAAAGACTGTTTGGGTATGTATCATTTCAACCCATAGTGAAGGAACTTGTAGTGTGAGAACAGAATATTAAATAAACATACAATAAATAACATATCATGGCATATGATCATAACAGGTATAATATGATATGAAAGAACATAATAAAGTCATATGAAATAACATAATAAAATCATATGAAATAACATAATATAAACGTAGGTGAAATTTCTAACTTGCATATACATGTCCATACGATTCAATTGTCATCAATTCACCAAAATATAAGTATGTTGTCAAGAGTGATTACTCACCTTTCTTTGGATAGAAAAGTGATTCAAAGCGTAACCCAACAACTATAATAAGCACGACAAATTACGGAAAAGCTTGATTGAGAGGAGAATCCAAATCCGACGCTTTGAAAAATAAATAAATTTCATACATAAGCAAATAATTCACATAGAAAAACAAAATATAAAATTTTATATTTGCAAAATACATAAGAAGAGGGCTTACCTAAGGGTGCATAGGCTTGGTATAGAGGTGATTTGGGTTAGGTAAGGCTCGGCCATAGGGGTTTGGGTTAGGGTTAGGGTTAGGCTCGGCCTAGGGCTTTTGGACTAGGTTTTTGTGGTGCAAAGGCTACGGTTTTGGTGGAGAAGGCTTAGGATAGAGTCACGTTCGGCTAGGCTAGGGTTTGGAGAGGTGGAGGCTCGGGTTTGGGTAGGGTTTGTGATGGCAAGGCTCGGCTTTGGTAGGGTTTTGGAGAGGTGGTGGCCAAAAATAGAGAAGGGGGAGATGGAGGCCAAAATTGGTGAAGATAAAAGGGGAAAAGGAAGGAGAAGAAGTGGGTTTTGGTTGGAGTTTGGTGATGGGAAGGGGATGGAATAGGTGTAGCTGAAATTGTAAGGGAAGAAGGAGGAAAATTTTAACGAAGAAGAGGAAGAAGGTCTAGGGTTTTGAGGAGGAAGATGAAGAAGAAGAAAACTTATATAATTTTCTATGGAGGCACAAATGAAAGATGAGGAGGCTAACCAAAACCCTAGGATATTATATAGGCTACTCAACAAGTGACTTCTCATCTATTAAAGGAGTTCCTAGGCCATTAGTACAAGCCCAAAAAAAATCAAAATGTAAACAAGATAAAAGTTAAGGGAAAATAACTACGTCTAATACGCCAAAAGTTGTAAAATTTGAGAAGTAGAAATCAAAATTTAACAAAAAGAAAAACTGAGAAAATGTTAGAATTAAATTTATCTTCATAAAAAGAAGTAAAAGGTAAAAATTCAAAATTTAAAATTTTCACAGAAAGTCAAACTTTGACCAAAGTTGACCAAAATTTGAAATTTAAGAGAAGTCTTTATTTTATTAAATTTGGAAGAACATTTCACATCAAATTCAAAATTATACATTAAATTTCCAAATTTATCAATTTTAAAATAATTACATTCAAAGTTTCAGATGAAATTTCATTCAAAATATGTTCAAAATTTGCAGGTTGTTACACAAAGTCTTTGGCCGAAGCAGCATGGTTAATAATAATTATTATTATTGAAGTAAGGACTTCATGTTTGGACTAACCAAGTTGAATTTGGACAATATTGGAATTTTGACCAAAACTAAATTCCATAAGCCCTAATGTGGTATAGTTTTGACAAAGTGAATTGGTGTAAATAATCACTAGTACTAGGTACCACTTAAAATAGTAAAATTGGATTTTACCGAAAAGATGTGTAAGCGATAAATTTGACCAAACCATCACATCAATAGCTAAGGTGACATGTGAAAGTTAATATTCGTATTGATCTTTGATTGAAATTACTCCTTTAAGTCGCTATAATGTTGAATACTCTCATACGAATTAACTAATTTATAATTATTATAAATAAATTTAATTAATTAATATTTATGAGATATTAATCATTAAATTTTGTTTGATTTTAGATTGTTTTCTGTAATTAGTATGGTGCGTACATAAAAGTTATATAAGTATGTATCGATGTACGATATCGATAGAAATTTAAATTTGATTTAAAATAATTATTTGATAAATGGGTATGGGCTTTTGAAGATCCAATAAGGCCATGAGTTGGCCGGCCTAGGGTGAGCGGGAGTAGGTTTTAAGGATTCAAGTATGATTTGAAAATGCAAGCAAAAGAAAGTGTAAAAGAAGGAGAAAAGATCTCATGCTTTTCCTATTCTCAAATGCCACTTAAACACACCACTACACTATAATTTTTTGCACTGTTTTCTTTTTACCCCTTTTGGCCATGAGTTCTAACGGATCTAACCAAAAATCCAAGGGCAAATGCAAAGCATAAATCAAATCAAATAAATACAAAAGGTGGTACTTTAAATCTTGGAATTACTGGAGGTGATTCTACTGAACCTATGAGCTTTCGTTTATTCAGGGTGCATATCATAGGAGAATTTAGTTTGGTAAATTTTCAATCTCAATTTCATTTATATAAATCATTATGTTCATGTAGATTAGATCCCATATGCTTTATAACGAATATATATATCTGCTAATGTTGTCTGATCTAATATATAGATACATACATACATACATATATATATATATATATATATTTGATTTGATTAAATGCAAAAACATTACAACATTAATATATATTCATATACACACATACACATATATACACACATAATATTTTGGCCAAAATATTTTATCTAAGTAAATAATAATTTTCGAATATTTAAATTAATTTTATTACCTAAAATAATTTTATAACATTTTTGTGTGTGTGTTATATTAAATATAGTAAATAGTTTAAAATTAATTTTAAATCTATACTTTCTCTCAGCTATATTGTAAAAAATAATTTATAATTTATTTTCCTAAATAGTAAATTAAATAAATATTTTAATATATGAATGTATACATATATTTTCTAACAAAATTTTATTTTGTAAACAAATAAGCACGGATTTGATATAAAAAATTTAAAAAAAAAATCAATTTTTTTGGATATACATATATTTATATATATGTTTTCAAGTTTTATCTTATTTGTAAATAAATTTAATTTTATAATATATATTCTAGTAAAACTTGTTTTTATAAATGCTTATATATACATATATTATATTCGTATTTTAAAATAGATTTTTAAAAAAATTATAGAACTAATTTGAATCATTCCGAGTCAAAATTAGGTTTTTGAAGGCACTATTTTCATTTAAAAAAAAAATATGTACATGTATTTTTGAATAAGTCAGATTAACACTTATATACGTCACATTAGCTATGTACACTATTTATATGTTACACATGCACTATACACATATGAGTGTATTATTTTAAGCAAAGTTAGCAGCCTTTATTATAAACTGTCCAAATATATAAATGAATCAAAAATAAGTGTTTTCCATAAGCACCGAAACCACTTTAAATATAAAAAACATAAGAAGTTGGCGATAGCGCCAACCTACTAAGATAAACAAATCGTAGTCCCACTTCGAAAAGGAAGAACCACTCCCCTTACTTCGATCATCCATAGATTTCGGCCTAATAACATGATAACAACTTCAAAATAGTAGTGCTAAGTTGGGAATGAAGTCCATAGAGTCCGATTGGTATAAATGTTCCCCATCCTAAGAATCATCTAATAACAAAATGCTATTCATATCTCCAATATGACCAAGAACAGTGAGAGCTAAGCCTTCTTCCTCCGCATGGTAAAATAGCCACCTATCTTCCTCATCGCTACCCATGTACTTATAAACCATCCACCCTTTAGATCGTACCTCATATCAGAAGGCTCATGAATCCAAGCCTGCTCAGACGCACACAAAAAAATTATCTGAAAAAGGAAGATCCATATCTACTTTTTTTCTTAGGTAAAACATCAATAACAAGATTAGGGGTAATAAAAGAAACCATAGTCATAATCTCAAATGGTGCAACAACGATAACAGAGTGAGAATTAGGCACCCACTGCATAACCGGACGAGGAAGAGGAACACTATCAACAAGCATGAAAGGGGAGCCAACAAACAAAAGTTTACATTTTTCCTTTAGGAGATCGAAAGTGCGACATGACCTGCAAATGTCAGGCGTCCAACTATAATGAACGTCCACGATCATAATATGCCCTTCAGCAATACGAACATATATCTGAGAAGGCAGGGGCTTATACGGGAAATGTCAATTAGAGCCTTGGCACAAAATAACTTTTTCTAAGCTACAATACTTGCATCATGACATCTGAGTTTATCAATGACACTAGCTAGCTAGTTTAGCCCAATCATGGGCTGTAACACTGACGGAATGTGGCTAAAATGAGTCTAGATTGAAATTGAAAGTATTTGCTCCTTAGATTTATCCTTCGGGTGACTCCATGTAGTAATGATGAAAGACTGACCACCAATGATGGAAGGGTCCGCCTCAAGAAACCAAATCCTTTCATCCTTTCTAGAGAACTTGAAAAATAACATAGTATCAAAGTGAACTTATAATGGACCCCTTAGGTTCCAAAATTGACGACAGTGATCTCAAACAACTTGGTATGGGGGATTTAAGTCGAGGAAAAAGCCAACTAAAACTTCGATCAAAATTGAACCCTACTTCTAGTACTTCAACTGGAAAAACCATAGCACCGTCAATCTCTACAATTTCAAAATCATAAGGAACAAATTCACCCACATTTCCGGGTAACACATTGAATAGGGATGTCCACTTACTACTTGGAATAACGGGAACACCAAATAGTGGATCCGAACCTAACTGGGCTGTAGAAATATCTGCAGCCTCCTTATTGACATTATTGCAAACATCTTCAGTGCACATATCATTACACTCTAAAAGAAGCACTCCCTCTACTTGTACAATATCAATCACCACTCATTTACTCAAATTCATTTCATCTTCACAGCTCAAAGTTAACTAGCATTGACCTCCTAAGGTACAGGCAGCCAACAAAGGAGAAAGGGGCGTACCTTCGGCAACCACATTGACAGACGGTCCTAAAAGGAGAGTACAAGCAGGAGCTATATTCAGCAAGGAGTCTTCAAGTGCACTGAAGGGGTTTGTAGTTAAAGAGGGGACCGGAAAATCACTGGCACTACAGAAGGAGGAAGGCAAGCAGATCTAGATGACTTGAGCGGAGGGAAATTGCAATAAAATACTGCCAAGGTTGGTGGAGTTAGGGAAAGATCGGTATTAGCAGATAAAGCATGGAAGGTTATAGCAGATCTCGTTAAGGATGGAACTTCAACAATAGGGAAAGTTGACAGAATCTTGTTGGATGAGGACATGATAGGATGAAGGGAGAGAGCAGAGATTCAAAGGAAATTAGGGGAAGAGGAAAATCGTGGATTCACAACAGCCATTAAAATTATAAATTATTACTGAAATATGAGTGTATTTAATACACTTGTAATATTATAAATAAATTTAAATAAAATAAAATTTCTTTAAATAAACGTACATAAAATAAGATTTATTTAAATAGTATTATCGATTGGATTTAAAATCAATTAGACTTCGTAGGCCCAACGAAGATGCAAATGGATAAAAAAATTACCCATTTAACCCATTGTGACCGACCCAGTTTCTTTAGTGGTATTGAAGCTCAATAGCCTATCATGTAAAAACTAGCAATATCATGGCTTAATGCCTACCCATTCAGCAGTGTGTCTAAAAGGTAATGTCTAAGATTGGGTGGAGATAATTAAGTACTCCGCCCTACTTTGCTATTAACCTGACCCGAAAGAAAAAATAAGCCAAAAGGTTATCCCAGACATAAAGGCCCAAATTTATTTTAGGCTTTGGAATAATTTTTCAACCTTTTTTTAATTTAAATTATATTGTTAATTTAAAAGTTAAGTTTACAATATGAAATAAAATTCATAAATGTTATAAAACAATTTTCAAATTTTTTTTACAAACTAATAAATTATTTTTGGAATTTTACTTTAATTAAGTGGATTAAATAAAATGAATATTCAAACAACAAAAAAAGGAAGGAAAAGGTTATATTGAGATAGTTATGAATAAATAAACAAATAAAAATTAAGTAATTAAATTAAAACCATAGAATGATAAATGTGTATCTGTCTTAAAATGTTTAAGGAAAATAATAATAAAAAATTTGAAATTAATAAATTTAATATTAGTTAAAAAATTAGTTAGTTAAATTAATTAAATATTAATTAATAAATAATATATATGTATGATGATGCATGTATACAATTACTACAAATTTGTGTTCAATATTCATTTTTTAAATGTTTGAGATAAATACAAATTAAATCAATTAAAGCATTAATTTAATAAATAATTAAATATGACTTAATTAAAAAATAAAATAAAATTAAATATGATTTAAGTAAATAGAGTGGAACTACAAGAAATAAAATTAGGTTTAAGGAATAAATACTTAAGCATAGTACATATACTGTGATTTCAGATGTACCTAACACTTGAATAACGATGGTATATTGTTATCCCGTCTTTTAGCAAGGCCGTGATACCAAAAAAATAACTGGAAGCCAAAGACAGTTCTCCTCGATTGCCAGTTATGTACAGGTCAGCTATGGATGTCGGTAAATTTTGACCGGGTCCGGATCAAGCTACAATTGATATGATACGACAAACAAGCCTATGAAAGTCAACATTTCAAATTCCAAGTCCATCTGAGGTCGTATGCTCAAGATATGATTGATGCGATTTAAGTGATTCCTTTGTTCGTATCCATCAAACCACCATAAGAGATCTCCCTTCGTATCGATTTGGTTCGTATCCATCAAACCACCATAAGAGATCTCCCTTTGTATCGATTTGGTTCGTATCCATCAGATGATCTTTCTACGTATCGATGAGAATTTGTATCGATAAAGACAAAACTCAATTGGTTCGTATCCATCAGCCACCGCATCTCTTTGTGTCCATCAAAGCCAAAGCACTTTGTATCCATGGAAGAGTTGTCTTTTCGTATTGATCATATTTGCTCCATTTCGCATCCATCAGCAAACAACACTTCGCATCCATCTCGTTCATACATGTTTCGTACCGGTCCCTCAATCCACTAAAAGCAATCGGTACGAAACAATCGATACGAAATAGCCACTCACTATCGATACGAGCATCGATACGAACAGACCCTCAAATGATCGATACGAAATTAATGCTTTCCATCGATACGAAAGGAAACACAAAACATCGGCACGAATAAAAAACATAGCTGGTTGATACGAACAAGGTTGAATCTCATCGATACGAACGAGGCGTAAACATTGGAAAGACTCGGTCGACTCGGCGTCGGAAGTGGATCAATCCAGAAATCGAGCGCTATGTCAACTGGCAAGCACGTACCGACAAAGCGATACGAAGGGTATCGACATGAATTCTACAGCCTAAAGAAAACAAAAACTTGCATCGATCATCACTCACAATCTACAAGTCCAATTGCCACCAAATTTTCACAGGGCTTACGTACAACTTAAAGAATGTTCGTGCTCAATTTCGACTCGATTGGGGCAAATCTTGATCGATACGAAATTCGTTCGTAACGATCACGGACCGAGTGCAAATGACGTGGGATCGATCGTGTGGGCTCACTCACGTGCCAGAAAAGGTCTCCTGAGATCTGAGCGAGATATTTGCATCCTACACCTATAAATAGCATCCCAAAGTCTATAGAAAATGGACTTTTTTGGCTCTTCTACATCCAAACTCTGCCAGAATCATCACTACACATCAATTATACTATGATAATCAGTTGTAACTCATTGTAACCAGCGAAAAAAAATCAATAAAGCAGCGACCCTTCAAAGTGGACATAGGCTACAACGCCGAACCACAATAAATCGTGTGTTTCTACTGCTTTTCTTTAACATTTTTGAGTATTCTTCATATTTGTTTTCTCTACATATTTGCTATCTGAGATCTGTGATTGTGAACGGATGCTTTCATCGGCAATTGGATGTTTGTGACCAATTTTGACGCAAATGTTTTGGTGCTTTCATTGGAAGGCTAGCACTAAGGGATTCTAAAGCTCAGATTTCAGATATGAAAGCTTCAAGACTTGGATTTAGAAAGCTAAAGGGTCATATCTAAAAGGAACCATGGTGAAACAATCAGGACGAAGACAAAGAGCAGAGAGGAGTCAGCACAAAGGAAGTCAGGAGGCTTCCTGAGGAGAAAATCAGACCTCAGTTTTCATCACCAGTGATGAGATGGAGATGATGATAGAAGCTATGCAAGAGGGAATGCTGAAAAGGCAAGAAGAGATGATGCAGAACCTACTCTAGCAAATTGGACATGCTAGAGTGCAGAATCAAGAGAATGTCGCTGCAAGAAGTGCTAGAGATAGGGATCAAGAGCATGGAGCAACCAGGATCCAAAACAGAGCAGGACCGTCAAGAGCAGCCCATGAACTGTGGGGCACTCAACAAGAGCATGTTGATCCTACCTTAGGCAGGATACCAAATGTAGCCGTTCAACATGGCATTGATGGAGGAACGGATGCCCATCCAGGAGAGTAGGTTCCAAGATTCCCTTGTGAACTCAGGGGGGCAGATCGGAGGCAACGGATAAGGACTACAGCTTGGCAACGATGAAAGATTGGCGGAGATGGTCAGACGAGCCATGAGAGATAGACTGGTGAATCGAGATTCGGAAGATGTTAACAGGAGTCCCTTCGCTCCCGCAATTAGGCAGGCCAGGAATCCACCAGAATTCATGCTACTGACATTGGAGACATATGATAGAAGGATAGATCCAGCTGTTCATCTGACAAGGTACATGAGACATATGGAAGTACTGGGAGCATCAAAGGAAGTCATATGCTAGTGTTTTCCATTGTATTTGACAGACATAGCAGCATTATGGTTTAGGCAATTGGAAAGCGGCCCCGTTAGAACATGGACCGAGCTGACTAAGAAGTTCATGAGGTAGTTCAGACTTCACATCTCGAGGCTCAAGAATGTGATAAGTCTAGCAGCACTAAATGAGAAGACCGGAGAATCTTTGAGGAACTTCTTAACATGATTTAATGTAGCAGCGGCATTAGTGGATCGCCCAGATCCATCCATGGTCTTAATGGCGGCTGTATCTGGCATAGTTGATGGAACAGAGTTCAAAAATTCACTGACAAGGGATCCACCTAGGGATATAGGGGAATTTTATCATGAGGCCGGAGGATTTCTCTGATTAGAGGATGCAAATGTTGAAAGAGAGGAAGGAGAGGGAGTTAATGTGTATACACTCAAAAGTGGAAATCCTCCCGAAAAATATTCAGGCAAAGATAAGGGGAAACAGAAAGCTGAAGATAACGACAATGGACCAAAGCGACCACGAAAAGAACCAAGATTCACCTCTTATATAGAGTTGAATGAAACTTTGGAGCGGATCTACCAAGACACTAGGGGCAGGTTCCTTATCGAAAGCCAATAAGGAGGGATCCGACCAACAACGAGAGGTAATCAAACAAGTACTACTTATTCCATGAGCTAAGCGGCTATAATACCAATGATTGCAGGCACATGAAGGATGAGATTGAAAGGCATATTCAGAATGTCATGCTATTATAGTACGTGAGGAGGCGAACCGCGATGGTGGAGCATAAATGACAACCACCTGCACCAACTGGGAACGGCTCAGGATCGAGGCATCAGCTTGTCATCAACTGATTGAAATAATGACGAATATGTGGCAAACTCCACACCAACACGATTAAGTCATTTACACATGTACAGGATCACGAACGATCCTCAGGCATGCTCTGATACGACTATCAATCACATCAGTGTAGGTGTTTGACGTCTCTGTTTTGCTTTTTTCGATTTCTCATGTTTGGACTTGGTTTTGTTGGACCATTTTGTTGAAAGACTCATTTTGAATGTAAATGTGCTATTTGTGATTCCATAACGGCTAAGCCACTTACACATATACGGGATCACGAACGATCCTTAGACATGCTCTGAGATGGTGACAAACCGCCGTAACAAACAATTAAGAAACTCACTTGAACATGAAATATAACATTAATGATACTAAGTCCCCCCGAGGCACACACAACTCGCCTCAAACGGCACCCGACCGCAACGGTCACAATTCGCCTCGAACGGCACCCGACCGCGAATGGTCATAATTCGCCTCGAACGGCACCCGACCGCGAACGGTCACAATTCGCCTCAAACGGCACCCGACCACAAACGGTCACCATTCGCCGCGAATAGCACCCGACCACGAATGGTCACATACCACCCCGAATGGCAAACGATCTCGAACGATTGCCATTCACGGTCTGGTAGGACTACAACCTCTTTACAGGTCATTAACAGTATATGAGCATCCAGCTTAAGACATTACAAAACACACCTTCCTATCGCAAGGCATGTTTTGGAGGGTAAGTGTTATCCCGCCTTTTAGGAAGGCCATGATACCAAAAAATTAACTAGAAGACAAAGACAGTTTTCCTCGATTGCCAGTTATGTACAGGTTAGCTATGGATGTCCGTAAATTTTGACCGAGTCCGGATCAAGCTACAATTGATATGACACGACAAGAAGCCTATGAAAGTCAACATTCCAAATTTCAAGTCAATCCGAGTTCGCATGATTAAGATATGATCGATGCGATTTAAGTGATTCCTTTGTTTGTATCCATAAGATGAGCCTTGTTCATATCGATCTAGTTCGTATCCATCGAATGAGCCTTGTTCGTATCGATAAAGACAAAACTCAATTGGTTCGTATCCATCAACCACCGCATCTCTTCGTGTCCATCAAAACCAGAGCACTTCATATCCATGGAAGAGTTGTCATTTCATATCGATCATATTTTCTCCATTTAGCATCCATCAGCAAACAACACTTCGCATCGATCTCATTCATACATGTTTTGTACCGTCCCTCCATCCACTAAAAGCGATCGATATGAAACGATCGATACGAAATAGCGACCCACTATCGATACGAAATGACCTTTTATCATCGATACGAACAGACTCTCAAATGATCGATACGAAATCAATGCTTTCCATTGATATGAAAGGAAACACAAAACATTGGTATGAATAGAAAACATAGCTGATCGATATGAACAAGGCCGAATCTCATCAATACGAACGAGGCGTAAACATTGGAAAAACTTGGTCGACTCGGCGTCGAAAGTCGATCGATCCAGAAATCGAGCGTCGCGTCAATAGGCAAGCACGTGCCCACAAAGCGATACGAACTGATCGATAAGAAGGGCATCGACGTGAATTCTACAGCCTAGAGAAAACATAAACTGGCATTGATTATAACTCACAATCTACAAGTCCAAATGCCACCAAATTTTCATAGGAGCTTACGTACAATCTGAAGAATGTTCGTGCTCAATTTCGACTCGATTGGGTCAAATCTTGATCGATACAAAATTCATTCGTATCGATCATGGATCGAGTGCAAATGACGTAGGATCGATCGTGTGGGCCCACTTACGTGCCAAAAGAGGTCTCCTGAGATTTGGGCGAGATATTTGCATCCTACACCTATAAATAGCATCCTAAAGTCTACAGAAAAGGGACTTTTTGGCTCTTTTACATCCATATTCTGCCGGTATCATCACTACACTTCAATTGTACTGTGATAATCAGTTGTAACTCATTGTAACCAGCGAACAAAAACCAGTAAAGTAGCAACCTTTCAAAGTGGACATAGGCTACAACGCCGAACCACTATAAATCGTGTGTTTGTACTGCTTTTCTTTGACATTTTTGAGTATTCTTCATATTTGTGTTCTCTACATACTTGCTATCTGATATCTGTGATTGTGAACGGGTGCTTTCATCGGCAAATAGGTGTTTGTGACCAATTTTGGCGTAAACATAAATCATAAGAAATACATTACTCCATAGGTCGATATCACTCAAATAAATATATTAAAGTTTATGAATCTCTAATATAAATGTTATCCTCTACCATTTATATATTAATAGATTACTTACATATTCTTTAGTTGTTGAGTTTTCCTCAATCCATATATGTTATGTGTAGTATTATTAATAAATTGACAAGATGAGGTAACATACATTCATACATTTATTGAGCTTTACTTAATATATGTGCATTATACTTAGGACGTCGCGAAATTGTAGGTACTAGTAAATAATCTCTCTCGAGTAGTTGAGCTTTCCTCAAAGTCAAGATGAGATTTGGATAAAGACCATGTGTTAGGAGTTGTATATGATACAACCGATAATTTTTTATTCATCGCTTGTAGACCCATGATTTGTCGAGCTAACTCAAGGTTAGGATCCCAAGGCATGTGAGTACTAATGCTCACTAGAGAAGTCGAAATAATTCTATGTTTTTCTTGAAATTTCGAGAAACTTGAAAATCTAGTTGGAGCTTTATAGAAAAATGAAATGAATTCATTTAACCTTTTTGATATTGTAGGAATATATATTATAAAGTTAAATTAATCTACTTTACAAAATTCATGCAATTATTATAATCGATTAGACAGTTATCAATTAAAATATACAAATGAATCGAATAAAGATTGATATAGAAATATAGAATATACACTCGCTAATAAATCTTTTGGCATGTTGTCACTTCAAGAACCATGCAAGTCCTAATTATACAACACTAATACATTCGTAATATAGGGATCATGGGAAGACCATCTACGCTTAGTCATTTTTCATATAAAAAGGTTATCAGATAATATAGGGATGGCACGGTTTGAAGCTTTGTATGGAAGGCCATGCAAATCTCCAGTTTGTTGGCTAGAGACCGGGGATAGATTAATTCTTGGTTCGGATTTGGTTAAAGAAGCTATAGAAAAGATTGAGTTAATTTGGGCTAAAATAAAGGAAGCTCGGTCTAGGAAGAAGACTTATGCTGATAAGAGACGGAAAGACTTAGAGTTCTCAGCAGGAGATCATGTTTTCGCTAAGTGTCACCGATGAAGGGTCTGATCAGATTCCGTAGAACAGGAATGTGGAATCAAGGTTCGTTGGACCATTTTCTATTATAGAAAGGATCTGGAAACTCATAAATAGGGTAGAGTTACCGAATAATTTGGTAGGAGTCCACAATGTTTTCCATATTTCTCATTTAAGGAAGTGTATTAGAGATATAGATACTACTATTACACCGACTGTGTTAGAAGATCTAGTAGTGGAATCAGATTTGACTATAGCAACAAAACAAGTTCGTGTAGTTGCGAGAGATAAAAAAAGACTAAGAAAAAACGGACAGATTAGTCAAAGTCCAACGGAGTGACGACGAGAGAGATTGTACTCGAAAAAACAAGAGCAGGATTAGGGACACTTATCCTGACTTGTTTTAAGGTATGTTTTACCTTTATGTTTCATTGTTGTAGGGACCTTATCATATTTTCAAGGATGAAATTCTTTTAGGAGGAGAGTCTATAATGATCCTAATTTTAGTTAGCATTATTTAGAACATTTAGTTAGGTAAATTAAATAAAATAACGTAGAAAAGGGATTGAGATTTGTAAATTAAGGAGGAGCCATGCCTTAATGAATGTGTTAATACAATGGAAACTAAACATAATTAAGAAGGAGGAATATGATGGGGGTAAATGGGAATGGCATTTATTCCCATACCCTAAACCATTCCATTCTCTCCACTTCCTCATTCATTCTACATTCAAAAACTAAACAAAAACAATACTAAGCTTAGGCCGTCCACCATTAAGAAGATTTGAAGGGAAGATAAGCTAGGATTCAAGTAGAAAGCTTGAAGAAATCAACCTAAAGGCAAAATCTCAACCTTTTTAACACAAAGCCAAGTGAAAAATTAGTTTACATCTCTATTTTTGATGAATGATTTCGCTTTAAAGGTAAGAACGTTTTCTTTTGCAAGTATATGTCATGTTTAGTGTTTAAAAGTGATTATATGCTATATTGATGATTTATGGTTTAAATATGATTTATTGTGTTATGTTTATGTTAGAAAACCATTCAAATGACATTTGATTGACTTGAGTTTTGGATATGATATGAGAATCATTATTTTAGAAGTTATTTTCAAGTTTCATAATTTTCTAAATAATTATGGATTTTTTATGAATTTTCTATGAGAGAAAATAGTTAATTTCGGGTTTGAAATTTATATATGTTAGAAAACATATTTAATGTGAATTATTATGATTGTTCCCAAGTGATTTACTATGGTTGATAAATTATTTAAGTTAGAGGACTTAAATCTTTTAAACGTTTTATTTCGGAGAAGGGCTTAAGTGTTAAATTATTTCAAATAATCCAAATTGGATTTCAGCAGCAAATTCTGAAAAAGGGAATTGATAAAGTTTTCTAAACCAATAAGATTCCAAAAAATATTAGTGGTAGGTAAAAAGAAATTTGTTTAGGGTTAAAATTCACTTTTTATTACATCTTTGCCACTAGCCTTGCTAGCTTCCGACATCTTATACCGGCACAAAACCCATTCCGTACCCATTCGAAACTAATATAAATGGTATCAATTCATTGGTATGTAGTGTGTTGTAGATAGGCGAAAGGTAGGATAGTGTCGAAGGCATGCATTCAAAAAGGGTGAAGTTGTCTTTCAAAGCTTTCGAACCTATAGACCTGCCTTTGTTTAATAGAGTGTTTCGAAATGGTTGTCACTTTCAACCCCTTCGATACCTTAGCTGCCGCATTAATACCTTTCGCTTTAGTTGGAGGCCACTTTTTATAACCTTAAACAATTCATGCGAAATGGGAGACTTTTGTCTTTGTACCTTCCGCTAATATCAAAGCCGCCTTTCCTAATGTTTTTGAAAGGATTGACTTAGCCACTTTTACTAATAGTTTCGGGGGCAATGGTTTCGAAAGGATAGTTTCGAAGCTACCCTCTTCTCCAATTCTTTTACTTGAGACCAATGCTTTCGAAAGCTATGCTTTCGCCCCTGTTCAATCTTGACCCTATATTTTTATTAAATGTTGAACTCAACGATTTCGAAAGAGATTGTTTAAGGTTTTAAACAATGGTTTCGAAGATATTGTTTTGGCTTATAGCCTAATGTTTTCTAAGTTAAAAAGGGCTTTAACTTATTTTAAAGGGATAGATACCCTATTAATTTTAGATTTTCATCAACATTGTTTTGTAAAGCATATATCTTAACATAAGTATGTTGAGTAAAGCAAAGGGTATAATTTTCTTGTTTTAAAAAGATATAATTTCATGGGTAAATCATCGTAAAGATTGTTTTCAAGGAATGAAATTTGAATAGGGTGGTTAACCCTAAATATATGACTCAATTATTAGAAGACGGGATAGGACTGGTGTGGGATCGCACCCTATATTTTAGCTAGTAGTCCCTACCTAATATAAGTCCAAAATTCTAGTATGTAGGGTTTTGTCCCATGTAAGACTAAAATGATGTTACACACGGAAAGGAATACACAGAGTAGAGATAGGTTATTGGTTAGCCCTCAAAACCATTAGGATCAATTGACCCTAGGAGAAGTTAAGGATAAACCATTCGATATTATATCTAACAAAAGTTATAATATTTATTATGTCTGGTAGGCCCGTGTCAGCCAGTGATTAATAGTCAGCCTGATAAAACTATAATGTTTAAACAGATAGTCCATTGATTACCTGATTTATATGCATATATGTCATTGCTGTTGTTGTTATAATTAGTTTGATTATAGGATTTTGATTTGCAAAAGATATGATTTTAAAAGGATATTAGTGAGGGGAAAGCCGTTCGCTAAGCAGTGTAGTCTCACTTAATATCAGTAAACCGAAATGTAATAGAATTATTCACACCAGACTTTATGTCTAACTCGAAGTTTATGTTTTCCCCTTAAACTCTCGTATGGTTGAAATTTAATTTGAGTAGATTGAAAATTTAAGGTATTTCAGGTTTTAGTAGGAGACGAATAAAGCTCCGAAGACCTGTAGAAGGCAAGGATTAGATACCTAGGAGTCTATCCATTATTGTTCCGCTGTGATGTATTTATTGACTGATACGTCTATTTAGTCCATTGATCATCCAAGGAGGCATCTTCATACGTCGCTCTTGGTGTATTTTGTAATAATTATATTTATTTAAGCCTAGGAATCGTTTTAGGATTATGTAAATGAATATGAAATATTGATTTGAAATGTAATCAGAAAAGCTGTTTTTAAATATGTTGATTTTATTTCAAATTCATATGCTTTTGATATTATGGATACCATTAATATTACGTATTTTATCATTGGAAGTTAATACTATAAATGACTGCATCATCTGTAGAGGTTAGCTTTGGGCCTCAAAATAGGAGATGTTACAAGATTGAACGGTCACCTCTTTTTCATGAAGAGACATTAGAAACGAGAAATGTACAAGGTACTAAAAGATAACTAATATCGAATGAGAAATGTGATTTATATTCTAAATGTATTTTTATATAGAAAATTATTTTCTATGAAAGTTATTTCTTCGAGTTTAAGATAACTGATTTGAGACTTTCGACTGTAAACTGGTTATAATATATGAAATAAATCGAATAATAATAGAGATTCATATTTCATACGCTAGCATAGTAATGGTGGAAATAGTGGGAATATATCATATAACACTTCTTAATGGATGCATCAAGTTACGAAAAATTGTTTTAATAAACAAACCAAATATTATTTATGAATTGTTTTCATTATTGATTGAAAATAGGCAAGTGTTATTTTAGTATAAATATAATGAATATTCGTTTTATGATAAAACTATAATAATTTTATTTGTTTCCATAAAAAAGCTGATGCATTAGAAAAAGAAAAGGTATCTAAAATTTTATAGTTATTTTGGTATCATGGACTAAGCCTCAGCTTTATTTTTGAATCAGATGATTATTAATCATGTGGTACTGGTGAATTGTATCTCAAATGATTAAATGCAAAGTATTTATTCAATGGGACCGGCATAATAGTTTGTGAAATCTTCAAATTGTTACATATAGATGTATGCAATCTTAAGTCTGTTAATACGATAATGGTTTCACATACTTCGTTAAATTCATCGATGAATTATCACTAATATGAACATGTTTATTTGATATACATGTGGTATGCCTATGATAGGTTTATAAAATATAAAATGTAAGTAAACAACATAACATGCAAAAGAAAATAAACTGATTCGATTTGATAGAATAGGTGTATATATTGGAAAGGAATTCCAAACGTACCTAAAACAAATGAATTCAATCTCAAAAGTCACTCATCTTTATGATACATAATAATGTATCTATAAGAAGTAATCAGACTTTATTGGGAAAAATACGATTGATGATGAATGAATTAAATTGTTTCTTTAAGGTTGTCTACTCAAGAATATATGCAAGGTTAAAATTAATTTCATCTTAAGGCATAATTTACGAGATCATATAAGGTAAGAATTTATCAAAAACCCCATACATGTCCTGAGTCATGGAGTTAACAGGTTGCATGCATCGAGAGGCATAACATTTGTTTATGAGGGATCTTGTGTGAACCGGCCCAAAAGGATTTTGGGATGGACCAACATTGTAACCAATTTATGTCATAAAGTATTGTAAACTAAAACATAATCAGTTTTATACATACATAAAGATAGTTCATAAAATGTTTATGAATATTTATTTCATTGCACTAAGAAACAATCGTTGTTCCAAGCAACGCCAACGTCACGATGAATGAATTTCTTTTAGGAGTTATTGGTTGTAAAATGCATTTGGGTATGATCTAAAGATAAAAATGATCACAAAAGTTGAGATGAAATTAGCCAAGCATAAATGGACACGGTACATTAAAATGTTTGTAAGAACCTCACAACTTAAAGAGAAATTGTAGGTTTCTTATCGATGCCAAGAAAATAATTCTTCATTTGTTAATAAGCCATTAAGAGTATTGACTTTTCCATATGGCACGTTACACAAATCCAAAATGGATTTCAAGTACAATATCAAACTACGATTTTGATATTTTTACCCAATAGGATATGATCCATCGGCTACAAATATATGTTCGAGAAGAAGACTAATGCGGTTTGAGTACAGTAAGCTATGTTAATAAGAGTAACACTATAAAATACAATTGTTGAAATTAATATAACGGATTCATCATTCAACGTGCTTAAGTTAATTTGGATTTTACTCACAAAATTATCTCTCAATACGATTTTGAGTTTTGAGAAGTTTACGTTGAAAAATTCTAAATAATAATTTAGAATAGACTATCTGCACATAACAACCAAAGTATTTCGAAGTCAATGGGAGCGATGGTAATTTTGTGGTTTTGGGTATGATCTAAGAACTGATACAAAATAATCGCTAGACGAACATTAGAATTGAGCATATATTTTGATAAAGCAACCAAACAGCTTGATTTTTATTCAAAATATAGAGGAGGTGTGTGTCTATAAGAAAGAACATTAAAAGTATTAAAATATTTCTCAAATTATATATAAACATAAATTTATGATCGTTAATGACGTACCCATGTTAAAATCCTTTTAGTTTGGTCGTTTAGTTCTTGCATTGGATTTCAAAATGACATCTTTTATAATAAATATAGAAGAATGTTGGAAGTGTACCAAACAGTATAAGTAAATACCATATCATTATGCATAGACATTAAGAATAATCATATATACTATGTTATTTACGATATCATTATTGCTTATGTAATTGGTACATTGAGCGAGTATCAAATCTGAATTATGATCACTAAATGGAAGGCAAGAAGAGTATACTCAAGTATTTGCGAAATATTAGGAATTGTTTATAGAAATAATAAATTCCTTAAGAAGGAGTATTCAGGCTCGAACTTCGTAAGTGATATCGAGTATAGTATGTTAATATTATATGTTCGAGAAGAAGACTAATGCGGTTTGAGTACAGTAAGCTATGTTAATAAGAGTAACATTATAAAATACAACTGTTGAAATTAATATAACGGATTCATCATTCAACGTGCTTAAGTTAATTTGGATTTTACTCACAAAATTATCTCTCAATATGATTTTGAGTTTTGAGAAGTTTACGTTGAAAATTCTAAATAATAATTTAGAATAGACTATCTGCACATAACAACCAAAGTATTTCGAAGTCAGTGGGAGCGATGGTAATTTTGTGGTTTTAGGTATGATCTAAGAACTGATACAAAATAATCGCTAGACGAACATTAGAATTGAGCATATATTTTGATAAACCAGCCAAACAGCTTGATTTTTATTCAAAATATAGAGGAGGTGTGTGTCTATAAGAAAGAACATTAAAAGTATTAAAATATTTCTCAAACTATATATAAACATAAATTTACGATCGTTAATGACGTACCCATGTTAAATTCCTTTTAGTTTGGTTGTTTAGTTCTTGCATTGGATTTCAAAATGACATCTTTTATAATAAATATAAAAGGATGTTGGAAGTGTACCAAACAGTATAAGTAAATACCATATCCTTATGCATAGACATTAAGAATAATCATATATACTATGTTATTTACGATATCATTATTGCTTATGTAATTGGTACATTGAGCGAGTATCAAATCTGAATTATGATAACTAAATGGAAGGCAAGAGTATACTCAATTATTTGCGAAATATTAGGAATTGTTTATAGAAATAATAAATTCCTTAAGAAGGAGTATTCAGGCTCGAACTTCGTAAGTGATATCGAGTATAGTATGTTAATATTAAATTCAAGTTCAAACCTTAGTTGAGGAGCTTGAAATTAGAAAATTTCTAACAAGGTTCTGGCTAATTCATCCAAAAGGGCTAAGTACAACGCCAGGAATAGTGCTGCATTAAAAGTAGTATACATATGCTTGCGCGTGCGCGCAAGCACACACATATATATGAGATGCACAAATTTGTAGTTGAGTTAGGGTGATTAAAAATATTAAGAATCCCATGACTTCGTTAAATTTTAACAATGTCGTGATATAGATCACGAAAGAACCTATAGGTCACTAGAAGTCAAGAAACATATTCTAGAAGGTTCCACCTAATAAAAGCAGTTTTCAACATCGAAGAGAGTTGATTGACATGGCAAATAATTAATACTACAAAGCATATCTACTCACGATGGGACTAGCTCCATCGATTCTTGGTAATCTGATCGAAGGGATGGGATCGAAATTCCATAGTTGTCCTTGAGTACAAGTGCGAGAATAACAGAGTTAGAGATATGCCCATGGGGAAATTCTATAAATTATTGTAAATTATTAGCTCTGTAATAAAATCTCATTCGAAATAAAAGATGTTATTTATTCTATTATATAATAGCCATATTGTGATATATTAATTAAGTATTTTAAGTATACTAAATTGAAAATCCTTAAATGATCTATTATATTACAGTAATTACAATGTATCATAATCTTGAGAAATTTATCGTATTAAAAATTACATGTTATTTTAAAAATTCCTAGTCAAGGTGCTTCAAGATAGGACATCAATACATCCTTGAACCAAATGTTAATACCATATTACTCATAGTTGGGTGCTCCAAACGGTTTCTTACTTATGGTTATTAAATAACTACAAAATGACTCACGTGAGAGTTTTATATTGATTAATATAACTAAAGTCAAACAGAGAATCCGAAAGCGACGATATAACACAATTCTCTCGATGTGAGAATAATGTTAAACTTTAGTATGGATACTCCACATTGATTATTGTTAAATAGTGCATGGCATCCATCAAATAACTATAGTTGGGTCTGAGTTAATGCAATGGAAATGAAACACTATTAAATAGAGAATTTATCTCCTCAGATTTTATGAGGTTGGTATCACGATCAACTGTAGTCAACTCAATGTGAAAGTCTCTAGCCAGAGCAGTATGGTTAATAATAATTGTTATTATTGAACTAAGGACTTTGTTTTTGGACAAAACGAGCTTAATTTGGATGATGCTAAAATTTTGATGAAAATCAAATTCCATAAGTCCTGAAGTGATATAATTTTGATGAAGAGAATTGGTGTAAATAACCGTTTCCACTAGGCAGTGCTTAATTTAGTAAAATCGTATTTTATCGAAAAGATATGTAAGTGATAAATTTAGTCAAATTGTCACACCACTAGCTAAGATGACGTATGAATGTTAATATTCGAATTGTTCGATATAAATTGCTGACTGAATTTACACCGTTGAGTCACACAACCACAATGTTGAATACTTCAAAATACCACAAGATCTAATTAATTTATAATTAATGTAAAATAATTAAACTAATATTTATGAAGTATTAATATTAAATTTTATTTGACTTTTGGGTGTTTTAAGTAATTAATTGATTGTGACATTAAAAAGTTATATGTGTATGTATCGATACATGATATCGATGGAAATTTAAATTTGATTTAAAATAATTATTTACTAAATAGGAAGGGGACATGCGAAGACATAATAAGGCCATGAGATAACCGGCTAGGGTGAGTGGGGATGGGGTTTAAGGATTTCAATATGATTTGAAAAGGCAAGTAAATGAAGGAGTAAAAAAGGAGAAAAGCTCTCACTTTTTCCTCTTCTCGAATGCTACTTAAACATGTCACCTCACTTTAATTTTTTTCTCAATCTTATTTATTCTCCCTTTTTACCATGCGTCCTTAGGGATCTTGCAAAAAATCCAAGAGCAAGTACAAAGCAAAAAATCAGACAAAATAAATACAAACTTTTGGTACTTTAGATCTTGTAATTTCTGAAGGAGGTTCTGCTAAATCTAGGATCTTTCGTTCATTAAAGGTGCATATCATAGGCGAATTCCTTTTGGTAATTTTCAAATGTAAATTTCATTTATATACATCATTATGTGCATGCAGATTAGATCTCATATGCTTTAAATGAATTTAAATGTGCTAATGTTGTCTAATCATATATATAAACATATATACACACACGCATATTTAAATTGGTTAAATATAGAAACGTCACAACATTACATACACACATACATACATAAAAATACACATATATTTTGATCAATATAATTTTATTTAAGTAAATAATTATTTTAGAATATTTAAACTATTGTTATTACCTAAATAATTTTATAACATTTATGTATAGCTATGTGTATATGTGTATTAAAAGCAGTTAAATGGTTCAAAATTAGTTTTAAATCTAGATATTCTTTCGACATATTTATAAGAAAATGCAATTTACTCTTTTAATAATAAGTGAAATCAATATTTTAATGTATGACTGTACACGTATATTTATACATAAATAAAACTATTTTATAAATAAACTTGTAAGGATTTGATATAAAAGAAATAAAATAATGAATTCAATTTTTTGGACTAATATACATATATGTATGTATATGATAGAGTTAGAGGTATGCTCCATGGGCAATTAGGTAATTTGTTACATATATCTAATTCATTAACCAATCTTATTCGAAATAAAAGGCATTTTCTTTCTATTATATACTTGATATAATGTGTTATATTAATTAATTAATTTAATCAAAAGTATGTTTAATAGAAAAATCCATAAATGCTATGTTTTGTGATAGTAGTTACAAACTGATGTAACCATAAATAGTTTATCACAATGAAATTAAACATGTTGTTTTAAATATTCCTAATCAAGACGTATCAAGACTAAAAATCGATACATAAGTTAAGACTAGATTATGTAACTGTAACGAAATGAAATTTTATCACTTTGATTTGTGAAGATTTGATTTATTTCAAATATTCAATTTATAGTTTTAATAATTAAATGATCCTCTTTTAATTTATAATTAATGATAGAAAATTAGGATTTTGTTTACAAAAATAATTAGTTTGAAGAATAATTAAAAATGTGATCGGAAATCATTTTTAGGATTTTTGACTTTTCATCTTCTAAAAGTTGTCGGAAATATTGTGTACACCCTAGTATACGTACACACATACATATATTAATAACATATGTGTGGCTAAGGTAATATATGGTAAATATATATTTACTTAAGTAAATAAAAAGGAGATGTGACCTTCTTCAAATTATTTAAAATAAAAACAAAAGAACAAAAGGCCACATTATAAAATGTGACATCATAGTACAAAGAAGAGGTTTATATATTGGACAAAATGGGGGGTTGGGGTTCCTTCCATGTGGAAGAAGGGAGGAGGAAGTGATGAAAAGGTAAATGGATGGTATGTAGTTAAAGGGAATTTTAGAAATTTGCATATTCCACTTTGTATAAAAGCAATTTCCTAATTTTCTTTCTCTCATATTTCATTTCATTTCTTATTTTTCAAAACTCCATCACCTTCTTTCTAAGCTCTTAAACTTTGTAATGTCTTCTAAAGTTTTCCAAAGTTTAAAAATCTTTATCATTTCCATTTAAAAAACCTTAAAAACCTTATTTAAAACCCTTATTTCCTTCTATACATCCTCTCTTTTCAAAAACAAGCTCAAAGGCTCCCCACACCCAAGGCCGAGCCCATACCCCTCTAGGTCGAACCCAACTCCCTAAGTCAAAAATCAAGTCTTTTGCAAAGCAAATTCAAGATCTAGGGCTGATACAAGTTATGGTGGTAGTTTGGTTTGTCTCCGTAGGATTTTGGTGAGTAAAACTCACAATTTTCATAAACTTTAATTTTTAGCAAATAATTGTGTTGATTGTTGGTTGAAAAATAATGTTGATGTGCTTACATGTGTGATTATATGTAATGTTTGATTATGGATTTGGAAAAATAACTAAATGTTAAGTGATGTTGAAAGTAATGATCTTACTTTGTGTATAATGTTGTGGCATGTGATAAATGTATAAGTTTATACTATGCTGTTGTATGCTAGAAGAACATAGCACTTAAAGTTATTTTGTTGCGACATCGAGATCTCTTGATTTTAAACTTGTTTTACTTATGTATTTTCTAGAAAATGTTTTATAAAGTTTCCAAAATTTTTGCATTTAGTTTCCAAAACGTTATACAATGTTCATAAAGTAAGTTAAGTTAAAAGTAAGGGTTTGAAGTGGCATTTGATATATATGAAACTAGTTTTGAAGTTATGGTATCCATAACGATAGTTGTTATGGATGCAGTTCATAAAATGAACACTTTTTAAAAACTAATAGTGTTTTTACGCTAAATTTTTTTGTAAAGTATTTCAAGCATATTATAAGTATAAAAGGGTAATTATTTCTTATTAATTAAGTATAGGGTTTAATGATTATTTAATCTATTAATTAAGTAAAGATAGTTAGTAATTAATAACTAATTAAGTGAAGATAATTATACTTAAGTGTTAATTAAGTAAGATAATATAATTAGTTAATTAAGTAAGGGTTAATTAATTATTAATTAAGTAAAGGTTAATTATTTAATTAATTGTTATTTAAGTAAGGTTTAATTATTAATTTTAAGTAAGGTTTAATTATTAATTAACTGTTAATTAATTAAGTTTAATTAATTATTAATCAAGCAGGGTTTAATTATTACTTAATTACTTATTAAGTTAAGATTTAATTTTATTTAATAAAGGGTTGTACTTATTTTAAATTAAATAAATAAAGGTTTAATTTTTAATTACTTTATTTTCAAGGATCGGTCTGTTTAAAATGAAGCCTTCAAAGAATGGTTTAAATGCAAAGGATTCTTTTTGTATGTGCTATTAAGTTGCCAAACAAATATGGAATAGATTATTGATGATATCTGTTTAGCAGAATGAACCCCGGTTCAGCTATAATTAAACGGATAGATTATTGATGACATCAGTTTAGCAGAATATATCATCGTTCTGCTATAATTAAATGGAATGGATTATTGATGATATGATTAGCAAAATGAATCCATGTTTTGCCATTATATTAATTTGGAAATTTATTCATATGCCAGTTAATTAATATTGGGCAAGAGAACTATATTAATTTGGATATTTATTCATATGCCGGCTAATTAATATTGGGCAAGAGAATCATATTAATTTGGGCATTTATTCATATGCCAATTAAATAATATTGGGAAAGAGATGTGTTAACTATTAATTGTTAGTTATTGATTTTATTTACATACATGCATGCTCATGTACATACCAGTTATGCGACTTGAAAAGTCAAATTGAATTAAATGGTAACTTGATCTAGTATTATTGTGGTCGCTAAGCCTCCTTTTGAATTTGTAAAGTTATAGATTTAAAATAACTTAAATTTTACAATAATTTGAGGTTAAGTGTCTATAAATTATGGTTTAAAGTAAGTTAGTTAATTATTTATTAATGAGATTTTGAAGTTAATTAATTATTCAATTATGATGTTTAAAGGAAATCAATTAGTTAAGTAAAGGTATTTATAAATAATAATTTGTTTGTAAGAGGGAATAAAAGGATTTATTTAAAGGATATTTTCAAATGATATCTGGTAAATGATATTTTATAAAGGGTTTTTATAAAGGAGTTATAAATGAAGATTTATAAAAAAATTGTTAAATAAAACGGGATTTTATAAATCATTTTAGAGATTTAATAAAGTAGTTTTGTTAATTAATCTGCATATTTAAAAAAATATTTGTAAATATGAAATGGGCTTATAGAGCAGGAATTTTAAAAAGGGATGAGATTTGTTTGGACAATTAATCCTTCTCAATTATGATGGTATGGAAACATTATTTCCATACTTAACACCGAAAAATAGTGGTTTGGGTTATAGTAAGTAATGGTTTAAATGATATTTGTTTGGGCCCATTTAAATATGAATTAGGAAAAGAGAAAATCTTCCTTAAGTTTTATTAATATACTTATACCATTGAGATAAGTATATGAATATATTTTATATGCATTGAAAGTATAATGGGTTGAGAATATACTTATACCAGCGAGATAAGTATAAATGTTTTTCAAGTATTCTAAAAGAATATAAGGGGTTTGTGAAAATATCTTTTGTGAGGGTATTTTAAATCAAATAATTGAAAGGGATTTTAATTAATGAAATATTAATTAATAGAGAGTGGACCTCATATGGAATTAAATCTACGTTTGATTATTTGTTATTTGATAATTAAATAACTATCAAATCTAGACTAAATTTTAACTTCGGAAATATCTGGGAGAAAACATGAGAATTATTTGGTGTAGTTATCCTCGAGGAATGTTATACTGTGCGTATAAACTTGTGTGTTCTTATAGGACAAATCATAAGGAAATATGTTCCACTTAAATGGTTAGGGGGTGATAGCCGCTTTGATGTATTGTCTGTTTATTTCTGAAAGAATCGGAGTTGAGTTTGCCGAAAACTATTGAAAGTTGGTTCGAAGAGACCAGGATCGAATATGTATAAATTATCTAAAAACCACTTCGAACCAACTTAAGCGTTTAATTTAGAAGCATCTTGAAGCTGATGAAATTGAAGACAAAGTTCTTTGAACTGCATGAGCTACTTACTAGTAATCCTAAGGGTGATTCCAAAAAAGATGTAATAGAAGTAATGCCTTCAGTTTGTTCATATCTTGAACAACTTGATGGATGGACGCTAGCAGTGCATTGTCGCTTAGAGGACAATGTTAGCATTTCTAGTGAAATTTGCTAAGAGACAAAAATATAATCGTGACCTCACAAGCCTTAGAACCCGATAATGACCTAAACAAGGAATATGCTTCAGAGCTATGTGGTTCCCTACCATTAAAAGCAATCATTCCTCGATCTAGAATTGATAGTTATGGATTTGTTATGTGCGCAAATGAGAAGAGTGGATCCAGGGTTGGAGCACACTGTTTTGAGCCTTGTTGCCTGAGAATGATGTAATCTGATATGCTATATTAAAGGAGTAGTCTGATCCAATTCGCACGAGTTCCATGTGAGGCCATTGGTACATTTTTCTAGAGGTGTACTGTGGCTAGCGGTTTCCTAGTAGCCTTATCATTGATGGAAATCCAATGTCTAACACGTGCCTTTACGAACTTAGTTATGTCTAACTATGTTGGAATGTGAGATGCAAGCATTTCAGTTATATTCAATATTTACTTTAAACCCTAGACATTATTATAATATCAGAAGATTTCCTATGAAATGTTTTGGTTATCGTAAGGTAAGCCTGTCAATATTTATGTGTGCCTTGGTCTTACGAGATACCTTTATTTTCAAAAGTTTTATAACATTAAAATCCATATGATGTGTGTTTCTCATACTGGTTTACCAGACTGATATGAGCGTTATTTTTCTTATAATGCTCGGATCAGCCAGAGCATATTTTCCAAATTTAGTTGAACACTTTGGAGCTAAAGGAGACGTGCTGGATCCTCCCAGGCTTTTTCACGTATTTTATCTTCCACTATTTTGTACCTTTTGTATTTATCAGAAATTGTAAGGACAGGTTGTTATAACTGTCCAGGAGCTGATGATAGGATAATTGTATTGGTTAATGTATGTATATAAAAGTTTTCTTTTGTAAAGTTCATTGATATTTTATAGACTACCCATCACGTTGTGAGATTCTGTTCTATCTTTTCTTTTCTTTCACCCCAACGATCTGTCTTTGCAGCACTTGGATGTTTGGCATGTGGATACCATGGATGTACAATTGTCGACTTCTAAGCATCAAAAAGGTGGGTTGTTACAGCAACGCTCTCCAAATATTGGGCAGCATATTACTCATGACTGTTGGAGCCACTAACGGGTTACATAAACATAGTTATTGAATAACTATAGAATGACTCGATCGATAGTTTTCTATTAGCCAATATAACTAAGGTCAAAAAGAAAAAATCGATGTGACAAAATTACACAATTCTCTTGACTTGAGAATACTATTGATCTTCAATGTGGAAGCTCCACTTTGATTATAATTAAATCGTGTCATGGCGTCCATTGAATGACTATAGTTGGGTCGGATGGAAGCTTTCAATGTGAAACACTATTCAAGATAGGATTCGACTTCTCGATTGCGTGAGGTTGGTATCACGATCAATTGAAGTCAACTCAAAGTCAAGTCTCTAGTCATAGCAGTTTGGTTAACAATAAATGTTATTATTGAACCAAGGACTTTATGTTTGGATTATAGAGTTGAATATGGACAATATTGAAATTTTTACCATTACCAAATTCCATAAGTCTAAAGTGATATAGTTGACGAAGAGGATTGGTGTAAATAATTGTCATAACCAGATAATGCTTAATAAGGTAAAATTGGATTTTACTGATGTCAAGTAAGCGATAAATTAAGTAATAATGTCACACCACCTGCTAAATGAAGTGTCAATGTCAATATTCCAATTATTCGATATTAATCGCTGGCCAAATTTACACGTAAGAGTCACAATCGAAACGTTGAATGCACCTTTTACCACCCGATTTAATTAATTTGTAACTGTTATAAATTAATTTAATTAATTAATATTTATGAAATATTAAGTATAATTTTTATTTAATGTACGCTGAACAATATTAAACAGTTTGTTTATAATAGTTATAAATATATTGATCAAATTACGATATCGTTACACATTTAATTGGATTTACATGCAAGGATTATTTTTCAGGTTCAGATTAGTTTCAAGGCCCATATTCAAACTTCAATGGCCTGCTATAGGTATGCACAAGGGAGGTTGGCCGTGTTATAAACATGGAGACGTGGTTTGAATAATTATAAAGGAAGAATTAGTAAAGAGAAAAAAAAAAGGATCTTGATCCACATTTCACTCTCTTATCCATCTTTTATTTATTCAACTTATGCCTTACCTTAGATCTCTCTTAGTCCTCTCTTTCTATAGCCATTTCAAGTCGGTCATAGCTGTAGGGGCTTCCGAATTACAAACACCAAAATCAATTAACGTTAAACCGATTTGATCGTCACTGGTAAAGGCAATTCGAGAGCTAGCAACTTCAGAATTGGAATTGAATTCAAGGAGTTCAATTCTATATTTCCATGTGTACCTCTCAGGCACTGGTGAAACGTATATATGTAATCTATATTATCGAATTTATTTATCATATCAGTTATCAGTTAGTTAGCTTTTATATGACGAATCTGTATATTGATATGTTGTCACATTTGATGGTTGTATGTATGAATGAATATATATATATATATATATATATATATGATTACTTTATTAAATTGTAACATCTTGTATTTCCAACAATTCGCATCCACACATGCCGGATTTGAATTGCTCAAAATACCAGATTGTTAATTTATATTTGACAAAACTCAGCATATACAGTAAATAAATAAATCACAGCATCACATACAACGAAGAGAATATAAATGGCAGAGGAAAGGACTAGAAAATAATATATGGAGTATAGGGAATAGAGAAAGCCAAATGACTACTATATTCTGAAATAATAAAAGTTGTGATCGTTGGTTTTAAACCGGTTAACAATAAAGTCCATACGAAAATAAAAGTTAAAATGGAGTACCAGTACAGCAAATTGTTTCACGGGTTCCGCTGTGCACCGATCATGAAATTGACAATTGAATATATCACAAAGATCAGCACGACAAGATGAACAAAACGGTATACAAATATCAGTGGTGCGATCATCCAATCAAAAGTCGATAACCGGTACCGAAAATGCTGTTAATTTGCCAGAAATAAGCTAGATGGAGCTGTAGCCATCAAAATTTGGAGAAACGAAATATGACGTCTCACTCAAAAAATGATTTACAAACTTATTATATAAAATTATTCACGTTTAGAAAATATTTTATTATCATCAATTTTAACTAATTTAAATTAAATAAAATTACACCATAAAATAAATTTCTATATTATAAATTGAAAATTTACCATTTGCTATGTTGAAATAGAAGTATTCCAAATATTAATTTTTCAATTCAAAATTTTATTATTTAACATTTCATAAGAGTTCAATTAAATATATTATTAAAACAAATAAAATTATTAAAATATACGGGTGGTTACACTCTCCCACACTCAAAACTTTTCGTCCTCGAAAAGGAAGGAGGTAGAAGAATAGAAACAACCAGAGAGAAAACAGATTGAAATACAAATAAACAATTAATTTAAAACCATATAGATTTTCAATTTAAATTAATTAATAATATTCAGCAATTGATTTAAATTAAAGGTATTTCATCAAGTTGATTAAATTTCTAATTTATTAATTCCTCCAAAACAAAATTTATTTTATTTATCTCATTTATTATTCAATTTACTTATTATTCTATTTATCCCTATTAACATATTTTTATAATTAAAATTTAAGTGTATTACATTTATTATACCCACTCAAAATTTATTTATAAAATCATTTTATATTGTATATTATCCAATTTCATATCCAAACTTCTGAATGATTTAGGTAAGTTGTATTAGAATGAAATTAGGTATTATACAAGTAAACTTTTTTTTCAACTCACTTATTTCAAATTTAAATATTTATTCAAAATTTTGGCTCCATTTTATAATTAAAATCACATTTAAAATAAGTTTAAGAATTAAATTTCCGATTAATTTCAAACCATTTGGAGATAAATATATTATATATACATTCAATATATCACATCAAATCTATAATCATATATCAATATATATATATATATATTATATATTATAAATCAAGTCATACTTTAGAAATTCAAATCTATTTAATTTTCCAAAACAAAAGTGTAGCAAAGCTACTGCGTGGTCTCTCCATTTCGAAAATCGAAAATGAATGTCGATGATGCGGTCGCCATCACCGAAATTATTTTCCAGCAACAAAAGAGGAGAGCACTGATTTAAAGCTTTCGAAATTCTTTAGAAACAATTTCTGTTTAAAATGCTTTAAATAATTTACGTTTTAAAACTTTAAAACCAAAGTTTGACATCACCAGAAATTAAATTCTCAAATTCTTAATTTGAATTCATTTAAACTCCAAATTAAATTATAAACCATTTTGATAAATTCATTTATTTATATATTGGAAAAATCAATGGTTTACAAAACAATAGATGAAAATCAAATATTATCATTTATAATAACCAATTTACTTGACTATTAAATCTTCGAAAATTATACTTATATATATAATATAATCATACAATATTTATTTCATTTATCAAATTTGAAAACAATATTGTGTCAGTTTGTTCTATTCAAGTGTTTTGGAAATTCTATCGATAGCGTTGATCAGACGAATGGACCGAAAACCCAGATCAACATCAACTCAAACAACACAATATATATATATATATGTAACACATTTTTAATATTAATTTACAAATACACTTCCTCGCTCGACGCTACGAAAATGGATTTCAAAGCAAAGATAGAGATTTAAATTTGATGCACTCAAATCAAATAGAATTTTGATTCGAAGATAGGTTCGAAACAAAGATAAGATGATTAAATAACAAAATAGGAAGACGAATAAGTTTATATAAATCGTGGACAACCTTAACCGGGTCGACCGTGACTTCAAGAATAAGATCGATGCAGAATTCTGAGGCAAATCGACATTTGATCGCAAGAGATAGAATTCAGGCATAACAGGAGATAGATATCACCGTAAACGGAGGATACAAAAATTTCTGGTAAATCAATGCCTACTGTAAAGGAGTTTCACTCCTTTACAAATCATTCGAAGATTGACGAAACCGCCGAGTCATTATAGAGATAATTCGAAGTCGAGTTATTGGATACTCCAAAATCAAGAAGCACGAATAGGGAGACATAAGGATGTATTTTGGAACCGAAGGGAACGTTCCAAAATTCAAAGAGGAAAAATTTCAAGCTCGAACGAACGTGATTCTGTAATTAAATCTACTACATATGTTGAGTTTTACCTAAAACCAAAGCTCTGATACCACATGTAACATCATCATATTTTCAACCATTTGCATCCACACATGCCGGATTTGAATTGCTCAAAATACCAGATTATTAACTTATATTTGGCAAAACTCAACATATACAGTAAATAAATAAATCACAGCATCACAGACAACGAAGAGAAAATGAATGGCAGAGGAAAGGATAAGAAAATAATATATGAAGTATAGGGAATAGAGAAAGCCAAATGACTATTAGATTCTGAAATAATAAAAGTTGTGACCGTTGGTTTTAAAACGGTTAACAATAAAGTCCATACGAAATAAAAGTTAAAATGAAGTACCAGTACAGCAAATTGTTTCACGAGTTCCGCCGTACACCGATCATCGAAATTGACAACTGAATATACCGCAGAGATCAGCACGACAAGACGATCAAAACGGTATACAAATATCAGTGGTACGATCATCCAATCAAAAGTCGGTAATGGGTACCGAAAATGCTGTTAATTTGCCTTATTTAAGGTAGATGAGCAATAGCTGTCAAAATTTGAAGAAACGAAATATGACGACTCGCTCAGAAAATGATTTACAAACTTATTATATAAAAATATTCAGGTTTAGAAAATATTTTATTATCATCAATTTTAACTGATTTAAACTAAATAAAATTGCACAATAAAATAAACTTCCATATTATAAATTGAAAATTTACCATTTGTCATGTTGAAATCGACATATTCCAAATATTAAATATTCAATTCAAATTTTATTATCTAAAATTTCACAAAAGTTCAATTAAATATATTATTAAAACAAATAAAATTATTAAAATTTATGAGTCGTTACATAAATGCTTACGGCCTGGTAAAAAAATTTGATTAAAATAATATTTGTTAAATGATTTTATCGATTAAATCTGAATACATAATATTAAATCATGTTATACACACACATTAAAATTTATAAAATTTTGTTCTTACCTAAAAATGATTTGGTTGTAAAAAGATTTATGTAATACATATATTATGATTTCGAAAATTACTTTTAAATCCCTTTTTCATTAAATCCATATGAATTTAAATTAATTAATAAGTATTTATCAAAAATTAATAAAAATGAAAAGAAAATTAAAAAAATATTTTATCATTAGGCAAAAGCAACAGCAAAAAATATTTTTTATTTATAAGTTGTTGTTGTTGTTATTACATATAAACCAAAAGAAAACATGGCGGACCATGAACTTGCAAATAACTACCCCTTATAACTGAAATGCAAACTGCCAGATCGACCATCCCAAACCAATCCAAAGCCTGCAGCTTCCACCACAGCCGCGCCGGAGGAGGGAACAAGAACTAATGCCGATGTGCTTTAGGGAAAGACGGTTACTTTGGGCTGTAAGGAAGATCACAAGTTGGATTATGTACGACCACCTGAGGGATGTGGCCAATGCAACACTTTTGGCCATAAAACATCTATCCATGCCACTACACCGGGCCAAAGTGGATCCTGAAAGAGAAGAAAGACTTTACTGGTACCTCTGCAATAATGAAAAACAAACTATCAATGAATCTAACCAAAATGAAAAGAAGAAGGCCCTAAAACTTACACAGAATCAATGCACTTACATGATCAGCACATTAACCTGGAGCAGAATGAAGAAGAACGACAACTAAATAGCAATACTATCGATCATTTGAATTGCTTAAACGAGGAACTTCCTCACTCCATATACAAAGATGAATTACAACATGTAGCTGATTCTATAGGGGAAGCTATAACAACATAAGAGATAGTGGATGTTTCTAATTTTATCACCAAAAATATAAATCATCTACAAGTGGACACAGGCAAAAATGTAGCAACCCCACATGCTCCTCCTAAGAGAAATTTAAGGAGCAATTCATCTATTAAATGGGTTTGATCACATGGAATGTTAGGGATATGAACACACCACGGAGAATTCCTGATGTGTTTACAACCGTAACAAAATTCAAACCAACAATTGTCTGTTTGGTGGAGAACAAATTAAACTCTTCTAACCTTTCTGTGTTGAGAAAGAAGAACCCAAGAAATTGGGACTAATAACTAATAATTCCTCCTAGTGTTCAGACATGATCTTGGTGATATGGGACACTTCTATTTGGAGCATATCAGTTATATCAGTATCATCACAACATATCACAATGTATGCGGTTAACTCGGGTGGATTCTTACTTATGTACACTGTGGTGTATGCATGTAATAGCCTTAATAAAAGACAAATACTATGGCAACATATAATACAAGAGGTAAAAATTATCATAGATGCATAGGTGCTGGTGGGAGATTATAATAGTGGTAGTGCAACATATTCTTTAGAAAAACAGAGTGGTCCACCTATCCCTTTTGCTCAACTTCGTGCCTTTAATCTGCCTTATTCAATCTGGGCTAACAGTGATTAAAGATTTTGGATACAACTATACATGGAGAAGAAAGCGGATAGCCAATAATATTGATAAAATTTTTGTAAACACTGTTTGTTTGCAAAAAAATTCATATATAAAGGCATTAACTCTGTCACAGTTGTCTAGCAACCATAACCCTTTATTACTCCATTTAATCCTAGTTGGACATCAAAAGGGTTTCCCCTTCAGATATGATAATGAATGGCATTTCAAGGATGGTTATCAATCATGTATCTTAAATGGACTGAAAACTACTACATGAGGTTTCCCCAGCTATATCTTCCAACAATAATTACAGGCATATAAAAATGAACTTAAGTAATGGAATAAGTTAAGAGTTAAGGAGGATACTTATCTGATGGAGGCTGAGAAGGAGCTTGCTGCACTTGAGTTAGCTGTTGATAATGATCCATGCAACCTGCAGCTATATGAAGAGATGTTATATGCAAAACATAAATTCCAAGTACAACAAAACATTAAGTTTTGGAGCTTGAGCCAGAAATCAGAAGTTCTATGTTTACAACAAGAGGATACTAACTTCAAGTTTTTCTGTTCCAAGATGTCCTGTAGAAGGCACATAGATAACATTGACGCCCTCATTGATGATCAAGGTGATTTAATTTATAACTTGAACCAAAAGCTACTGCATATTTTTCTGATTTACAAAATGGAAGTTGTTCTACTGACTTTCCTAAATTTCAAAGCATGGCAACTATAAACTCGGAAGGACAGCGGTACTTGTTACAGTACGAAAACCCAAAACTAAAAATAATATTCCATACAAAAATGCACGTGACGCATATATATTGCCGAAAACGACCAATTTAGAAAACAAAGTTAACATACAAAATAGAAAACAACTTTTTTTATTTTTCATGTTTTGAAAAATAACACAAGCACGTGAAACAGTTCATTCTTCCATCGTCCCTTTATTCCCTTCGTCCTCCCATCCGTCTTTCTTTCATCCCCTCCGTCGTCCTTTCACTCTTCTCATATTTGACATACATATTGAAAATCGAAAACACAAAATTCATTTTTAAACCAAACGCTACCTAAGTTTCTAAGCTTTGCAGGTAGAGCTGAGTTGTTGAAACAGTTTAACCCCTATCGTGCTCTACTAATTATTTGTTTACCAAATGCTAGAGTTTACTTTGGACAAGCTTAATGCCCTTTGTGTAGATTTCTTTTAGGGGGCAGGAAGCATTAAGTTGCATAGAATGTTTTTTTTAAAAAAAAAAACAAAGGCAAAGGTTGGCATTAGGCTTAAACTATTCTCAGACCTAAAAGGGCAGCATTATCTCAAGCTCATATGGAACTTGTTAACAAAGAAAAATCTATAGAGTGAATGGATGAAGAGCAGGTGGTGTAAAGATAAACATTTCTGGTCAATGCATATAGATAACAATTCATCTTGCTCCTGGAAGTATATCCTAAGACTGAGAACAGGCAGTAAGCAGTATTTTAATAAAGTTATATTAGATGGTACAACTACTTTATTATGGTTGGAGCCTTGGATCAACTGTAAGTGCCCAGTTGATATGCTGGGTTTACATATGTTCCCACTGATTGGGGATAACCATACAAAAGTTGCAGCTATAGTATAGGGTGGTTAACTTACATCTCAATTACATGCTGCAACTGGAGAGATAGAAACTATTCGTGATGTACATGTTCAGGGTAACGGTAACACTGATTACTATGAATGGTGCGAAGGTAGCCAATTCACGTGTCATAGTGCCTGGGACAAGATCAAAGACAGAGTGATCAACAATAATTGGTATGGATTGATCTGGCATTCTAAGAATAGAAAGAGGATGTCATTCATTTCCTACCCAGCTATGTCAAATTGACCAACACTGGAGATAGACTAAATAAATTTGGTGTAACTACTGACAGACTCTGCGTTTCATGCGAGAAAGAGGAGGAGTCCGTTGATCATCTCTGCTTCTGGTGCATATATACTTCCTACGTTTGGTGTTCTATGAAATCAATGATACCTGTTACCTTACCCACCATGTAGCAGGAGAAAAATCAAATGCTTGCCAGATTCTAGAGAAAAGACCAAATCTGAGATCTTGCTTGTGCAGCTTTCACATCTACGGTCTATTTCACCTGGCAGGAACGAAATAGACGCTTATTCCAAAATCAGAAAATCGATAGCTTACATAAATTCAAACAAATAAAGAGGGAGGTGCTTTACCTGGTGAATGATAATGGAAGCACTACGGAGAGAACGATCCGAAATATAGAGCTGCTTCAACGATGGGGGATCGAGTTGAAAGATTCGGGCTAATGTCGAGGTGGAGCTGAAGCGATATAGAAGTAAAAAAAGGTAATGAGGCGTACGGGCTTTAGCACGTCAATTCCAATGGGGGGCTTTCTGATTTTTAATTTCATTGAATTTTGTTTTGTTTTCGTCTCTAATGCATAGACTTTATATATGCTCTTTTTCCATACAAGTTACCCGACTAAGTTAGAAAGATTGTAAGATTTTGATGAGGCATATAAACAAAGTATATGATTGGTTTTAGTAATAAAGTATACCAGTTTTTCAAAAAAAAGTTACATGCTTACATATTATGCATATACAAGTTAATTTAAATAAATAAAAAATCGGTTCAAATTTCATAATAGATGATAAGTATTCAAAATTATTTTATAAGTTAATATTTGAAATAATGTTGTAACCTATATATATGTATGTGCGTTTGCGCGTGTGTGTATTCCATAAATGCTTCATACAAATAATTTACAACTAATATTTTATAATAATTATATAATTATATTTGTGCATATATACATTTTGACAAAATATTTATATACAAGAGAGGATAACATGTTTGTTGCGGGGTAATCCCAGCATCTATATACGGGTATGCTAAACCATACATACTGTATATGTTGTACGTGCACGTACACACACATGTGTATATGATATGCATATTTATTATATAATATAAATATAATACTAAAATAAAAGTTTATTTACAGGTTAAATAAAATATTGATTTTATTTAAAATATATTTAGATTAGATCTAAATAAATTTAGACTTCATAGGCCTAAAAGATCCAAAATGGATTTTTTTTTTTAATTTAGCCATTTAGCCCAATGTATGTTGGTCTCATTCCAACAATGGTATCAAAGTCAAATATCATATGTAGTCTAAGTCAGTCATATTATGACAACTAATTAAGCTTACAACGCAGTTAGTAGGATGTTTAGGAAAGGTAGTGTATATGCTGGATTTTTGGGTAATCAAGTACCCTGTTCTACCTAGCTACTGTCCTAGCTCAAACAGTTATGTGAGCCCAAAGTTGCCTCTAATAAAAAAGGCTCAAATTTGAATTTGGCCTTGGTCTAATTTCAAAATTATTTTGAAATTAAAATAAAGTTTTAAATTTAAAATAAGAAAATTGTTATGAATGTGATAATATAGATTTTCAACTTGTTTTGAAATTGAAATAAAAAATTTAAATTTAAAAGTTATATTTAAAGTAAAACGCATATTATTAAAGTTATGATACAATTTTTCAAAATGTTAAAAATTAATTTCAAAAATATTATTTATTAATAAAATAAATGAACTAATTAAATAATTTAATTAATTAAATAAATATATATATATATATATATATGCATGTATAATATATATATATATATAATGATGTATGTTACGTTGCCTTGAATTATTTAAGACAATGTAAGTATACATGTATGGATAAAAGAATTTTCAAAATTAATAAAATTTAATGCAAATAGTTTAACTAAATAAATTAATTAAAAGCTAATCAATAAACTAAAATATATAAGATATATTACTATAAAGGTTGTAGAATATATATTTAATATAATATATCATAAATGAATAATATGATAATTAACTTAAGATTGAATTGATTAAATAATATACTATGTCCAACGGAGGCCTTTCGAGGCACCTGTGCACATTGGAATTATAGGCCACATCGAATGCTCAAAAAGAGGTAAAGATCGACCATTGTTGACATGGAAGGAATTAGTAAAAAGGGACCTGAGGGATTAGAATATATCCGAAGAGCTGGTGTCAGACAAGAATGCTGGAAGTTAGTGATCCACGTACCAGAACCATGATCTAGGAGTTTTTTACTTAGGGTTGGTCTAGGGGTAGTGTTATATGTTTTTGATTATAGGACTAGTGAATAGGAGCAAAGACTAGGTGTTTGGTCTTCGGTCCCTATTACTAGTAGTATCGTTATTACTATTAGTATTATTGTTATTATTATCATGGTTTTTTTTTATTTCTTTATCTATTTTTTATTTTATTTTTATTGTAGTTATTTTTTTATATTTTTAATTATTTTACTTTATTTTATTTTTATCTTTATCTCTATTTTCACCTTATATATATATATATATATATATATATATAATATTGTTGTTATTCTTTTTAAATTGACTTTGTCATTTAGCTTTGAGTTCCATCTCTAGCTGACCCTAACTTGTTTGGGAACAATGGCTTAATTGTTGTTTTGTTTAAATAAATTATAAAAAGTTATATAATAGCAAAGCTTATATAATATGAATGTATAAACTAAAGGTGAAATAGTTAAAACTCAATTTGACTTAAGAAATAAATACATACGTATAGTACATATATTTGATTTTCGATGTGTCTGACACTTGAATCATTAGGGTATTTCATAAGAAATACATTATTCCATAAGTCCATTTCACTGAATATAATGTATTAAATATTATGAATCTTTTATATAAAGTCGTCCTCTAATATTTATACATTAATAAATTACTTGCATACTCTCTAGCTGTTATGCTTTTCTCAAGCTAGACATATTATGTGTAGTATTATTAATGTATATACTAGATGAGTTAAGATGCTTAAACATATTTATTGAGCTTTCCTCAAAGTATGTATAATATACTTAGGCTGTCGCAAAATGCTGGGTACGAGTGGAAAATCTCTTTTAATTTGTTGAGCTCTCCTTAAGGTAAAAATGAGATTAGGACAAGGAACCATAGGTTAGGAGTTGTATATTATACAACCGATAAAAGGTTATCCATCGTATATAGGATTATGATTTGTTGAGTTTTCATCAAGGTTAGAATCCTAAGATATATGAGTCCTAGCACCCACTAGTGCAGTCTAAAGACATCTGTGTTTCATCTAGGGTTTAGAGAAACATAAAAAACTAGTGGGAGCCTTATTAGAAAAATGAAATGGTAATGTTTAACATTTCTAATATTGTAAGAACATTTGCTATATAAAGTTATGATAATCTACATTGATAAATTTGTGTAATTAATATAATCGATAAAAAATTTATCAATTAATATACGCAAATGAACTGAATTATTATTGACAAATAGAAATATAAAATATACTTACCAATAAAATTTTGCATGTTGACCCATGCAAGCGCCTTTTTATACAAACACTAAATACATTTATAACATTGTCACTTGCATTTACTTATTCGAGAGTGTGTACCGTCTTCTGTGAGTTTCGGACACTAAAAGCAATACAAGAATATCAATATTTGATCCATATACGATCACATATAAACGTTATATGGTGAACGATCATAATTCATAATGTACGAACCTCGATGAAATTAGTTCATTGAAATAAGGAAGTAAACTATAGTGTGAGATCATGTATTCAACATGATTGATTACAATAATAATCTTGTTGTGTTAAATGCAACACCCGACCAAAGGCTACAAGATAGATCTAAGAATTCAATCACTGAAATGTCGGTTTGATTGGGTTAGGTAAAGTGCAATTTATTAGATATCCTTAAAAATTAAGGATGACCAAATGCACTTTTGTAAAGAGTTCTTTATGATACCGGAGTGTGGTTTGACCATTTAGAAAAGAAATCGAATGTATTAGAGTGGATGTAACTTAAGGCATAGTTGGATTAAAGAGAGTGATTCATCACTTTTACTTCATGAAGAAACATCAGAAAGGAGAATTGTAAAATAATAATGGATACTTAATAAGGAATGAGAAATATGATTTCTATTTTGAAATGTATTTCATATAGAAAATTGTTTCAATGAGATTTATTCTTCTAAGTTCAAGATATTTTATCTGAAAACTCTCAACTTTAAAACTAGTTACAATGAATGAAATAAACAGCCTATATTAAGTGGTTGAATGGAGCTTCGCATTTTATATGTTATTATTGTAATGGTGGAAATAGTGCGAGCATGCTATATAACACTTATTGGTCATATCAAGCAATGAAAATTATTTTTGTAAAACATATTAAATATTATTATAAAATAATAATTGTTTTTTAGTGTTGACTGAAAACCTGATATAGTTTTATTTTAATATAAATATTTGTTACAAAACTAAACTAGAATAAAATACAGAAGTATCTAAATTTATTTGCAATTATTTTGGAATTATGGGCTAAGTGGCAGTTTTGAGAAATAATTTGATATATGATTATAAATCATACTATACTAGTTATTTTTATCTCAAACAATTAAGGGCAAAGCACCCATTCAATAGGAGCATTACAAGAGTTGTTGAACTCTTCGGACTGATACATATATATGTATGCAATTGCAAGTCTATTGATACCAAAGTTGTTCCGCGTACTTCATTATGTTCACCGATGAGTTATCATAAACATGAACATGTGTATTTGATACACATGTATTATGTCTATCATAAGCTCATATAGTATAAAATTAAAGTAAATAAAATAACATACAATAGAAAGTTAAATTGATTCGATTTGATTAATTAGGTGAGTATAGTGGAAAGGGTTCTAAATGTACCTAAAATGAATAAAGATTCAATCTCAAAAGTCACTCCTTCCTATGATACAGAATGATCTATCGATAAGGAGTAATCGAACCTTTTTGAATAAAATATGATTAATTGTGAGTGAAGTTGAGTTAACTTCATTTAGTAAGGTCGTGTAGTAGTACACAGGGTTGAAATTAATCTCATATAAAGAATAGTTTACAAACTCATACCAGATAAGGGTTTATAAGAAATCCCAACATATCCTACGCCAAGGAGTTAGCACGTTGTGTGAATCAAAGACTGTACATAATAATTGTTCGTGAAAGACCTTGTATGAATCTTTTCAACTCAAAAGAAGTTTGGGAACGACTATCATTGGATGACCAATTTATATTTTGTACATATGTATTGTAAACTGAAACTAGATCGGTTTTATATAAAAAAAATTCATAAAGTGTTTTTGAATACCTATTCCGTTGCACTGAGAAACAATTGTTGTTTTAAGAAATTCCAACTTCATAGTGGAGGAAATTCTTTTAGAAATTATTGGTAGTGGAATGGATTTCGATACGATCCAAGGATAAACCTAATTATGAGGGATGAAATGCAATTAACCTAACCTAAACAAACATAACATATCAGAATACCTAATAAGTATTCTCATACATTGAAGAGAAACTATGAATTTCTTATCAATGTCGAGAATAGATAATCCTAAGTTGTCAATTAAGCCATTAAGAGTATTGACTCTATGATATGTTATGATGCACAAATCCAAAAAGAATTCCAAGAACATTATCAAAATACAATTTTGATAATTGTACCCAAAAGGATGTGAACCATAGGTCGTGATTGTGTCTTCAAGTGCAAGACTAATACTGTTGGAATTTAATAAGCAACTTTAATAAGAATAACATCGTAAATTTCAATTATTGAAATTAGTATAATAGATTCGTTATTCAATGGACTCAGGTTAACTCGGATTTACTCACAAAATTATTGCTTGTATGACTTTTTGTTTGGTATATATGTGTTAAAATGGATAATACTAAATAATGATTTAGAATTGACTGTTTGAACATAACAACCAAAGTATCTCAAAGTCAGTGGGAGCGATATTGAGTTTGTGAGTTTTGAATATGATCCAAGAAATAATATAAAAGTATCATTATCTAAGCATTGGAATTGAATAAGTATTTTGGTAGATATATTGAATAGTTTGATTTTCTGTCAAAATGCAGAGGAAGCGTCTGTCCATAAGAAAGAATCACTAAAAAGGTACATAGATATTTCTAGACTATAAGCAAACAACATACTGCTCATTGTTAAAAATGTACTTATGTTAAAACCGATAATAGCTTGGTTTTTTAATACTCAGTTTTGGACTTGTAAATGATACACATTATAATAAGTATAAAGGATGTTGGGAATGTCCCAAACTATATGTAAAGGCTACTTATTAAAATGTTTAATGTGGAACATGTAAGAGGGATCCCTTATGCACTGGCAATATGAATTATTATACATGTTGTATTATTTACAGTATCATAATTTAATTATGTATTTGATGCATTAAGTGAATATCAAATCCAAATTAAGACACTAAATGATAGTTTAGAGTTTTCTCAAGTGTTTACAAAATAGTAGAGAATTGTTTATAGAAACAACGAACTCCTTATGAAGGAGTATTCAGATTCAGACTTCAAAAGTGATATTAAGTATAATATGTCAATATTAATTTCATGTTCAAACCTTAGTTAAAGAACCTTAAGTTGGAAATGTTCCAAATGAAATTTTGTGGCTAATTTAACGTAAATGTTAAGTACATTGCCTTGAACAACACCATAATAAAAGTAATGTATAAATATAAATGCAGAAAATTATAACTGAGCTCAGGGTGATTCCAAAGAATAATACATCATTGCTATATGATAACAACGTAATAATAAGTGCTCGCTAGAATTCGAGAAACATATTCCAAATAGTTTCATATGATAAATATAGTTTATCAGCATTAGAGAGAGAATTGATTGACATAGTAGTTAATTAAAACAACATAGTAGATCCATTCATGAAGGGTCTAACTTGATCAATTCTCATCAATCTGATCAAAGGGATGAGATAGAGATTCCATAATTAGTCCCAAGTGCTAGAGTTAGGGATATGCACTAAGATCGATTGTGTAATTTATTACATATATTTAATTCGATAGCCAATCTTTTTCAAAATAAAATGTGTTTTATTTCTATTCTATACTTGATTAATGTGTTATATTAATTAACTAGTTAACTAAATGTATATTTAATATATAAAATCCATAAATTATATGTTTCATTATAGTAGTTACAAAGTGTTGTAACCATGAGTAATTTATCACAATGATATTCAACATACTATTTTAAATATTCCTTGTCAAGACGTATCAAAATAGGATATCGACATATCCATTGAGACTAGAGTATGTAATGCTCTTCAAATGTTGGATAGGGTACTACTCATGACTACTGAAGGCACCAAGGGGTTACGTATTGATAGTTGTTGGATATTTATGGAATGATTCAATCGATGATTTTTTGTTGGTTACTATTACTTAGGTCAAACAAAAAAATCAATGTAACAAATTACATAGTTCTCATGACTTGAGAATACTATTAATCTTCTAGGTGGAAGCTCCATTTTAATTATAGTTAAATCATGGCATGCCATCCATCGAATAAAAATAATTGGGTCGAGTGGAAGCATTGGAAGTGAAACACTACTCAAGAGAGAATTCGTCTCCTCGGTCATATAGGTTAGTATCCCAGTCAACTAAAGCCAATAAAAATTCAAAGTCTATAGCTAGAGTGGTTAGGTCAATAATTATTATTATTATTAAACCGAGGACTTTGTGTTTGGACTACAGAGCTGAATATGGACAATATTTGAATTTTGACCATTATCAAGTACCATAAGTCCAAAGTGATGTAGTTTCGAGGAAGATAATTGGTGTAAATAATTGTCACAACCGGATAATGCTTAATAGAGTAAAATTGGATTTTGTAGATGCCAAATAAGAGATAAATTAGGCCATAATGTCATATTTCCTGCTAGGTGAAGTGTGAACAATAATATTCAAATTATTTGATATTAATTGCCGACCAAATTTACACCTAAGAGTCACACAACTAAAACGTCAAATACTCCTTTTACCACCTGATTTAATTAATTTATAATTATTATAAATTAATTAATATTTATGAAATATTAATTATAAAATTTTATTTGATGTTTGTTGAACAACATTAAACAGTGTGGTTATAGTAGTTATAAATATACTGATCGATATGTGATATCGGTACGTGTTTAATTGGATTTAAATGCAAGGATTATTTTCGGCCGTAAAATAGTTTCAAGGCCCATTTGCAAGCTTGAATATCAGGATATAGGCATGCACAAGAAAGGTCGGTTATGTTATGAACATAGTGAGTGGTTGAATAATTAAAAAGGAAGAATTAGTAAAGATAAAAAAGAGGATTTTGATCCACTATTCATTCTCTTATCATTCTTTTATTTAATCCACTTATGCAGCCATTTTAGGTCAACCATAGTCCTAGGAGCTTTCAAATTACAGATACGAAATCAAATAAAATTAAAGTGATTCGATCGTCGGTGGTAAAGGTAATTCAAGAGCTAGCAACTTCAGAATTGCAATTGATTCAAGGAGTTCACATATTCATTTCAACGTCTATGTATTAAGTATTGGTGAAAGGTATATGTGACAACCCACACCCCTCGTCACATTAATACAAAGTTTATAGTGACTTTCAAACTCATGTTGGTGCCAAGAAGTACGAGTTATCGGGTGTTTATAACATTACAGAGACTATGAATAAACAAATATGATCTAAGATATACTAGACTTTCAGAACTTGTAGCGGAAGGAATAAAATATAAATATAGAAAATAACCATCTCCGAAAATATCTCAAAACAAGGTTTTAAAAAAACAATTCATAGTCAAATACAGAGTATATATAAATACCACTCATAGTCTAATAGAAATACTAAGTACTAATAAGATAGACAATTGCACGGAGAGTAAATAAAAAGATAAGAAAATCCTATGGTCAGCTTGCCACTCCACATACTGAAATCGAACCAATCACCTACTGTCCCATCCTCCTATGGGAGGGAAAAGAAAGGACAAGGGTGGGTCAGACAAAAGTCTTATGAATGAGTACATGTTTAATATGTTGTGATCATGTGCAGTTAACTATAATTCTGCTCTATGTAATCTAGCATGCTCAACATGTGTCCGTGTATTCCTAGGGTTCATTAATTAAGGATTTTTACTTAATGCACATCTACACAACTTATGCAGGCTCCTACAAGAATCGAACTATGGATCAAACCTTCATAAACAACGATCGGTCACTGGTACTAGAGCTATTCAACATAGGATCATCCTAAAACTTTCCGCTATGGGACTACATCTCACATTACAAGCATGTGTAACTATCTCACATAAGTTTTCCTATAATTTCCGTATGGAATAAATTTCCCATACCACGACCAACTACGCATTAAGAGGGATCCCGCAATGCCAACTCGCCAGTATGTCTCATTGTCTGCATCCATGTCTACCTCTGAATGGTAGTTTACACCTCTTATTGCACACGTCGGGATCCATCAACAACACAGTATCACGTTGCGTCAGTATCTATGCATACCAAGGAACTCCTATTATATCGGGCCTACACACTTCATCAAGCATCAGTTAGTACTGCACGTCCACCGTAGAAATTCCTATGAGTGTCATTTGTGATAGAATCGCCCCCAGTCAAATAATTGACTCTCATTAGGTAAATAGCATTTACTCAACCCCTCAATGTCCTAGCATTGTCTCACAGGGAACTAGCTTCCCTACTATTTCTAACTCTCATTTATATATATAATATATAAATAGTTAATCAATATTTAAAACTGAGGCATTACGCCAAGGTTCAATTTGCATTTCAGAACGCCTATCGGTCGACAGCTCGGGTTGAATGGTCGATTAGTCATTGTGTAAATTTTAGGGTTTTAATTATTTTCATTGCCTGATTAATTACTTATTTAATTAGTGTTTAATGTTAATCGTTTTAACGTTAGCAAAATCATAAAAATCTAGTAGTTTTTAGGTTTAATAGTTTTTGTTCCAACTCCTAATCAATGTGAATTTACAACAGTTAGTTTTTAGCTAGGTTTGATCCAATAATCAAGTAGGTTAATTCCTATTTAACAGGTTTGCATCAATTTAATTTATCATCAAACTCTCGAATATAAAAAAATTAAAATTTTAATTGCCAACATCCTAGATCAGATAGTGTAAACTAAAATTAAATGTAATTAATCAACTTATTTAAATGTTCTCACTCACCTCGATTCCAAGCTCTAGCCTTACTCTCTATTCGGAATTCGATACTTAGTAGCTTGCTCCTTCCTTAATCCGATCACCTGTATTTTTTTTATTTTTTTCTAATTTACCTTTGAAGAATTTTATAAGTGGAGGAGAAGAGATTTTTACAGAGTTTCGACATAGAGATGAATTTCTAATGAATTAGGGTTTAGGTTAGGTGTATATTTATAGGGGTTTTAGGTTAATATGGACCGTTAGATTAACCTAGAGAATATTTTCCCTTGTCATGTACGCTCATCGTTTACTTTAGGCGCAAGTAAAATATTTGGTTCAATCACCATCATTTATCTCGCCTTTAGAATAGCAGATTTATAATGTCAACCGGTCAACCGCTAATAGGGACCGGTCGACCGCTACATGTCAACCGATGGACCTTAATGGTCGACCGCTTGAGTTGTTTAATTAGGGAACGTTTTATATTCTAATTTATTTCATTTCCAAATTTTAAAACATTCGTAGCTTCTCCATACTAACTCCGATTTCGAAGTGTTGTATATGAACATTATCCAGAAAATCGCTACGGACGCAATGGTGCAAGTTTCGTAGCCAAACTCGAATGTTTCTTAAAAAATATTTTACCCCTTGTTATTTTTTATTTAATCATTTTATCATATTTTTGGGGTTTTAAAATATATATTTGGTCTATATTATCAAATTTATTTATCATATCAATTATATGTTTTAACTTTTATATGAAGCAATATGTATATCAATATGTTGTCACATCTAATTGTTGTATGCATGAATATACATACGTACACATACATATATACATACATACATATACGCACACACACATACATACATACATACATACATACATACGTACGTACATATATATATATATTAAAATCTTAAAAAAAATTGTATGGTTACTTTATTACATGCTCATGGCCCTGTAATAAAAAAATTTGATTAAAATAATATTATTAGATGATTTTATCTATTAGATCTAAATATATAATTTTAAATCATACAGTATATATATTTTATGATTTAAAAAATAAATTCTTACCTAAAAAGTGTTTGGCAGTAATTTTTTTTAATTTAATTATATATATAATTTCATAATTTAATTAATTTAATTAGTTAAATAAATAAATACTTAATATACATATTTATAAATAATATAAAGTTCTAGAATATTTTTATATAATGTAAAATATATATTATGATTTCGAAAATGATTGTTATATAATTTTTCTATTAAATCCATACGTATTTTAATTAACTAATAAATACTTATTGAAAATTGATAAAATCAAAAAGAAAATTAAAAGGTATATTTTATCACCAGATCGAAAGAAACATATATATATATATATATATATAAATTATTATTTTTATATATATATAACTAGTTATATGTAAAATAAATTAATTCAAATAAAAAATCTATTCAGATTTCGTAATATATGAAAGATATTCAGAATTACTGTACAAATGAACATTTGAAATAATTTTATAATTTATTTATATTTATATATGTATACATATATATATATATTTCATAAATGCATCATATGAATAATTTACAACTAATAGTTTATAATAATTATATAATTACATACACACACATATGTGTATATATAATAATTTGATGCAAACATATATATGTTTAGAAAACATATTTGTATACAAGAGGGGCTAACATGTTTGTTGCAGTGTAAATCCCAACGTCAATATACAGGTTTGTTAATCCTTGCACATTATATATGTTGCATGTGCATGTACGCATACATGTGTACATAATATGCATGCTCATATTACATAATATAAATATAATATCAAAATAAAAAATTATTTATAAATAAATTAAAATAGTGATTTTATTTAAAATAAATTTAGATTAGACCTAAATAAGTTTAAACTTCATAAGCTCAAAAGATCCAAAATGATTTATTTTTAAACCCATTTACCCCGTTGTGTGCAGGCCTAGTTCCAACAATATACATGTTTTCAATTTTTATCTTATTTTTAAATAAATTTAATTTAATAATATATGTATATGCATGCATTATCCTTTGTAAATATTTAATGTAGTATATGTACATGCGAGCGTCAAATGCACGTGAACCTATACAAATGCAAAGAGCAGGCGGTCTCTTGATCTAATCGACCTCTTGTCATGCAAGTGCTCGTGCCATGTATTCAAGATGTATGCAACATCCTAAGTAAATGCACTTGCAATTCTACATGAATGTGCAACCACTCAATGCATACATAACATCCATATGCATAATACTCATCAAGATAAAACAAATAAACAAGTGACGGTGTAAGTTTGTGCGTACTACCAACATAATATATTATCTTAAGTGTATAAAAGAAACAACCCAAATAATACATCCACTAGAATCCATCATCCATAACATGTCCTAATGACATGTTTGCAACCATTCCTACCATCCAATGGTCTCAACCTAAAGGGATATATCAAGTTAAGTCCTAATGCATAAGTAATCTATACTTGTTAGATTTAAATCGGAAACATACCAGAAAAGAGTTGTGGGTAGGTAGCTCGGATCTTCTCCTGGGCTCCTTTATACTCTCTGTTGAATCGTCTCCCCATTGGACCTTAACCAATTTGATTTCCTTGTTGCAGAGCTGCTTTGTACCATGCTCAAGAATACAAGTGGGTGCACGGCAAACAAGTGGCTCCTTCTCTACCTCCACCTCCTTTAGCTGACACGGCTCGACTACGGTAGTTGAATCATGGAAGCACTTTCGAAAGTGCGACACGTGGAAAATATCAAATAATCCCGCCAGCTTCTTTGGAAGCTCCACTCTATATGCCAACTTCCATATCCTACTAGAAATCGGGAAAGGTCCTACAAACCTCAATGTTAGCTTTCTCGAACTACCAAATCTCATAACATACCTAAGCTATGAGACATTCACAAACACCATGTCATCCACTACAAACTCTAGCTTCGAACGTCTCCTCAACATAAGATTTATGTATATCCTACGTGGTTCTCATTCTTCTAGGGATCAAGTATACTTTTTTCGACGTCACCCTCAGCATATACGGCCATGAATAATCTTATCTATATTGTTCCGCTACACGACGATGATCTACAGGGCCTCCCATATAGCTTCTCAAATTGTACCATCCTAATGCTCACCTGATGGTTTTTATTAGATGTAAACTCAACCAACGACAAGTGATCCCTCTAAGAGCCTCCAAAATCCAAGATGCATATCCGAAGTAAGTCCTTCAATACTCAATTCACTCTCTCCATCTGTCTGTTCCTCTACGGTGATAACTGGTGCTCAAGCTCAACTCGGTGTCCAAAGGCTCCTGTAGACTCCTTCAAAATTCACTAGTGAAAAGTGGATCTCAGTCGCTAATGACGCTAGTAAAAACACCATGTAACATAATGATCTCTCTTATGTATAGAGTCGCTAAAGATGTCACCGTCCTCGTAGTTCTAACTGGAATAAAATAGGCGCATTTGGCCAACCAATCGACTGTGACTCATATACTCTCATTCCTTCTCCTACTCTTCGGTAAACCATCGACGAAACTAATAGAAATACTCGCCCACTTCCATTGAGGAATATCCAATGGCTGCAATAAACCTCCTAGCGTCTTTTGCTCCACCTTTACCCTTTGACAAGTGATACATCAAGCTACATACTCCGCTACATGCTTCTTCATACCAGGCCAATGAAAGACTCTCCACATGTTATGGTATATTTTATTTTCTCCGAGATGAATGGTCATCCTTGAATGATGAGACTTGGCTACCGCCATATCAATCAACTCCATAATGAGAGGAACACATAATCTACCATCCCTCCGTAACCATCCCTTCGAGTAATGGCATAACGCCTAAGATGACTTGACAGCTCTCCTCTACCAAGCTTCTAAAAAATATCCACTAGCACCTTATCTTGCTTTTAACTAGATCCAATACATTTCATAAGTGTAGACTGCATATTTAAAGCTTCTAACAATCCCGAATAATATCTAATGGTGGTCTAAAATCAAATGTAGAAATGAACTCCCAATGCTTCCACTCCAAGAACAAAGGATTCAATGCTGCATGTTGTCTACTTAAGGCATCGACCATCACATTGCCCTTGCCTGGAGTATATGAGATACTGAAATCGTATGGTGTCAAAAACTTCATCCACCTTTGCTGCCTTAAATTCAAGTCCTTTTGAGGGAAAAATATTTCACAGACTTATGATCTATATATAGCTCAAACTACTCTCCTAAAAGATAGTGCCTCCATGACTTAAGCACGATGACAACAACTATTAATGCAAGATCATGGGTAAGGTAGTTTGTATCGTGGACCTTCAACTATCAACAAGCATAGTTCACCACCCTTCCTTCCTACATCAAGACCACGTCTAACCCCATACCAAAATCATTGGTATAGACTACAAATGCTCTTGTCCTATTGGGTAATACCAAAATAGGTGCACTAGTCAACACCTCCTTCAACTTAATAAAAGCATCCTCACACTTATCATCTCACAAGAAAACTAAAATCTTCTTGGTAAGGCTAATCAAAGAGGTAGAGTTCTTTGTGAAATTTTTAATGAACTTCCGATTGCAGCCCGCCAAACCAAAGAAAATCCTCACTTCTATGGCATTCTTTAGCACATGCCAGTCCTGAACCGTTGCAACTTTATTGGGATCAACCGCCAACCCACTTTTCGAGACAATGTGTCCTAAAATGCGAACTTCCTTTCACCAAAAGTGGCGCCTAGAAAACTTTTCTTCAACCTTATGCTCACAAAGCGTATTGAGCATTTCATCTAGATGCAACCTGCTCTCCTCCTCCCTCTTCGAATAGACTAAAATGTCATCCACAAATACCATGATAAACTTGTTAACAAGAAACCTTCTGAAAACTCCACTCATCAGATCAACAAAGTAGACGGGTGCACTTGTCAGTCCGTAAGGCATGACTATCTAGTCATAAAGTCTGTCGGGTGTACGAAAAGAAGTCTTCCAGATGCTATCCTCAGCTACACGCAACTGGTGGAATCTGATAGCCAAATCAAGCTATGAGAACACCTTTGCTTCAACCAACCCATCAGAGAGATTGTCTATACGAGGCAATGGATACTGATTCTTATTTGTCGGTTTATTTAGCTCCCTATAATTGATCCAATGCCTCAAAGAATCGTTTATCATGGTTGCAAAGACGACTGGTGCTGCCCACTATGAAATGCTCATCCTAATGAAGCCTTTCTCTAATAACTCATTCACTTACTTATTCAACTCACATATCTCTTTTAGAGCCGTATGCCTTAAAGGTAAGGTAATAGGTCCGGCGTTCTCCACAAGATGAACTATAAACTCGATCTCTCGTTGAGGTAGGAGATCGGTAACCTCATAAAAGGCTTTTGGTTAATCTCTAACTATAAACATTGAATCTATCTTGTCATGTGATAGGTCCAATGAATATAAGTAGCTCAACATAATTGATATTCGGGATCGCAATAATCCTCCAAGCTACGTACACTATACGTACTCAATCTAACAACCTTTCTATTACAATCTAGTATAGCCTCAGACATCGCCATCCAATCCATGCCGAATATCAACCTAAACCTAGAAAATCCAAAGACAAAACATCGCAATCGGACTCGACCCCAAAAATGAATAATTTCAAATCCCTACTGTTAACCCGTCTTTAGGCAAGGCCACGTACATGTGGATTTAACCTAATCTACTGCAAAGATCGAAGTTGGATTTGACGGGTAACAAACATGATAATGAAGCCACAACGTAGAACAGTCGATGAACAACACAAGATGTCTAAAATATAGTTTCCACGAAGATCGAGTCGTTTCAGGTTGCTTGGAATCTGCTCCGAGTCATTTCCCTATTTACCTCGGTTTTCCAGGCAGTTTGCTTCGAGTCAGGGAAGGATCTACTTTGGGTCTTTGATAGGCTGGCACACTCGTAGATTACTTCGAGTCATCGTAGCATCTTTGAGTCGTTAGAAGGTCTGTTTCGGGATAAGAAGATGTTTACTTCGGGTCGTGGCCATGAATCAATCATCAACCTAGGTCCTCACCAATTTTCTATCCATGCTATTCGCATCCGTCAAGTTTGCATTCGTTCGTTTCGTATCCATAAGACACATGCACCTTTCAAATCGACCAAGGTTATTAACTTCATATCGATATACATGTCATATCGATCCATGTTAATACATGTTTCACATCGATCACCCAGATGATCGATATGAAACCCATCCCTTCCTATCGATGCGAAGTAGTCACAGTAATCTACTTCGTATCGGTCATGTAGATGTATACTTCGTATCATCGACCAGATGGTCGATACGAAACTGACACTCTTCCATCAATACGAAGTACTAGGGAAGATACGAATCATATATGATCGATACGAGGTTAACCAAATCAGCAACCCATGCTCAATACAGAGAGACCAATTGTAATCGATACGAAGAGCATAGCACCCGATGGATACGAAGGAGGAAGCAGTCAACGCGGCATAAAATACGGATCCACGCTAATATACCGCTCCACGTCACCATAGGCTGATCGATACGAAAGGGATCGATGCGAGATAGATCGATACGAAGGCGCCAGACATGGGAATGTAAAACTTGCATCGATCATAACTCACAATCTGCAAGTCCAAATGTCGCCAAATTTTCACAAGCGCTTGCATAAAACCTAAAGAATGTTCCTCCTCAATTTCGACTCGATTGTATCAAATCTTGATCGATATGAAATTCGTTCGTATCGATCACGGACCGAGTGCAGATGACATGGGATCGATCACGTGAGCCCACCCACGTGAGAGAAGGAGTCTTCTGAAATCTGGGCAAGATATTTGCAGCCTACATCTACAAATAGCAGTCCAAGAGCTTTAGAAAAGGGATATCTGACTCTTCTACGTCCAAACTCTGCTGAAATCACCTTTGTACTTCACTTCTACTATTGTAATCAATTGTAACTAGCGAGAACCATCAGTAAAATAGAAAATCCTTCAAAGTGGACATAGGCTACAACACTGAACCACTACAAATTGTGTGTTTCTATTGTTGTCCTTCTAAATTTGGAGCGTTCTTCACATTATTTTTTCTACATATTTGTTATCTGTGATTGTGAACGGGTGCATTCATTGACAATTGGGTGTTTGTGACCAATTTTGACGCAAACATTTTGATGCTTTCACAGAGAACTGAACTCAGTGATTCTAAAGCTTGGATTTTCGATTTAAAAGCTTGAAGACTTGGATTTGGAAAGATAAAGGATCAGATATAAAAGGAACCATGGTGAAACAATCAGGAAGAAGACAAAGAGCGGAGAGGAGTCAGCACGATGGAAGTCAGGAGGCTCCCTCAGGAGCAAATCAGACCTTAATTTTCATCATCAGAGACAAGATGGAGATGATGATGGAAGCTATGCAGGAGGGAATGCTGAAAAGGCAAGAAGAGATGATGCAAAACCAATTCCAGCAAATTGGACATGCTATAGTGCAGAATCAAGAGAACGTCATACAAGGGGTGCTGGAGATAGGGATCGGGAGCATGGAACAACCAGGATACAGAATAGAGCTGGATCGTTAGGAGCAGCCCATGAACTGGGGAGCACTCCACAGGAGAATGTTGATCCAACCTCGGGAAGGATACCAGACACAGCTGTTCAACATCGCATTGATAGAGGAACGGATGCCTGTCCAGGACAGTAGGTTCTAAGATTCCCTCGCAAACTCGTGGGGCAGATTAGAGGTAGCGAACAAGGACTACAGCTTGGCAACGATGACAGATTGGCGGAGATGGTTAGACGAGCCATGAGTGGCGGACTGGTGAATAGAGATTTGAAAGATGTTAATAGGAGCCCCTTCGCTCCCACAATTAGGCAGGACAGGAATCCACCAGAATTCAAGCTACCGACATTGGAGACATATGATGGAAGGACAGATCCAGCTGTTCATCTGACAAGATATATAATACATGTGGAAGTACTGGGGCATCATAGGAAGTCATGACTTGGTGTTTCCCGTTGTATCTGACATACATAGCAGCATTATGGTTCAAGCAATTGGAAAGTGGCTCCGTTAGAACATGGACCGAGCTGATTGAGAAGTTCATGAGGCAGTTCAAGGTTCATATCTCAAGGCCCAAGAATGTGATGAGTCAAGCGACACTAAAGCAAAAGAACGGAGTGTCTATGAGGAACTTATTAACACGATTTAATGCAGCAGCAGCATCGGTGGATCGTCCAGATCCATCCATGGTATGAATGGCAACTGTATCTGGCATAGCTGATGGAACATAGTTCAAAAATTCACTGACAAGGGATCCACCCATGGATCTAGGTGAGTTTTATTATGAGGCTGAAGGATATCTACAATTAGAGGATGCAAATGTTTAAAGAGAGGAAGGAGAGAGAGTTAATGTGTATGCAATCAAAAGCGTAGATCCGCCCGGAAAGGATTCAGGCAAGAACAAAGGGAAACGAAATGCCGAATATAACGATGATGTACCAAAGTGACCACGAAAAGAAACGAGATCACCTCTTATACAGAGTTGAATGAAACTTTGGAACGGGTCTACCGGGACACCGGGGGCAGGTTTCTTATTGAAAGCCAATGAGGAGGGATTCGACCAACAATGAGAGAAAATCAGACAAGTACTGCTTATTCTATGAGTTAAGCGGCCATAATACCAATGATTGCAGGCACTTGAGTGATGAGATAGAAGGGCATATTCAGAATGGTACGCTATTACAGTACGTGAGGAGGCGAACTACGACTGTGGAGCAAGAACAACCACCACCTGCAACAACTGGGAACAGCTCAGGATCGAGGAATCAGCTTGTCATTAACTGATTGAAATAATGACGAATAAGTGGAAAACTCCATACCAACACGATTAAGTCATTTACACATGTACATGATCAGAACGGTCCTCAGGCATGCTCTGATATGACTATCAATCGCATTCATGTAGGTGTCTACACTTTGACGTCTCTGTTTTTCTTTTGTTTCTATTTCTCATGTTTGAACTTGGTTTTGTTGGACATTTATGTTGAAAGACTCATTGTGAATGTAAATCTGCTATTTGTAATTCCATAATGGCTAAGCCACTTATACATGCACCAGATTACGAACGGTCCTCAGGCATGCTCTGAGATGATGATAAACCGTCATAAAAAACAATTCAGAAACTCACTCAAACGTGAAATATGACATTAATGATACTAAGTTCCCCTCGGGCATACATAATTCGCCTCGAACGGAATCCGACCACGAACGGTCACAATTCGCCGCGAATGACGTCCGACCACGAACAGTCACAATTCGCCTCGAACGACACCCGATCGCGAATGATCATAATTCGTCTCGAACGGCACTCGACCGTGAACGGTCTCGTACCACCTAGAACGGCATACGATCTCGAACGATCGCCACTCGCGGCCTGGTAGGATTATCAATCTCTTTGCAGGTCATTAATGGGATAGGAACATCTAGCTTACAACACTACAAAACACACATTTCTATCACAAGCCATGTTTTGGGAGGCAAAGTGTTAACCCGCCTTTAGGCAAGGCCACATACATGCAGATTTAATCTAATCTACTTCACAATGATCGAGTTGGATTTGACTAGTAACAAACATGATAATGAAGCCACAACGTAGCATAGTCGGTGAAAAATAGCGCAAGATGTCTAAAATATGGTTTCGACGAAGATCGAGTCGTTTCAGGTTGCTTGGATCTACTCCGAGTCATTTCCCTATTTTCTTCGGGTTTCCAGGCAGTTTGCTTCGAGTCAGGGAAGGATCTACTTCGGGTCTTCGATAGACTGGCACATTCGCAGATTACTTCGAGTCATCGCAACATCTGCTACGAGTCGTTAGAAGGTATGCTTCGGGCTGAGAAGATGTTTACTTCGAGTCGTGGCCATGAATCGATCAGCAACCTAGGTCCTCACCAATTTCATATCCATGTTGTTCGCATCCATCAAGTTTGCACTCATTCATTTCGTATCCATCAGATACATGCACCTTTCAAATCGACCAAGGTTATTCACTTCGTATCAATATACATTTCGTATCGATCCATGTTAATACGTGTTTCGTATCGATCACCCAGATGATCGATACGAAACCCTTCCCTTCCTGTCGATGCGAAGTAGTCACAGTTATTTACTTCATATTGGTCATGTAGATGTATACTTCGTATCGGTCGACCAGATGGTCGATACGAAACTGACACTCTTCCATCGAGACGAAGTACTAGGGAACATATGGATATGAATCATATATGATCGATATGAGGTCAACCAAATCAGCAACCCGTGATCGATATAACGAGGCCAATTGTGATCGATACGAAGAGCATAGCACTCGATGGATACGAAGGAGGAAGAAGTCAACGCGGCATAAAATATGGATCCACCCTAATCTACCGCTTCACGTCACCATAGGCTTATCGATACGAAAGGGATCAATGCGAGATAGATCGATATGAAGGCGCCATACATGGGGATGTAAAACTTGCATCGATCATAACTTACAATATACAAGTCCAAATGTCACTAAATTTTCACAGGAGCTTACGTACAACCTAAAGAATGTTCCTGCTCAATTTCGACTCGATTGGATCAAATATTGATCGATGCGAAATTCATTCGTATCGAACATGGACCGAGTGCAGATGGCATGGGATCGACCACATGGGCCCACCCACGTGCGAGAAGGAGTCTTCCGAGATCTGGGCAAGATATTTGCAGCCTACACCTATAAATAGCAGTTCAAGAGCTTTAGAAAAGGGATCTTTGGCTCTTCTACGTCCAGACTCTGTCAAAATCATCTTTGTACTTCACTTCTACTGTTGTAATCAATTGTAACCAGCAAGAACCATCAATAAAATAGAAAATCCTTCAAAGTGGACGTAGGCTACAACGCCAAACCACTATAAATTGTGTGTTTCTATTGCTCTCCTTCTAAATTTGGAGCATTCTTCACATTTGTTTTCTCTACATATATGTTATCTATGATCTGTGATTGTAAACGGGTGAATTCATCGACAATTGAGTGTTTGTGACCAATTTTGGCACAAACACCTACATACCATGGATAAATAAACCGATACTTCTACAGGGTTTGTTACAACTACAGGGTCCGTAATTATGCTAATTCTAAGGCTACTTGAGATAAAGAGTGTAATGCCCTTATGTTAAACAAAGTGTAAATAGATAAACAAGATACAATAAACACATCTTCAATCACAATCTTCTTTCTCTTATCAGCATCTGCTAGCATACTCGAGGTAGGTGCTGCGTCCCGTGCATACGTTGCAACCACCTAGGTAGAGGTCTTATGAGGTGCTAGACACTCTTGGTTCATGTGCTCGAACTAATTACAATTATAGCACTTGACCTATGAACCATCCATTTTGCATTCCTTCGCGAAATGTTGCTTTTTGCCACACTTCCAGCAATGCATATCCCACTTCTTAATCTTTCCCTTGGATCCAAAGCCTCCCTTGTAGTGATTCTGCTATGGCGCCTTCCCTTTGGTCTTATTGGGTTCCTCCTATGTTTCTTCCTTGGTGAGAGTATTCAGTAAGGCCATCTCTACTAAACTCCTATATGTAGCACCCATGGGAATATGACTTAGAGCTAGACCTTAAAGGGGTTGGTTTAGACCTTAACAAATTTCGAAGCCTTTTTATGTGGAGTATTAATCAACTCCATCCCGAGCCTAGCCAACTCGTTGAATTGATTGACATACTCCTTTACTGACATATCTTCTTGCTTCAGATGAATAAACTTCTCTAATTGCACTCCTTCCTCTACTTTGGAAAGAAACTTCATCTCAAAACATCTCTGAAAATCCCCTAAGTGATCTCTCCTCCATCTATCTCTGCCTCAACTGCCTCTAACTAACTCAAAGCCTCCCTCTGTAACTTACAAGTAGCTTAATGCCTCCTCACCTCATCAGCGAGACCCATCAACCTAAAAATCCTCTTATAAGTACAAATCCATATCCTCAAATCTATGTATAACTTATTCCCCACATATAGCTTTCTTCCAAGGATCATGAAATACTTACATAACTTACCAGAATCGACGGTAAGTGGTTGGGTAGGAACTGCACTTGTTGCTCTTCTCGTGGTCCTCTGATGGGATTAAGCTCGGCTTGTCCTCTCGCTTGAAGATGCCGGTGAAACCAAATCTGGATGTTCATGCCCGGAATCTCGGCTGCATCGCCTGAGCGTGAACTTGCTAGATCGCTCATCTTCTATCTGTGATTTTTAGAATTTATTAGCAATTTTCCACATATAGCATAAGCAAGGCTAAGGGAGAGATTACACTTATTATATAAGATTTTTGAAAAAAATTGAAAACTTTTATCTATATATACATATACATATATTTTGAAAACCTTTTGGAAAACATTTTGAAAAATCATTTTTTTCAAAAAAACATCAAGTACGTTCTCTCAATACACTCCTATCCCTAAGGAATTTTGAACCTAGGCTCTAGTACAAAATGTGACAACCTGCACCCCTCGACACACCGATCCGAAGCCTATGGTGACTTTCGGACTTACATTGGTGCCAAAAAGTATGAGCTTTTGGGTTTTTATAACATTATAAAGACTTAGAATAAATAGATATGATCTAAGATATACCACACTTTCAGAACTCACAGTCGAAGGAACAAAATAAAAATATAGAAAACAACCATCTCAGAAATATCTCAAAACATAGTCTCAGAAAAACAATACATGGTCAAATAGAGAGTACATATAAATACCACTCATAGTCTGAAAGAAATACTAACTACTGATAAGATATACATTTACATGGAGAGTAAATAAAAGGATAAGCAACTCATGTGAGCTCGCCTCTCCACATATTGAAATCAGGCCAATCACCTACTGTCCTATCTTCTTGTGGTAGGGAAAAGGAAGGAAAAGGGTAGGTCAGATAGAAGACTAGTGAGTACATGTTTAATATATGGTGATCATGTGCAGTTGACTTTAATTCCACTCCATGTGACCTAAGGTGCTCAACATGTGTCCGTGTATTCCTAGGGTTCTTTGCTTAAGAGATTTTACTTAATACACACCTACGCTAACAACTTGTGCATGCTCCTACAAGGATTGAGCCTCCATCAATAACAATCGGCCCACAACAATTAGAGCTATTCAACATAGATCATCCGACAACTTCCTCGTATGGGACTACATCTCACATTACGACTTCGTGTAACTATCTCACATAGGTTTCCCTCTAATTTCCACATAGGAATAAATTTCCTACACTACGACTACATGTACCCCAACGACATATTAAGTGGAAGCCTGCAATGTCAACTTGTGGATGTGTCTCATCGTCTGCATCATGGTAGTTCATGCATCTTATTGCATGCATGCATACCAAGAAACTCCCGTTGTGTCGGACCCACACATTTTATTAGGCATCAATCAATGTCGTGCGTCAATTGTAGAACCTCCTATGAGCGCCATTTGCGATAGAATCGCCCCCAATCGAATAATTGACCCCTCATTGGGTAAAGAGCATTAACCCAACCCCAAAATGTACTAGCGTCGTCTAATAGGGAACTAACTTCCCTGCTATTTCTAAATCTCATTTATATAATGTATAATATATAAAAAGTTAACCAATATTTAAAACTTGGGCCTTAGGCCGAGGATCAATCTGCGTTTCTGAATGCCTACCGGTTGACCGCTAAACACGATCGGTCGACCGCTTACTTTCGACCGCTTGGATTGAACGGTCGATCGGTCGCTTTGTAAATTTTAGGGTTTTGATTGTTTTGATTGTTTTAATTGCCTATTTAGTTACCAGTATAATTAGTGTTTAACGATAATCATTTTAACATCAATAAAATCACAGAAATCTCATATTTTTTAGGTTTAACAGTTTTTGTTCCAACCCCTAATTAATGTGAATTTATAGTAGTTAGTTTCACCTAGGTTTGATCCAATAATCAAGTAGGTTAATTCCTATTTAATAGGTTTACATCAATTTAATTTATCATCAAACTCTCAGATATAGAGATAAAATTAACAATTTTAATTACTAACATCCTAGATCAAATAGTTTAAACTAAATTTAACTGCAATTAACCAACTTATTAAAAATGTTCTCACTCACCTCGGATCCAAACTCTAACCTTATTCTTTTTTTGGAATCCGATACATGGTAGCTTGCCTCTTCCTTGATCTGATCTTCTTGTATTCGTTTTATTTTATTCTGTTTTACTTTTGAAGAATTTTATAAGTGCAAGAGAAGATATTTCGATAGATTTTTTGTACAGAGTTGAATTTCTAATGAATTAGGTTGAGGTTAGGTGTATATTTACAGGGGTTTTAGGTTTATACGGAGTGTTGGATTAATGCTAGAGAATATTTGCCCTCATCCTGTATGCTCATCATTTAATTTGGGCGTAAGGAAATATTTGGTTCAATGACCATAGTTCATCCCGCTTTAGAATTGCCGATTTACAATGTACTGGTCGATCATTAATAAGGACCGATCGATCGTTACATGTCGATTGGTGGACCCTAGTGGTCGACTACTTGAGTTGTTTAATCAAGGAAAGTTTTATATTTTAATTTATTTCATTTTCAAATTTTAAAATGTTCGTAACTACTCCATACTTACACCAATTTCAAAGTGTTGTACATGAAAATTGTCTAGAACATCGCTACAAACACAATAGTGCAAGTTTCATAGCTAAATTCGAACATTTGTAAAAAAAAATATTTTCGCCCTTGTTATATTTAATTTAATTCTTTTATTCAATTTTCGGGGTGTTATAGTATATATCTGATCTGTCTTATCAAATTTAATTATCATATCAATTATCTGTCTGTTAGCTTTATATGATGAATCTGCATATCGATATGTTGTTACATATGATGGTTATCTGTATGAATGGATGAATACACACACACGCACACATGTATATTAAAAATTTTAAAAAAATTATATGATTGCTTTATTACCTGATCACCACTTTGTAGTAAAAAAAATCGATTAAAACAATATTATTAAAAGATTTTATCTCTTAGATCTAAGTAAATAACATTAAATCATATAATATCAATTTTATAGTTTATAAAAGAAATTCTTACCTAAAAAGTATTCGGTAGTAAAAAAAAATTATTTAATTTTACATAAATGTATATATATGATGTAATCATTTAATTAATTTAAATTAGTTAAATAAATAAAATACTAATATATATCTTTACTATTAATAAAGAGAATTCATTAAATATGGTTCAACGATGTCTTTCTGAACTACCTAAAATGCCCTTTGCTTCTTTGGCTCCTTATGCAACATCTACCAAGTTCTTTTCATTACAGCACAACTCCATCACCAAAGCCACTAACAACCCTAAATCCCATGTTCATTTCATCGCCTTTCTCCTTTAACTCAAATCAAATTAGACTACTGATTTCCTTGACTAATTTTATAACAACCCTGGTTTTGGTGGTTACCTGTAACGGGCAATTCCATACCCGTCCCGGTAGGCTTTTCAATCATCCCGCTGCCCTTCTACTTTTCAACATGGGGGTAACATGGAGGTGACCACAAGTGGTACCTCGAAATTTCTTTCACGGCAAGCCTCTCGACTATCAACCAACCCTTTCATGCTAGGAACATGTAGTGGTAAGAGTCTAAGTTTCGTCACTGTTCACAAAGCGAGAAACCCCTGTCATGCTAAACATAATCAAACAAATCCGATACCATTTAAGTTTAAAACAAAAACTAGCTCATAAATTTATAGTAAATATTCTAAACTAACACTTCTTTATTTTCTCTTAAGATAGTATCTATCCTCTACTATTACCCAAATAACTAAGTGCCAAAACAATTTTTTTTATAGTCATCATTAATAACTTGAATTAATATTAAATTATAACCACCGTTATAACTTAATATTACATGTAACCACTAAAACCAGGATTGTTACAAATTTCATCGCCATCGCCGCCGACAAATCCACCATTACTAACAACCTTAATCGCCTGTTGATTTCATCGTTTTTTCTTCATCAACTCATATCAAATTGTATTGCTAATTTCATCAACTGATTTCCTCGCCTGTCGAATGTGAACTGCGCAAAGCTAGCAACTCGGTTTGTACAACTTCAATAACCCAATGTTAATATACCTAATTATGTTGGTTTTATTTAGGTTGCCATATACTGCTTATGGCCTTTTTCTTCTGCAAATTTCCATGACATTACATCATCGACTATAGGGTAGGGTTATGATTTGACTCAATGACATCCGAGCAAAAATACTTATTTGAAGTTAGAAAACAATCCGTAAAGAGCTGATCAATAGGTAGAATAAGATATATGGTTTAAACATAAATTAGATGCGTCAGTAGTAAAATCATGTTGTATTCTAACCATATGCAGGCAAAAGGTATAAAAGATATACTAAAATAGAGTACTAAATTTAAATTTTTTGACTACGATTTGCCTCTAGAATGAGGTGCAAACAAACCAGACATGTTGACGGTGCAAAGGGACCAAGTGCAATTGCCTCTGTACTGTACAACGAAATCTAATGCCATTGAGATCGATCTTCATGTTGTAAACTGGAGTGTTGCAAACAAACACTTCCAGACGTGAAATGATATGCTAAGAATTGAAACTGCTATAATTTGGGCAAGAATTGCCTTGAACTATAGTGTGGCACGGAGAATAGGATATAGAGGCCAGTGTTGAATCTATCAAAATTAATTAATATCTGAAGTGACTGAAACACAAAGTAGTTGATAACAATGATACTAACTGCAGCCCAACAATGATTTTAAAGTAGAATAAAATGCAGGCAGCAGAAATGAAGCATATATTCCTTGCGACAAATTGAAGTTTTGTGATGCCAATTTTAAATTAGGGTTACCATTTCAAACCAGGTCGAGATTTAATAATGATTGCATTTCTACTCCTATTACTTTTTTTCCATGGCTGAAATGATATATCAGCAATAAATTTCCGCCCCTAATTTTTCTAACCGGAAAGATGCAATTAATTTAAACACATATTTTTCCTTCTGTTAGCCTAACCAATCAAATTGTTTAAAATGGTAGTACTTTCACAATTGGTAATAGCATTTTAGGTTCTAATTATTGTTGCAATGTTTTTTTAAACCTATAATTATTTTGTTTAACACTTTCTAATCGATTTTTGTTTACCTGCCACAATATCACATACATGCCTTTTTTCTCTAACTACTCTCAGGGAGGCTTACTTTGCTTTTGATGTTAAATGTAATAGGCAATGTCCTTTTAGATTATGATGCTAAAAGCTACGTGAATGAATATACATATGATGCTGGAAGTAAATAAAGAAAGCTAGCATATGCCTACAATATTTAGCATTGTTTTTCACTTTATATGATAAAAATATAGTTGATTTTTCTTATTATGAAATTTATACTGTTTACAATTCTATTTAGCAGGACCGTTAATTTATTATCACAATTTTATACTTAGAGTAATGAATGCAAAGATCTATGTAAATACATTCAGTCACTTAATTTTTTTTGGCTTGTTAATATTTCAAGTTGCTTCAGATAATGAGTTATTATGGTTTTGAAAGATATTATGCTCAAACTTATATCCTATGATATGCACGAAAGATAGAAGAAGATAAAAGGAAAGATATTTTACAACATTAATGACAATTGATCATGTAATGATCGTGTGCCTACTAATATTATTGTTAGTTGCATTTGCCAATATGTGTAGTTTTTTCCATTGGCCAGTTTCAGGTCCTAATTTGTTGGTTTGATCAATACAAATTCAATTTTTAGTTGAAGTACTTTTGAAACCTCCATTTGATATTAACAACCGCATAAGATCAAATGTAGGAAAAACATGCAATGCCCGCTTTATAATTACTTTTTTTTGTTATTTTAGTCACTAGATTTGTGCGTATTGAATTAATTTACTATTTGTTTGGTATAATTATTTACTGGGGAAAAGAGAATGTTTTTATACATCATTAAATGAAAATTAATTCTACTTAAATATTTTGGTAACTTCAAAACACATTTACAGTCAACTAATTAAGAATTATATGGAATAATGCCTTATTGAATTATTTAGATGATGTTATTCCCTTTATCATATTGATGTTCATCTTTAATAGCCTTTTATCGGAAAAAATGTACATGTTCTTTAGCATTCATCAGCAATATCAAAAAAGGAATTTCATTGACTATGTAGCTAAACCTAACTCTAAGATCAAATGATTTTGGCATACTACTTTTAATCGTCGGCGATTTAGCACTCTTCTTATGTAAATGTATAATCCTTTTTAAGTAATCTTACCATCAATATGTTCTGGTTGTTTTATTATAGTTTTAATGATATAATTTATTACACTTTGACCAGTGCAGGTGAAAGGCCGTTATTGACAAAAATATGCAAGGCATAATTTTTGCGTTTATAGTTTTATGTTTTATTATAGTTTTAATGGTATAATTTATTATACCATGATCAGTGCAAGTGAAAAGACCGTTATCCACAAAAAACGCAAGGCATAATTTTTGCATTCATAGTTTTATAAAAATAGAAATATATTAAAATATAGCTCAAAATTAGCATTTCACCTAAAACAATAATAAAGGCAATAACATAAATTAAATTTGAAATACTAGGATAAAAAAACATAGTAGTGTGCCCATAATGAGTTTGACACCCTTTAACGTCTCTTCATCGATCATCCACCTTGTTTGCGTAAAAAATGGCCGCAAACACCCAAAGTCGTATGAGTTGGTTGATTTTATGTTGTTCTTAGTGATTTGGGTGATTTATGTAAATATATGAAAAACAGGGACTAAACTGTAAAAGACACACAGATTTATAGTGGTTCGGCAAGAACGTGCCTACGTCCACTTTATATGTTATTCTCCTTTTTTCCTTCAGATTACAAGTACAAAGCTTTGATTACAAGTATCTAAAGTTGTTTGAGAATTCCTTCCAGGCTTGAGCTCTCAAACTTGTCCCCCATTGTTGTACCCCTGCCCCTCTATTTATAGAGTGAGGCTGGGGGTAGGGGTCTTGGATGCTTATAGCTGTTGGTGGGCCTGGGCTGATGCAGTTTGGACTGGCAACTTTCTGGTTCGGCGAGGCTTCATTCGGCATGGAGCTTGGAGAGAAGGATGGTTGGACCGGTGGTTGGTTGGTCCGGTGGAGCATGGGTTGAGTGGAGTTCGTTCGGTGATAGGAGTATGATCCGGTGGTAGTATGTTAGTGGATGGAGTGTTGGTTCGGTGTAGGATGAGTGGGCCGGTGGATTGGTCCGGTGATGGAGGAGGCAGGTTGGTTCGGTATTGAGGTGGAGAGGCTTGGTTCGGCATTGCTTGGACCGGTATGCCGAATGGAGTTGTGTTGGGAACGCCGGATGGGAACGCCGAATGAGACGACTAGGAATGCCGAACGAGCTTTAGGCCTTAGTGCCGAATGACTCGTATACTTGCATAGCCGAATGAACATGAGGGTATGAGGCCGAATGGACTTGGTATTCGGGAACTCTGGACTTAGGTACGCTTGCTGGTTGCTCCTTCTTAGCTCGATCGTGGTGGAGACGCGCTCAACATTGATATTCCAGTTTTGACCAAAAAATGGGATAACACACCTGAAAATCATACAGTGATAGATGAAGTTAGCTTCAATGGATAAAACATTATAATAAAGCTGTGAATGGAAGAAGCATCGCTCACATGCAAATGGAAGTAAATTAAAATCAGAGAATTTAAATGTAGCTAGGTGGAGTAGTGGCCCTGTAGCAGAAATTGAAGAGTGAGAGGGTAAATAGTGGTTCAAATTGAGCAACTTGAGTTTAATGGTGGAGGAGAAACAAATAGCGGCCTCGATCCCGACCAACTGCAGCAGCGGACATCAATGGTTGACCATCGAGTTGCCCAACTGGATGTAGACCGGCCCACCTAGCAAATCCTGGCATGCACACACCTTCAACGATGTCCTGATTCTCCGTTTGAGTGTAAGGTAGCAAATAATGTAGAAATTATTTTCTATGTGCTCTTCAATTATACAATACATTGCTAGTATCGTTCATTATTTTAGAATGCTGCGGTTGAGATGAAAAACTGATAGTTAACACAGTTCTGTGTGGTCTGGGAACCTAAAGAGCAGTGACAACATCATTGAGAAATTTCTTATTCATACATGGTGTTTTGTACTATTCCAAAAACATGCTGAATCCTTAATTCCTAATTATGATCAGACCTATTAAATCTCCTCAATTGGGAAGCAAATGCAAATTCAAACTTATTACGCGAGTTTATTCAATTTGTATTTAATAATACGCATCAATCCCTTTTCAATAATTATATCATACCAGTGCATTACTTTATTACTTTTTTTTTTCCAAATGGTTTTATGTGATATTATAGAGTTGGTAGGTTGCTAATTTTTGTCACCTAAATATGCTATTTTCATTTGCATCTTCTATCGACCAGCACTTATTTTATTCTTCCTTGAATCTAAGGTTCGTATTCGTCTTTTTTAATTTTATTCATACCAAGGCTGTTTTTATGTTTTCATTATTAATAAGAATCAGAAGCCATTAGTGACTTTAAATTTACTTATATATATATATATTTCAGTAAATATTTCTATTGTAAATTATTTGAAATGGTATAGATCGCAAAGATGTATCATTTCTGCTAGGGTTAGAATTAGTTCTTATTTTTGTGTTTATTTACGGAATATAGATGTCAACCTAATTTTTAGTGCAAATTGTATCAAATCCAAGAAAATACGTTGTTAGCCTAATTTTTATTAAGCTGTCGAATAAAATTGTTGGATGCTTATTGAAAGTGCAATGATTTTATCATTTTCATTTCTCTCAGATTGCTTGAATTTGATAATTTTGGCGCATTTAATTATGTTAATTATGCATTTTGTTTTTCCTCTTGCCACTCAAGATTGCGTTGATTAAGGTTATGCCATGAATAAGTATAAACTGCACTTACATGCATCTAATAGATAGAGATTTTTTAGTTTAATAAAAATTGTTGGACGGGCGTATGTTAATGGTGCAAAAGTTTTGATAGTCATGACACTTTTATTTTAAGCAGTTCTATTGGTAGTGTTGGTAAAAAATTGATAATGAAATTACATTGATGAATGGTCGGAAAGGAAATTATGGTGGAGGCTGTAAACTGATGGCGAGATTTTGTTCATGGATAAAAGTATTTTCGAAGTTCCAAAAAGACACGGTGAAAATCATATTCATTAAATTTTCGCAATTTACAAAAGAGGTGAAGCCATGTTGTGAAATGATCATGAATTCAAATATATTTTCACTTAAATTTCAAATTAGTAAAGGGCCTATGCATGTACAAGAACAAGTATTATTTCCATTTCCAATACTGCAAAAATAAACTAAAACAAAAGAAATAAATTGTTAAACCTCAGTATTATAAAATTGGTTTTATGCTTGTTCTCCAGTTGTCTCGGTCTTCTCGGGCACTGCTTTAGGTTCAATTTATGTTAGCAATGGTGTTGTCAAATCTACTTCCGGGAGTATAAATATAAATGCATTGTAATTAAATGCTGGTCCGTTTGGGCATGCATATATACTCATATTTATAAATAGTATAAAGTTCTAGAATTTTTTTACATAATGCAGAATATATATTATGATTTTAAAAATGATTTTTATATCATTTTTTATTAAATCCGTACAAATTTTAATTAATTAATATATTTATTAAAAATTAGCAAAATCAAAAAGAAAAATTAAAAATAATATTTTATCATCGAATTGAGAGCAACGCCAATATATATATATATATATATATATACATATACATTTATAAATTATTATTATTATATATATATAGTCATATGTTTATATTATATATATAAATTAATTCAAATAAAAAAATTAGTTCGGATTTCATAATATATAAACAAAATTCAAATTATTTTACAAATTAATATTTAAAATAATTTAATAATGTATGTACACACACACACACACACACACACACACACACACACACACACACACACACACACACACACATATATATATATCATAAATGCATCATACAAATAATTTACAACTAAAATTTATATTAATTATATTTATACATACATACATACTTACAAATATATATGTTAATCCACCTTTTGCTTGTAAATTTCATATGCATCGGACTTGTAGATCTTGAGATATTGATTGTTTTCTACAAGAATGCTCTTATACTTTGAAGTATGCTGATCCCACATGTTGAAGCCAATCCTTCTTATGCATTGAGCCATATTTCATAAAAGGGATAGGCATATTTCAGCCAAGCAAGTACAACTCAATGGAAAATAATCAATATCTCAAAATTCATAAGTCCAATGCATATCAATTTTTGTGAGTAAGATGTGTGGACCCTAAGTGTAACGACCTGCCATTTGACCATCGAAAGTCGACACGAACACTGCCACTATGTTCCGATGTCGCATATCCAATCGACAAAAGAGCAGATTGTTAGGGTAAATAAAAAGAAAAGAACAAAGAATAGAAAAAAAATAGAATCTCACAATGGAATCGACAATATATAATATAACAAAGAAAGTAGTAGCCGTCTCTTCAAAAACAATACAAAGTATATAAGAGTTAAAACAAACCTTATCAGCTGGACATTAATAAAATCCTGACTTTACAAATGCCGATAGGTTTACTCTATAATATAGTGGAAAATAAAATACTACGGTAGGTGAATATTCATATCCCCTCCATGATCTTCAAAACTCCAAAAGACAGCCTGAGAAAAATGCTCGGTCTGACCTAGACATTAAAAATAAATAATACCCAGATCAGTTTGGAAATACCAACATTCGATAACTCGAAAAGGAGAATAATTTATAAAAAATTTGTGAGACTATGCCGCTAACACAAAATAGGTTTTTACCTCATAAGAATAACGCTCATACAGGCAAGAGCAGAAATGAATATCATGAAACAAATCAAATATGATTGGGCATAAGTAATATCAATAGGATTTGAAACAATGGAAATAAATCGAGTAAAATTCAAACTGGACAGAATGGATAGAACAAGAAAAACAATCCAACTTGATAGAATGGACTAAATTAAGTAACAGTCCAAACTCGACAGAATGGCTAAATAAAGTGACAGTCTAAACTCGATAGAATGGACTAAATAAAGTAATAGTCCAAAATCGATAGAATGGACTAAATAAACACTAGAATGTCATGATGATGCGTTGGCTTTACTCGTGGCAATTTATAAGCTAAAATAGATTCAGAGTTTTCGAATCAAATAAGTAAAGGAAAATTTCCAACAAATGACTAAGAGAATGCACCCACTTACCGAAAGTATACCTCTAGAATATATTTGAAAACTCTGATGGCTCTCGGACATGTCCAAGCCTGACCCCGCCAACGGTTATCGAGAATCCGAGTAGCTTCACATCTCAATGCGCAACATCGAATCCAATCTAGAGTGGATATGAAAATACCCTAATAGGAGCAACCCTACATAGCTTGGTTTCCACTCGCTCTTTGGGTTTAGTCATTTCTGACGAAGGATAACAAAGCTCAAGTGTAACACATCGCTTAAAGTGATGAAACAAAGTGGATGAAGCAACCGATAGTTGAGACACCAACCATCGAGGACATAAAACGATCGTATATGGAAATTAAGTCTTGTATACTTATCACCACTCATTGAATTCAAACTTGTACTATTTCTGGGTTAACGATTACCGGACAAGTCAAGGTAGTTTTACCTCATGGTTATGTCCAACGATCACTCTTAACTTTTGAAATAGTGACAAACTTCTTCAATTGTTAGTGCTAATTATACAAATAAATCACTTCAATATAAGTGATTCGTTTTACGAAAATAATTTGTTTCCATAAACAAATCTAACTTTTACTTTTAAAAACAAAATGAATTTTTTGCTTAATTTCTGTATCGGTAAAATGCTTTTAGAATTAATTCCTGATTGTTAAAACATTAAGGGAATAATATTTCCAAGCGCATGACCCCGAAGGCCTAAACCAACATTAGACCAAACACCCAGATGATTATCCAACTTAACATCCCAATAATCGAGTTCAAATTATATTTTAACTTTGAAAGAAAACATTGTTAATTATCTCAAAAGATAATTAATCACACTTAAAATCCTTTTAAATAAATAGTTCATTATCTATAACAAATTAAATAATTATTTCCAAACACTTTTACAACGTTGGTAAATTAATTATAAAACCTTTATTAAATCAGTCTATTAACATTGAATTAATTTATTATAATTAATTTACTTTAATCACCTTTATTAAATCAATTAATAAAAAAAGATTTATTAAATTCAAAAAGTCGTTAACTAAATGAATAATTAATCTCAAACACCATTAATTAAAATGATAAGTAATTCTAAATTCCATTGATTAAAACAATTAATCAAGTTCAAAATAATCATAAATTAATCAGATTAATTAAATCCAAACTTCGTTAGTCAAACCGATAACTTAAAACATCACTGGTAAAAATGATTTATTAATTATAAAACATCATTAATTAAAATGGTTTAACTGAATTCCAAACATCATTAGTTGAAAAAATTAATCAAATTTAGAAACAATCATTAATTAAATTCAAAAACAATCATTTAAACGATTTATTACTTTTAAATATCATTAATTAAAATGGTTATTAATTTCAATTATCATTAATTGAAATAATTAATTAAGTTTAATAAATTAATTAAACTCGTCACATCTGGTATTTTTCACATCTGGGCGTTCATGACACCTTGCTCTGGCGTTTTACTTTCTCCATCGTGACCTTAAATCCTCATTTTGGATTTGTCTCCGTGTTCCGCCTCCACTTTCTTCCCACCTCCACCTCTCTCCCCTATGCCAGCAATCTCCTCTGAATCCCCAACCCTCGACTCCTCTTGCTGTACCAGATCTGACTGAGTATTTAATCTCCAGTGCGCTATGCCTCTTCGCCTCTCTAATTCCGATTTCCCGCCTTTGTGCGTCTCCTAGCGTTGCTTGCCTTTTCAATCTTTGTCTGCTGTATCATGTGGTGCTTCAGGGACAGGTAAGCCTCTCCCATCCTCTACGTTGTTACCCCTTAACGTTGCTGCAGTTTCTGTTTGTCAGCGTTTGACAGTTCGGTCGTCGACCGAGTTTTTATTCGATGTCGAGATCTGTGATTTTGGGGGATTGTTTGAAGGTATCGATGCTTCCTCTAAGGCTATTTGTTCTGGTAATGGGTTATGCACTCCAGTTGTTTGCGATAATTCCAACATGAAAAAAACAGTAGCAGATAATGTTTTGGTCTCTGATGTCTGTATGGCTGCCGATTGAATTCAAAGTGCTACTGTACATAAGCCCCCTGCTGTAGATTTAGTGCATTCTGTTGTCCCTACCCCATCATGTTCTAAACCATGGACGTCTCTTTTCTCTTTTGTGCCCTGTAATGCAGGTAACTACAAACCTATTGTTTTTGAAATCGTGGAGGAGAATGGCATTATGATTCCTCCTCTTAGTGTGATGCAAGTTGGTATGGATTATTGGTCGGAATTTTGGTTGGATTGTTTTTAGATCTTAATCACCTCCTCCATGATGGGCAAAAGTCTGCTTTGGGTCTTGGAAGCTTCGTGGCGATTTGTGTGTTACGGTGGTAGACTCTATGTATTATCTTAAATTTTCCTCCTTCGAGGAATGCAGTCGTATTCTTGAAGATGAGCCTACCTTTTTTGATGGAAAATCTTTTATTGTTACTCCATGGACTTCAATAATAGCTAATGCTCGTGAACAAGTTCTTTCTATTCCTATATGGTTTTTCTTTTCACTTATTCCTTCTGTTTTACAACCGTTGCTTGGTCTGAATTGGCTAGCGTGTGATATAGGCAAATTGAAATGCTTTGATTCTAATACAGTAGCATGTGAGAAATTGGTGTATGCAAAGGCTCTAACAGAAATAACCCCAGATAAGTCTCTCCCTTCCTCTATTCCTGTTCAGCTTACGGTTGGGCATGTTGAGGTTGTCCGTGTTCGTCATGGATTGGTGTCTGACATATGTTATTCCTGTCACTCTTTTGGCCACCTTGCCGCCTCTTACAAGCATACTATCATCTTCGTACTAGCCTCCAAAATTCCTCTGCCTCGTCCCCCCTAGGAAATTGGTTCCCAAGGCTCTTGCCACCGCCGCCTCTTTGTCAGACCTTCCAGGGGAGGTTCCACCTCCGTGTTCTGATGCTCGGCCTGCCTCCACCTCTAACCTTGATTGTGTGGTTCCGTCTGCTGTTACAGCTCTTCCCTTAGATGTTCCTAATCCTGTGCCAACTCGATTGCCTATAGTTTGGGCTGAGTCAGAAAGTTGCTGGTTTGATCTAAAAATTTGATATGAGAAATAACCTGGTGGAGGATTCTTATTATAGGTTTATTTCCGATAATCACCTGGACCTCAGATGCCTCCGCTATTGCATTTATGACGATTCACTAGTGCTCTCTATGGATGGTCCATATGCGAAGTGGAATGCTGACGTGTTAAAAGATGTTGCTTGAAACCGAACATCCATTTGCTCTCCAGATGCAGTGGATTATGACCCTTGTCTTGCGTTGTTTTTCACCCTTTTGCACGTAAAGTTGGAAATGTCCCTGTGGCTTCTGAGCCGAAGTTTGTGGACGATGGTGCTTTTTCTTATCCCGAGGAAGCCTAGGCGTCAGGTTATTTATAATATCCGTGACACTTCTGTCACAATCCTGTGCTGCATTTTTTCTTTTTACTAGTTAAGGTGCGTCTACCTTACTGTCGTATTAAATGTTTTATTACGTTTGTAATAAAAGTGGACGATCCACTATAAAACTGGCTGGCCTTGCAAAAAAATAAATTAATTAAACTCCATTATCATTAATTAAATAATTAATTAATTAAACTCAAATAATCATTCGTTAAAATGATTAATCAAGTATAAAACATCATTAGCAAAAATGATTAATTCATTCGTTACATTGGTCAATTAATCTAATTAATTAGTTTAAAAGATTAATTAATTTAAATTATCATTAATTAAAATGATTAATAAATTTTCAATATTCTTTTTAGCGAAAACACAAGCTCAAGTTCGTAAGATAGGGTTTTGGGATGAAAATTTAATAAACGAAGGTATAGCGAAAATTGCTATAATGACACTTAAACTACTAAATGAAATATTAGAAACTAAGTTTAATTAATCATCAATAACAACATATGGATGTAAATAAATAATTATGGCCGAGAAACCCCCTTTGGTCCCGTTACATATTTTTCCTACAAAACAATGGTTATGGATAACATATAGATAACCATACTGGTTTATAACGATCAAATTAATATGTCATCCATTTTCCAATCGAAAAGCGACCAAACAAGCAATCAAAAAATCTAACTAACATCCAAATAATTGATGAACATTTATAACATCATAGATATGATATAATAAAATTAAATATGAGTTAAACTCACATTGATTCCAATTTCGCCGAAGCGTTCTGGTTTGAACTGAAATTGAATGGGAATTCGACTTTAGCACAAAATTCTACAACCTCCAATCTTCTTCAATCCAACTATAAAACGTAGATATCAGCTCCACGAGTACAATGCAACTGACCGCGCTTGGTTTTGACCTCTTATAAAATGGTTTACGGATTTTATAAGTCATCGAATAATTAAAATTAAAATTAGACAACTTATACGAATTTACAACTTTGCCCTCCTAGAACCTTTTTTCCCCAAAATTACTTCCAGCTTCATGTGCATGTTATCACCTTGAATACAACTGTGCACACACACCTTCGAGTCTGTACACGCACATAATATCTCCCTAAAACTCCATTGTTCGTCACTCTGCCAACTCCTACGCATTGCTAATCGCTCGCTCTCCGCATTGGACACAATGAATGGAAGCTCGGCACCCTGGAGAAAATCCCGACCTGACATACTAAAACCTGAAAATGCGAATGTTGCATTTTTCCATAGGGGTTTCGGACCCCACCATAATGACACCACAGGTCCGCCTTTGCAATAGAAGGACGATGCACCAATCGTCGAAGTCTAAAATGTCCTGAGTCGATCGCGACCAAAAACCCTAGCTCCGCTGTTGTGACGTCGATCAACCATATTCATGAACGATCATCGCCAAACTAGTATGGATCGAAGCCTTGGCCTAAACAAACTCCAAGATAGTTGTTTTGAAATTTTTAGTGGTGTATATGATTTGATTTTTAATATATGCAGCCATTGCTTTTATTAACTAGAACAAGAAAGAAAGAGAGGAAGGGGAGTCAGAGTGAAAACAAGTTTAACTGATGATTTAATCTCATTTTATAACCAAAATAAATTAAACAAAATGGTCATATATTTCAAAACTGATCCAGGAAACATGTTTGTGTGCTGCTGTGTACTATGTTTTCATTTTTGAACTGAAATTTTTGTGGCTGGTGTTAAGTGTTATTATTTTGTTAATATTTTTTCAATAAAACAAAACCGAAAATTATGAACTCCAAACGAGCGTGCCGCCTGGCGTTTCTAATGTTTTACCCATACTCTGAACGTAATGGAACTTGTTTCGAGACATAATTCCATCGTACGTAGAAGATAGGTTTTTGGATCTACTTATTATATTAAATTTTCGATATTAATTTCAATGCATTTCGATTTCGCACGACCAAATGATATGTCGGATTGCTATGAATTTCTACGGTATAATATAATCCACTATTACGGTTCCGATGAAACTTGTTTTGTCGAAATCCGAGATTATGCCCCGGATGGCTAATTTCACTGTTTTAAATATTTAATTATCGATATTTATTCGATCTGTTTATATTTGTAAATAAATTTACAAACTGAACTTATCAATATTATTTATTGGTTAAATGGACTTAAATAAAATTATTGAATCCCTTTAATTAACATTTAATCCACAGTTCAAATATTTATATATTCCCTATATTTGAATTATAAACTATTAAATTCCAAAATTTAATTATTTTAAATATTTAAAATTATTTAAACATGTAAATCTAATAACCAAAATTTTGGTTCTTTACATTCTCCTTCCCTTAAATGAATTTCATCCTCGAAATTCCTAATGAAGAAAATGTTCCAAACCCTTAAGTTTAAAACTATTAATTAAAATGGGTTATTAAACTTATTTTCAAAACCCATTAGCTAGAATAGATTCCGAAGGTTCCAAGTCTTTTAAATTCATTTTTCTATACCAACTAATTCTCTTCTATTCATTTATTTCAATATATAATCTAGAAAATCAAATTTTAGTTGTAAAAGATTTTTCAAAATTCTTAAAAAATTTCTAACTCCTAAAGTTTCAAAACTTTTTGCCGGCGTCTCCTTTACACGGCTCATTCGGTACAACTACAAATGGCCTCAACGGGCTCCAAACTAGTCAAAGAAAACAAAAGCCAAGTGGCCACCCATATCTAGGGAATAAAATCATCAATTTCAAATTTTCTAAATTTATTACGTCCTCTTTCGCATGTTGATTTATATTTTGGCAAGTAATTTATTATCTTCTATATAAATGCAGGTGCACAAGAATCAAAAGGCTCTCTTGCATCCTTGTGCTTACAAAGTCTAAAGAAAATCGGGCCCACAAAAGTAATATCTCGGGCCCACAAAAGTAATATGATGTAAATCTACATGCAAAACTAATCTGATATAAATCTACATGCAACCCACAACCATATCTCAATCATATGCGACAAATAAGCGAATATTCAATAATAGATGTTATGCATCCAATTATTTCCAGATGACAATTTAGATCTAAATACCCGGTTTTTCAATTCAAAATTTTATTCTCAAATTTCTCAGACGAGAAAAATTAAATATTAGAATCAAAATGACAAGGAGGGGATTCCTCCAAATAAATGATGGTGAAACTCTAGGATCAAAACAACCTGGAGCGTCCAGTGGTATTCCGGTTCCTCTAAAACATCAACTAGAGTGAATAAATATCTTTTCCTTTCCCAAAATCTTCCAAAATCTATCTTTTCAAAACCACCGGGATTTAGGTCTTAATAACCACAATTTAAAATCCTTTGTCTATAAATTTAAACTTTATAGACAATGGTGTATGAAATCACACAGCCAATCAATCCAATTCAATCAAATCCAATCAATCAAATTCCATGAAGGAATAAACTAACAATAATAGTCAATAAAATTCCCTAAGGGAATTTTTTTTCACTTGACATTGTTTTAAAATGTCAAATGACTATAAACAAATTTTAACTTAGGTTCAAAACTTTCTTAATTGCCCAAAAAATGTAGATAATTATCTACACGTATCGTTTGCTTATTAGCCTTTGGTTATTGCTTAGAAAATTATCCAAACTAACTCGGACAAAATGAAAAGTTATACTCTGTATTTTATTAATTTCTTAATTATATTAAAATTTATAATTCACTTATATTTTCACTTAGTATTTTATTCAATACTAAAATTTATTTATGAGTTATCTCATAATTTCTCATCCAAGTTTTAAAATATCTTATAAAGTTATTTCTTTATAAAACATCAAATCATAACTTATTCCACTTTACTTACTTATATAATATTCTTTTATATACAAAGAATACATAAAAAAATTATTTTACCTTTTCAAAGATCCAAACGGAGATCAAATCAAATTATAGTTTCTTAAAAATCGAGTCAACCTATTAACCATCTTTTATTTAGACTGTTAAAATGAATATTATTTATGGGTTGACCCAATCAACAAGTAGTTCATACTACTTACATGGTTTAAACAATTAAATGGTTTTAATAAAACAATGTTGATCAAAAACATCCTATTTAATTTAATTTAATTTAAACCTGTGTTAAATTTTCAAAACTTATCTTTGAAAGCATACTTCATATATTTTTATATATAATAACTTCAAACAATTTGTTTTATTAAAACTCACTTTAGGTTTATTTGGATTTGAACTCATTTCGATCGCACAATGATAACGAGAATAATTTACTAAGTATTCCACAAGTTAGCCTAAGCAAACGTCTGATCATCACTTAGAAGATTATTCAGATTACCACAAAACTAATTGAAATAATTTCCTCTTAATTATCCCAAAGAAAATGCATCCCTTTAAAATTAGACTTCCCAAAATAATTTCGTTTTCAATTACTTTCAAAAGTACTGCTATTTCATTCTCAAAAATTCCTTTGAAATTATTATTTTTTTCAAAATTTTTGGGATTTTAGACTCTCAAATTCTTTTAAACACATTTCTAAATTTATATAAAATTTCCTTTATAAAAAAATCATTTCATATTATAATAATCCTTCTTTATTATAATAAAATTATCTCCAAATATCTTATCCCATTATTTAGATTATATTAACAACTTTTTATTAAGTTTAATTCTTAACTCACCATTATTAAACGGTGAATTCTTAATTTAATCATATTCTTCGAACACCTTACAGTCAAATTGTGAAAATTAATTCACAAAGGGTTCGTTTAAATCAAAGCTATAAATGCTCCTAATTAGACCGAGCATAATTTAACAATCAACAAACAATAATTAATGCTTCTTATTTAAGTTAAGCATGACCGAACAAACAATAGTGATAATAAATACATATTATCACATTTAACCCAAAACACTATATATCTATATAAAGTTTTGAGAATTATTTCCTTATATTTGTGAAATATAATCCTAGGAAAAATATATAATTTGCTAAAATTTTCAAAAATTTCAATATCACGTCCGTTGGCTTTGGTCGAGTGTTTAGAAATCCCTATCGATACCGTGGCGTCCTATGTCTCGACTAGAATTCACAAAAACTCAGTAGACCAATAAACATAAAACGTTTTATAACATTAACAAATACGCTCTCGTATAAATAATACTCTCAAACTTATTCTAGGGTGTCGCTTATCCTATCTCTAATGAGCCAAACCCTACCAAAGCCAAGTTCTCGCTTAACCTTCAGCTCTGATACCACTATGTAATGACCCGTCATTTGACCATCGAAAGTGGATACTGAACACTACCACGTCATGTATATAATATTTTTTATTATATTACCTATTTACACATCAGTATTTAGAAATATAAACAATTAATCGTGGAAAGGGCGGATTGTTAGGATAACTAAAAATAAAAGAAGAGAGAACAGAGAAAAATAGAATCTCACAACGAAATCGATAACATATAATATAACAAAGACAGTAGAAACTGTCTCTTCAAAAAAATACAAAGTATATCAGAGTTAATACAAACCTTATCAGCTGGACAGTTATAAAATCCTGATCTTACAAATACCGATGGTATACTCTATAATATAGCGGAAAATAAAATACGATGATAGGTGAATCTTCTGTTCCACTCCATCATCTCCAAAACTCCAAAAGACAACCTGGGGAAATACTCGGTCTGACTCGAGCATTATAAATAAATAACACTTAGATTAGTCTGGAAATACCAGCGTGAGATAACTCGAATAAGAGGAAACATATATAAAAATTCGTGAGACCATGCCGCTAACGCAAAACGGGTTTTTACCTCACAAGTATAACATCCATACAGGTAAGAGCAAAAATGAATATTAGGAAACAAACCAAATATGATTGAGCATAAATAATGTCAAACAGACTTGAAGGAATGGAAATAAACCGAGTAAATCCAAACTGGATAGAGTGGATAGAACAAGGAAAACAGTCCAACTTAATAGAATGGACTAAATTAAGTAACAGTCCAAACTCGATAGAATGAGCTAAATAAAGTGATAGTCCAAAACCGATAAAATAGGCTAAATCAAGTAACAATTCAAACTCGATAGAATGGACTAAATAAACATTAAAATGCCGTGATGACGAGTTGGCTCTACTCGTGGCAATTTAAAGCTAAAACAGATTCAGGGTTTTCGAATCAAATAAGAAAATGAAATTTTCCAACAAACGACGAGGAGGGTGCGCCCTCTCACCGAAAGTATACATCTAGAAATATACTTCAGAACTCTTATGGCTCTCAGACACGTCTAAGCTGGACCCCACCAATGGTTACCGAGAATCCGAGTACTTCACATCTCAATCTAGAGTGAATGTGAAAGTACTCTAATGGGAGCAACTCCACAGAGCTTGGCTTCTACTCGCTCTTTGGGTTTAGTCATTTCCGACAAAGGATAACAAAGCTGAAGTGAGCAACACATCGTCTTAGATGACTAAACAAAGTGGCTGAATGTGACGCCCCACCTCTATACCCACGCTAGACAAGAACATTACAGTGAATCCTGTCAACTAGCACGGAGAATAAGGCTGTTGAGGAGCGACCTTCTGTATAATTGCTTTGTGCGAGTACCGATATACCGGATAGTATAGCATGCAATTCTTTTCATCTCAAGAGGAAATCCGACATATCGACACAATCTCAAAGCTACTACACAGTGGCTATAAAGGTCTTCGGAAACAAATATAGAAATAAACATAACACAAATCAGTCACAGACAATTCATATCACAAAGGCGGAAATAGATATGAATATTACACTAGAAAGTGTACATCAGAGTAGTGGTCTAAAAAGATCCACAATATCACAAAAGAATAGTTACATGAACTACACAAAAGAATAAGTATACATTATGGAGTCTATATCTCAAATGTATACAACAAAAACTGCTAATCTAAGTAGTTAACCAAAAGTCAGAGAAATCAATCCCAAGAGAGAAGTCAAGCAGAAGCACCTGTAACATCTCGGTCTGACCCGAGTATTATTTAATAAGAAAATAATAAACGGATCAGTCTAACTATAGATATCAGATGAAACGATATAGAATAAGAGATATGACTAAACACATAATAATCACAATTCCAAGCTGTGATATATATATATAAGTTATTGAAAATCAACGAGAGATTAATCAATATCACCAAATCTACACAAGAATCAAAGAAATGCCATACTCCTTATTTCGTTCATCAAACCACAAATATTGACGATTATATCAATGTCAATCACAAAAGTCAATGACACACAAATTCCAGAATTCAATATGCGAAATCCAGAAATCACAAAAGTCAATGACACACAAATTCACCAATGCACAAATATTGATAAAACTTATCAATGGAAATCACGAAAATTGGTGAAACACAAATTCTAGAAATCATCTCAAAAAATCCAGAAATCACAAAGGGGGGGAGGCCTATCACAAACGGGAGCATAAAGCTCACCAACACGTGTATCACAAACGGAACGCTAATTCCATGGTCGCCAACCATCACAAATTGAGCCGAAGCTCCACAAACGGTCCGAAGACCATGGGTTGCTACCCCACCAAATTGAGTCGAAACTCCACAAAACGGGGTTTAGTCTCCCACGCAGACAAAGAGACATCGCACATTGCTAGTCTAAATCACAAAGATGATCGTCATGATCAACGAGCAATGTCGATTACAGTAAACTAGTAAATATATGAGCTTAGCATCATGTCCCATAACCACTAGCTTAACTTAAATATTTACGAATAAATTGTATATCTCCACTAGAAAATTGTCACAAGAGTTTCAATCGAACAAGTCCAAGAATTAACCAACAAAGTGAACGCAAGCGTTTCATACCACTTGTTTTACTAAGTCGTTTAATTAGATTTCTCATACGAGTGAGGTAAATGTTTAAATATACTAATAGATTGGAAAACGGTTATATAAACGAATTTGGTATTAAAATAGTATTGAAATCGTTTGAGGAAAGAGTTTTGATATTTACTACTAGTATAGAAAACCTTTATATTTTTAAAGTGACAAAGCACAAGGGGGATTGTAGAAACAATCAATCACAAAGATCACATTCGAAGATGTGAATAAAAATCCAATGAAATCGATAAAGGATCCATCGAAGTGGATATATCTAAAATTCCCAAAGAAAATAAGTCATCGAAGATGATAATAAATGATGACAATAAATAGGATCATCATGAATCAATTTAAATTGGAAATTCAATCGAAAAAGGCAAATTGGACTCAAACAGCAGGTTCAGTCGACTGAACAGAGTTTTCAGTCGACTGACCCTGTGCCTGGAAATTTTTCAGGTTCAGGAAACTTTCTGTTTCCAGTTTCAGTCACCTGAACAGAGTTTTCAGTCGACTGAATCATGCCTGGAAACTTTCGGGTTCCAGGTTCAGTCGACTGAACAGAGTATTCAGTCGACTGAATCATGCCTGGGCTGTTTTTCAGCCTTATTCAAATGAAGAGCAAACTCTTCCAAAATGCAACCGGACGAACATTGGCTCTAAGGGTTTATGCCAATCGACAACCCGACCCTATATGCTCCTCGATGCATCACCAAAAGCATGATCAAACATCCATAAAAGGATTTTCACACAAATTGACTTAAAAACTCAAAAATTGGAATATTCACAAAACCAATCCAAATCAAGAGCAAATGCACATGAAGAAGTGTTAGGAATTCATACCCAACACCAAAGATATTTATAGTCATAGATGTGAGATAAAAATATCACCTTTTCACAAAATCGAACAAGAAGAAGCTTGAAAGCAAATGGAGAATCGACCTCTCTTCAACACAACCCAAATGAGCTTGAATCTAAGCTCAAAAACAAGAACATTCCTAAAATTAGGTTTAGGAATTTCTGAAATTGGTAAGAGAATAAGTTGGAGAAGAAGAAGAGAAGCTTACCAATGGGTTCTTCTTGAGTTTGGAGCTAGGAATTTGATTTGCAAGAGGAACTAGGGTTTTGGAGTTTTAATTTCCAATCTCTCCCACCATTAATGCTAAGAAAACTGAAAAGAGAAGAGAATGAGGGTGAGTGGGGAAGAGTGGCTCAGATTTGAGCATAAGTTAAAACATAGGGCTGAGCCCAAAACCAAACCCAAAGTGAAAAGTAGCAAAAATCAACTTTCTCCAAACATATCGAAGCTTATACTCAAAAAGGTCGCAAACGGCATTTTAAACTCAATGGGAGTGGTCCCGAGTCCTAATTCGGCCGTATGTAAAAAGTAGCTTTTCGGACTAAAATCCGACTAACGATAAAATATTTAAATAAAATATTTAAATATAAAATCGATAAATATGCGGGTTGTTACAGACTCCCCTCCTTAAAGAAATTGCGTCCTCGCAATATTAAAGAAGAGAACATAAAGTAACAACCATAAAAGCATATTCAACACAAAAGAAACTTGAAATAAGAAGTTCACCTCAAAGAGCACGAGAAAGTAAGTCCGGGCGTGTTCGCTCGATGTACTCTCTAGATTCCCAAGAACAATCCTTAGGATTTGAAGACCATTGGACTTTAACAAGCGGAATATCTTGATTTCGAAGTCGTTTGACTTCCGAAGCAATGATACGAATAGGTTGTTGCTCATAAGTTAAATTAGGCGAAACTTCAATCTCTTCCACAACACCGGGCTCAAGAATAGAATCGGAATCTCGAAGGCACTTCCGAAGTTGAGAAACGTGAAACACGTCATGGATAGCAGAAAATTGAGCCGGTAATAAAAGGCGATAAGCCATGGAACCAATACGTTCAGTGATAGGAAATGGCCCGATATATCGAGGCGCTAACTTTCCCAAGCGACTGAAACGCACAACACCTTTCATAGGTGACACACGAACAAACACAAAATCTCCCACAGAAAATTCTAACTTCCTTCTCCGGTTATCGGCATAGGATCTTTGTCTACTCTGGGCTTCTTTCATCCTATGACGAATAAGGTCAATCTTTTCTGTGGAATCACGAATAAAATCTGGACCTAAAACCAGCTTCTCACTGGCCTCAAGCCAACAAGAAGGAGATCGGCATGGCCTTCCGTAGAGTGCCTCGAAAGGTGCCATACCAATACTAGATTGGAAGCTATTATTATAGGAAAATTCAACAAGTGAAATATGATCTTCCCAACTTCCACCAAAATCAAGCACACAAGAACGAAGAAGATCTTCAAGAGTTTGATTCACACGCTCAGTTTGTCCATCAGACTGGGGGTGATAAGCGGTGCTAAAATTAAGCTTCGTTCCTAAAGCTTTTTGAAGACTCTTCCAAAATCCACTAGTAAACAATGGATCATGATCGCTAACAATTGAAGTAGGAACACCATGTAATTTAACAATCTCTTTAACAAAGAGTTTGGCCAAAAGAGGAACGGTTCGGTTAGACCGAACGGAAATAAAATGGGCGGATTTAGTAAGTCTATCAACAATTACCCATAAGCTATCATAACCCGATCGAGAACGGGGAAGGCCATCTATAAAATCCATGAAAATTTGATCCCACTTCCAAAATGGAATTTCTAAAGGTTGCAATAACCCACCGGGCCTTTGATGTTCGGCCTTAACGAGTTGGCAAGTCATGCAACGCTTAACGAAGTTAGCGATGTCAAGTTTCATTCCCTCCCAATAATAAAGTCGTTTCATATCCGCGTACATTTTACTACTTCCGGGATGAATGGTAAATTTAGAACGATGAGAATCGTCTAAAATATCTTTACGAAGATCACTAATATTTGGCACGATAAGTCTACCAAATTTCCGAATGCCGCCACGAGAATCGATATCAAAGTCTTTCAAACCTTCGATATCAATTTTATCCTTAATATTTTGGCCAAGAAGAGCCAATTCAGGATCTAGCCCGTGAGCTACAAGAATGCGGTCTAAAAGAGAAGGATGAGCCTCAAGGCTACATAAAACAAGAGATGAACATAAATCGGATACGCGGTCTCGAATCTCACAAGTGGATAAGATCTCGAGATCGTTCCATTCAGATATCATCATAGAAACAACTGCTTGTTGCTTACGGCTAAAAGCATCGGCGACACGATTACCCTTACCGGGGGTATAAAGAATATCAAGATCATAAGGTGCAAGAAACTCGAGCCAACGCTGTTGACGAAAATTAAGTTCCTTCTGAGAGAATAAATACTTCAAGGACTTATGATCGGTATAAAGAACAAATTTCTCTCCTAAGAGATAATGACGCCAAATCCGAAGAGCGAAAACAATAGCCGCGAGTTCTAAATCATGAGTGGCATATCTAGTCTCGGCCGGCTTCAATTGCCTAGAAGCATAAGCAATAACACGTGCTCTTTGCATAAGAACGACACCCAAACCAACGCGACTAGCATCGGTATAAACAACGAAATCTTGATTCCCCTCGGGAATAACAAGAATAGGAGCATTAGATAGGAGTTCTTTTAATTTCTGAAAAGAAGCTTCACATTTGTCCGACCAAATGTATTTAACACCTTTCTTCGTCAAGCTAGTGAGAGGCACGACAATCTTAGAAAAGTCTTTAATAAAACGACGGTAATAACCCGCCAATCCGAGAAAACTACGAATTTCTGTCACACTCTTCGGTCTCTTCCAATCTTGAATCGCTTCAATCTTTGAAGGATCCACGGAAATTCCGGATTCGGAAATAATGTGACCGAGAAACTTCACACGAGATTGCCAAAAGTGGCACTTAGAAAATTTTGCCTTTAATTGATTACTCCTAAGAGTTTCCAACACAATCCGAAGATGTTTTTCATGCTCCTCCTCGGTTTTAGAATACACAAGAATATCATCAATAAAGATGAGAACAAATCGATCGAGAAAGTCTTTAAAAACTCGATTCATTAAGTCAACGAAATAAGCTGGGGCATTCGTTAACCCAAATGGCATCACAAGCCATTCATAAGATCCATAACGAGTACGGAACGAGGTCAATGGAATACTATCCTCTGCAATACGAAGCTGATGAAATCCAGTAGCTAAGTCTAATTGTGAAAAGACTCTAGCACCACTAAGTTGATCGAATAGATCATCAATCCGAGGTAAAGGATATTTATTTTTGATAGTAAGATCATTAAGATTGCGTTAGTCAACGCAAAGCCTAAGTGTTCCATCGGATTTCTTCACAAAAATAGCTGAAGCTCCCTAAGGCGAAGAACTAGAGCGAATAAATTGCTTCGTCTCCAATTCGGATAATTGCTTACGCATCTCCTCGTTTTCTTTATTGGACATACGATACGGAGGACGAGTGATAGGTTGAGCTCCAAGAATAAGATTAATTCTGAACTCAATTGCTCGCTTAGGTGGTAATCCTAAAACGGGCTCGAATATGTCGGAAAATTCACAAACGACGTGAATAAGAGAAATAATATCACCCTCATCATCATCATCGTCATCACGAGGGTTTAAAGAACATAAAGATGCGACCAAACTGGAAACTGAATCTTGAAGATTAATAGAAATCTGCTTAACAGATTGAGGATGTCGAAGATGAATAGTCCGCTCAGGACATAGGATATGAGCTTCATAACGGTTAAGCCAATCCATTCCCAAAATCATTCCAAAGCCTAAATAGCGCATGACATGCAAATCGGCTCGGAAAGAAAAATTACACAAAATAATCTCGACATCTTTACACAATAAACTGATTGTTGCGGATCCACCAACCGGATTCGCAATTCTCAGAAGTCATTAAACACAAAACATCCAAAGAAAAAGCATCAACAAGTTCTTTTGATATAAAAGAATGGGACGCACCCTTATCAAAAAGAACTCGAATAGGATGATCACGAAATAAAATAACTCCATCCAAAATAGAATGAGAAATACCTTGGCCACGAGATGTGTTGCCAGGGGCTTGAGCAACATTTAACTTTCCCTCCTTCCTGCCCTGAAGCTTGGGGCATGAAGATATAACATGACCGGGGACTTTACAGTAGCGACAAGAGAGAGACTTTGGGCACTTGTTCGCATAATGGTCCTTCGAACCACAATTATAGCATTCCCTACGGCTAAAGGTAGAAGCGTTTGCTGCCGAAGATGCTTGCTTCCCTTTCTTATTAGAATAGGGGCCTTTGAATTTGTTTGGCCTCTTCTTGTTGTTGAAGTTTGGTTTGGAACCCACCACTTCAACATCATTCTCCCTATCCGCCTCTTCCAGACGAAGAGCGATATCAACGAGTTGGTCGAAAGAAACTTCTAACTTTAGAAGTAATGGCTTCTTGAGACTTCTGTTTAAGCCATAGACGAATCTCTGATTCTTCTTCAGAGGGGTGTTGATGTATTCAACCCCATATTTGAAAAGCGACTCGAAGGAGGCGACGTAATCAGTCACGGAGGACTTACCTTGAACAAGGTCTATAAATCGTCGAGCCAATGTCACTTTCTCAGCTTCTGGCACGAATTTTAATTCGAAGTGTTCCCGGAATTGCTCCCAGGTGAGATCCGCTTCATTAATCTCAGAAATGAGAAGTTCGTACCAGTCCAACGCTCTCTCTTGGAGCATACTGGAGGCCACCTGAACTCGGTGAAGATCGATCAGATTCATGCGCGAAAAGATGCGATCGCATGTTCTAAGCCAAGCTTGGACTTCAATAATAGTTTCGGAACCTTTGAAGGGCTTCCCACCCAAATTAGTGTAATCGTTGCACAAGCGTGCAAATCCCGACTTTGGGTGAGTAGGTTCCGGGTTAGTTCCAGCTGCTTGAGCATTTGTCACTAAATCAAGAAGCTGTTGAGCAGTCATAAAAACTCCATCTTGGGGCGGAGTGCTAGACGGCACGGCTCTGGGGCGGCCAGGTCTAGACATTTCTCTTCCTTTAGAAAGAAAGAAGAGGAAGAAGGTTATTCACCAATTGAATATCAAGAAATCTTGATAGCTAAAACAAGGAATCATAAAAGAAAATAGGATAGAACGGTACGTCGACCCGAATAAAATCCTAAAGCACGACTCCTAAGATGGACTTAGGACGATGATCCTTGTTATAATATTCCATATTGTTCCGAAGTTTGGCTCTGATACCAAGCTGTGACGCCCCACCTCTATACCCACGCTAGACAAGAACATTACAGTGAATGCTGTCAACTAGCACGGAGAATAAGGCTGTTGAGGAGCAACCTTCTATATAATTGCTTTGTGCGAGTACCGATATACCGAATAGTATAACACGCAATTCTTTTCATCTCAAGAGGAAATCCGACATATCGACACAAACTCAAAGCTACTACACAGTGGCTATAAAGGTCTTCGGAAACAAATGTGGAAATAAACATAACACAAATCAGTCACAGACAATTCATATCACAAAGGCGGAAATAGATATGAATATTACACTAGGAAGTGTACATCAGAGTAGTGGTCTAAAAAGATCCATAATATCACAAAAGAATAGTTACATGAACTACACAAAAGAATAAGTATACATTATGGAGTCTATATCTCAAATGTATACAACAAAAACTACTAATCTAAGTAGTTAACCAAAAGTCAGAGAAATCAATCCCAAGAGAGAAGTCAAGCAGAAGCACCTGTAACATCTCGGTCTGACCCGAGTATTATTTAATAAGAAAATAATAAACGGATCAGTCTAACTATAGATATCAGATGAAACGATATAGAATAAGAGATATGACTAAACACATAATAATCACAATTCCAAGCTGTGATATATATATAAGTTATTGAAAATCAACGAGAGATTAATCAATATCACCAAATCTACACAAGAATCAAAGAAATGCCATACTCCTTATTTCGTTCATCAAACCACAAATATTGACGATTATATCAATGTCAATCACAAAAGTCAATGACACACAAATTCCAGAATTCAATATGCGAAATCCAGAAATCACAAAAGTCAATGACACACAAATTCACCAATGCACAAATATTGATAAAACTTATCAATGGAAATCACGAAAATTGGTGAAACACAAATTCTAGAAATCATCTCAAAAAATCCAGAAATCACAAAGGGGGGGAGGCCTATCACAAACGGGAGCATAAAGCTCACCAACACGTGTATCACAAACGGAACGCTAATTCCATGGTCGCCAACCATCACAAATTGAGCCGAAGCTCCACAAACGGTCCGAAGACCATGGGTTGCTACCCCACCAAATTGAGTCGAAACTCCACAAAACGGGGTTTAGTCTCCCACGCAGACAAAGAGACATCGCACATTGCTAGTCTAAATCACAAAGATGATCGTCATGATCAACGAGCAGTGTCGATTACAGTAAACTAGTAAATATATGAGCTTAGCATCATGTCCCATAACCACTAGCTTAACTTAAATATTTACGAATAAATTGTATATCTCCACTAGAAAATTGTCACAAGAGTTTCAATCGAACAAGTCCAAGAATTAACCAACAAAGTGAACGCAAGCGTTTCATACCACTTGTTTTACTAAGTCGTTTAATTAGATTTCTCATACGAGTGAGGTAAATGTTTAAATATACTAATAGATTGGAAAACGGTTATATAAACGAATTTGGTATTAAAATAGTATTGAAATCGTTTGAGGAAAGAGTTTTGATATTTACTACTAGTATAGAAAACCTTTATATTTTTAAAGTGACAAAGCACAAGGGGGATTGTAGAAACAATCAATCACAAAGATCACATTCGAAGATGTGAATAAAAATCCAATGAAATCGATAAAGGATCCATCGAAGTGGATATATCTAAAATTCCCAAAGAAAATAAGTCATCGAAGATGATAATAAATGATGACAATAAATAGGATCATCACGAATCAATTTAAATTGGAAATTCAATCGAAAAAGGCAAATTGGACTCAAACAGCAGGTTCAGTCGACTGAACAGAGTTTTCAGTCGACTGACCCTGTGCCTGGAAATTTTTCAGGTTCAGGAAACTTTCTGTTTCCAGTTTCAGTCACCTGAACAGAGTTTTCAGTCGACTGAATCATGCCTGGAAACTTTCGGGTTGCAGGTTCAGTCGACTGAACAGAGTATTCAGTCGACTGAATCATGCCTGGGCTGTTTTTCAGCCTTATTCAAATGAAGAGCAAACTCTTCCAAAATGCAACCGGACGAACATTGGCTCTAAGGGTTTATGCCAATCGACAACCCGACCCTATATGCTTCTCGATGCATCACCAAAAGCATGATCAAACATCCATAAAAGGATTTTCACACAAATTGACTTAAAAACTCAAAAATTGGAATATTCACAAAACCAATCCAAATCAAGAGCAAATGCACATGAAGAAGTGTTAGGAATTCATACCCAACACCAAAGATATTTATAGTCATAGATGTGAGATAAAAATATCACCTTTTCACAAAATCGAACAAGAAGAAGCTTGAAAGCAAATGGAGAATCAACCTCTCTTCAACACAACCCAAATGAGCTTGAATCTAAGCTCAAAAACAAGAACATTCCTAAAATTAGGTTTAGGAATTTCTGAAATTGGTAAGAGAATAAGTTGGAGAAGAAGAAGAGAAGCTTACCAATGGGTTCTTCTTGAGTTTGGAGTTAGGAATTTGATTTGCAAGAGGAACTAGGGTTTTGGAGTTTTAATTTCCAATCTCTCCCACCATTAATGCTAAGAAAACTGAAAAGAGAAGAGAATGAGGGTGAGTGGGGAAGAGTGGCTCAGATTTGAGCATAAGTTAAAACATAGGGCTGAGCCCAAAACCAAACCCAAAGTGAAAAGTAGCAAAAATCAACTTTCTCCAAACATATCGAATCTTATACTCAAAAAGGTCGCAAACGGCATTTTAAACTCAATGGGAGTGGTCCCGAGTCCTAATTCGGCCGTATGCAAAAAGTAGCTTTTCGGACTAAAATCTGACTAACGATAAAATATTTAAATAAAATATTTAAATATAAAATCGATAAATATGCGGGTTGTTACACTGAAGTAACCGATAGCTGAGATACCAACTATCGAGGACATGAAACGATCGTATATGAAAATTAAGTCTTGTATACTTATCACCACTCATTGAATTCAAATTTGTACTATTTTTGGGTTAACGATAATACCGGACAAGTCAAGGTAGTGTTACCTCAAAGTCATGTCCAACGATCACTCTTAACTTTTGAAATAGCGATAAGTTTACTTCTTCGATGTTTGTTTTTAATTATACAAATAAATCATTTCCATATAAGTGATTCGTTTTACGGAAATAATTTATTTCCATATACAAATCAAACTTTTACATTTAAAAATGAACTGAACTTTTTTCTTGATTTCTGTATTGGTAAAAGCTTTTAGAATTAATTCCTGATTGTTAAAACTTTAAGAGAATAATTTTTCCAAGCGTGCGTCCCCGAAGGCCTAAACCAACATCAGATCGAACACTTAGATGGTTATCCAACTTAACATCCCAATAATCAAGTTTCAACTCTATTTTAACTTTAAAATAAACAATATTAATTATCCCGAAAGGTAATTAATCACACTTAAAATCCCTTTAAATAAAAGTTCATTATATATAATAAAATAAATAATTATTTCCAAACACTTTTACAACATTGGTAAATTAACTTTAAAACCTTTAATAAATCATTCTATTAACTTTATATAAACTTATTAATGCAATTTTTTATTATATTAGTTAATTTACTTTAATCACCTTTGTTAAATCAATTAATTAAATAGATTTATTAAATTCAAATAGTCATTAATTAAATGAATAATTAATCTATAACAACCCAGGAATTTCTCACCAATTTGTAATCATCGTCATTTCGATTAATGGTGATAGTTATGGCTATTGGCATTTTAATTAGTTGAAAATTGTTTTATGCATTTGCTAAAAGATTGCGGGCTTAAAATTTAATATTGGGCCATGTTTTCTTGATGCTGCGTTATTTCGAGTAATACCCGCCCCCTTTCATTTTCGTTCATTCAAAAAAACCCTAAAACAAAAATCGAAAGAACGAAAAATAATGGCGGCTTCTTTTATTTTGGTCGAGTTCGACATTGACTTCGGCTCCTTCAATCTGCGCTCGTACTAAGGTGAGTAATTCTATTTACTCACTTCTAATTCATTCTTAATATGGTACTTCTGCAATTCGTTGTTGATTCGATACTGTTTTATCTTGGTCCTTTGTTTTCGTTCGATGTTGGTAATCGATGTTGTTATGTGAATTTCTTCTGTGCTTATGTCGTACAACTTTGTTTCGATGTTGATAATTTCTGGCTTGTTTTGATTCGGTTCGAATTCTTGTTTACTTTGTTTACACGGTTTTAATTTTCCTTCGACACTGTCTTCTTTGCTCTCGACTTCACTTCACTGTGCATTGTTGGCTTCGGCTTGTGATGTTGTTTATGTGATGACTTTGGCTATTCCTTTGACATTGAACTGCACACTGCCATGTTTTATTGTGTTAGCCTTTACTGCATATTATTTGTGACCTTGACTTGGTTCGAACTTGTTGCCACCCCTCTTGAGCTTGTTTCACTGATGCTTCGAGCTCGTGTGGTCTTCATTTATATGCAGTCTGCATTTACAATTGCCTCTGACCTTTTAGGCACCCAGACCCTATTTCCTTGTGCTGTGTATCACTGTATTGTGTGATATTGCATCACTAGTTGTTGCCTCTGTTCGTCCATTTGAATTCTGGTCGCTTCCATATCATGCCTGGTTTGGGTTTTGATGTCACTTCATGTATACATACATGTGTATATACATGTTCATGCACTGTCTTCCTGTAGTTTGTATTTGTTGTAGTTTCGACATTACTCTGAACTGCAGTTGTCTTTGGCTTGTGAAATACTTTGTTGAATTCATTTGCATTGTGTTGTCTGGCCTTTCTATCTGTGCAGTCTCCTCTGGTGCACTTGCTCATTTGAGTTTGTGCTGCTTCGTGTTGCACTTACTCTTCCACCATTCACTTCGAGTATGAGTTACTCAGTCCAGTTGAATGCATTCCTGCTGTTGCTCCATGGTTTCACTGATATATGTGTGTTCGTGTGCTGTGTTGCCATATCTCTGGTGCCCTCACCCTCCTTCTATTTTTGTAGTTGTACCACTGCATTGTGCTTTGGCGCTGCAGCTGTGTTGAGTCATTGACTTGACCTTCTTGCATTGTGTGGTAGTTGTACTGTGCAGTCATGTACATTTGTGTCACTTGATGTTGCACTTGCTTGACCCTGTTTCATTCATCCATGAGTCTGTTGTGCTGTGCATCAAGGCATTGCCTTGTATTTTGGACTGCCTGACCACTTTGATTATCTTTGTGGTCTGGTCCGTTCATGTTGTTGTATTTGACTCACTATTGTTGTGAGCTGTGTTGTTATATTTTTGGTGCTTTCACACTCATCCTGTTGTATTCATGTGGTGGCTGCAGTTCTTGTTTGCAGTTTGCCCTTGAATTCGTGTACACTCTGGCCTTTGTGCCTCGTTGCTATTTCTTTATATGCTATGCAGTGCCACTGTATGGATTTCATGAACATTTGGATGTTCAGGTTGCGTGCACAATTCATGTGTTGCAAATCTATGTCCATTGTACATTGTTTGGTCTGATGCTCCAGTTGCCACTTCTTGAAGTGTGTTTGATCATTGATGCAATTGGATTTGTTTTTCGAATTCACTTGAGTTGAATCCGGTAATTCGGGCTTGACCTTGTGTTCATTTGTGAATTTTCATTGTGTACATTCGTGCACATTGTCCATGTCTGTCTGCTTTGACCATTGAGTCTGTGGCATTGATAATTGAATCTTCATTGAGTTTGGTTCGTTGATCTTTTGTGTACATCATCACTGTAGTGGCAAGTCAGTGCACACAAGCGTGAACTGCAGCCACACGGTATTGAACTTTTGCGTATTCCATATGCTGTAGTGGCGAGGCAGTGCACGCGTGCGTGTACTGCAGCCCTACGCGTATTGTTATTTTAATTGATATTTCAATTGTTTGAACTGTTTCGTTTATTCAATTCAATATGATTTAAATTGTATTTTGATTGGTTTAATTTGATGATTTTGTTGTTAATTGCCGATTAGGCAATTTTGATGTTTTCCAAATTATCTTCATTGATATTCTTTTCACTTATCTTTGTTGATGATTTGAATCTGCTGATTTATTGTTTAACATTGTTACGTGTTATATTCATCGTTATCCGATTTCTTTATTTAAGGATCGGATAGACGAGATTTATTGGGACTGTCGTCTATTCGTTACTTAATTATTATTGCTTCTGTGCACTAATAACTGAGTTTGAATTAGACTGACCCGTGTATTATTTTCTTTTGAATTTAATACTCGGGTCAGATCGAGTTATTACAGGTTGTAGATATCCTGCTTTGGATTGCTGCTAGAGCTATGAAGTCTTTTCATACTTTTTGGAGTAGTCGTTGTCTTAGTATAGGATGTTGTATATTCATGTATATTATTTACGATAATGTACTTGTATATGTAACTTCCAGTGTCGACAGTTGTAGTTGTATCATATGTATTGTATCACATGTATTGTAACTGACATCAGTTATTGTATATATGAGACTTTCCGTTTTATCTTTGTTCCGCATTTATATTACCTGTGTTATTATTATTATATTTACTGTCCTAAACTATTATGAACCATCGTAGTTCGTTTTATACAGGAATTGGGGGTATGTCGATGTGAGTAAATAAATCAGAGATTAAAAATGAAAGAATATATATACCACTCCTATCGAGATAACCAATACTAGTGTAAGGCCTAACTACGGATGGCCGCTCCTCAACAGCCTTATTCTCCGTGCTAGTTGACAACGTTACACCGTAGTGTTCTTGGCTAGCGTGGGTATAGAGGTGGGGCGTCACATAATCTCAAATATCATTAATTAAAATGATAAGTAATTCTAAAGTCCATTGATTAAAACAATTAATCGTGTTCAAATAATCATAAATTAATTTGATTAATTAAATCTAAACTTCATTAGTCAAACTGATAAATTAAAACATCATTTGTTAAATGATTTATTTAATTATAAAACATCAGTAATTAAAATGATTTAACCAAATTCCAATCATTAGCTAAAACAATTAATCAAATTTAAAAACAGTCATCAATTAGAATGATTAATTAAATTCAAAAATCATTATTTAAATGATTTATTACCTTTAAATATCATTAATTAAAATGATTATTAATTTCAATTATCATTAATTGAAATAATTAATTAAGTTCAATAAATTAATTAAAATCCACTATCATTAATTAAATAAACTCAAATAATCATTAGTTAAAATGATTAATCAAGTATAAAACATCATTAGCAAAAATGATTAATTCAATCCAAATATAAATCAATTTAATCGTCATTTGTTACATTGGTTAATATTCTCAAATTAATTAATTTAAAAGAATAATTAATCTAAATTATCGTTAATCAAAATGATTAAAAAAAATTCAATATTCTTTTTAGCGAAAACATAAGCTCAAGTTCATAACATAGAGTTTTGGGGATGAAAATTTAATACACGATGGTATAGCTAAAATCGCTATAATGACATTTAAACTATTAAATGGAATATCAGAAATTAATTTCAATTAATCATCAATAACAACATATGGATGTAAATAAATAATTTATGGTCGAGAAACCACCTTTGGGTCCCTCTACATAATTTTCCTGCAAAACAATGGTTATGGATAACATACAGAAAATCATATTGGTTTATAACGATCAAATTAATATGTCATCCATTTTTCAATCGGAAATACAACCAAGCAAACAATCAAACAATTTAACTAACATCCAAACAATCAATAAACATTTATATCATCACGAATATGTTATAATAAAATTAAATGTGAGTTAAACTCACACTGATTCCAGTTTTTGCCAAAGCGTTCCAGTTTGAACTAAAATCGAGTGGGTGTTCGACTTTAGCACAAAATTCTACAAGCTCCAGTCTTCTTCATTCCAACTCCAAAATGTAGATATCAGCTCCATGAGTACAACACAACTGACCATACTTGGTTTTGACCTCATATGAAATAGTTATAGATTTTATAAGTTATCGAATAATTAAAATTAAAAAACTTATACAAATTTACAACTTTGCCCTCCTACAACCTTTCTTCCCCAAAATTACTTCCCGCTTCCTGTACATGCTATCACCTTGAAAATAACCGTGCACTCACACCATCGAGCCTTTACACACACAATATCTCCCCCAAAAACTCCATTGTTCGTCACTCCGCCAACTCCTACGCATCGCAATCGCTCGCTTTCCGCCTTGGACACAATGAAAGGAAGCTCGACACCTTAGAGAAAATAATGACCTGACATATTGAAGCCTGGAAACGCGAATGTCGCATTTTGCCATGGGGATTCGGACCCCACCATAATGAAACCGTAGGCTCACCTTTGCAATAGAAGCACGATACACCAATCGTCGAAGCCTAAAATGCCCTAAATCGACCGCGACCCAAAACCCTAGCTCTGCTATTGAGACGTCGATCATCCCTATTCATGACTAATCATCGCCAAACTAGTATGGATCGAAGCCTAGGCCTAAACAAACTCCAAGATAGTTGTATTGAGATTTTTAGTGGTGTATATGATCTGGTTTCAATTTTTAATATATGCGGCCATTGCTTTTATTAACTAGAACAAGAAAAAAAAAGAGGGGAAGGAGAGTCAGACTGAACACAAGTTTAACTGATGATTTAATCTCATTTATAACCAAATTAAATTAAACAAAATGGTCATGTTTTTCAAAACACAGGTCCAGGAAACATGGTAACATGTTTGTTTGCTGCTGTGTACTATGTGTTTATTTTTGAAATGAAATTTTTGTAGCTGATGTTAAGTATTGTTATTTTATAAATAATTTTTTCAATAGAACAAATTCGAAAATTTTGAACTCCAAACGAGACATGCCGTCTGACATTCCTAATGTTTTACCTCTATTCCGAAAGCAATGGAACTTGTTTCGAGACCTAATTCGATCGTATGCATGTCTGTTGCAATGTAAATCTCCGCATCCATATACGGGTATTTTATAACATGCACACTATATATGTTGCATGTGCACGTATACATATGTGCATATGATATGCAAGTTCAAATTATATTATATAAATATTATTTTAAAACAAATAATTTTAGACTTCATAAACCCAAAAGATTCAAAATGGAATAATTTTTTGAAATTTACCCATTTACCATGCTACGTGTTGGCCTAGTTCCAAAATTGTATATGTTTTCAATTTTTATCTTATTTGTAATTAAATTAAATTTAATAATATTTGTATATGCATGCGTTGTCCCTAGTGAATTTCTAATGTAGTATATTTATGCAAGCATGAAATGAACTTGAACCTATACTAATGCAAAATGTAGGTGGCCTCCTGATCAAGTCGATCCCCTATCATGCAAGTGTTCATGCCATTTATCCAAGATGTATGCAACATCCTAAGTAGCTATATTTGCAATTCTACATGTATGCACAACCATTCGACCCATATGCAGTATCCATATGCATAATACACACCAAGATAAAACAAATAAACAAGTGATGGTGTGAGTGTGTGCATACTACCAAGTGAATATACTTTCCTAACAGTATAAAAGTAACAGTGCAAATAATACGTCCACTATAATCCATTATCCATAACATGTCCTAACGACATATTTGCAACCATTCTTACCATCCAACAATATTTACCTGAAGGGATATACCGAGTTAAGTCCTAAAGCATGACTAACACATACTTGTTAGATTTATACCGAAAATGTACCACAAAAGAGTTGTGGGTAGGTAGCTCATATCTTATCCTCAGGCTTCCATATACTCTCCACTAGATTGTCTCCAATTGGACCTTAACCAATTTGATTTCAATGTCAAGGAGTCGCTTTGTACCATGCTCAAGAATACAAGTGGGTGCACGGTGAACAAGTGACTCGTTCTTTACTTCCACCTCCTCTAGCTGACTCGACTTGACTACAATAGTTGAATCATGCAAGCACTTTTGCAAGTGCGACAAATGAAAAACATCATGTATGCCCGCCAACTTCTCAGGAAGCTCCACTCTATATGCCAGTTTCCCTATTATACCAATAATCAAGAAAGGTCCTACAAACCTACATGCTAGCTTCCCCCAACTACCAAATCTCATAACATGCCAAAGCGGCGAGACCTTCACAAACACTATGTCACCCGCTGCGAACTCTAACTCCTTATGTCTCTTGTCAACCTAAGATTTATGTCTATTCTGCGTGATTTTCATTCTCTATGGATCAAGTCTTCTTTCTGCAACGTCTTCCTCTCCATGTCCAAGCCAAGAATAATCCTCTTTGTCTGCTCAAGGCCTCGGCCATCACATTGCCCTTGCTTGGAGTATATGAGATACTCAAGTTATTCGATGCCAAAAAATTCATCCACCTTTGCTGCCTTAAATTCAAATCCTTTTAGAAGGACAATATTGTACATGTTGTACGTGCACTTACACACATATGTGTATAAGATATGCTTGTTCATATAATATAACATAAATATAATGACAAAATAAATTTTTATTTACAAATAAAATAAAATATTGATTTTATTTAAAATAAATTTACATTAGATCCAAAAATGTTTAGACTTCATAAGCCCAAAAGATCCAAAATGGAATATATTTTTTGAAATTTACCAATTACCACGCTGCGTACTGTCCTAGTTCCAACAATATATAAGTTTTCAATTTTTGTCTTATTTGTAAATAAAATTAATTTAATAATACACACACACACACACATTTTGAATAAAACTAATTTTTTATAAATATGTATACATACATACATATATACACACATACATATATATTCATATTTAACTCAAATTTTAAAACATATTATTTTTTTAAATTTTTAGATCTAATTTGGAATATTCTAAGCTAAAATTAGATTTCTCTTAAGATATTATTTCATTTAAAAATATATATCTACATTTTTTATTAGTCAAAATTAATCTTAGTTAATATTTACATAATCATTATTATTTTATAATTTCAAATTGAATTCATAATTTTCATATATACATACACACACAGAGGTTCACATACACGCGCGCACACACACAGACTTATATATAAATAGCTAGGGACAATAAAGGCACATAAAAGGGCAGATGTGTGTGTTGCGGTATAATGTCATCACTTATATATGTACACATTAACTATGTACACTAATCATATGCTACTCGTGCATTATACACATATGCATGTATTTAATACAATTATAATATTATAAGTAAATTTAAATTAAATAAAATTTCTTTAAATAAAATAAGATTTTATATAAAGAATATTTTAGATTAGATCCCATACTAGTTAGACTTCTTAGGCTCAACAAAGATCCAACATGTTAAAAAATTGAAATTAACCCATTTGACATACTTCGACCCGACTTAATTCCTCCAATATGAGTTTAATATTTATACAACACTAGAGGATTGTTTATAGAAACAGTAAACTCTTTATGAAGGAGTATTCATACTCGAACTTCACAAGCGATAGTATGTCAATCCTAAATACATATTCAACCTTGGTTAAGGACTTTTGAGTTAGAAATGTTCCAAACAAGAGGCGGTTGCTGATTCAACCAAAAGGCCAAGTACATCACCTTAAATAACATCCCAATAAAAGAAGTATAAATATAAATGCACAAATTTACAATCATACTAGGGGCGATTCAAAATGTTGATAATCCCATGTTATTGGGTAATGATGCGATACAAATTATAAAAGAAAATACGACTCACAAAATGTCTAGATGCATACTCCGAAAGTTCCACAAGATAAAGGCAGTTTATCAACAATTGAGAGATGTTTACTGACAAAGAATATAGTAATACAACATTGTAGATTCGTTCACTAAGGGACTAGCTCGATCGGTTCTGAACTGATTTAAGGAATGTAATTAACATTTCATAATTGACCCTAAGTGAAAATGGAAGATTGAAAGAGTTGGTGTTATACTATATTGGAAGTTTTGTAATTTGTTACATATATCTAACTCTATAGTCAAACTTGTTTACACTAGCGGTGTTTGTTTTCTTTTATAATTTGTTATATCGTGATATAATTAACTAAGAAATTAATCTAAAGTATATTATAAGAAAATCTTCAAATAAAATGTTATGTGATTGTGGTTGCAAACAGTTGCAATCAAGAGTGCCTATTGACAAAATAAAATGATTTTTTTTTAAATATTCCCCGTTAAGATGTTTCGAGAAAGGATATCGATAAATCCATTGAAACCAGAGTGCGCATCGCTCTCCAAATGTTGGGTAGTATATTACTCATTATGTGGGACACCAATGAGTTACGTACTTGTAGATATTGGATAACTATAGAATGAATAGTCCAAGAGTTTCCCGTTATTTGATAACAACTAGGTCAAACAAGAAACCTCAATGTGAAAAAGTTATAACGTTCTATCAATTTGAGAATACATGGAACTTCAATATGAATACTCCACTATGAAAATAGTTAAATCATGGCATGGCAATTCATCGAGCGACAAAAGTTGTATGTGAGTTGAAGCATTGGAAGTAATACAATATTCAATAGAGAATTTGCCTCCTTAGTTAGATAAGGTTATTATCACATTACACTGTTGTAAACTCAAAGCCAAAATGTTTGTCCATAGTAAAACAGTTAATAATATATGTTATTACTGAACCAAGGACTTTGTTTATAGAATATCAAGTTGAATGTTGATAATATTGGAGTTTTAATATCTTAATTTTACCGAAAAGGTGTGTAAGCGGTGAATTCGATCAAACTAACACACCACTAGCTAAGATAGTGTGTGAACATTAATATTTTAAAAAACTAATATTAATTGCTGGCTGTATTCATACATCTAAGTCACACAACTGTATATGTGAAACCACATGATTTGATTAATTTATAAAAAAAATTAAATTAATTGAATTGATTAATATTTGAGAAATATCGATTATTGTTAAATTTATTTGATGTGTTGAAGTTGTTTGAAATTATTTTATGCATGTAAAAAGGTAATATTTGCATGCATTAATATACGATATTGATATAACTTAAATGGATTTAAATAAAGATAATGGCATGAAGGGATTTTTGGAAAATTTATGTCATATGATGGAAATCTAGGGCTAACCACATCAAGAGAGAGACAGAGAGAAGGGTGGAGTAATTGAAAATTGATTAGGAATTAAAAGGTTAAGGTTTTATTAAAAAAAAGGAAAAGTCTCTATTCTTCCATTAAAATAAATTCTTTTCATTCATTTCATTACTCTGTTATCTTTTTCTTCATTCATCCTCCCTTTCTTTTAGCTATAGCCAAAATTTTCTTCATGTTATTCCAAATTGTTTCAACTCCGAATCAAATCAAAACATTACATAAATAAAAAGTCATATGGTTTATTCTTCTCAAATCAAAGTGTTACAAATGGCAGGACTTTTAAGTTCATTTAATCTATTTTATTTATTCATGATGTTTAACCACGATCAAATTCACATATATATGTATATGTATTACCACTTGTTAAATCTAATCTAAAACTCCTATGTATTATTAATTAATTATGAAATCAATCTTGTGATTGATTTATTTTGTGCATTCAAATTTTTTGTTGGATCTGAAATTATTAGTTAATGTGTATTTGAATTATTAATAAATTTACATTTGCTATCAAAATTTAATTCAATTGTGACTATGGATATAATATTTAATTAACTGAATTGTGTGTGCATGTGCACTTATATGCATAAACTTCATGCTTTCCAAAATTGTAAACCAATTTCAATTTAAATCTTTTGGTAATTTTTTTTTTAAATTTATATATTCAAAATTTATTGTTCAATCAAGTATTTGAAATTTAAATTCTTAAACTGGAATATACACATGTGTGTATATGTATATTTGCAATATTTTAAAATTAATCGTGCCATTAAAGCTATATATTAATTTTGACGATACTTTATAATAATTTTGTTTTCATGCTTAATGTATGTTTTCATATCTGTAATTTTAAAAACCAAAATACTTTCGTTATGACTAAGCATAGAGTTCTTTCCATATAAATTTGAACGTATTATTTGTAATGACCTAACATTTTGACCCTTGAATGTCGACATTAATACATCCACGGTATTAGTGTGCCAAGCACCCAAGTATCAGAAAGACAGAAAGTTAGGGTAAAATAATAGAAAACGAATAAAAAAAGAAAAGAAGAACACAACATCAGGATCTCACAATGGAATGATAATATATAATATCAAAGAAACAGTACAAAGGGTTACTTTGAATACATAAATATCAGAGTTACTAAAACCTAAGTACTATCATCAGCTTGGATAGTTATAACTGTCTACCCTCACAATGCTGATATATTCAATACAAAAATAAAGTGGAAATAAGAATATCACGGAAGATAATCATCTAGCTCTTCTTCATAAGCTCCAAGCATCCAAAGCTAAATTTGGAAACATACATGGGACTGACCCAAGAATTATAAGAAAATAACACCTGAATTTGTCTAGCAAACCAGCATGAGAAACTCTTGAAATATGAGACAAGCAATAGTAACCATTAAGATCGTACAAATTACCATAACGGTTTATCCCCAAATGAAACCAACCATCCATTAGGTTTTATATAGTGATACGATAAACAATGTCTAGAGTATAGCACATAAATCATATCAATTAGTTGCTTTGTGAATTCCACAACAATAATAGGTATACAATTTGTTATCTAGCCTTTTGGCCCAGCTATATTCAGACTAATTGAACAAGTTAGACTCGACTGTCATCAATGCCAGTTGCTTAGAGTGATGATTGTGGGGTCCAAAGATCAGGCACATATGATAATATGAAGTAGCGATAAAGCAAATCCAAGAGATGGAATCTACACAATGTTCTAAGTATGGAATAGCTCATCTTCTAGGCAATGGATTAGGTACGATCCCTCCCCATACACATGGGATTGGATCGTATCTGTGATAACCCGGATTTTGATCATCTGATAATTGGATAATTATCTGATTTTACTACAGGGATACTAATTTTTATTTGGATAAATAAATGGAATTCTAATAATTTTCAAAGGTCAATTAAGGTTAAATTCTATTTAAAAAATACAGAAAACCCGGTTTCAAGAGCTATTTAAAATTAAAACACAAGATAAATTTTTTAAGCTTGAAACAAGATTTAATAAAAAGGTTTGAAATACTTTCTTTTAAAAATTATATTTGAAATTAAGATAGTTTATATATATATATATATATATATATATATATATAAAGATTTAAAGGTTAATTAATAAAAACATAAGGAATATATACACTTGTATTTTACAATAAATATGAACATAACACATAATTTATTTAAAACATAGGTAATTAATACAATAATGAATTCAAAACATTTGTAAGCTTGTAATACATGCATTTAAGCATGTGTAAGCTAAGGGAAAACATGCATTTACATGTGGCATTGGGATCTTTTAATGGAAATGCATATAGATTAAGTATTAAAAAAAATCAGACTGTATGTTCATTTTCACTTTCTCAAACCATTTTTCTCTCATCTTTCAATGTAAAACTAAAAAGAAAAATCAAACTTTAAGCTTTCAACTGAGATCAAACAACTTCAGGGTCAACCTAAGCAAAACAAGCAGTAGTTTCAAATCAAAGATCAGGCAGATCAAAATCAAACTAGCAGCAGTTTTATTTTAAAAGAAGTGCTGCTCTGTTCAAGGAGAAAATGTGAGTAACTCTACCCTCTCGAAAACCAAATTCTACTTTATAACTGGGTGCATGCAAAATTTGATAATAGAAATTTCTCGATTATTACTTGCATGAGTGAATGGATGTATTTCCTGGGTATATAAGTGATATTTTTGTGAGTACGTTGGTGCAAGTCTCTGTCCAATTTTTTTACAGACCCAAATAGCATTTAATTCAAATTGTCTTCACTAATCATTTCTGAGTTATGATGTCTAAGGGTAAGTTGTTTGTAATAATGAGGTATTATTTAAAAAAAGAACAATAAAATGATTTCAACAGAAGTTAGAAAGAAAATTTCTGGAAAAGGGGATTTATAGAAAGAATTTTATCATACCATAAAATCAAATATCATAATTCCTTGTTTTTCTCACATAATCAGATTCGTTTAAAAGAATGATGGTTTTTGATGGTATTGGTGTGATTTTATATTTCGTAGTTGATGGGATATATGGTGAGGATCAGAAATTCGATTTTTGTCGATTCGTGGTGTTTGGGTGTCACTAAAGGTGAGGGTTTCGAGTCAGAGAAGGGCGAGAGGCTGACAGACTTAGGAAAAATGTCGGCAGAGTTTCCTGGGTGATGTGGTGGTGGATTGGAGTAAGAATAGGGTTTAGATATGCTTTGAGTTGAGGTGGGTTTTTCGCGTGGTCCAGTGTCGTGATGGCGTCGGAGAGTGTCGGTGTAAAGGGGATAGGTGAAGGGAAGCCAGGCGAGTTTCCAGGAGGAAGTGTCAGGGTTTCAGGGGTCGACGTCGGCGGGGTGAGGTGAATAAGAGGAACTGGGATTTCTTTGGAAGAGGTAAACATCTCGATTTGGGTTTCAAGCAAAATCGAGTTGGTCAGAGGGGTCGGAAAGGACATGGGCGATGACAGCGACTTAGCGACGTGGCCAACGGTGATCGGCGAAGCTCCTATCTCATGTGTACGTGCACGTGGGATGCGTGCATATGGTGGAAGGAAATTTTTACGAGGAAGAGGAAGAAGATAAGGAGCAGTGGTGAAGATCAATTTGGCTCAGGTCAAATTCGTTATCGATTGCGTGTTGACTCGAACGGAGTGTTGGGAGATTTGCTCGGTTTTGACACAAGGGTTTGTGCTGTTTTGGCTCGGTAGGGTATTACTGTAATATCAGTTTTAATTTGTTAAGTAAACAGATTATACTTTAAACAACTTTCTTAACCAGGCAGTTAAATGAAAATATGATCAAGTTTTAAAGTTTTTCAAAAGGGATGTTACCCGAGTTTCCAAAACAATTTATTAAATTAAGTTTTCAAACAATGATTTGAATTGAAACTGTTTGTTTTGAAAATATTTACATATTAGTTAATTAATTAAAATAAGCAAATTAAAGTTTTAAAGTGATTTCTTGTATTTAATTTAATATGATTCAAATGATATAATTAAGTAATTAATTAAGATTTAGAGATTTACCTTTAAATAATTAAGATGGTTAATTAAAAGATAAGTTAATAGACCGATTAATTAAGGAAAGTAAATTAAAAAATATAATAATAGTTACTTAATTAAAAGATAGTTAAGTATTTAATTAAGTAATGAATGTAATTAGAGGTTAATTACTGAATATTAAGAGGATTATTAAGAGTAATTACTTGACGAAGTAATTAAAGGAATTAATTACTCAATATAATTAATTTAATGTGGTTAATTTAAGTTAACTAATTAGTTTAATCAATTAAAGATAACCACTTTATGATTGGTTAAGTATAATTACTTAATGTAATTAATGAAGTGTAATTACTTAGTAAAAGTAATTAATGGGTAATTATTGAATGTAATTAATTAAAGGGAATTACTTGACGGAAAGTAATTAAAGAATAATTACTTAGTGAAGTAACTAAGTGCTGAGTAATTAATTAAAGGATTTATTAATTAATTATTGTAAGTACTTAAGGATAGTTAATTACTGAGTGGGGTTAATCAAGGTTGATTAATGAATGTAATTAAGTTATAGATTAATAATTAAATGTAATTAGAAGAATAATTAATTAATGAAGTAATTAGAGGATCATTAATAAATGCAATCAATGAAAATCATAATTAATGATTTGTACTTAACTAATGTTAAGTAAGCAAGATTTAAAGGAGATTAAAGCAATTAATTTAATTTATTGTAATTAATTAGAAATGGAGTGACTAATTAGTTTTGCTTATGAATGATTGAATGATATTGAATACCTTAGTTTATTTGATATTTCTGATATGAAATGTTATGTGATATGATTGGGTTGAATAGCGATGATGTGGATATCTATCGAGATGAATTGTTGTGTAAGGTGATATCCTGTATTTGAATTGAATTGTATTCACTTGAATAACTTGGATTAAGATGGTATCGAATTCGAAGAGACCGAAGTCGGGTATCAGTAAATACCCAAAACCACTTTGATTTGAAATCTTCTATAAATTCCTTATAGATTTGATATGTGAAATCAGTAGGCTGAAATGGAATGATTTAAGTAATTTGACCCTTTTAAACAATGTAGAGGTACATAGATATTGATGTGTGAAATAAGTGTTGTCTATAACAAATTGAGAACTCGTAGTGCAGTACAAGTTACCTTGGGTTTTAAAATAAGTTTTTACATTAGTATTTCTTGTTAGATGAGTTTACTCATGCTGGTTTCCAGCCTGACCCGGGTGTTACTTTATGTAATGCTCGGGTCAGACCGAGTATTACAGATTTTCAGGTAATGACGTTTTGGAGCTCAGGAGGTGAGCTGGATGGCAAGAACGTCTCTAGAGTTTCCACTGTGATTTATTGTTTGTATCTAGGACATGTTGATTTTAAACTGTCCAGCATTTGTGTATGGTTGTAACTCTGATATATTGATGTAAATAAACAGATACAGTTTTCCTTTGTATAACTGCAATTATATTTGATATTATATTTTTGATCCGTTGCGAATGTGTGTTTTGGTGTTTCTGTTTCTTCTTCTTCTATCTCTTTTCTTTTTTTTCTAACTATCTGGAAGTTCAGGATCGAAAACTCCGAGTCGTTACATTTGGTATCAGAGCTGAAGGTTAAGTGAGAACCTTGAATCTGGTGAGATTACTCATTAAGGATAGGGTAAATGGAACCCTAGAATGAGTTGAGCGTGTGTGTGTGTGTGTGTGTATATATATATATGAGAGCGTACTTGTTATTTTTTTATATAAAGATTTTAAATGGTTTTAAAAATAAATGATTTTTTTATATAAGATTATATTTTGATATATAAAGCAATATTTCTTTCTAAATAAATATTAAGGTAATTGGTTGTTAAATCATTGGAATTAAATATAAGTGGTAATAGTAATGCAACCAAATTTAAATTGAATAAAGATAAGTTTGAAATGGATTCAAACTGAAATTAAAATCTTGAATTTGGAGAAGAGTTTCAGAATAGGGTAATAATGAACTGGTTTCCAGATATGATATCTTAGTTATTATAATAAATGATTGTTGTGTTTAATAATAAAATTTGTATTAGTGAGTAAGCAAAATGAAATGTTTTAGGGAAGTAAAACATTTAGGTAAGTATGACTTATAAATTGGAATTGAAAATGATCCAAATTTTGAAGTTTTTAATCTAGGACCAGAAATTTGAAAATTGTTTAAAAGTGATAAAGAAACAATAAATAATATTATTTAATGTATTTGAATGAAAGGTCCTATTTCAAACAAGAGTTGTTTGAAAATTTAAAGGAATTTGTTTTCATTTAAAACCAAAGGTGGTTTAAAATTTAAAGTAACTTGGTGTGTAAAGGAAATAAATTTGTATATTTGAAATAAACTCTAAGGTTGAGTTTTGAATTTTCCTTGGAATGTGATGTGAAAACCCAAAGTGATAAGTTTTTGAACTTATAGGTGGGAAGATTTTTAATGTGAAGTTTAAAATTTGAAATCGGAATTCAAATTGGGTAAGGTTGACTAGATTAAGTAAATTGAATTTAACTTTGGGAAAGTTAAATAAGTTAACAAACAACCTGAATTGGGAATTTCAAGATGAAATTGAGATTTAACGTGGGGAAGTAAAATGATTGGTTTAAATAGGAAGTTATATGCGATTTCAAAATGAGTTTGAGATCTGAAAATTTGAAAGTGGATTGAGGTAACATACATCCATTACTGAAATTAAATAGAAATAAGATTTGAACTTATGAAAGGGAAACAACTTTGAATTTAAAGATTTAGATGTAGAAATGAGCTTGCTGAAAATTTGTTAAGGATTGATTTCGAAGTTAGAATTGGATAATAAATTGGATTCTGAAGATTAAATCATTTAAAAAGTTTTGAACACTAATTTGAACTTTTAAATAATTTAAGTAAAGAGAATTTAAAATGGAATTTTGAAAATTTGGACTCAAAATTAAATTGTTTAAAGATTTAGATCGTGGATTTAAAAATAAAGCTTAATTTGATTTAAGGAATAAATCAACATTTAAAATTTAACTTGAATTTATATAACTCGAGATGGTTTAGAGATGAGATTTAAATTGCATTAGTTCAAATTGAATTTGAATTGAAATTCAATGGAAATTTGAATCGGATTAATTTGAAATGAAATTGAAGTTAAATGAATTCAAATTCAAATGGGAAGTTGATTTGAATTTGGGATGGGAATGGAAGTTAAATTAATTTGAATCGAAATTGAATCAATTTAGATAGAAATGGAAATCTAAATTGAATTGATTAGAATGAGAGATTGGGTAGTTGAACAGTTTGGCTCCGGACTGTTTTTTAAAATAAATTATTTAAAGTAAACTTTCTAAAATTTATTTTTCCAAGCTATTTACTACATACAAATTCCTTTTTAAAGCTAAAACATTTTATACTTATTTTACAATTATTTTTGAAACTATTTAACTATTTGTAACAACCCGCATATTTATCGATTTTTATATTTAAATATTTTATTTAAATATTTTGTCGTTAATCGTATATTGGTCCGAAAAGCTACTTTTGCAAACGGTCAAATTAGGACTCGAGACCACTTCTATTGAGTTCGAAATGCCGTTTACAACTTTTTTAAGTATAAACATTGATAGGTTTGGAGTTAGTGAAATTTCACTAACTTTCCCCGCCTTGGACTTTGGTTCAGTTTAGCCTATTAAGCCCAAGTTCCAACCCCCTTCTCCTCACTCTTCATAAATTTCCTAACTAACTCAAGCTTTGGCATTAATGGCGAAGAGAATGGGAAATTAAAACTCCAAGCACAAATTCAATTGCAAATCCAACATTCAACTCCAAATTCAAGTTGAAGATATTGGATTCAAGCTTTGGATTGCTTCTCCTTGCTTTCAAGCTTCATCTTCATAAATTTTAGTGCAAAGGTGAGATTTTTATCTCACAATTCTAGCCTATAACTATATTGGACCGTTGGGAATGATTCCCTATCACTTTTGCATGCACATATGCATTTGGTTTGGATTGGATTGGCGAAAAACTCCAATTTTTAGCGTTTCGGTGAATTTTCTGTATTTAGGTCGTTCTGGCCATTTTCGTGTGTTCGGAGTTAGGTCGTTCGCGACATAACCCTTAGGTCGCTCGCGTGTTAACGCGCTAGGTCGCACTGCACGTATTGTCATCTCGGAATTAGGTCGTTGGGCTTTAAGTCGTAGGTCGTTTGGCCCATAGGTCGTTAGGTCGCTAACACTTAGGTCGTTTCTGGCCTTAAAGCCCCTCTGCAGTGTTAGGTCGCTCGCGAGTTGAGTCTTAAGCCGTAGGTCGTTCGCGAGTTAAGCTTTAAGTCGTTTGGCCTTTATAACGTTAGGTCGCTCGCGTGTTAAAACGTTAGGTCGCGTGATCTATATCCCATAGGTCGTTGACCCATTGAGTCGTAGAACTGATAGGTCGCTCGCGAGTTAAAATCGATCACTAGATCGTATGACCTGTTAGGTCGTTAGGTCGCGTGGGTTTTAAGCCGCGTATCAGTTAGGTCGTTCCACCTTATAACCCTTAAGTCGCTCACCTCTGTTAGGTCGCGAGTCCCTTAAGTCGCTCACCTCCGTTAGGTCGTGCATCCCCCTAACTCGTTCGGCCTTGCCTTCGTTAAGTCGCGTGACACATTAGGTCGCGCATCACCTTAACTCGCTCGACCTTGTTTAGGTCGTTAGGTTGCGAAGACACTTAGGTCGCAACCATTAGGTCGCTCGACCCAATTCCCCTTAGGTCGTTAGACCTCATTTTGTCTTCACTAGGTCGTACCGTTTTGGACGGGGCGCTGCCCCCTGGACCCCCGCGACCTGACCGGGCAGGTCGAACCCCGTAAGCGGTGGCGTTGCCCCCGCACCCCCACCTTGGGGGGTTGCAACACCCCTGGACCCCCCCTCCGTAGGGGCACTTTGATGAAAGATGCATTTTGAGTTGATTTCCTTGGATTTCATTCACGTCTTTGAACGCGAAGTTTTTGTGATTTGTCACTTTAATAAAATAAAGGTTTCAATACTAGTAGTAAATATCAAAACTCTTTCAGCAAAACGATTTCAACTCTATTTTTAATAACAAAGCTTTTTCCTTAAACCGTTTTCCAATCTATTAGTATATACAAACCTTTACCTCACTCGTATGAGAAATCTAATTAAACGACTTAGTAAAACAAGTGGTATGCAACGCTTGCGTTTACTTCGTCGGTTAATTCTTGGACTTGTTCGATTGAATCTCTTGTGACAATTTTCTAGTGGAGATCTACAGTTTGTTAGTAAATATTTGAGTTAAGCAAGTGGTTATGGGACATGAAGTTAAACTTTTATATTTACTAACTTAGTGTAATTGACACTTCTTGATGATCATGACGATCATTTTTGTGTTTTAGACTAGCAACTGTGCGATGTCTCTTTGTCTGCGAGGGAGACTAGACCCCGCTCTTGTGATGTTTCGCCATCTCATTTGTGTGATATTTCTCCATCACATATGTGGGGTAGCGCCCCACGGTCTTCGGGCCATTCGTGTGTCAAAATTAATGGCTTGCAACCATGAGATAGCTTCTCGCTTTGTGTTACACGTGTAGGTGAGTTTTCATGCTCCCATTTTGTGAGTTTTCATGCTCCTATATTGTAATTTCTGGATTTCTTGTGTAGTCTTCTGGAATTTGTGCTTCACCTATTTTCATGACTTTCATTGTTATGATTTTCCAACTTTTATGTTTAGGTGAATTTGGATCTTTTAGAAGATTCTTTTGATATTGTTTGATCTCTTGATGATCTTCATTTACATGCTTATCATAGTATGTCTTTATGGTTACTATATGTTCTTGCCATATCTATTGTTTATATCATGTTATCTGATATTTATAGCTAGACTGATCCGTTTATTATTTTCTTATAAATAATACTCGGGTCAGACCGAGATGTTACAGGTGCTTCTGCTTGACTTCTCCCCCAGGGATTTACTACTCTGACTTTTGGCTGACCTTTTAGATTAGCAGTTTTTGTCGCTTACACTTGAAATATAGACTCATAGATGTATTCTTTTGCATAGCACGTGTTGCTATTCTTTTTTATTATTGTGGATCTTTTTGACCACTACTCTGATGTACACTTTCATGTGTTAGTTATATATTCATATCTTCTTCCGCCTTTGTGATATGGATGTCTGTGACTGATTTGTGTTATGCATATTTCTATGTTTGTTTCCGAAGATTATTATAGCCACCGCGTGATAAGAAATCACGAGGATGGTCGCTCCTCAACTGCCTTATTCTCCGTGCTAGTTGACAACTCTACACCGTAGTGTTCTTGGCTAGTGTGGGTATAGAGGTGGGGCGTCACACTATTCTTCAACAATTTTACAACTATTTTATAACTAATTACTATTTTGCAATTATCTAGCTATTTTATAACCATTTGACTATTTTATAACTACTTAACTATTTTACAGCTATATTATAAACTAATAATTATTTTTCAACTACTTATCTATTTTAATTTTTCAAGCTATTGCTAAATTCAAGCTGGACAGAGTTCAAACTGTTTATGATTAAATATCCATTTGAGATAAGAATTGAGGTGATAATCCAAATGGGATTGAAACAATTACGAATTAAGTAGTAGAATCAAAGTAAAGGTGAATAGAAAGGTGAAGTTGATTTAGCTAATAATCAATGAAGATAAATACGTAGGATGTACGTATGTTATTCTATTCGTATAATGATTTGATCCGGATTCGATCATAGGATTTCGAGATAGTTTATCGATTCGAGTTGGGATTTTTGACTTAATTTTCGATGGCGAACCCTGGATATGGATTTTTGGTTGATTCTGGATATTCTCTATCATAGTTAGGCTATGCAAGGAGAATGGCGGTTTCAGATCAAGAAACCAGATCTGAGTCCGCACTAGGAAGTTGGGTGGACGACACTAGTTCGGAAGGGAAATTGTGCGATCGAGTGAGCGATCAGATTGATATAGCATATGGATGATATGTGTACATCGTACGGGTTTGAATGAGATTGGTATTGAAATTTGTAGATAAGAAATGTAAAATGGTTTTTGAAATGAAAAGTATATTTTGTGAAATATATGATGAAATAAAGTGAAAATTGGATATTTCTATGGTAGAAATTTACTTTATGGAAGTAAGCGATATGGTTAATAAATTTATAAAAGAGTAATCAGATTTGAATATTTGATTTGGAATAAATAAGTTATATATCTTTGTTGTATGTGATAAACTCTCCTTGTTGAATCTATTGCCAGAAGAAAAGGGTTTTTGAAAGTATTTGAAGTATAAAAAGGGAATTTACACAAGTTCAAAGTGATCCAATGATTTTTAAAGTTATATATATATATATATATATATATATATATATATATAAAGGATCTTATGAGAATGATTTTGGAGAAAAGGTTTTGGGAACCATTGGATTTGGAAAGGCTTTTGATTTTTGGGAAAAATCAATTTTGGAAATTTGAAAAGCCTAGTTCGAGAATTATCGATTTTGGGATAATCGATTTTGAAAAAGGAGATTTATATGAGATTCATACTAGGTGTATGATTTGGAAGATACTATAAGTGTATAGTATAAAGTGTTTTGAAAATGGCTCTGGAGAAAGAGGCGCTCTCTTGAAATGAACTTCTTAGGAGTACCACAGGGTGGTACCGCCTTGACCTCTAAGGGGGGTTCTAAAGTTGATCTTGTAAGGAGTCCGGACAAACTAGTTCCTGAGGATTATGTGTAGTGGGTAGCAAAAGTCGAGGGCGCTGATGCATATAGAGACATTGGGTTATGCTATGACGACAGTGTGGCTCGATGTCACTGCGATCTACTGCGGACCATAGCGGAAGTCGTGTGTGTTGTGAGAGCCAACGATCTACGTTTGATTTTGCCACGATGGCAACGTAACATCGGTAGACTATGATCTATGAAGACATAGCAAAAGTCGAGAGGTCGTGAGAGCCTAAGGCTACATTAGGACTTGACTGATGTAGTCTGCGACCTATGTGGGAGTGGAGAAGTTTCATTCTTTCGGCAGCGAAAATCGAGGGCGCTGATGCCTACAGTTACATGGACTTTGCTGCGATGGCAACGTAACCCTGGATGTAATTGCGATCTGTAGCGGTTTCCATGGCGTAATCGAGGGGCACGGAGTTCCTACAGTTATCTATGGGTTTTGCCGGGATGGCAACGCAACCATTGGGTTAACTGCGACCATGGATGGGGGTGATGATTTCCAGAGCATTCTCACCAAAAGATGTTTCCTCGATTTAAAAAGTGTTTTCTATATTTTCATTAAAATTATTTTCCAAGTAATTTCACTGGGTGTTGAAAACGGGTTTACCAATACTTACAGATTTTCACTCCTACGGCTGATCAACGTATGACCGAATTTCTGTGAGAACAAGGATGAACTAGTTGAGACATCGAGTTATAAAAAATATTTTTATAAAACAATTTTTGTAATACTATGTAAATTTTAAAAAGTATTTTGAAAATTCTTAATAAAAAGGGAGTTTATAGTTTAAAAATGTTCAGTGTGATTTATCTGATTTTAAGTATTAAATAAGTTCTGGCTTCGTTCTTTTTTGAGGATGAAAAGATTCAGGGGGGGAAGAATGTGATAACCCGGATTTTAGTCATCTGATAATTGGATAATTATCTGATTTTACTACAGGGATACTAATTTTTATTTGGATAAATAAATGGAATTCTAATAATTTTCAAAGGGCAATTAAGGTTAAATTCTATCTAAAAAAATATATAAAACCTTTCAAGAGCTATTTAAAATTAAAACACAAGATAAATATTTTAAGCTTAAAACAAGATTTAATAAACAGGTTTGAAATACTTTCTTTTAAAAATTAAATTTGAAATTAAGATAGTTTATATATATATATATATATATATATAAAGATTTAAAGGTTAAATAATAAAAACATAAGGAATATATATACTTGTCTTTTACACTAAATATAAACGTAACACATAATTTTTTTGAAACATAGGTAATAATACAATAATGAATACAAAACATTTGTAAGCTTGTAATACAAGCATTTAAGCATGTGTAAGCTTAGGGAAAACATGCATTAACATGTTGGATTAGGATCTTTTAATGGAAATGCATATAGATTAAGTGTTAAAAAAATCAGACTGTATATTCATTTTCACTTTCTCAAACCATTTTTCTCTCATCTTTCAATTTAAAACTAAAAAGAAAAATCAAACTTTAAGCTTTCAACCGAGATCAAACAACTTCAGGGTCAACTTAAGCAAAACAAGCAGTAGTTTCAAATCAAAGATCAAGTAGATCAAAATCAAACTAGCAGCAGTTTTATTTTGAAGCAAGTGCTGCTCTATTTAAGGAAACAATATGAGTAAATCTACCCTCTTGAAAACCAAATTCTACTTTATAACTGGGTTCATGAAAAATTTGATAATAGAAATGTCTCGATTATTACTTGCATGAGTGAATGGATGTATTGCCTGGGTATATAAGTGATATTTCTGTGAGTATGCTGGTGCAAGTCTCTGTCTAATTTTTTTCTACAGGCCTAAATAGCATTTAATTCAAATTCTCTTCACTGATCATTTCTAAGTTATGATGTCTAAGGGTAAGTTGTTTGTAATAATGAGGTATTATTTTAAAAAATAATAATAAAATGATTTCAGAGAAGTTAGAAAGAAAATTTCTGGAAAAAGGGAATTTACAAAAAGAATTTTATCATAGCATAAAATCAAATGTCATGATTCCTTGTTTTTCTCACATAATCAGATTCGTTTAAAAGAATGATGGTTTTTGACTGTATTGGTGTGATTTTATATTTGGTAATTGATGGGATATATGGAAAGGATCGGAAATTCTATTTTTGTCGATTCATGGTGTTTGGGTATTACTGAAGGTAAGGGTTTCGGGTAAGAGAAGGGCGAGAGGCTGGTGGATTTAGGAAAAATGTCGGCGGAGTTTCCTGGGTGATGTGGTGGTGGATTGGAGTGAGAATAGGGTTTAGATTTGCTTTGAGTCGAGGTAGGTTTTTCGCGTGGTCGAGTGTCGGAATGGCGTCGAAGGGTGTCGGTGCAAAGGGGATAGGTGAAGGGAAGCTAGGCGAGTTTCCAGAAGGAAGTGTTGGGGTCGATGTCGGCGGGGCAAGGTGAATAAGGGGAACTGGGATTTCTCTGGAAGAGGTAAACAGCTGGATTTGGGTTTTGAGAAAAATCGAGTTGGTCAAAGGAGTCGGAAAGGACATAGGCGATGACGGCGACTAGGCGACGTGGCCAACAGTGATTGGAGAAGCATCTATCTCATGTGCACGTGCACGTGGTCTGCGTGCATATGATAGCAGGAAATTTTTACGAGGAAGAAGAAGAAGATAAGGAGCAGAGGTGAAGATCAATTTGGCTCGGGTTAAAAGTGATGACGTGGATATCTATCGAGATGAATTGCAGTGTAAAGTGATATCCTGTATTTGAATTGAATTGTATTCACTTGAATAACTTGGATTAAGATGGTATCAAATTCGAAGAGACCGGAGTCGGGTATTAGTAAATACCCTGTAACGACCCGTAAATTTACCCGGTTTAAATAACGTATTAATTGAAATTTTATGGGAATTTAAACGATAAAATTTCGAAATATAAATTTGATATTTGGAATGCATCTAGTTAAACATAGGAACTGGTAAATTTTCGTCCAAAAATATGAAAGTTTATTTCACGTGTAAATTTACTTCAATTTAATCAGTTACAAAGCGATGAAAATAAAATATTTTCAGAACCTAAATATTTTTACCTAGAAAAATTCTAAACCATCTTCTTAGCAAACGCTATTTTTCGTTTTTTCAAATTCGGACATCTTTAGCTCCGTCGATCTTATTTTTCTTTGTTTTTCATGCATTTTCCACTAGTTGAAAATTCGAAATTTTATAATTTAATCAAATCGTCAATATCTATATACCGTTTTGATCGTCTCGTCGTGCTGATCTCTGCAGTATATTCACTTTTGTATTTCGGAGTCCGGTACGCTGTGTAATCCGCAAAATATCAGCCTTATCGGTACCCTTTTCAACTTTTGGTTTTTTCCTGTGCCGTTTCATGATCCTACGTGAGAAAACTAAGAGTCACTGGCTAATAATAACTCCTAGGATTCAACTAGTGGCAATTACTATTCAACCTTTTCAAAACTTTAATTGCTTCTTCATTTAAAACGTCTGGTTAGTAAGTTTCTCCCAGCCTCTCTTCTCTTTTCACAAATAAAGTAATGTATTATTAATATCTAAACATTTGTTCTACAACTTGCTTATTCTTTCATTGCTTGATACATGAAGCCGAACCCTGCCCTCTTTTGCATGCTACTCCACGCACCGACCACCCTAAAACTCGCCCTTCACCACCCTGACCTTGCCACGCAACACGCTCCACTTCCATCTCCGGCCGAGCGCCCAGCGACAGCCACCACCTGAACCCATGTGCGCCTCCCTTTCTCATCTCCTCCCTCACGTTCAAGGCCAAACCAAACTTCCCCTCTCGGCAAATCCCCTTCTCCACCACCTGAGCATGGCCCAAACTGCCTCCACCGATCCTCTTCTTCCCGCACCACCATGCTAGCCTTCATTTCCTCACCAGTCAGCCTCGCACCCGGCCTTTGTTTCCTGCAACCCGAGCCGAGCCACACAGTGGTTCCTCCTCCTCTTGCGTACAGGTAGCAATCCAGTCGGCCTCCACCTTCTTCCTCCCGCCTTCGCGAGCACGTGTGTGCCTTCCCGGTCAACCGCCTCTGCTTCCCTAGCTCAGCCGCGCGCCTCTGGATGACCGACCTTCCATCCTCCAACCCGCTTCCTGAAACCCATACAATGGCAGACGAGCACCACCGTATATCGATCCCTCTTCCTCTACTTTCCTGTTGGCTGTATACCGGTAGCGTATACATGATTTATATATTATAGTTTATAAATATTAGTCATATACATATATTAATTTTCATAAGTTATATAATACCAGTTTGTTATGATATGAATAGTATATATGTTCGTGCGTATATGCAGGAGTACGACAGAAAATATTAAGGATAATGTGAATTATAAAATCTATTGCATTTTTGCTTGGGTTTTGTCTTCACATACAGATTTTAATTTGTACCTATACTCTTGAGTTTTATATATATTAAGTTATATATGCGTATGGTTGTTATGAGGTATATTCATATGGATTTTAAGTATTTTTATACATAGAAAGTTTGGCCTATTGTTTATATATATATATATATACGGTTTATATCAGTTAGTATATAATATAAGTTGTATAAGCTAAATAATATGGGTTGCTTATAATGTTACGTAAACAATGTCTACAATACTCCATTTTATATAGTTGTGTATGTTTAAGGGTATGTATAGATTTTTATCAAATTAATAATATATAGATCTATATGTACACAGTAAGATATATAGCGTCACTAGCTATGGGTACTTTTATATTTTAATATTGAGGCTACCTCTCCCTTGTTTGCATAATTATAAGTAGTCTCTACATGACTGATTAAAGAAGCTATATATTTTTATCTTAAATTACATATTGTTTATATATAGATATCATTTGGTTTCAAACAGTTTATATATACATGTTTGACCTTAATATTTGAGTTTAATTTAAACCAATGGATTTTGAAATGAATTTAATTAAAAATATGTTGAGGTTAAAATATGATTTTATTTAGTTATATATCAGTTCAGTTATTCCAATTTATCTTTATCAATTCCGTTCTAATTGATTCCGTCGATTCTTTAGCTATCAGCTTTGTCGTCAATTCGCGCCAATCTAGCTTTGCCTTGGGATTCATTCTTGCATTTCGTAACTCAACTTCATTTTCTATCCCCTTCAGCCTCGAAAGGTGAGCAATCACTCACGATTAATGTTCTTTTATTTTAAATTTGATTTCAATTGAAACGACCAATTGAAATATGCTGTTGTTAGTTATTTACACTGTTATGTATGTTATTACCTGTATCAGTTCACCTGTGACATCTGACACCATTATCTGTTAATTATTTATGCGATGATAATATAGTTTGGCTGATAATTGATTGATTATTGATGTTTATATTGGATGTTAAATGTTAATGTCAAGGTGATAAATAGTATGCAATTGAATTTGATATGGCATAGTTAGATGTTGAATTTGATTAGTTAAATTTGTATAATATGACCCCCTTTTATGTGTCAAATAAAGTGACGTAGAAGTAGTGTTAACTACACCTTGAACCATTGAATGTGTGTTGTATAAATTTATGTAGTATAAAATTGAATAATGAATGACAAGTGAAGAACCGTATAAATAATTAGTGTAATAATCTTTAGTCTACATGAAATGATAGTGTAGATTCTAAAAATAATTATATTAATTTGCACAAACAACAATGTGAATTAATATGATTATTTCGAGATCATTTTAATTAATTATTGAATTGTTATTGATGTTTGCTATTGCTTGTTTATTTACTTTGACACCATCCCAGTTATAACACTGCAAGTTCCCTTTGCTGTGTTTTGATTTTGAATTGAAATGGAATCAGGTTGAAATGATGGATACCCAAATAACTTGACTTAGGATAGAGAATTAAACAAACCCGATTGGTCAATAATTTGATTTAAAAATAAAATAAAAATTTTATTTGAATAAAAATACCGTTTTGAAAATGAAATTGGAATTTGAATTTTAATGAAAGAAAATGTCAATATTTATAATCTGAAACAAATAACAAAGTAATTGATGAAAGAATGTTGTTAAATTTAAGAAATTATTGAGTTAATTTTGGAATTATTTAATAATTAAGTTTTGAAATTATTTAATAATTGAGTTTTGAAATTATTTAATAATGGAGTTTGAAATTTTGTAATAATTAAATAGGATTGCATTATTTGATAATTAAATAAAAATTTGTATTCTTTGATAAGAGAAATTGAACATCTGAATAGTGAATTTGAACTTCGTTAATGAATGAAATTGAGTTCTTAATTAATTAAGTTTTGAAAAATTATATAAAGTAAGTAAATAAATAAGTGAAATTGAATTTCTTCGACAAGAAATAAAACGCGTTTTATTAAAACAAATGTAAGACTTGTAATTTAAAGAATTTGATTTGGCGAAATTAACTTAATTAAAATTGTAAGCTTTGATATAATTAAGTTGAACGTAAGTAATTGATTAATGAATTAGAGATTAAATGGAAATTGTTTAAATGATAAATTAACTTAACAAACATTGAACGAAATTGATAAGTGGGTTTAAATTGATTTCAACGTTAAAATAATTAAATTTTAAATGATTATGGAATGCAACTTATATATATGAGATTAAACGAATATTTGAATCGTTTTAAATCAAATTTTGGAAATTGAATTATAAGATTTTGAAATGGAAATTTGGTAGTTATGAAACGGGAATTTTGGAAATTGCTTTAGAAGACGTATGAAATGTTGATTTACGCATTTTAATTGAAGTTGAATTTGATTTGGTTTCGAAATGTATTAAACGACCAATCGGTGTAATAATTACGAAAGTTATTAAAGAGACGGGAATCAGTTATGAATATACTCTCTGTCTAAACTGAAAACCACTTTAATAACTATACATGGAGTGTGATCCAGAATGAAGTGGTTCGAATGATGTATGTGATGATTGAAGAAAGAGAACGATAATGGATAGCCTTGACACGTGTGTCAAATTGGAAATGACTAAAACAGGAGCCGTGCCGGGCCTAATGGGGTTAGCCACCTCGAGCGAACACACTTCTTCGTAAACTACTCGTTACTTGTTATTGATTGGTGCACCCTCGGAATTTCAGGAGTGTTGTTTCGCGGTGTTGCGATCGTTGCGGCGATGCGTTCTCACCAGTCCAGATCAGACGAACGGTAGTTTCACTACCTTGGTTATTGCCTCATGTGCCTTGTCATACTTGTATCCCTATACAACCACTACGAATTTGTTTTGTGTTATACCTATGGAGTACTCCCTGATAGCCCACCAGTTTACGGTGGAGTTTACAGTGCTGTATAGACTATGACATTTATAAAAATGTGTTAAGAGGGATAATGGTAATGCCTTAACACTATTTTGATACTTTATATTACTGATAGGCATTATCTATTTAGCGTACACTACTGCATAGTAGATAGTTTAACGGATCCTTAGAGAATGGTTATTCCAACATCCTTTGAGTTACTTGTATTTCAATTGTTATTTCACTTGAGTTGGATTTATTGATATAAGAATGCCAATCCTGACTCGAGTGTTTTGTGTTTTGCTTTACGCTGGAGTTAGACTGAGTGTACCAATATTCAAGATTCACCTTTGGAGTTGGAGCTTCGCTTGGAGATCCAGCTATCTATCCATCTTCAGATATTCGGTTGATTCCAATGATGTATTCTGATATTGTATTTGACTATTGTATTCGAGACTTCTATTGTATCTGGTTTAACTCTGATGTATCTTATATATTTATATAGTAGCTTCGTGAACTACTATCTCTTTTACTTTTGCAGGATATTATTACTCTGTGTCTGTGATTCTGTGATTATTTATTTACTGTATATCTGAGTTTTTCCAAATTTAAAATTAACAAATCGGTATTTTGAATTATTCAAGTCCGACATGTACGGATGCGAATAGTCCAAAATAGCGGGTCGTTCCAGTTGGTATCAGAGCCTTTGGTAGCTCTAGGAAAAATTTAGCATATAGGGTAAATGTATTTACATAATCACTCTCATTCGAGTTTCAATCTCTTCCTTTTGACTCAATTCCTTTGAATTTTGGAACGTTCCCTCGGTTCCGGAATTCATTCGTGTCCCTCACTATTCGTCTTCTTTCAATTCTGGAGCATCCCATAACTCCACTTCGAATGATCTTTATAATGAGTCGACGGTCTCACCAATCTTTGAATTATTTGTAAATGGGTGAAACTCCTTTACAATAGACATAGATTTACCAGAGATTTCTGTATCCTCGGTTTACGATGCTATCTATTCCCTGCTATACCTGAATTCTATTTCTTGAGATCGACTGTTGATTTACCTCGGAATTCTGCATCGATCTTATTCTTGAAGTTACGGTCGACCCGATTAAGGTTGACCATGAATAAAAAAAAACTTATCCATCTCTTGATTCTGTTAATTGAATTATCTTATCTTCTCTTTCAAACTTATTGTCGAATCAAAATTCTCTTTGATTTGATTTCCGTCAAAATTGAATCTCTATTCTTGTTTTGAAACTATTCTTGTATCGTCGAGCGAGGAATTGTGTTTGTAAATTAATGTTAAAAATGTTATATGTTTATATATTGTGTTGTTTGAGTTGTTGATGTTGATTTGGGTTTTCGATCGATTCGTCTGATCAACGCTATCGATAGAATTTCCAAAACACTTGAGCAGAGCAAACTGGCACAATATTATTTCAAGTTTAGTAAATAAAATAATTCTGAATGATTATATTATATATAAATATAAATTTTCTGAAATAAAATTGTTAATGAATTTGTTGCTTGAAATAATAATATTTGATTTTCATTTATTGTTTGTCAACCATTGACTATTGAATAATATAAATAAATGAATTTATAAAACTTAGTTATAAATTGATTTGGAATTTGAAGTGAATTTAAATTAAAATTCGAGAATTTAGTTTCCGATAATTTCGAACTATGGTTTTAAAATGTATATTATATAAAATATTTTCAAATATAGAAATCATTCCAAAGAATTTTAATTGTTTAAAATAGTGCTCTCCTACTTTGTCGCTGGAAAATAATTTCGGCGATGACGGCCGCTTCATCGACATTTATTTTCGTGTTTTGAAGTAGAGAGACTATTCTATACATAGCTTTGCTACGGTTTGTTTTGGAAATAAATTGATTTGAAATTCTCAAAATACGATTTGATTTGAAATATATGATTTAAATCTGATTTGATATTACATATATTTATTTGTCTCTAAATAAATTTGAAGTTATTCGAAAATTTAATTCTTAAATTTATGTTAAAAGGTAATTTCAATTTTAAAATGAAATCAAAATTTTGAATAAAATTTTAAGCCTGAATAATTAAATTAGAAATTTACTTGTATAATACTCAATTGCATTATATATAACTTACCTAGGTTTTCAAAAGTTAACTATGTAACTGAATATTATACAGTAGAAAATGATATTTATAAATAAATTTGAGTAGTTATAATGAATGTAAATATACTTAATATATATGTGATAAGATATATATTAAGTAAAATAAATTTAATAATAATTTGGAATAAAGAAGAATTAAATTTGTCGAATAAGGTATGATTATAATAAATTACTATTCAAATTTATGATCTTTGAAATTGTAAATTTAAGATAATTAGATAATATACAATATAAATTGTCTTTATAAATAAAAAGTGAGTGCGTATAATTAATGCTATTCACTTAAATTTTAATTATAAAATGTTTATGGAGATAAATAGAATAATAAGTTAAATAAATAAAAAGTATGATCAATAGAAGAAAATTTGTTTTGAAAGTTAATAAATTGAATTAAATCAACTTAAGGGAGTATCTTGAATTAATTGAATATAAGTTGAGTTTCATTTGAAAAAAAACCTTGTGTACCTAACATTAATAAATGAGAAATCAAATCAATTTAATGCAAATCTTGAATTTAAAAACAAATTGTTGAATGTAAAATTTATTTAAACTGAAATTTATATGGTTTAAATTAATTGTTTATTATGTAATTCAAATCTATTTCTTCTAGTTGTTTCAATTTCTCCTACCTCCTTCCTTTTCGGGGATGAAAAGTTTTGAGTGGGGGAGAGTGTAACGACCCGTAAATTTAACCGGTTTTAATAACGTATCAATTGAAATTTTATGGGTATTTAAACGATAAAATTTTGAAATTTAAATTTGATATTTGGAATGCGTCTAGATAAACATAGCAACTGGTAAATTTTCGTCGAAAAACATGAAAGTTTATTTCACGCGTAAATTTACTTCAATTTAATCAGTTAAAAAGCGATGAAATTAAAATATTTTCAGAACCTAAATATTTTTACATAGAAAATTTCTAAACCATCTTCTGAGCAAACGCTATTTTTCGTTTTTCCAAATTCGGACATCTTTAGCTCCGTCGATCTTATTTTTCTGTGTTTTTCATGCATTTTCCGCTAGTTGAAAATTCGAAATTTTATAATTTAATCAAATCGCCAATATCTGTATACCGTTTTGATCGTCTCGTCGTGCTGATCTCTGTAGTATATTCACTTTTGTATTTCGGAGTCCGGTACGCTGTGTAATCCGCAAAATGTCAGCCTTATCGGTACCCTTTTTAACTTTTGGTTTTTCCCCGTCCCGTTTCATGATCCTACGTGAGAAAACTAAGAGTCACTGGCTAATAATAACTCCTAGGATTCAACTAGTGGCAATTACTATTCAACCTTTTCAAAACTTTAATTGCTTCTTCATTTAAAACGTCTGGTTAGTAAGTTTCTCCCAGCCTCTCTTCTCTTTTCACAAATAAAGTAATATATTATTAATATTTAAACATTTGTACTGTAGCTTGCTTATTCTTTCATTGCTTAATACATGAAGCCGAACCCTGCCCTCTTTTGCATGCTACTCCACGCACCGACCACCCTAAAACTCGCCCTTCACCACCCTGACCTTGCTACGCAACACGCTCCACTTCCATCTCCGGCCGAGCGCCCAGCGACAGCCACCACCTGAACCGACGTGCGCCTCTCTTTCTCATCTCCTCGCTCTCGTTCAAGGCCAAACCCAGCTTCCCCTCTCAGCAAATCCCCTTCTCCTCCACCCGAGCTTGGCCCAAACTGCCTCCACCGATCCTCTTCTTCCCGCACCACCATGCTAGCCTTCATTTCCTCACCAGTCAGCCTCGCATCCGGCCTTTGTTTCCTGCAACCCGAGCCGAGCCACACAGTGGCTGCTCCTCCTCTCGCGTACAGGAAAGCAATCCAGTCGGCCTCCACCTTCTTCCTCCCACCGCCGCGAGCACGTGCGTTCCTTCCCGGTCAACCGCCTCCGCTTCCCTAGCTCAGCCGCGCACCTCTGGGTGACCGACCTTCCATCCTCTAATCCGCTTCCCGAAACCCATGCAATGGCAGACGAGCACCACCATATATCGGTCCCTCTTCCTCTGCTTTCCTGTCGGCTGTATACCGGTAGCGTATACATGATTTATATATTATAGTTTATAAATATTAGTCATATACATATATTAATTTTCATAAGTTATACAATACCAGTTTGTTATAATACGAATAGTATATATGTTCGTACGTATATACATGAGTACGATAGAAAATATTAAGGATAATGTGAATTATAAAATCTATTGCATTTTTGCTTGGGTTTTGTCTTGGCATACAGATTTTAATTTGTATCTATACTATGAGTTTTATATATATTAAGTTATATAATGTGTATGGTTGTTATGGGGTATATTCATATGGATTTTAAGTATTTTTATACATTGAAAGTTTGGCCTATTGTTTACATATATATATATATATATATATACACACTGTTTATATCAGCTAGTACATAATGTAAGTTGTACAAGTTAAATAATATGGGTTGCTTATAATGTTACGCAAATAATGTCTACAATATTCCATTTTGTATAGTTGTGTATGTTTAAGGGTATGTATAGATTTTTATCAAATTAATAATATATAGATTTATATGTACACAGTAAGATATATAGCGTTACTAGCTATGGGTACTTTTATATTTTAATATTGAGGCTACCTCTCCCTTGTTTGCATAATTATAAGTAGTCTGTACATGACTGATTAAGGAAGCTATATATTTTTATCTTAAATTACATATTGTTTATATGTAGATATCATTTGGTTTCAAACAGTTTATATATACATGTTTGACCTTAATATTTGAGTTTAATTTAAACCAATGGATTTTGAAATGAATTTAATTAAAAATATGTTGAAGTTAAAATATGATTTTATTTAGTTATATATCAGTTCAGTTATTCCAATTTATCTTTATCAATTCCGTTTTAATTGATTCCGTCGATTCTTTAACTATCAGCTTTGTCGTCAATTCGCGCCGATCTAGCTTTGCCTTCGGATTCGTTCTTGCATTTCGTAACTCAACTTCATTGTCTATCGTCTCCAGCCTCGAAAGGTGAGCAATCACTCACGATTAATGTTCTTTTATTTATTAAATTTTATTTCAGTTGAAACTACAAAATGAAATATGCTGTTGTTAGTTATTTACACTGTTATGTATGTTATTATCTGTATCAGTTCACCTGTGACATCTGACACCATTATCTGTTAGTTATTTATGCGATGATAATATAGTTGGGCTGATAATTGATTGATTATTGATGTTTATATTGGATGTTAAATTGTTAATGTTAAGGTAATAAATAGTATGTAATTGAATTTGATATGGGATAGTTAGATGTTGAATTTGATTAGTTAAATTCATATAATATGACCTCCTTTTAAGTGTCAAATAAATTGACGTAGAAGTAGTGTTAACTACACCTTGAACCATTGAATGTGTGTTGTATAAATTTATGTAGTATAAAATTGAATAATGAATGACAAGTGAAGAACCGAATAAATAATTAGTGTAATAATCTTTAGTCTGCATGAAATGATAGTGTAGATTCTAGAAATAATTATATTAATTTGCATAAACAACAATGTGAATTTATATGATTATTTCGGGATTATTTAAATTAATTATTGAATTGTTATTGATGCTTGCTATTGCTCGTTTATTTACTTTGACACCATCCCAGTTATCACACTGCAAGTTCCCTTTGCTATGTTTTGATTTTGAATTGAAATGGAATCGGGTTGAAATGATCGATACCCAAATAACTTGACTTAGGATAGAGAATTAAACAAACCCGATTGGTCAATAATATGATTTAAAAATAAAATAAAAATTTTATTTGAATAAAAATACGGTTTTGAAAATGAAATAGGAATTTGAATTTTAATGAAAGAAAATGTTAATATTTATAATCTGAAACAAAATATTAACAAAGTAATTGATGAAAGAACGTTGTTAAATTTAAGAAATTATTGAATTAGTTTTGGAATTATTTAATAATTAAGTTTTGAAATTATTTAATAATTGAGTTTTGAAATTATTTAATAATCGAGTTTGAGATTTTGTAATAATTAATAGGATTGCATTATTTGATAATTAAATAAAAATTTATATTCTTTGATAAGAGAAATTGAACTTCTGAATAAATGAATTTGAACTTCGTTAATGAATGAAATTGAGTTCTTTATTAATTAAGTTTTGAAAAATTATATAAAGTAAGTAAATAAATAAGTGAAATTGAATTTCTTCAACAAGAAACAAAACGCGTTTTATTAAAACAAATGTAAGACTTGTAATTCAAAGAATTTGATTTGGCGAAATTAACTTAATTAAAATTGTAAGCTTTGATATAATTAAGTTAAATGTAAGTAATTGATTAATGAATTAGAGTTTAAATGGAAATTGTTTAAATGATAAATTAACTTAACGAACATTGAACGAAATTGATAAGTGGGTTTAAATTGATTTGAACGTTAAATTAAATAAATTTTAAATGATTATGGAATGCAACTTATATATACAAGATTAAACGAATATTTGAATCATTTTAAATCAAATTTTGGAAATTGAATTATAATATTTTGAAATGGAAATTTGGTAGTTATGAAACAGGAATTTTGGAAATTGTTTTAGAAGACGTATGAAATGTTGATTTACAAATTCTAATTGAAGTTGAATTTGATTTGGTTTCGAAATGTATTAAACGACCAATCAGTGTAATAATTACGAAAGTTATTAAAGAGACCAGATTCGGTTATGGACATACTCTCTGTCTAAACCGAAAACCACTTTAATAACTAACACGGAGTGTGATCCGGAATGAAGTGGTTGGAATGATGTATGCGATGACTGAAGAAAGAGAACGATAATGGATAGCCTTGACACGTGTGTCAAATTGGAAATGACTAAAACAGAAGCCGTGCCGGGACAAATGGGGTTAGACACCTTGAGCGAACACACTTCTTCGTAAACTACTCATTACTTGTTATTGATTGGTGCACCCTCGAAATTTCAGGAGTGTTGTTTCGCGGTGTTGCAATCGTTGCGGCGATGCATTCTCACCAGTCCGGATCAGGCGAACGGTAGTTTCACTACCTTGGGTATTGCCTCATGTGCCTTGTCATACTTGTAGCCCTATACGCGACCACTATGAATTTGTTTTGTGTTTTACCTATGGAGTACTCCCTGATAGCCCACCAGTTTACGCTGGAGTTTACAGTGCTGTATAGACTACGACATTTATAAAAATGTGTTAAGAGGGATAATGGTAATGCCTTAACACTATTTTGATACTTTATATTACTGATAGACATTATCTATTTAGCGTACACTACTGCATAGTAGATAGTTTAACGAATCCTTCGAGAATGGTTATTCTAACATCCTTTGAGTTACTTGTATTTCAATTGTTATTTCACTTGAGTTGGATTTATTGATATAAGAATGTTAATCCTGACTCGAGTGTTTTGTGTTTTGCTTTACGCTCGGGTCAGACTAAGTGTACCAGTATTCGAGACTCACCTTTGGAGTTGGAGCTTCGCTTGGAGATCCAGCTATCTATCCAGTTTCAGATATTCGATTGATTCCAGTGACGTATTCTATATTGTATTTGACTATTGTATTCGAGACTTCTATTATATCTGGTTTAACTCTGATGTATCTTATATATTTATATAGTAGCTTCATGAACTACTATCTCTTTTACTTCCGCTGCATATTATTACTCTGTGTCTGTGATTCTGTGATTATTTGTTTACTGTATATCTGAGTTTTGCCAAAATTAAAATTAACAATTCGGTATTTTGAATTATTCAAGTCCGACATGTACAGATGCGAATAGTCCAAAATAGCGGGTCGTTACATATCCGAAATCACTACGATTTGAAATCTTCTATAAATTCCTTATAGATTTGATATGTGAAATCAGTAGGCTGGAATGGAATGATTTAAATAATTGGACCCTTTTAAACTATGTAGAGGTGCATAAATATTGATGTGTGAAATAAGTATTGTCTATAACAAATTCAGAACTCATAGTGAAGAACGAGTTACCCTAGGTTTTATATAAGTTTTTACATTAGTTTCTTATTAGATGGGTTTACTCACACTGGTTTCTAGCCTGACCCAGGTGTAACTTTGATGTAATGCTCGGGTCAGACCGAGTATTACAGATTTTCAAGTAAGGACGTTCTGGAGCTCAGGAGGCGAGCTGGGTAGAAGGAACGTATGGAGAGTTTCCGCTGTGATATATTGTTCGTATCCGAGACATGTTGATTTTAAACTGTTCAGCATTTATGTATGGTTGTATCTCTGATATATTGATGTAAATAAACGGATAAAGTTTTCCTTTGTATAACTGCAATTATATTTGATATTATATTTTTGATCTGCTACAAATGTGAGAATCTATGTTTTAGTGTTTATGTTTCTTCTTCTTCTTCTATCTCTTTTTTTTCCCAACTATCTAGAATTTTCGAGATCGAAAATTCCGGGTCGTTACAGTATCAGCTTAGTAGTTCAACTCAATGGAAAACAATCGATATCTCAAAATCCAGAACTCAACTATGCAAACAACTTTGGTAACATAAAGATGTTATGGACGAGGACCCACAAGATTGATCATAGGTCACCATATGGTCTGATCGGGGCCGATCCATCTTTTTTTGGAGTTGCGCCTTGATCTTTTGTGGGTGACCTCATCTAGATCTAGAGACATTGTTGCTAAAATTTCAAGAAGATATTCCATCGTCTTCCCCTATAAATACAAGCTTTGTAGTTCATTTTAGGGATCTTTATGCTACTGTTTCTCTTGTACTCCATTGTAACTACGGACCAAATCCGATCCAGCCCTCTATACTCAATAATGCAAGCTATTAATACAACAATTTCATCAAAGTGGACATAGGAGATCAATGCCGAACCACTATAAATCATTGTGTTCTTGTTTTTTCTTTTTTTATGTTTGTTAGTTGCTTGTTTCATCTATTTTCATTTGATTTTCTTTATTTATTCTCTGCTAGAACTCTATTGGGTGTTTGTGACTAATTTTGGCACAAATATTTTGGTGCTTTCACTGTGAAATCAGTTCTTAACTAGATTGGATCTCATCATCTACTAGTGGATTCCATTATCCGTGAGATAAGATCAAGATTTCTGCCCACAAAGTTTCCATTTCGACGTAGATTTGGAAAGTACCTAGAAGGAAGTTGATAGAAATAGCCAGAGGAACTAAGTATACTTATCGTGCTCTGTAGAAAGCAATGACGATGCTAGTGTTCAACTGGTTGATTAGAACGTAACAATAGCTGCCGCCAATCACCAGAATCCCGCTGATACCATCACCATAGCTTATTTTGAAATCCTGATGGAGGAGTTGATGGAAAGCCATTAGCAGCTCAACTAGCAGATCTAAGCTAACATTGATTTGATGAACCAGTTGAAGGATTCGCGTTTGAAAACAAGAAGGAATCCTAGTCCATATTCAGGATTGGAGAACTCCTCTTCATTTTACGACTATCAAAGAACCAGACATCGCAAAACTAAAGCATGCAACGCTGGGATGTCAAGACATTAGCTGGCGATCAATCTTAATCGTTCGCTACTGATCATTCTCAATCCCTTAAGGGGATTGGTGCCGATCCATCCTCTGATGGAGGGAACACTCAGTCTTCTGGATGGGCACATGCTATAGGTGCTGTGGCCGATCAGGGTGTCGGAGTTCAGGTGAATGCGAATCAACCACTAGTTAGGAACGATGATAGAACTATCACTCAGGAAATGGATTAAGAGCCAAAGGAGTCAAGGCAACATGGTGCTACTGGCAGGCATGGATCGGGTCGCTCACATGAGGTGGACACACGACTTCCACTTGGCACCAAGCATTCAGACACCATACTTGACAGCTATCGTGAGACAGCTGGTGAAGGAAAGTCAAGGCTTGACCAACAACTATTGAGGACTAAATAGGAGTCATACTCCATTAAGTGGCAACATATTATATGTTGAATATCCACGGAGGTTCCATATGCCCACGATGCTTACCTACATAGGGAAAACCAATCACCAGTAGCATCTCCAAAAGTACGAATGGAACATGGACTCCGCCTAAGCCACTAATGCGGTCAAGTGCCGATTGTTTACCATTTTTCTTGAAGATGTTGCGACCATGTGGTTCACCAAGCCACCACCATAGTCGATCTCTTCATTTGATCAGTTAGCAAAGAAATTCCTGGAGCAGTTTTGTATGCACATGACTCGCCCTAAGAATTGATGTCACTCTCCAACTTGGCTCAGGGCACAGGGGAATCGTTGAAAGATTTTTCTAGAGAGGTTCGATACAATAGTTACACAAGTTAGTAAACCCCAAAATGATGCAATGCTTATAGCTCTGACCAAGGGAGTAGACCTCGATGTAGAGTTTGGTGATTGGTTAGCAGAGAAGCCTCCTTCTACATTAGAACATTTCTTTGCAAAGGCAGCCCAATTTATAAGGAAGGAGGAGGTAAAGCATAATAGGAAGAAAGGTGTTATAGGAACAAGTGTTGAAGGAGTGCAAAGTAATGTTGCAGTAAAGTAGTTCGGTGATAGTTCTAGAAAAGTTCAAATCAATGTTCAAAACCAACCAAATAATTAGATGAAAGGAGGTGATGGAAACTACTGTCGAAGACAGGAATCCATGAGACCGAAGCCAAAAACCCATCATTAATACTTGTACACCACTGATTACATCTTTAGAGAATGTTTACTTATCGATTCGTACATTATCCAGTACAGGAAACCACCTCCAAAGGAATCAATGGAGAAGAAGAGGCAGTCAGGAAAGTTTTGTATATACCATGAAAGCTATGGACATACCATGGAAGAGTGTCGCTACCTCCGTGATGTCATTTAGAAGTTGATGCGAGAAATAAAAATTGCAGATGTTTGTTAAAGCAGCGTAGGATGGCAGGAAGGAGATATCTGACCCTAATCGAGGACAAGCTCTGCCTAGTGCTGAGGAACTAAGGAGGACCGGAGTTACACTAGTCATCAATACCATTGTTGGAGAACTGCATCCAGCCGACAATAGTTGGAATGAGATGGAACGTTATGCAAACGCGATCAGGAATGTTGATTTTGAATGTTGCTCATACATGAAAGGCGGTGCTCCGGCTTAGTAGCATCGTACTATGATAGATGACATAGTATTCTAAAGTAGAGATGCAGATAAGGTGAAGGCCCCTACGATCGACCCGATGGTGATCTCGGCCATGGTCGACCCTGCTTCAGTGAGGAAGATTTTGATTGATTGTGGCAGTCTTGTGAACATTATTTTCAAGAAGGCTTACGACCAGATAAGAATGGAATCCAAATATATAAAACCATGTAAAGCCCGCATCCATGCTTAAACGGTGTTGCAACTAAAGCGGTAGGTTATGTCGAGTTATCGGTGGAGTTAGGAGATGAAAACCGCATTAGAGTGTGGATGCTGCCGTTTGTTGTGTTGGATGTGGACTCTCCTTACAATGCCTTTTTGGGCCGACCGACCCTTGCTAAATTCAGGGCAGTTATCTCCCTTTGGTGTTTGACATTAAAATTCCTAACAGACAACGGTATGGGAGTTGTTCATGAGACCAGGTGGCTGGATATGCCTGTTATATGGCTGAATTGAGAGATGCTCATTGAAAAGAGAAAGGAAAATATATGGAGAAGTCACTCTGCATCAAAGCCAATGAAGCTTAGCAACCAGTATCCAGGCCTTGACTCGGGCAACACAGTTAGTTCTATAAAGATATAAACCCAAGAGATGAAGAGCCTAAAGAATCCATAGCTACACCCGTTGAGCTGACGATCGACATCACGGTCAGTCAATATGACACCTTACGGGTACTGAAGATCATATGACATCTGAGACCGGTGATGATGAAGGTGTTAGCTGGTTTTCTTTGAGAAAATCTAGATGTGTTCACTTGGACCCATTTTGATATATATGGGATCTCGCCAATCATTATGAGCCATTCATTGAATATCGACCCGAGACATGTCCCGGTGAACCAAAAACGACATGGCATGGATCTTCAGAGATCTGTCACAATTTAAGAGGAGGTGGATAGGCTTAAAAGAAATGGATTTATCTGCGATGCCTTCTACTCGGAATGGGTATCTAATCTTGTTATCATGTGGAAAAAAGGAAAGTGGTGGACATGTGTCGACTACTCAGATCTGAACAAGGCATGCTCAAAACATAGCTTTCCACTTCCAAGGATCGACCAGTTAATAGATTCGACTGTTGGACATGAATTACTTTCATTTATGGACATGTACTTTGGATACATTCATATATAGATGCACATCCTCAACCAAGAGTGCACCAGTTTCGTTACCGATCCGGGACTGTATCGCTATGTTGTGATACCGTTCGGACAAAGGAATGCTGGAGCTACCTACCAGAGACTGGTCAATCGGATGTGCAATGACCAGATCAGACGATTGATGGAAGCATATGTGGATGATATGCTTGTGAAGTCACGCTGATCAAATGACCACATCGTTGACTTGGCAGAGATGTTCAGTATTCTCCAAAAATATGGAATGAAACTCGACCCATTGAAATGCTCTTTCGGCATTGCGTCAGGGAAATGCCTGGGTTTAATCATTAACTGTCGCAGAATCAAGTCAAATTCCAAGAAGATATAAGTAATTCAAAATTTCCAAGTGCCGAAGATGATTAAGCAGGTATAGAGCCTCAATTGGAAGGTCGTTGCCTTAAGTAGATTCATCTCCAGGACCATCGACAAGTGTATTCGCTTCTGCAATTTGATTAGGAGAGGGAAGAGGAACTTTGAACAGATCCAAAATTGCATTGACATGTTTCAAGATCTGGTAGATCACTTAGAGATACCACCTATCCTGTCAATGAGCGGGATCATGGAGACTTATACATCTACTTAGCGTTGTCGGTGCAATCCATAAGTGCCGCACTATTACTCGAAGAAAATCGAATCCAGATGCCAGTATATTATGATAGCAAGCGTTTAACAAGTGCTGTGATAAACTACATGAAGCTGGAAAAGCTGGCGTACTACGTATTGATTGCATCACGAAAGCTCTGCCCTTACTTCCAGACTCACCCCATCAACATCTACACTGACCAGCCGTTACGACGGGTCCTACAGCAACCTGAGACGTTTGGAAGGTTTCTCAAATGGAACACTGAATTGAACCAATTCGATATCACTTATCTCCCTTGGAGAGCTATCCAAGGACAGGTATTAGCAGACTTCATAATTGAATTTACCACATCAGACGACTCTCTGGAGATCAGTGAAGAACTGATTGTCTGATGGAAAATGTACAAGGACGTAGCATCCAATGATCAGTGTTTTGGCATTGGAGTTGTATTAGTGACTCACGAAGAACGATCGATCTTCTATGCCCTAAAACTCGACTTCCCTGCAACAAAAAATGAAGTCGAGTATGAAGCATTGATTTCTGGGATTAAACTTGCCAGAGAACCGGGAGTGAAAACTTCACACATAATATTTTATGATTCATAGTTAGTAGTACACCAAGTTAGGGGAGATTATCAGGCCAAGAGGCACGACTTGCTTCTTATCTTAGCCGGGTCCAAGAGCTATTGACGGACTTCAAGTACTACACAATTACACACATTCTCAAAGAACAAAATGAGATAGCCGACTCACTAGCCAAGCAAGCCAGTTCCAGGGATGTGCAGCAAATGGGCTTGGTCACGGTTGAAGTACTAAATGCTTCGAGCATCGACCAGATGGGGATTAATTGCATTTTGGAGGAGGAGGTGGAAAGGAGTCTTGGATGACATCTATAAAAGTTTATCTATAACGGGGAATCCTTCTCGAACGGAGGAATGAAAAACGACTAGTCTTTCACAAAGCTTTGCGCTACATTATCCAAGAAGGAGCCAGGTATAGAAAGGGTTTTTCCATTCCCCTGCTTCAGTGTATCGCCATGATGAAATAAAATGATCTTGAGGGAAGTCCGCGAAGGAGAATGCGGCGATCATACCAGAGGGCAAACCCTGGCAAAGAATATACTCTGCTATGGGTATTACTAGCCAACTATCAATTGAGATGCTGCTTATTACGCTAGATGATGCGACAAGTGCCAGAAGTTTGCAAAAATCCCGAGGGCCCCACTGATGTAAATTACTTAAATGGTTAGTCCATGGCCATTTTCCACTTGAGGTATTGACATCATTGGCTCCTTGCCAATTTCCAAAGGTGATGTGAAGTTTGCCATTGTAGCACTTGATTACTTCACCAAATGGGCTGAAGCCGAACCTTTAGCCACGATCATGATGAAAAAGATAACCAACTTTGTTGTCTGAAACATCATCTATCATTTTTGTCTTCCCCAAACAATCATAACTGATAACAGGACCCAATTCGACAGTGTAAATTCAAAGATTTCTGCCACCGACATTATATTGAGAAAAGATTCATGGCAGTTGCTCACCATCAAGCTAATGGATAAGTCGAAACTGTTAACAAAATCGTAAAGTCCATTTGGAAGAAGCGTTTGTGAAAGGCTAGAGGCAAGTGGGTCGACGAACTCCCATCAGCATTATGGGCATACAGAACCAGCTACAAGTCCGCAATTGGCCATACTTCATTCGCCCTTGCTTACAGTTCCAAGCTTATCATCCCTATAGAACTTGAAGTCCCTTCTCATCGAGTGACTTATTTCAACCCCAGAACGAATAGAGATCTCCATTTGGAATCTCCAGACATGGTCGATGAAAAGCACGAAGAAGCTAACTTGAGGGCAGTTGCACATCGACACCGAATTGCCCGATACTACAACATCAAAGTCTAACCTTTGAAATTAGCGATCTTGTCCTGAAGCAGATCTTTCCTAGCCCTGCACGTATGGGTCCGAAATGGAAAGGATCATATGTCATCGATCAAAAGCTTTGAGACAGGACTTTCAAGCTAACGACTACCAATTGTGTTACACTCCCTAGAGCATGAAATAGAGAGCATCTATGATCCTATTTTAGTTAGTTTACTTTCAATCAGTTGTATTTCCTTCAAAATTTTCTTTCGCATTTGAATTCAAACTTATGTAATAAGACAGTCTATGTCAATTCCTTTTCAATTACAACAAAACTTGAAGTTTCGTCCATATCTTTGAATTACCAGTGCATTATATAATTGTGATATATAAAACCATCAACATGTACAAACATGTACCTAGAGTTTGGTTCCAACCAATTACCGAAGTCTATAATTTAATTAAATAAAATGAACGTGATTCCACCATTCATCCACTAACTCCTGCCTATAATCCAACGAGCGGAGCAAAAAACATAAAATGGATTTGACTCGACCTTAAATTAACCAATTCTTTCCCACTATATGATGGGAAAAACATGAAGTCGGAATGATCGTAGTATGATTGATCACTCATCAACCCCTACCCCAGACCTTGGGGAAAAATAATTAACTAAGGAAAATGCGGTTTGACCATTTTCCAAAATAACTCTATGTCCCCAGAACGTGGACTGGAGTATAAGCATCAAACAGGTGTGATCGATAGCCCATCGACTACCTCTAATCTCCAGAGTGTAGAGAAGAGTATAAGAAAACAAACGAGCATGATTCAACCAGTCATTAACTAACTTTGACATGATTCCGACAAGAGGAGTATAAACTTATCAAGTGTGGAACCTGATCGTCCACTAACTAACTCCGTTAGCCCGAGAAAAGGGGCATGAGTATTATCACTTGACCATGAATTTGACGGCGTAACACCATGAATCAATCCTAGTGTCTGGTATGACTTAAGGCTATGACCGAAAGAAGGCCTTGATATAAACTTATCGTATCTACACCCGAACTAATGGGTGACCATATGACACTACAATTCGAATGACGAGCAATGAATTAAAAGTACACTGAATGGAAAACATAATAGCTCGAGCACTAATACAATTTTTTATGAAAGTTGAACAGAAACAAAGAAGTTTTATTTACATACTAAACTTGGAAGCGAAGTACAAGTTTATGTTCAAAAACTAAAGAAGAGACTATTATTGTTCTGAGCTATAAAGAAGCACAAACTTAGAGTCACTTCTTCTTTGACCACTTTTGTTTGTTCTTCTTGGTACCAGGAGAAATCTCGCTCGAACTACCTCCTCCTATTTTCTCTCCACTTCTACCACTCCCTTTATCCTTTAGTGGAGTGCACTGGGTTGATCTAGCAGGTGTGCTCTGCATAGTTCTAGACCGAGGAGAGGAAACTGTGATGCTTGAAGAGGACATTACCGAGAAACTCTCAATGCCCATCGGTGGAGAGACGTGATGGGGGAAAAAATGGTCTCCCTGGGTAGAACTACAAATATGGGAGGAGGAACGAATTCCAGCTTTTCTTATTTGATCTCTGTTGCAAGAAGAACATCCACCTCAAGTTTTTGCTCAATCTCGTGCATGGAAGGACCTGAAGAGGAATGGGAAACCCTGGTAATAACAACACCATCATCAACTTGAGTCCTCTGATTCAAATCACCTCCTTGCTTCAAAAAAGCATCCATCATGTGCTCATCAAAGTCCATAACTTCTTTGTATAGAATGTTATGAGTTGCTACCGAAGTCGTTACAGTTATGGACTCTGTTGTTGGGATTTGTGATCCTGATTGAGAGCCCTGGGAAGGAAGTGGAGAAACAACAGGCAAATCTAAAGCTAAAGAAATAAAACGAGAGAGGTTAGAGATGTAGATCGGAGATACATCGACATTTCAAAAATTGGGAGAAGTCAACAAAATACCCTCTTCAGTCTTAACTTCCACATGAGCCAGTGTACCATCAGAGGCTCCTTCTAGGATGGGAGAGAGGGCAGTGAATTTTTGAAGCAGCAGTTCCTCTAGGTTATAACCAGTGTCGGCATAGGAGTCCACATTGGAGCTAGGGAAAGCTTGGGCCCCCGAAGTTTGATCAGCCATAGCGTCATGTTGCACGAATATGAAACCCTTGCCCGTCTCTTTTTGAGAAGCTGCGATAGGCCCCTCTTAGATTAGGAGTATGCCCTCATGCAAAATTCTAGGTTCATCACCCCTCAAAACTTCTTTTTCTAGCCGCATCAGATTAATCTCTTCAACCACAAGATCTCTCTTCTCATCTTAAAATATTTGTTCCTAAGTACGGATAAGATGGTAGGGGTAGTCGCCCTAGAGCCATTCTAAATTTTTGAACTTTAAGACATTAGCATTATAAGAGAAAAGTAATGGATCCAGCTCATCCATAACATCCTTCCTAGTTTGTTTCTTTGCAGTCTCTACTTCTCTCTTTATGAGAGCATCAATATTCCTAGCCTTCTCAATAGCTTCATCCCTTTCAAGTCTAACCGTGACCATTTCATCACAAGCCATATGGCTAATTTTCTGCACTTCGTCTTTCTCCTTTACCTCATGCTCAAGCTTGGTCTTTAATTCAGCAACACTCCATACGGTGGTATCTCTCTCGATTACCTGCTCTTGACTTCGATGGTGCAACCGTTAAACGTTAATCAAATGTCTATGTTTCTCTACTTCGAGTGCTTTGGCAGCTTCTTTGGCTCTTTTATCGGCCTCTGCCTAAGATTTCCTTAAGGCATCTAAATCATCATTAAGAGTGGAAATGATCCATTTGCTTTGGGCTTCTTGGTGGTTCAACTTTTCAATTTCCTACTGCCACCCTCTGGAGACTTTGGAGATCCTCTCTACCGCTCTCATCCATTCGTTGTACTGCTTATGAATATCTACCATGCAGTTAACGGTCATTTGTTGGACCTTCTCCAGAATCCTCTTTAGTTTGGGCATAACCTATCGAAGCAAAACATTTGGGAATTCTTCACTAAGTTGGGCCATGTAGGCAGAATTATCGACCTGTTGGTCTGCAGTAATGACTTGAGTATCGGCGCTCTCTTTGCTCGACCTATGTTGAGGAGCTTTAGAATCACTATTACATCTGCAGTCAGAAGATTGCCTAGAATATGATGATACAATCGGTTGTGTAGGGACTGAAGCAGAAAGTGGACCTCATGAAATGTTGAATGGAGGGATATCATCGTGCCGATCCAACTGCCTGTCTGGACCTTTTGGAGGGGATCTAGATCTGGATCGTTTCTTAGAAGTAGAATCATGCAAAGATTAGTCCCTATCATCCCTATCATGGTAGTCTCGATCTCGATTGGAATGGTAACTGGTGTCATATTCACGGCCGCTTCTCTGGTGATATGAGCCTAATCGAGGCCTTTAAGTCCGGCGCGTGGTATTTTGCAAAGAAAGGAACATATGTTCCTTTTTCCCAGTGGGTCTTGTTAGGAAAATGAAAACGAGTTAAATTCCAGCATCAAAGGGAATGGGACAAATGAAATGCGGTGTTGTGGAGTGCGGTGGATGTAACTATCTTGGTGTCCCCCCAACGGAGCAAATATTAGAGCCTTGCTTACTGGACAAGCCTCTCCCTTGATGGTGGAAGGAATATCAGCATAAATTCTGATAGGACAATCAGACCCACCAATGCTCATATTGGCAACATTATAAGTCTCGGCATGATTTGGAATCAGAATATCCGACAGTCCCTTAAGTATGTTTTTAAAAATTTTTAAGGGCTGAGAAGTAGAATGTTACGGAGTGACTTAAGGAGTGATAGATAGCTTTGGCTGCTTGGCAAATTGGCCTATATAAAGCATGTAAATGAGATGTTTTTTTGTCCTTTGGTGTGTGCTTTATGTGTATCGAACTGTAGTTTATGACTAGAACCCGTGTCACCGTGGTCAGTTTCATTATCATCACCCCTTGCATCATCTTCTTTGACAACATGATGAGCCTCCTCAACTTGGGGTGCGACAGGGCTGACTTCTCCACCTCCTTAATCAGCAGCAACCCTTCATTCTACCGTTTCACCCCTATTGTTCCTTGGCGGCCCAGTTTTGCAACCTTCCTCAAGCAAGCCGAATAGGATAAGACATTCATCGATAATGAGATGTCTAATATCTCTATCCTCTGGTAGAATATTTTTAAGTATGGAAACCACTTTTGAAAATCTCTCGTCATCTGGTCATGGGTAGGTGCCTGCAAAAATCAAAAGGTTCTCAGTTTAGGATACGACCTAGACATAAGAATTTAGGGTTAAGTTCAAAATGGAACTTACGTCCATCCAACCACCATCCTACGAAGCCAAATGGGAAGCGCACATTGAAACACTCACTTTTGAAAGCACTTAATTTATTACAGGTGTCAGTCACAACCTGGAAATTTCTGATCGACTCAAGGAATGTGAAAGAGAGGCTTCCCTTTCGTCACTTAAAGTTGAAAAGAATCGAATATCCTTTGGAGTCAGTTCATAATTCAAGAAATCAAAAAAGATCATGTATATGTAGTTGAGAAATTTATTGCTGTTTGGATGCGATTGAGCTGGTGCTAATCTCAGATGATATAACATCTTTCGGATGAACTGATTGAAAGGTGGGATGCACCCTGCCCAACACTTGAATTTGATACAAGCGGCATACCCCTCCGGGGTAGATGAGCTCTGACGTGACGAGATGGAGCTTGCATATATTTAAACGGAATTCCATGCTTGATGCAAAGTTTGCAAAGTGAAGCTTCATTAACCTATGAAGCCGTAGAATCTAATGGATCATTCAAAAAGACCGCATCCTCTAAAGTATCGGGAGCTACAACGATTTATTCTTCTTCTTGATTCGAGAGAATTATAGGCGTCTGCTGCGAGCTTTTTGGATGTTTGGTTTGATGGCCAGGAGAAATTCTAGCAGATACTATTGTTGAGCTTGATTCAGCATCAGAATCGTCGTGTTGAGAAGGTTGTTTAGAAGTCATAGTTGTTAAATGATCCGAGTGTCTGAAACCCATAACTACTAAACTTAGTAGATAATCATCATGGGAGAAATTAACTTATTCCTTCCGTACTAACCATATACTAGTGTAGTGTAGTGCAGTGTCGTGCAATGCAGAGAAAAGAAATTCAGGATTAAAAACGATAGTTGTGATGAGACTTTGGGATTCGACCAGAGTGACCGTCATCGCTGACCATCCCAACCGACTTTCACGCTAATGATTGCAGATTTCACATAGACTTTGGGTCGATCATCAGTGTATCGAAGTGTGATATTTACAGTCCAAGTTTATATTTTGGTTCGTATGTTATACATTTTCGAGTTTCAAGTCATATGCATACGTGTTCAATGTTCAAAGTCATGTACAATCAATGCTTGAGTTCGAGGCTAGTGATCATGTTCAGGTCTTAGTCCACGTGCAGATGTTCTTGTTCGAAATTGTTCATGTATGCAAGTCCAAGAGTCGAATGTTCGAATTCAAGCTTAAGTTGGCGATACCAAAAAATGGCTAAGTCCCTCCAGGTGAAGGGATCGTACTCGATCCCTCCCCTATGCAGCTCTGCTTTGCATGATTTTCTCATTCCAAAAATTCCATGACCGATCACTCATAACTATCCCGTAACAAGCGATCACCCATGCCAACTGATCATTGGAATACTGATCGTTCAACTCCATTTCAACACGATCGGTCCCTTATATCTTCAAACTCATCTTCATTACAAATTCACAACTGAACGCTCCTCCACTACGTTGAACGACCGATCCCTTCAATTTCCATCTCTCCTTTCTCTATCAAAACCTACAACCAATCGCGCCATGTAACACACTTCTTCTCCAACATGAAATCATCACCACTTCATCTCCCTCAAACATGAAAGCAACCCAAATTCAACACCAAACTCGACCGCTATACTTCATCCAACAATTACCAACGTGAATTCCATCCATCTCATCACATTAAAATAATAAATCGGGTACGACAAGTTGAATTCAAACCTACCTCTATAAGAAGATTCTTTTCGTCGTATGAAGCAGACCTACATTTCAAGCACGAGCAGTTTGAGTGAAGATTGGTGGGGGTTGGATGTTGGACCTTGGCTAGAAGTAATGACGGGTTCAATAAGGAAGATGAAGATTTGAATCGGCAAAGGAATCAGATGGAGTGGTGATGTTCTCGAAGCTTGAGCTTGCTAATAGCGGGTGTAAAGGAAAGGGTCAGATCATATGATTGTAAAAGAAAATAGAATGAAATAAGTGGAGAAAAGTCAACTAAGTGTTGGCTTATATAGATGATGCGGGCCAATTCCTACAAGCTCGATATTTGGTTAAGCCCTTATGCAACTACGGATCGGCTACGATCCCTTTTCCAGGGGATCTATACCAATCCCTTACCCAAGTAAAAAAGGGGAAACGATATGAAGAAATAATTGCAATCCCATTGCAATCAAACTATAAGAAATTGGCAACGACCCTAAGTATAAGGTCTCGTTAGGGAGTCAACGACAGAAACTTGTACGTGAACATGCATGTGTACATCTCAAAAAAATTAGTTTCTTAAAATCAATAGAAATGGAATTCTCATTTGGATTTCACAGAAAAGAAATCGCTGTAGATAGCCAAGGCCTACGAACTTGATCGATGAGCTCAGTGGAACCGAGCACAGATAATAATTGAGAAATTACAATCTAGAATTTACACTATCGAATATTGACCAAGTGCCACAGTAAACAGAGGTAGATATGACTCTTCAAGAAAGATGATTTAATGGAAAGATAGTGACCGTTTAGAAAATAGAATGAATTCTTCCAGGCGACTCTAAATTGTTTCAATTCAAAGCAAGCCCCATTCAAAACAAGAACTTCAGGGTAAAGTGTTATATAGCCTTTTGGCCTGGCTATATTCAGACTGACTGAACAAGTTAGACTTGACTGTCATCAAGGCCAGTAGCCTAGAGTGATGATTGTGAGGTCCAGAGATCAGACACGGATGATAATATGAAGTAGTGATAAAGTGAAACCAAGAGATGAACTCTATAGAATTTTCTAATTGTAGAATAAATTCTCCACTAGGCAATGGATCGGGTATGATCCCATCTCCTGCACAAGGGATCATATCGTATTAGCTTAGCAGTTCAACTCAATGGAAAATGTTCGATATCTCAAAATTCAAAAGTCAACAATGCGAACAACTTTTGGAACATGAAGATGGCATGAATAGGGACCCACATGGTCGATCGCAAGCCGCCACGTAGCTCTTACAATCGATCAAGGCCTTCATTTTTGGGAGTTGCGCCTCAATCTTTTGTGGGTGACCTCGTCTAGATCTAGAGACTTTGCCGTCGAAATTTCAGAAAGATATTCCATCATCTTCCCCTATAAATACAGGCTTCGTAGTTCATTTTAGCGACCTTTACACTGTTGTTTCTCTTGTGCTCCATTGTAACCATGGATCATACCCGATCTGCCCCTCTGTACTCAGTAATTCAAGCCATTAATAAAGGAATTTCATAAAAGTGGATGTTGGTAACCAAATTCAAACCACTTAAATCATTGTATTCTTGGTTTTGCTTATTTTCTATTTGTTAGTTGCTTGTTTCCTCTATTTTCATTTAATTTTCTTTATTTATTTCTCTACTAGAACTCTATTAGGTGTTTGTGACCAATTTTGGTGCAAATATTTTGTGCTTTCACTAAGAAATCAATTCCTAGTTTGATTGGATCTCATCGTCTATTAGTGGATTCCATTATCAATGAGATAAGATCCAAATTTCTACCTACAAAGTTTCCATTTCAACTCAAATTTGGAAAGTATCTAGAAGGAAGCTGATAGAAACGGCCAAAGGAACTAAATTAACTTCCCATGCTCCTATTGAAGATAATGATGACATTACTATTGAACAGGTTGATTAGAACGTACCAACTGCCGCCAATTCCCAAAATCCTACCGATACCATCACCAGAGCTGATTTCGAAGTCTTGATGAAGGAGTTAATAGATAGCCATCAGCAGCTCAACTAGCAATTATAAACTAACATTGATTTGATGAACCAATTGAAGGATTAGCATGGGAAAACAAGGAAGGAGCCTACTCCATATCCATGACAAGGATCAGAAACTACGTTCCGAGCAACGTATGTCTATAGATGGGATATACTATAAGATAAACATAACTGGACCACCCTTGGTGTATTATCCTAGCCATATCAACTCCCATTACCAACATATCGATAAGCATCTCTAGACATGAAGTTGATATACCCATGAGATTTGCTAAACCTCCCTCGCCATGCCCCTTCTATATTTTCTATCATTTTCACGATGTTAAGGTTACATTCGACATCTCTCACATGAGTCTTCATCACTCGCACAAAACATGAACACCCAAATGGATTCGATTATCTCAAACAAATCATGAATCACTAATGGATTCAAGCATCTAGAACTGATCTTGAACCACCTTAGAGGTTCCTACATATGTCCTTTGATGAATGTTAACACTATCCTCTCTCTTGGAATACTCCTCAAGATAGATAATCCCACGCGATAACATATTTTGAAATGTTAATGTTGACCTCTCCCTTGGACTTAACCTTACGTTCAACAATTTAACTCTATAACATTTCACTTCACAACCGCTTTCAGAACATAGATTGCGTATATGGTTTTAAAGTGGTATCGAGTTCGAGTTATCTCATATAAGTGCACTCTTCCCACTTACCAGACTTTCCAAAACCAATAGATGAATTTTCGATTAATTCAATTTGGTTCTCTCAAAAGAAAGCGAAAGCTAGAGACATTTCAAACAAATACTCCTCCCCGAGGGTTGTTATTAGCATGAAATCATGAATCCTTTCGATAACTTCTTAAGTCCATATTTGGTCAAGTTTGATAATTGACTAATCGATTATCTAGTCAAAACAATTTTTTTATATAAATCATGCTTTGCATGCTTAATTCATTTTTGATATTCCAATCAACTATTCCTCGCCCAAGATTGAAGTCAGGTAAGTTTGAGCACTGGATGAATCAAGACTTGCCTAGAAACTTCATTCTTGAATCTCACAAATAGATAAGTCCACCTCATCAGCTTTTAATGTTAAGTATAATATTAATGATTTCAATAAAAAATAAGAAATCACCACGATCTTAACTTTCACAAATGGATAAGCCTTACTTCATTGGCTTCTAGTGTTAAGTATAGTTAATTACTTTTCAAACAAGTAATTAAACAATTTAACCATTTAGCCATTAGGCAATTACTAACCCCTTTCTAAACCTTTAGTTATAATTTTAAACTTGATACTTAATAAAACAATTTAGAAGGTAAGATATTTTTTGAAAGATATTTATATAAGATATTTTCACACGATAAACACAGGATAAATATAAGATATTTCCCAAGATATTTATATAAGATATTTTCCAAGATATTTATATAAGACATTTATACTTCAAAATAATTATAATAGATTTTATAACATTCATTTAACATATTACTTGAAAATAACAAGCTTAAAAAATCATTAAAAACTTGAAAACGACATGTTTTCAACAAATTATCTCTTCTTTAAAAATTCACAATTAATTCTTAAAAACTCATAAAGATCTCAAGCCAATTTTAAAATACTCAAAAAATATGCAGTAAACACTTTTAAGAATGAAACAAAATACTTAATTTAAATATCTTTTCAAACCTTTTAAGTCCAAAAATCCAGTCTAAACGGGGCAGTTTTGCACTAGTGATGTTTTGGCCAAATTTTGAGATGCTACTTAACTTTTATCTATTCAAGCTTTTAATAGAAATAAACACAGATATAAAATAGTATAAATATGGTGAGAATTCCTAAGGATCTTTCTACAAAGTTCCATAGAAATTTCCTAAAAGCAAGGCAATTCACACCACATCTATAGCGACTATCGCTATAAGTGCACTTTCAAATCCGAGTCCGATCTAAACCAAATCCATCTATAACCTATATGCTTTGTTCAAGGTCTTGTCACAAGTCCATTCAATTATATTCCAAGTTTTTCAAGTCTAAATATATGGATGGCATATGTCACTTAGTTTTAAAGTAAGAATTCAAATCAATGTTTTAACATAAGTTAACAACGATTCAATCAACATAAATGCAATCAAATACTAACATATATATGTTACATTTTCCATTCAAAGTGAGGTGTTAGCTCACCTTTAACCCAACAAACTACCAAGATCTAAGAACCATGCCTAGATCTAACTTATCACACCTTTCCTTCCTTGTTTTTTTGCTTTATCACCTGGACTTTGTCTCCTCCCCTTGCCTAAAGCTCACGCCCTCTCCTTATAGGCGGAGTGTGGCTTTGTTTGTTCCAAAAAAACTAGGTAGAAGGTCTTGTAATGTTGTGGTAAGGCTTCCCTCCATGTTTGAGGTGACTAGGAGATGGCTTGTGAATTATTTACTTTCGGAAATTAAGATAAAGAAGAAGATGCCATGGAAATTTTCACTTAAGATTTGAAATATTTGTGAATTATTTCCTATGGGTGCACCCCTCCTTATATAAGTTTAGGAATGTGATAGGGAAAGGCCAAAACCGCTCAAAACCCTATTACACACATCATTTCTCCTTTATGCTTAACACTTAATAATTTCCATATTTGCTCATTTCCTAAATATCTAAGATAACATCACCCATAACATATTCACTAAAGTTTATTTCCATAAATGGAAAAATAATTATATTTTCATTAAATTGATTTCCTAAGCAAACAAGTGTATGTAAAAAGCTGAACAACTACTGACGGTTAAAAAGCTGTTTATCGATAAGACGATTTTCAGTCACATTATCGATATTTTTCCAAATCTATTTTTGTAAAGAAATTTTAAAAACAAGTTCCTTATCATTATTCATTAATTAAATGATGTTTAACAAGGTTATAAAACCATATTTATAATACTTGATTTTATTTCAAAACGTTTCGATATTCGAAGATGAAGTGTTCGGATTTCAAAGTCGTTGCACTCTCCCCGCTTAGAACATTTCATCCTCGAAATTCAAAAAGAACGTTAATCAATGGAGATAAGAAATGTATATATATATATAGTACTGCTGAAATTATATACAAACCAAACTGCAAACTGAAATGCATACTAAGCGACTCCACTTCAAGCGATGAGTGCACTTCAAAAGATATACGATACTAAGATAAGAAGGAAACCATAGTCTATAAACACTGGATGTATCTATTTCAAATTGACATCCCTCTTCCTTGTACCAACCCAAGCATCCATGCTCCATGACACTTCTAACCTTAATAAAGGAATAAGAACACAAATAATTAAATTACATTCATAATCACCAGTAATCAATGCTCATGGTTTGCTTATGTTTAAAACTCCCCAATCACCTAAGGATGATAAATAGTCTACTAAGCATATCTTACGCTCAACAGCCTTAGGCTCTAATTTAGACGATTATTCATGCTATCTCTATAAAAAGTGAAGGGTCATTTCCCAAACTCTTCATAAGTCAACACAATACATCGTACGAATGTACTAAAGCCCGTACGATGTGCATATATCATTTGTACTCAATATCTGATCTAATCACTTGCTCGATCACATAGATTTCACCTTCCAGCTAGAATAGATTACTTTACTTCTCTAGTGCAGATTTCGATCTGGTTCGCTGAATAGAAACCTCCATTCTACTTACATAGCCATACTATGATAGAAAACATCAGGATCATATCATGAACCTGTATCAAGTGGTCGCCACTAGGAATCGAGTGAAAAAATCTTGTTCTGACAAGTGTAAATCACCTTGAAAATATATACTCGAATGCTAAATCAAGAGCGGTCATGTGAATAAACGATCTACATACAACTTACGTATTTATCGTAACAGTTTCTTAACTACACTAATTCCTTTTTAATCACATTCATTTACATAATTAGTATGTCTTCAATACTAAATCATTTATGTAAGTCAACAGGGTGGATTGTGCAGTGTATATGCAAGTATATGCGACAAAATATATGATCCAACTAAAGCGGTAATAATCCAGGTAACTATAGAATAAGCACACCAAGATGTTATATTGGTTCGGACCTCACGTCCTACGTCCAGTCCCGAAGCTTCCCTTTGAAATTCGACTATCAAACACCCTCGCTTTGCCCGTAGGAATAGGCTTGGTTACAATAAATTATTCTTGTCAAATATGTGTTCTATAACATGGATATTGACTAATAAGTATAAATGCTTTCAAATATATCTAGAGAGTACTGAATGTGAAGATCTGAATATAGGGAAGAGTGAAATACAAGTACAGATTGCTAAAGATCAAGAATATAACAGAGTATGTACGTAGAGAGCGCAAGAGAGTAAGGTGAGTGTTCTCTTTGATTCTTTATGAAATATAGAGAGGGTCCTTGAGTAGTTGCATCCATTAACAAGTGCACTACAGTTGCTAATGTTGGTGGTAAAGAGTTGCAGCGAAGAGAAGTGAATATGTCTATTCAAATGTGGCAGTTGAAATTTGAACTTAAATTCCGAGGTCGAAATCAGACGTCTGGTATTTGTATCAGACATCTGATACTATATATTTTTTGTATATAGTATATTTTCAGACGTCTGAGTGCATCTACCAGACGTCTACATCTGTCTTTTTTTGTTCTAGAGGACTTTTTCAGACGTCTGACTTTTGCACCCAGATGTCTGAAAATTATGCATGTCTGTTTTGTGCATCTTTCTTGTTGCTTCTCTGATTCTATCGACTTGTAGTCTCTTGTAATGTTCTTTGTGCCTTGTTCTTGTCTTTCTAGTGATTTTCTCTAGCAAGTACCTATATATAGAAATATATATGCATATTTGATTTCCATTGTATAGTTCTTGTCATCGAACGTAGATTTGATTTCCTAACAATTTATGCATCATTTTGTAAATCATAACTTCAAGTTTATAATCATTTTATAACTTAAGTTCAAACTCGTGTAATACTTCATTACATCTAAAGAGCATATACTAACATAAAATTTGTTTTACATAACAAGTAAGTTTAAAATTGTTTTAACTTGGTATCTTCTCAATTCAAGTATTATATAAACTCAACCTTTATATCTCCAAAAACTCATAACTACAAGTTCTATAACAATCCTGAAGTTCCTAACTATCCAAAATCGTCGAAAATCCCATTTCATTTTAATAAATGAAAGCGCCAAACAACATATCATACCATGATGCACATCCATACTTTCCTAATGCATAAGCTATATGCATCTATGAAATAACTTAACAAGAAAACATTAGAACTAAACACGGTTATTATTTCAAATCTCTTGAAATAATATATACACCTAACTTTTATATATCAAATCATAATTCGGGATTAAATCAAAATCTTTTTTACCAAAACAACTTTGTAGCATCATATACTTAAAAACTCGAAAATGAATGCCGATGATGCTACATCATCATCAAAATTATTTTCTAGTGATAGAAGTGAGTTCAGTACATCCGAAACATAATTTAGGTACTTAACCAAAATCATTCCAAAGTGATATCATATATTTCGTATAATAATACTAAGTATCATGATTTCAATTTTCCTAAACCAATTTCCCAAATATTTACTTTCAAATAATAATATTATTATTTTCCCTGAATCTTGAAAAAGACACTGGGATTTAAGTTCTCAGATTCTTTGTTTAAATCCTTTTCACTTATAAAACATATTCTTATAAACCATACTTTATATAAAATTACTTTCTTATAGAAATCTTTTCACAAATATTTATTTCCAAAATATTCTATCTTTCCTTTGAATTTTAGTAAACATCTTCTATTAAATTTCAACTTCTAACCCAACGTTATCACCAAACTCCTTATAGTCAAACCATGAAACTTAATTTATAAGGTGTTCGTTTTAATGTACCCACAATTACTGTCTACCTAACCAATGCTGTGGAAAGGCAAAACTACTCATAAACTGGTTGAGCACATACAAACAAGAGTAAATGTTCCTTAAACGAACGAGCATGATTTAAACAATCATCAAGGTTATGGGATAAGAAACCATTAGAGTCAAACGAACACTAACAGGAAAGCCAAATAGTATACCATCAAGAATCTGCAGCCCATTCTCAACCGTAGAAATAGCAAAGATCCTAGGTTTTTTCCCCTTCTTAAGCATGGTACAATCTAAAAAAAGGTTAGGCTGATGGCAATTGTAGCAACTCTTTGGTGCATACTGCAGTACCTCCCCCATTGATGCCTTTTCTATCTGCCCTTCTCCTCCCTTCTTATTGTTCTTAGTAAAGTGACCCTTCTGCCCACACCGATGGAAAACAAGGTTGGACGTATACTTCAACTGTCGAAACTTTCACTTATCGATCCCATCTAGTATAGAAGAAAGAGGCTTTGGTGCAGAAAAAACAAGCTTCGGTGCCAAACTCTCGAACCTCAAACCCATATTCAGCAAATTCACAAAAGTCCCCAAAAGGTGATCAATCATATCCCTCTAGAACCCAGGGTGCATACCCGCAATGAACATCTTGTTCTTCTTTAAATTGTATCAACCAATCCTAACCCAAACTGATACAATGCAATGAACTGATTCTCATACTCCGCCATGGTCACGACCCCCTACTTCAGATCCAAGAAGGTCTTGAATAATTTTTTTTTCCAGCTTTTGGAAAAAACTTCATCTCAAACTAATCTTTAAATTAGGCCCAAGAGAAATCGTTCTCTTGGACATCAGCTATAATAGAACTCCACCAATCCATGGCTGCATCTGTTAAATGCCGCGATACACTTCACTACGTCGTCTAGCTCCATATCTTCAAATATCCGATCACATAGTCTAAGCCAAGACTGGATTTCTATATAGTCTCTGTACCACCAAAACTCTCATCCCTCAGCCTCTCATAATCACGACAAAGTAAAGCAAAACTCATCAGAGGTCTTATGTGCACGACCTCCTATACGACATTTATTCTTGGTTCCTCAACTGGAGCAACATTCCTTGGTGCTCGATTCCCGCCATTCATAACATCACTACTCCGAATACCTCTAGCATTGGCGGCTCTAGTACTCATTATTCTTGCTATCTAATCAAAGAAAATCTTCTTTTAGGACACGAAAGGATAGAGTCATTTCAAAGATAGGAAGAAAGAAAAGTTCCTAAGGAATAATTTAAAAGTCTAGTTTTAAAAATACAAATATGCTATTATATGTATAATACACTCAAATTATTCTAGGGTGTCGCTTACCCTATATCTAATGGGCCAAACCCAAACAAAGCTTAGGTGTCCTCTTAAACTTGAACTATGATACCAAATGTAATGACCTGACTTTTCGATCCTCGAATGTCGACACTAATTGTGATGACTCGCCTTTTCAATCCTCAAATGTCGATACTAATACATTCACGGTACTCACATGTCAAGCATCCAAGCACTGAAAAGATAGATTGTTAAGAAAAGGAAAGAAACAGACTTAATAGAATCTCATAGCATGACAAGTAATGTATAATATGAAACAAATCTTTACAAAGAAAAGAAAATTGTAATATACATACAAACGCTAGAGTACACTAAACAACTCATTAACCTGGATAGTTATAACAACCTTCACTCACAATTAAAGAAAACTACAACTATCAAATGCGAAGGAAAATAAAAATATAAGTTTATACGTCTTGGAGGCATCTATCTCGTCTTTTGAAACTCCAAAACATCCAAACTGAATATGCAAATATACTCTATCTGACCTGAGTATTATGAGAAAAAACATTCGAATCAGTCTAGTAAACGAACGTGAGAAAACACACCAATTAGATTTTAAAGTTATAAAACAATTTAAATAGAGGATATCTAGTAAGACCACACCGCATATAAACAAGGATAGGATTTTACCTTACGATAGCCAAACCATTTTTTATAGGAAATCCTCTGATATTATAATAATGTCTACGATACAAATACATATTAATTATAGTCAAAATTGTTACATTAATTAAATTCAAGCATAATAGGTTTATAACTAAAACCGTAAAGGCATGTATTGGAGAATGGATTCCATTATTACAAGGATACTGGGGTACCATCTATCACAGCACACTTTAGAAAATGTACCGAGGTCGACAAGAACAACTTGCACCCATTCTCAAAGAATCGATGTGGGGACCCATTTCTTTGATTCTCGAAAATTGATAATAATACATCCTCAGTATTCATGTATCGTAAATCCCGGTGCCAGAGAAGCGGATTCTCAAGGGTAAGAAAGAAAAATAAAGACAGAACAGAATCTCACACATGTTATTTCAATAAAAACTTTATAGCGGAAATTAAAATACATTTATCAGAGTTAAAAACATGGATAGTTATAAATTCTTATCCTTATAAATGCGGAATACTATAGTACAAGAAAGTGGTGGAAACAGACAAAAATCTTCAATTAAATCTTCAGACTCCATGGTTCAAGCTCCATCCAGATACCTTCTAAACTTAACCTGACAACTAGGCTGCTCGAGAAAATTAGGGCACCCAGAGTTTAAGGAAAAGAAAAATAAACTCCGGGTCAGTTATGGGACTTGTGTGAGAAAAAAATACATGTTTTGAAAATAAAAAGGTATCTTATAAGACCACGCCGCACATATCATGGAACAAGTTTTTATCTTATGATAACCAAATTATTATTACGTAAAATCACTTAACATTAATTTTAAATACATATCTCTAAATACATTTGCAAGTAAACTTATTAATCTTAACCGAAATTGTTAAAATTATTAAATTCCAGCATACTAGGCTCTACAAACAAAATGGCAAGCACTTATTGAAGAATGGATTTTCATACAAATGACGAGGTGCAGGGACTACCTTTCGGTAGTACATCTCTAGAGGAATGTATCAAGGTCAAAAGAACATCTGCACCTCTACCAACACAAGACTGGCCCACCTTTCTCACCAGATAGTACCGAACATCTCATCACCCCGGTCGTTAGCAACCTACTCGAGAGCTCTTTTTGCATACAGTACAATAATTTAAACCCGAAAGTTATAACTTATAGAATAGATCTAGAAGGGGATGATCATACCTTAATGGTTGTGAATCATATAGCCTTACTACATCTACCCTACATCGGCCATTTTCGATTGTGAGGCTTAAGGTAACGATTGCCTTTACTTTGCACATTTCAATTTGAATGCCACATTTCCATTCCATCGATTACTGTTGACTTCCACAAACATACAACCTCTGAGCTCATACGTCTCAGAGAAGGGTGTTAAGCTAAGAGAAGTTGCCTTCTCTGCCACCAAATAGGTGTATATTTATAAAAGTCAATGATGAAATCTAAAGAATGCAATGTTAGGCATCCATCCATACAAGTTCATTTTGGGACTGAACGAGACCAAAGGCGCTCCTCCTACTACTATTAGTAGCGAGTAGTCCTTGCAATCTAAAAAGTTTCAGAAATGAAGGGACCACTGCTACTTTAGTATTTGGGAGCTAACCAGAATTATCAACGAGCAGTCCTTTTACCCCAAAAATCTTTGGTCTTCATCCTTTATTTTCTTTATCAAGTCTTCATTTTTCGAATATATACATTAATTCGAAGTGGTCTTCGGATAAGAATTACTAGAATCCAACCCCGGTTTCTCCGAACCAATCATCGGTAAAACTGGTTCTATGGATAGAGAAATTGATTAAGTTATTTTTATCAAAATCTCTCTTAGAGATACATATTTCTAAAACATTCTTTCCAGTATGTACATAATTATTAAACCTCCCTTATTAATCCCTTGATTACATAAAACCCTCTTTAAACTTGGAATAATTCGAAATCATTTCATTTTTCACTTACGAAGACATTTCCAAAATCATCAAAGATTTCTTAATTTAAAACTCATAATTTTGATTGAGTTAAACCCAAGTTATATAGGAGGTTGATCCCAAATCCAGTAAATATTCAGTGAGCAAAATCTACAAAAATTATCTAATTCTACTCAATTTCAATTCCTGTATACAACAAATACTATGGACAGAATAATGGTGAAATCACCTTTTAAGTTCTGTGGAAATAGTACGAGTTCCATCTTGGGATTTAGCACCAAGTATAAATAGATCAGCTCTTACAATCAAGTTGTATTTAATTTAAATTTGGAAAATTTAATCTTTTTATATTTAACTCATTTCCGATATTTCTACCTTAATCCCTCCCCCAAGGTAGAGGCCAGGTGTGCCAGGGCACTGGTTGCTCTTGAACATCTCCTTAGTTTAAGCTCCTCACATTTGGATCTCACGAATAGAAAAAATGCAGTCTACTCGTCGGCTTTTAGAGCCAAGATTAAACCACTTATTTATAATAGCTTTTCTTTAAACATTTATTTAAAATTTCTTAAGTAAGTTATAAAAGCCTCAAATCATTATTAAAAAACTTAATTATCCATTTGAAAACATTTACAGAAGATTTGGAAAAGAATTGTTAAGGTTAAAACTATATTTCAAATGTTATAAAAAAGTGATGCAGATAAGTGCTGCGGAAAGTGCTCTTTTAAGCTATATTGATCAAAATGACTTTTTATTATTTGAAAATTCATTTTTATTACTCAAATAAATTTAAAAAAATTTAAAAGATTTATACGATTTATTCTGTATTTTAAAACAATTTTAAAACATCGTTTTCTAAAAATCCAGTTTTTGATCCCGAACTACAAAACCACGATTTTTCAAAAAGCTTGTTTTACTCAGATCTCAAAATCTACTTATCAAAATATCGATTTTATTTCTTCATTGGAAAACTATGGATATAATATTTTGGAAAATTCTTATCTCGAAGAATTCCGAGCTATATTCCATCTTTTACATTTGTTTGGGTTTTATGGCGCGAAATCGCGAACTGCGGTTACGCGATGCGCCTGTTTTTGACTAAATTTTTAATTCTCATTCGAACTTCACAAAAACACTTTTAAATGTTTATAAAAAATTTCAAACTCATTTTAAACTATTTTAGTGAGGTGTAACATTCTATATACACCATTTAATAAATTCAAGGAAAGTGATTTCCTCTGTTCTTATCGACGTGTATTTCCGTGACTTGCATATATATTCAATATTCATATTTTAACAATCAAACTTGATGATCAAAGAATACTGAACATCCGTTGCAAAATCGTATCATCAACCAAAATATAATATAATAGTTTAGGAGTTCTTACCTTTATTTTCCCTTCGAGATAAAGGAAAATTAGCTATAGCTCCGCTATAATCGAACCAAAACAAATGAAACCAAGCCTACGACACAATGAGGAGCTCGGCCTAGCCTTGTTGGAGATGGTGCTCATGGACAAGGGGGTGTGAGGTAGTGGTTTTTGATTTTGGAAGTCAAGTGGAGGAGTTTCGGACTAGTTTTGAATTGGATTGATATTATAAAATAGTATATATCTTTTTCTTCTGTTATTTGCGGTATTATTTATAACTTTTATTTATTTATTTATTGGCAAAGCCAGCGGGGTTGAATGGCTCCTACCATTTATTAATATCAATAAACAAGACTTACAATATAAATGAAGAAAAAGCATGCTAGGAAGGATACAGAAATAAGAGAGAAAACCAGAAAGGAAGAGAGGAGAAAATGGAGCAAAATAAACCATACAATGACCACTTAACAAGAGTAGCAACATCAAAAGAATAAGGGGATAGAGTGAGCATTGTGTGAACTTTCCTACAAATCTCATAATATATCTGCATTCTATTCCCACTTTTATGATTGAAAATTCTGCAGTTCCTTTCCTCCCAAATTACAATAGCCATTACTTTGAGCATGATTAACAATTCATATATTGATTGTTGCTTCCATCTAGTTGCTTTGTACATACTCATCCATTCAATATTATTGTTTCTCTGAGCACCACCATAACCTCCTCTATTTCTATTTTGGACCATATAAAGTGCGTAAATGAGTAGCTAAAGTATAAATATGCACATCTTCTGCTGCTGTAACAACCAAAAATTTAAGCTATAATAATTAATTAACGAATTAATTGGATGATAAAATAAATTTGTGAAATTATCAGAATTGAGCCATGGCAGTTGCACCATTGTGTCTGTGGTAATTTTCTGGTAAATTTCCATAAATAGAAAGTCAGAATCCGAGCAAGTACGAAGGAGATACGAAATAAAAGAGAAAACAAGAAAAGAAATATATATATATATATATATATATATATATATATATATATATATATATATATATATGGAGGTCGACACCTAGGTCGACATTCCCACTGCCTAGGTCGACCGGCCGGTCGACCTAACTAGTGGGCAATCGATAGTATTGTCGTCCCGCTTACGTTATTGAGCGAAATAATTTAATTCTTTTGTTTGATATGATTCGAACACCTCATTTGCATTCTTTTCTCCCATCTGGTCTGTCCGTGCATCCATCCGATGGCTCCTATCTAGCTTATGACGTAGTTGCACCATATTCAATCTCAAAATCCAACAGTCTAAGATCCACTTCTACCCCTATAAATAAGACCCTAGGCTATTTTTCTCATTCTATATTTTCTTCATTTGTGTTCACCTTTTTCAGAAAGGACCCTAAAAGGAATAATTTTCCGAGGAGAGAATTGTTTCAAATTAAAATATTTAATACCCCCAAGTGGATCCACCGATACCAAGGGAAGAGCTAAGGACCACATGTGAGTAATTAATAATTATTTTAGATTTTTAAGCAATTTAAAGTAGTGGGGTTTCCAATAGTTGTATTTTTTCTATGATTTTGGAATAACCTTTTTAACAGTTTATTTTCAGTTTTAAATTTATTTTCGGTCTATTTCCTTTTAGCTATTCTTTTCAATTATTTATAGTTAATTACTATTAATTATAGCCTTTTCATTTATTTACAGTTATTTACAGTATTTGTGATTATTCACTGTTATTTATGTTTTATTTACATCTTTTCTACGATTGTTATTTTCTTCTGTAATTGTCAGTTTCTTTTTATTTTTTCTTTTTACGCGAATGGAATATAATAGATTAAAGTGCAAATATGGATTAAATAATAAGGATTCTAAAATTACATAGAATAAGATGTAAAAGGAGGAAACTGTAATAGATTGGAATTGGACTGAATTTAAGATATTGGCTTAGTTATAACTTGTAATTATGACTAAAAAGAGTAAATGCTAAAAGTGGCTTATTTTTATGTACTTAGACCTTGGATTAAGTTAATACGCAATATTATAATACAGGTTACAATAAGAAAAATAACAAAAAAGAGGCTTATTTTTTGACTTAGAAATAAATTAATAAGCAAAGATGGCAAGGATAATCGTAGAGGCTTATTTAAATAATTTATTCTAAGTTAGTAAGCAAAGATGAAAGTAGGACCTATAGCAACAGCATTCCCCATTAGATTTATGGTTTCTCATATTAGCCTGAAGTGAGATAAGGGCATGCTTACGCTGTAGTAGTGGTAAATAAATGGTCAAATAATAGAAGTTCCAAATCATAGGGATTTGGAAAAGGAACGCAACTAGATATTGTTTGGATGACGGGCCTATACTAACAACATTCCCTATTATTTCTATAGATACGGTGTCTTACATTAGCCTGAAGTGAGATAGGGGCGTGCTTATGCTGGACCAGTGGTAAATAATTGGTCCAATAGGTCGAGCAACATGTATCATGAGCATAGTGGTGGTTACGCGCACGGCTTCCAATTGGTGCTTAGTAATCGTTATGAGTTCCATGCACTTAGTGAGTATTTTCTATGCAGGGGCCTATAGGGCTTGGTCCACAGTTTTTTGTGTAGAGGGCTATAGGTGACCGGTCCGTAGTTGACACAATAGTAGAAGGCTGATCAAAGGATAGAATTAGGACTTCAGCCTAATTAAAGTATGCTTGGCATTTCAGCCTAATCAAAGCAGCTGTCAAGGACAAGTGCAAAAAGTCTAAGTTATCCAATCAAATAAACCTAAGCAATAGCTAAATCATATTTATTTCTAGTTTTACCTATCCTTCTATTTCCTTTGTTTCCCTTTATAACTAGAACTGTTGCAAAATTTGTTATCTTTACTTTGCTTAAAAATACCAATAATTACTGTCATTCATCGGACTTTTAATCTGACCTACTCCTCTATTTTCCCTTTTCCCCCTATAGGGCAGCAAGGGCAAGGATGGTAGATTACAGATTCTTGGAAACTTCAGTGTAGAGATTTCCTTATGTATTTCTCTTCTACATTTTCAGTTTTTAGTTCATTTGATGTATTAGCACTTTTTGAGGGATAGTTTGTACTCTTATTTTATAAGGTTAAGGTTTTGATTTTCATGAGACATGTTTTGGCATTTTGAGACATCTTATGTATTTGGTATTTTGTGACTTATTGGGTTTATAAAGTATATATGAACTTTGGCTTTAGATAAGTTATTGTTTAATAGTTTTCCGCTGTTTTTATCTATATTGTCTTGTGAATCTTAGTCTCTACAAGTTTTAGCTCTAACTACAATGCACCAAACCTTTTAGTGTGTCCTTTTTGGTATAATAAGGGGTGTAGGGTGTTTCATTTGGTATTAGAGCCTAAGATTACAAGATTCCCAAAACTTTATTTTAGAAGTAAAGTATTTTTTTAAAATAACTTGTTTTAAAAGTATTTTTCAAAAAGGAACTCATAGAAATAGCTTTCAACTATAAAAGAGTTTTTATAAAAATTCCCTCAATGTCCAATACAATCTCCCTTCGGCTCTATCCTAAATTCTCTTTCTTTACGTAGAATGGAGGATGCCCTAATCTTACTGAGGGCATTCTAGTCCCTGGCTGGTTTCATAGGTATCTACAAGCCATGACTCCAGAAATGCATAGGCAAGGGCCCAATCCATCACCAGCCGGTGGGAATCCCATCGACCACCTACAATAGTTAATTTCTCCAACCTTTGTAAGGATTTTGCGAATTTGGGTGGAAAGACTATTTGGTATGGAGACTTTTGTGAAGGCACGGGCTTAGCTAAGTAACACAGAGATGATACTTGGGCTATTGGGATTGGATGATCAACAGCGAGTTCAGCTAGCATCTTGGCAGCTAAAAGAGGAGGCTTCTTATTGGTGGGAGGTTATTGAGTTGGAAGGAAGAGAAATTAGTTGGAATAGATTCCGAGAGAGATTTGATAGGGAGTTTGTCTGTGAAGAAGTACATTAATCAATTTAATGAATTGTCACGGTTTGGAATGGAGTTGGTGAATACACCCCACAAGAAGGCTATGAAGTTCGCAAAGGGATTAAATCAGCCCCTTCAAGAGTTATTGTTGACTCACGTGCCGATGGGGCTAATTATGAGTCTTTGATGGAGATGGCACTTATGTTTGATGCAACTAAGAAGGGGGAGTCTAAGGAAGTTGTTAAGTTGGAAGGTCCTAAGAAGAAATGGTGGAAGAACAACAAAGAGAAGAAGAAAGGAGGAGGCCCTCAGAAACAAATCAAGAAAGAAGCGAAGTGCCATAGTTGTGGAATTGTTGGACATATCTCCAAGGATTGCAAAATGGAGAAGATAAAGGGAAAGTGTTATACTTGTGGACCGCCCGGTCACATGAGTAGGAATTATCCCCAGAGAACGGGACAAGGAGTCAGTACATCGACAGCGCGGATTCAAGTATTAGATGCAGCAACGTCCAACAGCAATCTAGAGAGAGGTAGGAAAGTCACAGTGGAAGGTTTGATTTCTACTTTTGATTTTACCATTCGGACTCTTTTCGATTCTGGAGCACCACACTCTTTCATCTCTAGTTCTCTAGTAGATTATTTGCACTTAGAAATCTCTTTGGTAGTAGACCCCATTGTTGTTTTAAACCCCATATAAGGATCTGCACATTTATCTATGGTTCGTAGGGGTTTGAAATTTTTGATCCTTGGCATAGATTTTGATTGCGACGCCTATATATTGGGATTCTTGGGGTATGGGATGATCTTAGGGATGGATTGGCTATCCACATATAGAGCTATATTAGATCGCAAGAGGTGAGTCATTAGACTAGGGACATGCAGCTGTAGGAATCTTGAGGTTTTTTATGACCCGCAAGGGCCAATTATGTTGAGTTTCCCCCGATACATCATTAGCAGAGTTAGATTCGGTTCCTGTCGTTAAAGATTTTCCAGATGTTTTTGAGGAGGTTAGGAGACTACCCCATAAGAGGGTGATTGATTTCAGGAATTATACGACTGATAACACTAAGCCGGTAGCATTACCCGTGAGGCACATGGCACCTAGGAAGAGGAAGGAATTGAGCAAGCAGATCCGTGAGCTTTTAGAGAAAGGTTTTATAAGAAGGAGCATATCGGAGTGGGGAGCACCAGTCGTCTTTGCTACTAAAGCGGATGGTTCTCTTCGACTTTGCGTAGACTGTAGAGAATTAAATAATCTCACGAAGAAGAACCGTTATCCACTTCCTAGGATAGATGATCTTTTTGACCAATTAGTTTGCTCTTCCATACTTTCTCAGCATTATTTAGCCGCTGGATTCCATCGTCTTAGGGTCATTGATGACAGCATTAATAAGACCGCATTTAGGACACCTGGCAGATTATTTGAGTGGTTGGTTATGACTTTTGGGCTAACCAATGCCCCAACTTATTTTGTGGATTTGATGAGCCATGTTTTTAGAAATGTCCTAAATAAGTTCGTAGTGGTATTCATGGATGACATTTTGGTGTTTTCCAAGAGTATGGAGTAGCATGCTGTTCATTTAGAGGAGGTTCTTCGCACACTTCATAATCATCAGTTGTGGGAAAATGTCACTTTTGGCGAGAGGAGGTACGTTTCTTAGGCACGTCGTCTCGAGAGAGGGTTTAGCAGTTGACCCCACTAAGGTGATGGCAGTGCGAGATTGGAAGGCCCCCAAGAACTTTACCGAAGTTAGAAGCTTCCTAGGATTGGTTGGCTATTATAGAAAGTTCGTTAGAGACTTTGCTAAGATTTCAGCACAACTTACGCGCCTCACCAAGAAGAATAAAGCATTCGTATGGGACGTGGATTGTGAGGATTCCTTCACGAAGCTTAAGAGAGCCTTTACTGGTACACCAGTACTAGTTTTTGCGATTGAGCTAAGCCTTTTACAGTATACACTGATGCATGTGGGATGGTTCTAGGAGCAGTGCTGATGCAAGAAGGGAGGGTAGTATGTTATGGAAGTAGGCAACTGAGGATGCATGAGAAGAACTACCCTACTCATGATCTGGAGTTGGCTGCTATAGTTTTTGCACTCAAGTCTTGGAGGCATTACTTGTTAGGAGTAATGTTCGAGCTTTTCACTGACCATAAGTCATTGAAGTACCTATTCTCCCTGAACGATTTGAACTTGAGGTAGCAGCGATGGATGAAGTTTTTGGCGTCATACGATTTTGAGATAGCTTATAACCCTGGTAAGGAAAATGTGGTTGCGGATGTGTTGAGTAGGAGGAAAGCAACCCTTAGTACTTTGTTCATAGAGTGGAGGGCCTAGAGTTTATTTCCTCTTTTGATTTTAAGCCCTCTATGAACATTACCCTGGACTGCTAGTAGCACTTGAGGTGAGGCCCACCCTTATAGATCAGATTGGCTCGAGGCAATGAGAGGATTCGAAGCTTATGAATATTATGGGTAGGATTTGCCGAGGAGATGTCTCTAAACATCTCCAATGTTATTCCATTGATAGCAAAAGGTAGCTTAGGAGAGATGGAAGGCTTTGTGTTCACCGCATTAGTGATTTGTTGTGAGCGGTTCTAGAAGAAGCACACCATTCTCGTATAACTATTCATCCAAGCAGTGATAAGATGTATAGGGACATGAAGAGGATGTTTTATTGGAGTGGCATGAAGAAGGATGTGGCGGAATTTGTAGCTATATGTCATGTATGCCAAAGGTTTAAGGTGGAGCAGTAGAAGCCTGGTGGATTACTTCAGCCATTGGATGTACCGAATGGAAGTGAGAGAGTGTATCGATGGATTTCATAGATAGTTTACCCTGTTCTAGAAAGAGGAATACTAGCATTTGGATGATGGTTGATCATTTGACCAAGAGCGCCCACTTCATTCCAATTAAGAGTAAGAGGACGTCATCTTATTTCACATCCTTATATGCTCGCGAGATAGTCCGACTTCACGGAGCTCCCTCTAGCATAGTGAGCGATAGAGACCCTATTTTTACTAGCAAGTTTTGGAGAATCTTGCAAGAGGCTTTAGGGACGTATCTTAGATTGGGTACGGTCTATCACCCTCAGACAAATGGCCAAACGGAGAGATTTAATAGAGTGCTTGAGGATTTGGTGCGGATGTGCATTCTAGACTTTGGAGGAATGTGCGAAGAGCATCTTCTGTTGGTGGAGTTTGCGTATAATAAAAGTTTTCAAGCAAGCATTAGGATGGCACCATTTGAGGCTTTATATGGGAGACCTTGCAAATCACCATCATGTTGGATAGAGTCTATAGAGAAGTTGCTACTTGGGCCTGATATGGTTAGGGACCTCAAAGAAGGTGGATTTGATTTGAAGAAGGATGAAGATAGCCCAAGATAGGCAGAAATCTTATGCGGACAAGCGGAGGAGAGACATTGAGTTTGAGGTTGGAGACTTATTTTTTATTATGGTATCCCCGCTAAGGAATGTGGTAAGGTTTGGATCGAATGGAAAGTCAGCCCCCAGATTTGTAGGACCATTCTCTATCATAGAGAGATTAAGGAAGATGACATATCAAGTGAAGATACCGGAAAGGCTCGTAGCAGTGCATGACATTTCCATGTTTCGCACTTAAGCAAGTGCTTACATGACTCAACGGAGGCTGTGGAGCCTAGTCAGTTGGTGGAGGTGGAAATAGAAAGGAAAGCATTGATTCATCGTATCCCTATGAAGATTATTAGATGGGACACCAAGCGACTAAGGAATAAAGAGGTTCCGTTAGTAAAGGTGCATTGGGGAGATGATGTTGCAGACGCTACTTGGAAGCTAAAGAGAAGATTCATACTTCCTATCCTCATCTTTTCGATAGTAAGTTTTAGAATTTCCTATTTCCATCTTTAGTTTTGAATAGGCTCTTTCTTTTATTATTGTTTGGGTGGGTAGATCTTAGGATTTAACCTATGGATGGTACGATTTAATGTAAACATGTTATTAGAACATGTTATGTATGATGGATGCTAGTGGTTGCAAGTGTTTGCTAGTGGATGTTAATGGATGCTATGCTTACACTAGCCACTATTATCCTTTAGGGATCGACCTAACTAGGACACTAGAGCATATGCATATTGATGTGTGCGCGTTTTCATTTTATCTTTCATGGTTGCTACAAATGGATGATTATCACATGATTGTTGCATTTGGATGATGATTGTAGCATGCATATAGAAATATCGGTTATCATTAGAAATTTTTGCAATCATTTGGACGCATGGCACAGACATGATTACATAAAAAGTGGGTCAACTGAATCAGTGGACCACCTAATCTTTTGCATTAGTTAGGGACATTGACACTACACTAATGGCATAAGTATCATAAATCACATTAAGAAAACCTAAGGACAAAGGATACAATGGATGATGATTGAGTAGTTGGTCGTATAAATTGTATGAAAACATTTATTTCATTCTTCCATCCTTAGACATTCAGGGACAAAATCCCTTAAGGAGGGGAGAATGTAAAAACCTGAAATTTAAGCTATAATAATTAATTAACGAATTAATTAAATGATAAAATAACTTTGTGAAATTATCAAAATTGAACAACGGGAGTAGCACCATTGTATCCATGGTAATTTTCTGGTTAATTTCCATATATAGAACGTCAGAATCCGAGCTAGTATGAAGGAGATACGAAATAAAAGAGAAAACAAAAAAAGAATATACACACACATATATATAGGGAGGTCGACACCTAGATCGACCATCCCACTGCCTAGGTCGACCGGCCGGTCGACCTAGCAAGGGGGCGGTCGACAGTATTGTCGACCCGCCTACGTTATTGAGCGAAAGAATTTAATTCTTTCGATGGATACGATTCGAAAACCTCATTTGCATTCTTTTTTCCCATCTGGTTCGACGGCTCCTATCCAACCTATGATGTGGTTGCACCGTATTCAATCTCCAAATCCAACGGTCCGAGATCCACTTCTACCCCTATAAATAAGATCCCAGGCCTAGCTATTTTTTTCATTCTAGATTTTTCTCCATTTGGGTTCACCTTTTTAGGAAGAACCCTAAAAGGAATAATATTCCGAGGAGAGAATCATTCTAAATTAAAATATTTAATAACCCTAAGTAGATCTGGGAAGACCAAGGGAAGAGCTAAGGAACATAGGTGAGTGATTAGTTATTATTTTAGATTTTTAAGTAATTTAAAGTAATGGGGTTTCCAATAGTTGTAGTTTTTCTACGATTTTGGAATAACCTTTTTACCAATTTATTTTCATTTTTAAAATTATTTTCAGTCTATTTCCTTTTTGCTATTCATTTCAGTTATTTATAGTTAATTACTGTTAATTATAGCTTTTCCATTTATTTACAGTTATTTACATTATTTATGATTATGTACTGTTATTTACATTTTATTTACATCTTTTGTACGATTTGGATTTTTTCTATAATTGTCAGTTTCTTTCTATTTTTCATATTTATGCGAATAGAATAGAATAGATTAAGACACAAATATGGATTAAATAATAAGAATACTGAAATTATAGAGAATAAGATGTAGAATGAGAAAACTGTAATAAATTGGAATTGGACTGAATTTAAGTTATTGGCCTAGTTATAACTTGTAATTATGACTAAAAAGAGTAAATGGTGAAAGTGGCTTATTTTTATATATTTAGACCTTAGGTTAAGTTAATAAGCAATATTATAACAAATTAATTTTATATAGACCTTTTGTAAAAGTGGCTTATTTTTATATACTTAGACAATAGGAAAGAGGCTTATTTTTAGACTTAGAAATAAATTAATAAGCAAAGATAGCAAGGATAACCGTAGAGGCTTATTTAAACAATTTATTCTAAGTTAATAAGCAAAGATGAAAGTAGGACCTGTATGAACAGTATTCCCTGTTAGATTTATGGTGTCTCACATTAGCCTGAAGTGAGATGAGGGCATGCTTATGTTGGAGTAGTGGTAAATAAATGGTCAAATAATAGAAGTTCAAATAATGGGGATTTGGACAAGGGGCACAACTAGATATTGTTTGGATGATAGGCCTGTACCAACAGCATTTCATACTATTTCTATAGACATGGTGTCCCACACTAGCCTGAAGTGAGATGAGGGCACGCTTATGGTGGAGCAGTGCTAAATAAATGGTCCAATAGGTGGAGCAACAGGTAACATAAGCATAGTGGTGGTCACACGTGCGGCTTCCAATTGGTGCTCAGTAATCGTTATAAGTTCCATGCGCTTAGTGGGGTGTTTCCTGTGTAAGGGCCTATAGGGTCTGGTCCACAATCTTCTGTGTAAAGAGCGGTAGGTGACTGGTCCGCAGTTGACACAATAGTAGAATTTTATTATCTTTACTCTGCTTAAAAATACTAGTAATTACTATCATTCACCAGACTTTTAGTCTGACCAACTCCTCTATTTTCCCTTTCCCTCTATAGGCCAGCAAGGACAAGGATGGTAGATTGCAGATTCTTGGAGACTTCAGTATAGAAATTTCCTTATGTATGTCTCTTCTTCATTTTCAGTTTTTAGTTCATTTGATGTATTGGCACTTTTTGAGGGATAGTTTGTACTCTGATTTTTATGAGACTGATGTTTTGATTACCATGAGACATGTTTTGTCATTTTGAGACATCCTACGCATTTGGTATTATGTGAGTTATTGGGTTTATAAAGTATTTATGAAGTTCGGTTTTAAATAAGCAATTGTTTCAATAGTTTACCGCTGTTTTTATCTATTTTGTCTTGTGAATCTTAGTCTCTGCAAGTTTTAGCTATACCTACAATGCACCATATCTTTTAGTGTGTCCTTTTGGGTATACTAAGGGGTGTGGGGTGTTTCAGTCATAGAAGAGAAAAATATGTAGGAGGTAGAGACATTTATTACTTTGAGAGCCAGATTCGTTAAAGTGTGCAGAGCAGTTCTAAGCACCTTACAAAGCATGAAATTATGCATTTCATCTGCATACTTATTCCATATTTGTTTGTACCATGGGAAGTTGTTTCTAATTCATTTCTCCTGCAAGTGCTTTGTAGACTGTTTGTGTTGAATGGTCTCTGAGGTCCTCCGACCATCTATAATCATCTTTCTAGTTGTAAAAGTAAGGTTCATCATTATATTTATCTCACAGAGCATTAACTATGGAGTTGCTTGTGTGATGCAAGGAGATTCTGCCACTGATTTTGTAGCTCGTGGCTTTTGCATTTAAGGAGATCCTAGTCTGAGTTACATTATCATGTGAGAGCAATCTCTGAAGTATTAGCCTTTTTTGATCCAAGGGGTAGTCCAGAATTTTAAAAAAAATTGTCAGAGGCAAGAAGGAGTCTTGTATGTGGAGCAATATATCATGTATTTTTATTACTGTTTTCCAGACCCAACTCTGAGATTGTTTAGATTCTACTAGCCAAATTTCTTCACCTTTTAAGTTGTATTTGATGGTCCATTTAGCCCATAACGTATTTGTTTTTGGTAATAAGATTTTGGAAGTGCTTAGACAAGGCAACCACATTCCAAATTTTCATATTTTTAATCCCCAATCCCCCTTGGCTCTTAGAAAATTCCAGTTTCGGAAATGCAGTGGGAGACAATTTTCTAGTGTGCATTATACAAGACCATAAATTTTTTATTATGGCAGATCTGATCATGGAAAAAGTTTTATTGGCAGCAGAAATGTTCTACTCCAATATACTATCATGGATAGGATGACAGCATTTATTACTACAAGTTTCCCTGGCTGGGAAATGTATCTATTTTCCCATCTGTTCATAACTATAGTAATTTTCTCATAGAGAGGGACATATTGAGCTACAATTATTCTTTTTGTTGCCAGAGGTATACCAAGATATGCCATATCAGATTCAAGAGGAAGCATTTTAGTGATGTTTAGGCAGATAAATATTTGATGATTTGACAAGCCAGATAATAATATGTGAGATTTCTGAGGGTTAATTTGAAGCTTAGAGAAATTATAGAAGAAGGATAGCGTTTTCATTATAGATTTTAGAGACAGAATAGTTGGTTTGGTGAATATTATCAAATCTTCAGCAAAGGCTAAAGTTTTAACCATGGGCTTTCTACATTTAGGATGTAGAGAAAAGTTCTTCAAATCAACCTGCTTGTGAACAAGAGTGAATATTTCCATGAGCAGTATAAAAAAGTATGCAAAGATGGGATCTCCTTGCCTCAAGCCATTTTTGCCTTTAAAATACTCAACAGTAGGAGCATTAAAGACGAGAGTATATCTTATTATCAAGATGCATTAGTATAGCCAGTTACTAAATTTAGGTAGGAAATCCATCCCATCAAGTATGGTCATTATGGCTGTCCAGTTAACAGTATCAAATGCCTTTCTGATGTCTATTTTCAACATTGCTCTAGAGTATTTGTATAGTGATGAATAACCCTTCAATAATTTATGTGTCAATAAGACATTATCCAATATACTTCTGTTGGGAAGGAAGGCTGGCCGGTTATGTGAAATTACACGTTGTAGAGCATTTTTAAGTATTGAGGCTAATATACGAGATATGGACTTGTAGATGACATTGCAACAAGCTATAGGTCTATATTGGGAAACATTTGTAGGAATAGCTATACTTCTATTTATTTTCATGAATAAGGAGCCATTAGAGAGCTTTTATAAAGCTTGAAAAAGAAGGGGAAGAAGAAGTGAAATGGTATTAGGAATTTGTGAGAAAGAGGGGTAGTATCCATAGGAAAACCTTAGGATAAAATATTGAATTGTATAATTACCTAAATTCCCCTAACCCGCACCCCCATCCCAGCCCCTAGCACACGGCTCCCCTTCCCCCAAAGCCATTTGATTGTTGATGTGAGGTGATGGTGTGGTTTTGTGAAGTGATGGTTGCATTATGATTACTTAAAGGATAAAGGTGTGTTTGGTTTAAAAATGAATTTTATGTGTTCGGTTTTCAATATGTATCTCAAATATGAGAAGAATGGAGGGATGACAGAATGGATTAAAGAAAGACGGATGAGAGGAAGAAGGGGATAGAGGGACGACCGAAGAATGAATTGTTTCACGTATTTGTGTTATTTCCCAAAACGCAAAAAATAAAAAAAGAAGCTGTTTTCTATTTTGTATATTAACTTCACTTTCAAAATTGGTCATTTTCGACAACATAAATGCGTCGTATGTATTTTTGTATGGACGAAAAATCAAAATTAAAAATAACAAACCAAACATCACCTAAGCTTTTGAATTATTTAATCATTTTTGTGATATGTGTATGTGTATATATATATATATATATATATATATATATATATTCATGTATATATGTGCATGTTTTCATGTGCATGTAACATATATATGTATGTACATGTAGGTGTAAACACTTCGAACGTCTTCGAACAACTTTCGTTTGTTAAATCGTTGAAATCCAGAGAACCGATTATCGGCCACATTTTCACTTATTTATTAACGTACATATATTTGTAAACAAAATTCCAAAATAAATTTATTATCATTTTAAACAAATTAACATGATCACATTTGAATTATAAAACCATCTAAATTAATATTAAAAATTATTTACAAAAATTTCCATTATACCGATAAAGCCATATCGATTTTTCGTTATATTTCCAAATTAAATATATATCTTTATAAAGCTATTATAAATGGTTTCTTATCACTTTATAACTATTTAAAGTGAATTATCATCATTCAAAATAATTATTTGGATAATTAAAATAATTATTAGTCATTAAATCTTAATTTAAATCCATAAATCAATTATTTAAATTCAATGCTATCTCATCGGTATAAATTTCAAGGAAAATATTATTTCTAAATATTTATTCAAAATAAGATTGATATTACTTATTATCACTTGAATTAATAGTACCCTTTTATTTGCAAAAATTTTAAAATTAAATATAATTTATCAGAGTGATAAATTGGTGGGTCGTTACAACCGGCCTACCCCTTCCTGGATAGTACCATATGTATCATCACCCAGGTTGCTTTGCAACCTTTACCTAGAGCTCTAACCAAATTCACAAAATGAATGCATATCTAGAAAGGTGATGATACACCTTAATGGGAGCAACACACTTAGCCCTGCTGAATATCCCCTTTTTTAGTCATTCCCGATTAATGAGGCTTGAGGCTACGTTTTACCTTTTTATATAGCAAACCCACTTGGAATGTTAACACTGCCCTTCAGGCAGTAATGCAGTGCCATCATTTATCCCTAAAAGTTGTTCAGGATATGAACAAACTGAAGGCACTACTTCTACTACATCTAATTTGGAATCACCCTCAAGACTAGTAGCAAGTAGCCCTTGCACTTCAAAGGGTACTGTCTTCGGTTCCATCATCTTCAGGTTTCTTTAAATACGTTGCTTGAATTGAATCAAAGTGGTTTCAGATAATTCATCCGATCACAGTCGCTTTGAAACAACATTTGATAGTTTTTGGTAAACTCAATCCTCGTTCGTTCATAAATAAACAGACAATAGATAGGAGCGGGATCACTCACTAACCGTTTAAGTGGTCGGAACCCTGTCATTTGTCCTGGGAAAACAAAACGAGACTTATACGCACATTATAGCAATATCGAAGATGACTATGCCATATCACTCATGTGTTTCTCCAAAATATTCCTAAAATTATAACTTTGGCCAAGATTTGATAATCGGTTATTTAACAATCAAATAAACAAACAATTCAACCAGAGGTTATAGATCTCTAAGGGAAACAACACTGCTTAAGCACAATGCAACTCTAGGCCCCTTAAATTAATCATTTCATTAATTTAAACTACTTTGTAAACACTTGTGTTAAAAATACTTTCACAAAGATATATATATATATATATATATATATATATATATATATTTCACAAAATCCTTCTATACACTTTTTACTACCTCGAAAATATTCATATACTTATTCCAACGGTATAAGCACATTTATAAATCTTAAGAAAGATTTTTATTTTAAAATTGGGTTAAAACAAAGTCATTTAAAATAGAGATAATGGTAACCTAAACACTATTCGTTCAGTGTTAAGTAGGGAAAAAGCATATTCCCTACCACTATAATTAGGAAGGTCAATATAGGAAATCAAAACTCTATCATAAAGAACTCTTTTATAAAATTCCCTTTCATAAATATAAGCTAAAAATTCATTTATAGAATCCCTTTCATAAAATATTATTTATAAATTCCTTTCTAAATATTTAAAAATAATTTTAGCCTCCTTTTATAAATTCCCAAATTAACAAAAAGATCCTTTAAACAAATCCTTAATATCATCTATAAATTCCTTTATAAACTCCCTTTTTTTATAAAATACCATTTGTAAACTTATCTTATAAATTTTCGACTTATTCACAACTCTTTTATAAAAGTCAAAAATTAATTTATAATTTTTTTTATAAAGTCCAAAATATAATTACAAACTACTTTTCGAAACAAAACCCCAAATATAACATCAAAACCCCAAATATAAAACAATTCGTGTAATGACCCGTAAATTCTAATAATTTTTATAATGCAAATAACTAGAATTTTATGAAATTTTAAATAATTGAATTATGAAATAAAAATTTGATATTTGGAATACGTCTACTTAAATTTAACAAATGTTAAATTTTCATTAGAAAATATGGAAATTTATTTTATTGTGTAATTTTATTTCAATTTAAATCAGTTAATATTTGATGATGATAAAATAATTTCCAAAACTGAAAATTTTTATGCAATAAATTTGTAAATCATCTTCTAAGTGAGATGTCATATTTCGTTTCGTCAAAGTTGAATTGCTACCGCTTCATTTATCTTATTTCCGGCATTTTAGCAGCATTTTCGATACCGATATCGACTTTTGATAAGATGATCGTACCACTGATGTCTGTATACTGTTTTGATCGTCTTGTCATGCTGATCTCTGTAGTATATTCGCTTGTGTGCAACGGTGTCCGGTACGTGGTAAAACCGGCGATCGATAGCCGTACTGATAATCGTTTCAGTCTTTTGTTTCCCATGCCTTTCCATTTTCCAACGTATTAAATAGATAGTCGTTTGTTATTATTATATTCCAGTTCAACTTCCACCTTTTACCATTCCATCGTTTCATTTTATTTTTGCTATTTTTCATCTCTCCGCTTCCCTTTTGTTTTCTTTCTGCCGCAGAAAAAAGAAAAAAAATTCACGAGCCTTTCTTCTCCACTCTTCACCAAACGTGCCAACCACCTTCCACCATTGTCCATCACCACTTCTTTGCTTAAACACCTTTCTTCTCTCCGTTGCCTTCTCTCTTGCAACTCACCCCGCCACGTGCAAAACCTCTGGCACTTTATCCTCTCTGACGCGAACCCTTTGATCCTCCAGTCACTATAGCAGCCACGCGCAACCCAACCTTCTGCCCCGCGACCTTCTTCCTCCAGCCACCATCTCGTGCTCTATCATTTGAGCTTCTCCACCACATAGCAGTGCCTTCCTCCAATTTGTTTTCGGTTGTTCACTTGGGTATGGCAGCTTTATCAATTTACTTACATATATAAGTATGTTGGTTCTATATATATATGATGATTTGTGTTTGTTTATATAATGAACAGGTATATATAAGTTTGTATATATATAAAATTTATATAAATGTTTATTTTTCATTATATATATATATATTAATGTTGTCATATATAAGTTAGGTAATTTTTTAGTTTATATGAACTGTAATCTGTGTGTGTGTGTGTGTATCATATATTATTTTATAATATAGTTAATGGTATATTATATTATGTATATTATGTTATGAGGAGATAACGTGAGTTTTAATATGAGTTTGATATAATAAATATTTGTTTATATACAACAGTTTATATATATGTATGAGTCTGTACATTTTGATTTAAGGTATATATATATATAATATTATAAAGGGAAGTATATATTAAAGGATATTGTTTTCATACTGGCTGCATGTTTGTAGTTTATATGGTGTTAGTCTAAATAAATCTGCTAGTTTACATGTTTATATTCAAGGTCAGATTTGCATTTATATGTTAGTTTGCCTATGCATTTATATTGTAGTTATAATATGTTAAGTTATATATTATTTGTTATGTTGTTTATAGGTATTGTTTTGCTAATATATGTTTTATATAAACTTACAGTACATATATATGAAGGAAATTTTGTGTTTACTATATACATATGCTTACAATTTACACTATAAATTCCGTGTTTAATATATATATATAATAGGATATGTTGATATTTTCACAATGAATGAAATACAATATATGAGTATCGTGCATTTTAAATAAGAGTATATATATAACTTTTGATCCAAAATATAATATGTATATGATGTTACATACATATACGTGTACTTTAATATATAGAGTTATCTGCAAAAAAAATTGCAAATCTCTTTACTTCTCTTTTGAAATTTAGTATATATACGTATAAATACAGCTTGTAGCATATGTGTACATGTCTGTCTATATATTACCTATGTACATATTTTAATGTACACTTGATATTTTAATACAAATAATTACATATTTTTTTTTTAATTTAAAGGAATCATAGTGAGTATTTATGCTGTCCTGTTTTATATGTATATGTTTGATTTTAAAATATATGTGCTTTAAATTAAAAAACGACTATGTAATATTATATATATAGATTGTTTGTTAATATATTATGTTTAAATACATCATATGGAGATTTTATTTTAAAATGTGTATTTCAAAATTTAAAATTTTGGTTATATATATCATGCATCTCATTTCAGTTATATCCAGCTGATTTTTGATTTATTTTCCTCAATTTCAAATTCTCAGCTTTGTCTCATCGATCTCGATTCCATTTTCTACGCTTTGAGATTTGTCATTGGATCGGCCGATCGGCTGGTTCACGATTCAATTCGTATCTTTTCGGATTATCAAATTCCCCTTGTTTCGAAAGGTTAGCAATCACTCACGATTAACATTCTTATTTTTATTAAATTTGATTTCAATTGAAATATGTTGCTGTTAGCTATTTAAATTTCTATATATATGTTATTATCTATATCTGTTCACATGTGACATCTGACACAATTATCTATTATTTATATTGATGATATATGCCTGTTTTGATATGTTATATTTTTATCATCACTGCTATCACTCTGCAAGTTCCCGGTCAGTATCGAATTCCTATGGGTTGAAATGATACATCTCAGATCTGATGAAATAAGATGAATTGATACGGTATTTTACCCGCAAAATCTTATAGAATAGGAGAAAATCGTTATAGGTTGAAATGATAAACCCAAGCGATCTTCATTGAATTGAATTTGGGATTGCGGGTTGAAAAGATATATACCCGTTTATTTAAATTGCGAATTGAAATGATAAATATCCTATCACTTGACCACATGATAGAAAATTATATGAAACACCGTTGGTCTATATATCTGGTTTAAAAGTGTTATGATTTTCAAGTGTTATAATTTCTAAGTTTTATAATTTCGAAAGTGTTATAACTTTAGAAGTGCTATGGTTTTGGAAATGGATATATTATTAAAGTGGGTAATGTTATCGTATTGATATAGTTTTGTAATGGAAACGATATTCTAGGTTTGAAGTATAAACTATTTTGAAATGACCGTGGTGTTATAATAACGTTTGATTGTTTAAGAGACCGGGATCAGTTATTGTCAGACACTCTGCCAATACCGAAAACCAATTTAACAACTATGTACGTGGTGGAAATTCCAGAATGAAGTAGGATGGTCGCGACGATTCTATTTGAGGTATATACATGGATCTGACTCCCGTGAGTTAGCTTAAGGTGGCTAAAACATGAGAAATTGATGGGCCAAGTGAGCTAGCTCCTCCGATCGGAAAAATTTCTTTGATTGCCATTCTATTACTTTTTGATTGATTTGGTGCACACCTTTGATTTGGGAGTGTCCATCGAGGTGGGTGGTAGCTGCGGCTATGCGTTACCACAAGCCCGGAAGTGTAATTGGTATATCTACCCTACCATTGCCTAGTTGTGCCATGTCACCTACCTTATCGAGACCACTACGAGTTTGTTTTGTACCATACCAATGGAGTGCCCTTTGATAAGCCCAGTTTACGGGAAGTTATGGTACTGTATAGACTATGGGAATATATAAAAATGTGTTAAGGGGAATATGGGTAATGCCTTAACGCTATTTTAATAGTTTACTTTATTATAAACATATTATAATAGCGTATATTACTACGTAGTAGATAGTTCCACGGATTCTTAGAGGATGGTTATCCCAAATATCCTTTGAGTTACTTATATTTCAGTTGATATTTCACTTGAGTTGGATTTATTGATATAAGAATGTTAATCCTGACTCGAGTGTTTTTGTGTTTTGCTTTACGCTCGGGTTAGACTGAGTGTCACAAAATTAGAGACACACCTATAGAGTTGGAGCTTCACTTGAAGATCCATCTATATCTATTCAGCTTCCAGTTATTCAGCCGACTCCAATGATATATTTAGATTTTGTTATGTGACTATTGTACTGGGACTTCTATGCATTCGAGACTTCTGTTTATCTTATTTTAACTCTTTTATATAAATATATACATAGTAGCTTCATGAACTATTACTCATTTGTTTACGCTGCTTATTGTTATATTACTCTATGTCTGTGATTCTGTGATTGATTTATTTACTGTATATGATGAGTTATGCCCAAATATAAATTAACAATCTAATATTTTGAGCAATTCAAGTCCGACATGTGCGGATGCAAATGGCATGAAATACCGGGATGATACATGTGGTATCAGAGCTATGGTTTTAGGCAAAACTTAGCATATATAGTAAATTTAGTTACAGAATCACCTTCGTTCGAGCTTGAATCTCTTCCTCTTTGACTCGATTTCCTTTGAATTTTGGAACTTTCCCATTCGTTTTGAAATCCATCCTTGTCTCTCCCTATCCATGTTCTTCTTGATTTTGGAGTACCTTATAACCCCACTTTGGTTGGTCTCTATAATGAATCGGCTATTCCGCCAATCGTAGAATGATTTGTAAAGGGGTGAAACTCCTTTACAACGAGTACTGATTCACCGAGCATTTCTGTATCCTCGGTTTAGAAGCCACTATCTCTTGTTATACCCTAATGTTCTCTAGTAGACGACCAGGGTAAATTCTCTTGTGATTGAATGTCGATTTGCCCTAGAATTTTGCATCGATCGTATTTTTGAAGTCACGGTTGACCCAATTAAGGTCACCCATTCCGAGATTTAATCATCTTATCTTCATTTCGAACCCATCCTCTATTTAGAATTCTATTTGTTTAGGGTCCCCTTGAACTTAGATCTCTATCTTTGTTTTGAAATCCATTCTGGAATCATTAAGTAAGGGACTGTATTTGTAATTAATATTAAAATGTTCTATATGTTTTTTGAGTTGTTAGCGTTGATTTGGGTTTTCAATCGATTCGTTTGATCAACTATATCGATAGGAATTCCAAAACACTTGAATAGAGCAAACTGACACTATATTATTTTTCAGATTTGGTAAATGAAATATAATTTTTGTATATAAGTATAAGTTCTGAAAATTTTAATAGTTAATAGAACTGGTTGTTATAAATGATAATATTTGATTCTCGTTTATTGTTTTGTAAACTATAAATAAATGAAAATATAAAACATGGTTTATAAATTTATTTGGAATTGAACAAACTTTAAATTTAGAATTTAAAAATGAAATTTCCGGTATTTTGAAAATTTGGTTTTAAAATTTTAGGATATATTATTTAAAGTATTTTCGAATAGTGATCATTTTCAAAGAAATTTTATGGAAATTTTTTAATAAGTACTTTCTTCTTTTGTTGCTGAAAAATAATTTCGGTATTGACTGCCGCATCATCGACATTCATTTTCGAGTTTCAGAGTGGAGAGACAAATTAGTACTTTGATACACTTTTGTTTTGGAAAAATGAATTTGATTTGAATTTCTTGGGTATGATTTGGTTTACAATATATAAGTATATGATATAGATTTGATGTGATATATAAAGTGTGTATATATGTATATGCATTTCTAAATGGTTTGAAGTGAAATCGAAAATTTAACTCTTGAATTTTTATTTAAAATTTGAAATAATCGAATTGGGAAAGTTTTATTTGTATAATACTTAATTGCATTCCAATACAACTTACCAATACAACTTACCAAAATTATTCGAAAGTTAACTTTGTAATTGAATAGTATACAATATAAAATGATATTACTGGAATTTTTAAATAAATTTTAGTGGTTGCAATAAGTGTAAATATGCTTAATATATGTGATAAGATATATAAAGTGGAATAAATTTAATAATAATTTGGGAAAAAGAATAATTAATTTGAATAAATATGATCTTAATAAAAGTTTATACACTTAATTTATAATTATAGAAAATGTTAATTGAGATAAATTGAATAATAGGATAATGAATAAATAAATATGAATTTAGAAATAGTTAGGATTGAATTATAAGTGAACTTAACTTAAGTAAACTCAAATGGACTTAAACCAATTTAATTGAATATAAACCAATTTTAAAATAAATGAAATTTATATGGTGTTAAATTATTATTTTTTATTTTATATTTCAAATCTATTTTTCTTTCTGGTTGTTTATATTCTCCTACGTCGTTCCTTTTCGAGGATGAAAAGTTTTGAGTGGGGGAGAGTGTAACGACCCGTAATTTTTATAATGTAAATAACTGAAATTTTATGAAATTTTAAATATTTGAATTTTGAAATAAAAATTTAATATTTGGAATACGTCTACTTAAACATTACAAATGGTAAATTTTCTTCCGAAAATATAGTAATTTATTTTATTATGTAATTTTATTTCAATTTAAATCAGTTAATATTTGATGATATTAAAATAATTTCCAAACCTAAAAATTTTTATACAATAAATTTGTAAATCATCTTCTTAGTGAGACGTCATATTTCATTTCGTCAAATTTCAACTGCCATTGCTCTGTTTATCTTATTTCCGGCGTTTTAGCAGCATTTTCGATACTGATATCAACTTTTGATAGGATGATCGTACCACGGATATCTACATACCATTTAAATCGTCTTGTCGTGCTGATCTCTGTAGTATATTCGTTTGTGTGTAACGGTGTCCGGTACGTGGTGAAACCGGCGATCGGTAGCCATACCGATAATCGTTTCAGTCTTTTGTTTTTATTGCCTTTCCATTTTCCAACGTATTAACCAAATAGCCGTTTGTAATTATTACATACCAGTTCAACTTCCACCTTTTACCATTCCATCGTTTCACTTTATTTTTGCTATTTCATTTTATTCTTTTCATATACCTTCGTCTATCCGCTTCCCTTTTGTTTTCGTTCTGCCACAGTAAAAAAGAAAAATAATAATTTCACGAGCCTTTCTTCTCCACTCTTCACCAAACGTGCCGACCACCTTCCACCATTGTCCATCATCACTTCTTTGCCGAAACACCTTTCTTCTCTCTACTACCTTCTCTCTTGCAACCCGCCCCACCATGTGCAACACCTTCGCCTCTTTATCCTCTCTGACCCAAACCCTCCGATTCTCCATTTGCTACAGCAGCCACGCGCGACCCAACCCTCTGCCTCGTGACCTTCTTCCTCCAGCCGCCATCTTGTGCTCTGTCATTTGAGCCTCTCCACCACATAGTAGCGCCTTCCTCTAATTTGTTTTCGGTTGTTCACTTGGGTATGGCAGCTGTAACGATCCCAGTTTTAAATACGAATTTCAATTTACAATTTAATTGAATTTTAGATTAAATTATGGATTTGGTTGAAATTTTCAAATTTAATAAGAAATTTATATTTATTTGTTTTTGAAATTGATTTGAAACTCAAAGCGAATGAATTGAATTGAATTATAAATAAAAAGTTTAAAACAAAATAGAATAAAACTACTTATCAATCTTAAGAAAAAAAATATATAAAATAAAATGTACGTTGTTAATGTAATACTTATGTTAGAAATATAATTAGAAGATAAATTACAAAACAATACGATTTACACAAGTGTGAACAATAAAAAGATAAGAACATATGAAACATAAAGTAAAAAAAAAAAATCAAATAACATGTTAATAAAACAAATGTATATAAGTATGTACACTTAAAAAACAGTACTAAAAGTATCTCAGTAAAACAAACATGAAAACAAACAAATGCAAACATAAAGAAATAACATACAAATATAAATACATACATAAAAAAAATACATAGCATAGGAGAGTAAAACAAAATACCTAGACATAAACAAAGCAAGTCTTGAAATCATATCAGCCGAGTACAAAGCAAGTAAATTAATGAACTGTACAAGCATGTACAAAGTAAGCTTGTAAACAAGAAAGGACCATTGCATTTAATACCAAGCACAAAACAATATCTTCTCAGCATGTCCAAAATCCTCTCAACCGAAGTAGGCTACTTCTTTTCCGCCTCCAAACAAGGAAAATAACTTAAATCAAAGCAACAAGAAACTGACTAAAAGAAGTAAGCCTATACCTTGTACAACACTGTCTCTTTTAATATACATCTAGTTCATTTCTTTTTTTTTTCAAACCAAACTTAGTAACCTAACTGAAAGAAAACTGTAAAAGCAAATAGCAAGCAAAAGAAAATATAGAGACATCCTTCAATTCAAAGCAAACAAGATTCATCTTCAGCTTAACAACTCAAAATTCCTTCTCTCCAACAAATCAACTGCAGTCTTCAACATTAGGCTTGAGACCTCTGTTCAAAAGGAACTCAGGTGAGCAGATTGACCTAATTATGTTTTAATTTGTTATCTGTGGTTAATCTATGATGAATGCTTCCAGTTGTTGTTGAATGATTGTCTGCATGTATATATCTATGTAGATTTACCTGTGTATTACTTGTGTATTGTAGTTGATACTCTGTTCAAGTAACAAGCTAACAAATTTAAGAAGAAAATTAATATCTAAAAATATAAAAAAAAAGATTTGAGTAATGATCTTTAAATGATATTAGGCTGCAACTGATTAATTTTTGAAAACCCTTGAAAGCATAAACAGTCAACAGGAATACAGAAAACAAGATTTACAGTAAAAAGGAGTTCAATGGCTAAAATTCGAATACTTTAAATTGTTAATTTGACTTTATATCTTAAATTACTACCACAAGTTATGATTTTTAAAAGTTGAATGAAAATTTTTAGTTCAGTAATTCAAAAGCAATTCGTGTTGGAATAAAAATGGAACTTTTACCAATTTCTTGAAATTGAATCAATTTAAATTGATGAAACTTGAATCATAGCAAATATAGCCACCCCTGATCTCAAGAAAAATGTCAAATAATTTTTCTATTTAGTGGATTGAGAAGACGAAGACATTTTAGGGTTTATGGACGGTGAAAATGGCGTATGGGTTTTTGGCTCGTGCACACTCGTCGTGGCGTCGAGTGGGACCGGACTTGGAGAGGAGATGCGTGGGGAGGTGTAGCAACTGTAGGGGGTGATCGCAAGTTCTCCGGTGATCGAGGTGGCCACGCGGAGCGAAATTTGGTGAACAGGGTGATTCTTGGAGGCTGTTGATAGTTCGATTTTCAAACGCGTTGTCGACTTATGATGTTTGGTGGTTAGATGGGTTGTCGTGGTCGTTCGCGACTTGTTGAGGGTCGCGATAGCCACCGGAGGTGGCGGCGGTTCACGTGCACGTGCACGGAGGGGGCGTGGCTGTGTCAGCGTCTTCAGGGATGGGTTCTACTCGAGTTAGCACCCGGGTATGATGGTTTTTGTCTCGGGTATTTTGCGTGAGTTTTTCGTGCTGTGTTTTTCGTTACTTGACTATAAAAAGGTAGAAGAGGAAGCACGAAAGGAAAGGAGCAGGGGGAAGACTCGGAGAAGATATGTGAAAACTCGAAGTGATATTCGAGTAAAACTTGAAAAGTTCTAGGTAGATTTCTCTAAATTGCAGTATTATATTTTTAAAGAAAAGGAAAGAAAAAGATTTTCATCAAGGTTTAAATACTGTGAACTTAATAAGTATTTAATAGTTTTAAATTAAAAATTTAATACAGGCTTTAATTATCCCAGTTAATGTTTAATGATGTTTTTAACTTTTAATAAATTATTTCAATTAACTAATGACTTTAGTTAAGCATAAAGATAATTAACAATTAAGGTTGTAGTTAGCAATATAATTAATTTTCAAAATTTAAAGAAATTTTTTCTTAAATGTTAAATAAGTTGAATAATTAATGATGGATAATCAAGTGCCATTAATAAATAATTAATAATTAAAGTTATTAATTAATGGTTAAGGAAAGTAATTAAGACCTAATAATTGATTTCAAAATAATTTATTAATTTAATAATTTGAAAAGGAATAGGAATAAAATTGTAAATTAAGTTAATTAAAATGGATAATTTATTATTTAAATTAATTAATGATTTGGATTAATTAAATAAATAATCAAGGATTTAATTACTTAATTAAGGTTTAAAGATTTATTAATTAAGGAGTAATTACTTAGTTATTGCAAATTTATTTAAAGATAATAAATTAAGGATTAATTATTAATGAAGAGTTAATTAATGATTTAATTAAAAGATAATTTATTAAATGTTTTGAAATTAATTGATTATTAATTTACTATGACTAGCAAATTTACTCATAGACATTAATCTGATTTAAATTAATCAGATAATTAAATTGACCCTATTTATGGATGTTTGGATTAGATTGGATGATGAATTGTTTGATATCCCTGACATGTGATGCTTTGTGTTATATCCTGATTCGTATTGTGATCTGTAATGTAATTAGTTATCTGTGATGTAATTCATTACCTGTGATATGTATATCTGTGATCTGTGAATGAAGACAAGCGTTATAGTTTATATCACTTATCGGATATATACTGTCGTATTTGATCTGTGATGATTGAATGATGTTGCACTATTGTGTTAAACTCTTAGACCACACTATACACACACAAATATGGATTTCACGAGAAAATCGGTTAAGTCACAGATTTTTAAATAAGTTTGAATTTGAATTTTTAATTCAAATATTTTTGGAAATAAATTAAGTTTTAATGTGGAAAAGCTTTTGAAAAGCTGTTTTAAGAATAAAATTTATTTTGAGTAACTAATAAAGATTTGGAATTTAAATAATCGGATTTAAATTGAAATTCAAAAATCTGAAATTGAATTCTATATTCAGTATTTATGATTTAAAAAGGATTTTACAAGTTATACGAGTTTAAACCATTTTTAAGCGTTGATTTGGAAATTTGAATTAAACCAAAGATTGTAACTTGTATAAATGGAATCGGGGATTTTCCAAAATAAAACTATTGTTTCTAAGTAATAAAAAGCTTTCATATGAGTAATGAACTTCCAATTAATATTAAAGAGATTTCAAGTTTGAATCGAAAATGATTTTCCAAGTTATGAATGAATCTTTGGAAATAAGTTTTGAAAGCTATGAGATAAATTTTTGATTTAAAGATTTAAATGAGTTAATCCAATTGAAACGGAAATTGTTTTGAAATCCGTAAATGAATCTTTGTGAAACTGAGTGAACTTTGTGAAATAAATCTTTCTGTTTAAAAGATTTGAAATGGTAATTGGTTTAAACCATTTGAAAGAAACTTTGGAATTATTAAGTTGTGACTTAATCGAAATCCCATATCCATATGTTTTAATTTTTGCGCTCACTATTCGGGTTAGCCGGGAAAGGACCTTTGGGTCGTATAACCCATTCCGAGTATATGATACGTCGTTATGGATAGCATTTGAAGACCGGTGTTGAAGACCGGGTATTTGCGAGAGCGATAGGATGACCTGTCGATTGACTCTGCACCGAGTTGCTCCGGTATAGAGTTCTCCATATGTGATGGGGAATCCGATCAGGATTGTGGATATCCGGATTGCAAGGACTTCTTTGGAAGTGCCTTCGGTTCTGTTCGAACCCAGAACAAACTTGTATGGATTGTTATGTCTGACATTACAATTTGAGATATAAAGCAGATTTCTTTCAAATATATTTCTGTTGGTGGCGGAGAATTTATTCTTTTAGCTTAACACCCTTCTCTGAGACGTACGAGCTCAGAGGTTATGTAATTGATGGTTATCAGCGATATATTCCCAATTTGGTAATGTGACATGCTGAGTGTTGCTGTGAAATGATCATTGTGTTGATCATTTGTGATATGATCATTTGTTTGATCTTTTATCTTTGTGATCATTTCTATGATCATTTGTTGACCCAAAGCACAGCTTTTGTATAAAGCGTGGCTTTGTGGACGAGATTTCGTCGAGCCTCACAAACCGGTAATGGTCAAAACAGGAATTGTGCGGCAAGGTTTTCAGGGATAGCTTCCCTAGGGTATGACCATTCCTTCTGGAAAAGGGTAGTATCATGGAATGGAGCCCAGATACTTACTCATGTTGAAACACTTTATTATCATTGTGTGATGTTGGTTAGAGAGCTCTCGTTTAAAGGTCCCAAAGGACCGGGGGTGGTATATCTGAGGTTTCTTATTCCCCGGGAAGGGGGACAGCCGGCCTTGTTTGGCAGAGATCCAGTTGGGTTCTCGGGGCGTCCTTCCAGAGGCGTTTCCATGTGGCAATGGGAAGTTCCTTGGCCTGACCATTTGTTGGAAAAAAATCCATTCATCCAATACGAGCCTTATACGGGTTTAGTTGTATAACCTGCCATGGAATGTGGCGGTAACCTGTTATTGAACATGGTAGCTATAGTAGACATAGTGCGAAATGTCTATGTTGGCTAAGATTAATATCTTTACTTTCGAAATGATTTTTCATACACTATGCACTAGTAATAATATCAAATGTTTCTTTTTAATGCGTATCAAGCATCTTTGACTATCATAAGGAGAAATCTCCTCCGATTCTGCGTTTGCATTGTGTGTGTGTGCGGGAGGCCTTATGGTAGTCTCATTTCTAAAAAGCATTGCGAATCTATTTTAAAATATTTCGTTGTTTGTTTTTAAAGATAAACTGTTTTTGTTTGCTCACACCAGTCCCATGACTGACCCAGAGTTTATTGTTTATTTCCTAAACTCTGGGTGCTCAAAATTTTCTACACGGGCAGTCTAGAGTTTGGTTTTTCAAATAATTAGGTTCAGTAGATCATCTGGAGCTAGTTCAGTTTCTTTGGATATGGACGAGACTTGCTTAGCTTGGTGCAAATCTTGATGGTGGATCGAGATAGGAGTTTTGGAGCTTTGTCTTTGGAGCTTTTTGGATCAGAGTTGCAGTATTATATTCTGAGAAGACTTATCTCATATTGTATCGTGTTCCGCTGTATTCTATGTTGTATATTCTCTGATGTTGATGATTATCATTGTATCAAATTGATGTATCGGATATTGTTTTCATGTTATATCAGTGATATCATCTTTTATTTCCGCTGTGTTATTTATCATTTAATGGTGTTGCAAGCTCCCGCGAAACGAATTTGATGTTGTTTGTTGGACATCGAGTTTGGGTCGTGACAGCAGCTTTATCAATTTACTTATATATAAGTATGTTGGTTATATATATATGATGATTTATGTTTTTTGTATAATGAATAGGTATATATATAAGTTTGTATATATATAAAATTTATATAAGTGTTTATTTTTCATTATATATATATATATATATGTATGTATGTATATATATATATATATTAATGCTTTCATATATAAGTTAGGTAAAATTTTAGTTTATGTAAACTGCAATCTGTGTATATATGTATATATTATATAATATGGTTAATGGTATATTATATTATGTAAATTATGTTATGAGGAGATAGCGTGAGTTTTAATATGAGTTTGATATGATAAATATTTGTTTATATACATTAGTTTATATATATATATATATGAGTCTGTACATTTTGATTTAAGGTATATATACAATATTATAAAGGAAAGTCTATATTATAGGATATTGTTTTCATACTGGCTGGATGTTTGTAGTTTATATGGTGTTAGTCTACAAAAATCTGCTAGTTTGCATGTTTATATTCAAGGTCCGATTTGCATTTATATGTTAGTTTGCCTATGCATTTATGTTGTAGTTATAATATGTTAAGTTGTGTATTGCTTGTTATGTTGTATATAGGTATTGTTTTGCTAATATATATTTTATATAAGCTTACAATACATATATATGAAGGATAGTTTGTGTTTACTGTATACATATGCTTACAACTTACAATATAAATTCTCTGTTTAAAATATATATATGATAGGATATGTTGATATTTTCGCAATGAATAAAATATAATATATGAGTATCGTGCATTTTAAATAAGAGTATATACATAAGTTTGGATCTGAAATATAATATTTATATGATGTTATATATATATATATATACACACACGCACACACGTTTGCTTTAATATATAGAGTTGTTTGAGAAAAAAACATTGCAAATCTCTTTACTTCTCTTTTGAAATTTAGTATATATATGTATAAAAAGCCTATTACAGCCTGTAGCATACGTGTATATGTATGTCTATATATTACCTATGTATATATTTTAATTTACACTTGATATTTTAATACAAATGATTGCATTTATATATATATATATATATATATATATATATATTTTTTAATTTAAGGGAATCATAGTGATTGTTTATGCTGTCCTGTTTTATATATATATATGTTCGATTTTAAAATATATGTGCTTTAAATTAAATAATGACCGTGTAATATAATATATATATAGATTGTTTGTTAATATATTATGTTTAAATATATAATATGGAGATTTCATTTTAAAATGTGTATTTTTGAATTTAAAATTTTGGTTATATATATTATGCATCTCGTTTCAGTTATATCCAGCTGATTTTTGATTTGTTTTCCTCGATTTCAAATTCTTAGCTTTCTCTCATCGATCTCGAGTCCATTTGGTACGCTTTAAGATTTGTCGTTGGATTGGTAGATTGGCTGGTTCACGATTCAATTCTTATCTTTTCGGGTTGTCAAATTTCTCTAGCGTCGAAAGGTGTGATGACCCAGAATTTTAGGCAATATCAATTTAATAATCTATGTTAAAAATTAAATTGATTTCATAATCTTTGTAATAAAATTCGAATTTAATTTAATAATCTAATTAAATAAATATTTAATTAGTGTATTTTATCTTCTAAAAACCAATAAATTGTTTTCTATTTATAATGTATGTATATTTGTATATACTGTAAATAGATAAGCTTTGGTTCGAAATTTAATAAATAAATAAAATTTTGTTTTTGAATTCTAATATACATTTTGATAATTTGGAAAATTATGATTTAATTTAATATATAACTTTTCAAAGCTATTTAAATAAATGGTTATATAGTTTAAAATGTTTAAGATAAATATTAATTGTTTAAATTATATCTTAGCTTAAGCTTAAATTTAAATAAAACGTTTATTTTATTTCTTTTAAATATTACTTGATAAGTATGATTTGAAATTTTATATAGAAGTTTAAAATACAATTTGCAAATGATTCATTAATTCATTTAGGTAATATAAGTAATTTATATATAGCAAGATAATTTCTTTTATAAATTATTTAAAATTGAATAAAAGTGTCATTTCCAAATAATAATTATAATGTATTATTTATTTATATATATATGGATTTAAATATAAATGGAACTTGTTATTTTCAAAATTTAATGTGTAGTTATATATGCATATATGTAGGTATAAGCTTTTATTTGTATATATATAATTTGTTTTATTTTATTTTTCTATAAAGTAATTTACAAATATATAGATAAGTATTTAATAAATAATAAAAAGGGGTTTTATTTACTTTTAAAATAAATAAAAATAAGTAAAATTACTTAATGGACAAGTGTAATTATACTAAGGCCTCATAATAACATGTGTTAAGAAAATGTAAATAGATTAGACAAGTGTCATTTTTCTTTTTAATTTTTCTTTTATTTTAAATAAATCATCTTAACTTATAAAAACATGTTTTTCCTCCTTCTCATTTCTTTTCTAATCTTCCTTTTCAAAAGCTAAGAAAAACTCAAGCTTCTCAAAAATGAAATCTGGTAACAACATTCACAGATCCGTAACCAAACTCCTCAAAGCCTAAAAACTATTCAATTCAAAGCCTGTAATTTCGTTTTCAATATCAAACTCCTCAAGCTAGAAACCAAATCAAATCCTTTCCCTGTAATAGCATTTTCAAAGTTCAAACAAAAACCTATAGTTCATTCTCAAATCTGTAATCAACATCCTCTGCAAATCATTTTCTTCAATCTGTTCAAAAGCCTATACATTCTTCTTTTCAAAACTAAAGTAAGTAAAACCTGGAACCAGTCTCCATGCAAAACTGAGATCTAAACAACAAGCAACTCAAGTTTCAAAACAAAGAAAGCAATTTTCAAGTTTCAACTTAAGCAGCATTTCAGCAAAAACAAGTTTTCTGAGTTAAAAGCTTTTCAAAATTGGTGCTCTGTTCATATTTATGATTGGTGAGTAACATCACATTTTTTTTAAAACTTAAGTATGAATTTTGGTTGCATGTTAGTTCTATGATAAATATGTGTATATATAAGTGCAATCTACTATGAATATATGTGGATGTATAATGTGCATTGCTGTGTATCTGGATTCTTTTTCTCTGATTCTAGTTTCCAGGTTCAAATTATAATCAAAATTCACTTGCTCTTGATCCAATCTTTGTTAAGACTTAAGTCTTGAACAAAGTATGTTTGTTGTATCATAGTTTTAAGTTTAAAAAATTTGTTTAAGTTAAAATAATTTGTATTGCCTTTCGAAATAATAAAACAACAGTGCAAATTTAAAATAAGTTAAACTTCTATTACCATGATTCATGTATTCAGGTACATGAATCAAATGCTTAAACAAAAAATTGATTTTTGAAACTAAAATTAAAAATTTTAGTAGTAGGATTTGAGTACATTTCTGGTTTGACCAGAAAATGGTGATTTGGGGTTTTCTGATGATCTCTGTGCTCTGGGAGATTGTAGTTTCCAGTGATGATAGTAGAATGATTGTAGAGGTGGGCAAAATTGTCAGGATGGCGAGCAAGGAATGGTGGTGGCGACGGCGACCGATTTGGGTTTTTAAACCTAGTTTTGGTTAGTTCAGAAATTGTGATCATCTCGAATCCTCTGGTTGATCGAGTTCGATAGAACTCTGGGAAAGGGTAGCTTTATCATTGACGAAGATTTGACCGGAGGTGATGACGCTTTGGTGGTCGGAGATTCAAGGATGAGGTGGTTCTAGGTCTGCATTTGGTTGTTCTAGGTTTTGATTAGCATACTCGAATTCGATTTTGAGTTGATGGTCACGATCTGATGATCGTGATGGGTTTGCGTGGATGTTTGCTGATGTGTTGAGACCATCGGTGATGACCAAAGAGGGTCGGTGCCACCGTGCATATGCACGGCTTAGTGGTTTGTGTCTGGTGAAGTTTGGGGTGTTGCAGGGTTTTTGGACTCGAGTAATTCGAGTTTTGGCTCGAAGTAATGTGAGGTTTTAGTCGAAGCATTTTAGAGAGGGCTCGGGTATAATGGTTGTTACAGGTTTCTCTGGAAACATGTCTGTTTTCAAATTTAAATTTGATTTTAAATTTGAAAGCAAGTTTTAAAACAGAGTTTAAAACCCAATTTAAAGTATGGATTCAAAACTGAGATTGTATCCTAGTTTTAAAATTTAAATTAAGTTTTATAAAATAAATTGTTTAACAACTTTAATGGTTTAAAGTGTATTTTTAATGGTTAGAATTTGAAAGTAAATTTGGTTTAATTGCTTTAAGTTTCTTTTATAAGATGAGTATTTCTTTAGCATGTGTTTAAAAGGTTTTTAAATTGTTTTAATTTTGTTAAAGTTAATTTTGTACTCATTTTAAATCTTAAATTTAAAATGAAATTTAAAATGGAATTTAAAAGTAAATTTGAAAGTTAAATGTTTTCAAATGTGTTTGTGAATGATAATTATCATTAATAAGAAAATGTTTTTATTTCAAAAGTTAATAAAGATTTAATGATTGTGATACATTGAATTAGTAAGGTAATTAAAATGGATAATTAATTAATTCAACTAATTAATGGTTTGGGTTAATTAATTTAGTAATTAAGGGTTTGAATTAATTAATCAAGGTTTAAATTAAATAATTAAGGAATAATTAAATTGTAATTAAGTAATTAAATAAGATTAGATTATTAATTAATGATTAGGAATTAATTAATCAAGTGATTAAGGGTTAATTAAGTTACAATTTAACACTTAATTAATTAATAATTAGAGATTAATTAATGGGTAATTAAAGATTAATTGATTTGTAATTAATAATGATTAATCTAAGTTTAATTACTTAAGAGAAGTGATTAAAGAATGGTTAATAGTTAATGAAGATCATTAACTTGAGATTATTTAATAATTAATTAATGTGATTAATTTTAATAATTAATTTTGTTAATTAATTATAAATAATCATTTATGAAATTGTTTAAGTAAATTTACTTAATGGAAGTAATTAAGGAATTGATTACTAATTGTAATTAATTGAATTAAATATGATCAGTTTAAGTTAATTAATTAAGTTTAATTAATTTAAGACGATCATTGGATGATGGGTTAAGCATAATTCTTAATGTAATTAATGAAGAATAATTACTTAGTGAAGTAATTAAGATAGGTAATTACTGAATGTAATCAATTGAAGCATTGAAGTAGTTTGGGTTAATTACGTGTGTAATTAATTGAAGGATGATAAAGAATGTAAGTAATTTGGATTTAAATTACTTTGTGTAACTAATCAAGGGACTGATTAAAAGATAATTAACTAAGGAGTAATTTATTTATTTAATGAAGTAATTAAGGGTAGTTAATTACTGAATGTGATTAATCAAGAGTGATTAATAATTATGGTTTAATTAAAGATTAATTACTTAATTAATTTAAATAGAGTAATTAATAATTAAAGAAGTAATTAAGGGATCATTAATTAATGTAATTAATGATGTAATTAAGGACTGATTAATTAAGATAATTAATTAATAATAAGGGATTATAATGTAATTAATTAATTGTAATTAAGTAAGGGTTAATGTAATTAATTAATAGAGTAATTAAAGGTTAATTAATGTATTTGGTTAAGAATAATTAATTTGAGAAATTAATTAAAGGCTAATTACTTAAAGGTAATTAAAGGATAATTAATCAAAGACGATTAATTAAAATGAATAATTAGAGGATGATTGATTAATTAGTTAATTTGTAATTAATTAATGGTTATGTAAGCAAGATTTATGTGTTGAAAGTAATTAATTTAATTTATTTTAAATTAATTAGAAATGCAAGTAATTAATTTAATTCATTTTAAATTAATTAGAGACAGTGTGATTAATTAATCCTTGCTTATGTATGGATGGATGATATTGATTGCCTTGTATGGTTTGAGATCTCAAATATGATATAAGTGATGCCGTGTGATATGGAATCTTTGGTTGAAGTGTGATGCTAATGTGGATTATCTGTTTGTGATGATAATATGAATTATCTATTGCGATGATAATGTAGATTATCTATTATGAATTATCTATCTGTGTGTATATAGATAATAGAATTGAATTGTTTTAACTTTAAAATAACTTGAACCTAAAAGATGGCGTTTTGGATTTCGATGAGACCGGGATCGGGTTTCTAGATTTGGATATCCGAAAACCACCTCGATCCAAATTAACGATAGGTCATGAATCTCAAATGAAGATGAAGATTCAGAGTGCAAGGGTTATCGTCGTTAACTCCGAGGGTGATTCCAGAATGAGTGTAACGAGATAATGCCTTCGGTTTCGTTCGAACTCGGAACGAACTTGTATGGATCGAATGCTTTCAAAGCATCGTTAGATGGACAATGAGCATTCTAAGAGATGTGTTCTCTAAAGGTAATCGTAGCCTCAAGCCTCATCAAGCGGGAATGGCTAAAATAGGGGAGGTGCAGCAAGGCTAAGTGGGTCATGCCCAAGTAGGACAAGATTTTCCCCTGTCTAGAAGTCCCTTGATATTTGGCTGTGTGGGGCAGTTGATTTGCGACAACTACCGGGGTTGTCTTGTTCGGGACTATCCAGTAAGGGATGGTTCCGGCCTTGTGTTGGAGGAGATTGGGAGTAATCCTCGTACGGTGATCTAGGCCCCGTACTGTGATAGGCAGTACCTCAGTAGCCCTGCCATCGTATGGAAACCCAAACTCCAATAAATTCCCACGGATTTGATTGTAAACTTATGTATGCTGGTATTTAATAAATGTAACAATTTCGGCTATTTCTTATTTACTTGGAAATCTTAGACCCTATTATAATATCACTGGATTTCCTATCAAATGATTTGGTTCGCATAAGGTAAAAACTTTCCCATGTTTATGTGTGGAAAGTCTTACGTGATACCTTTTGTTTTAAAGGGTTTTCAAAGTTAAGCAACTTTAAGCTGTTACTCACACCAGACCCATGTCTGACCTGGATTTTATCTTCTGTTTTCTTAAACTCTTGGGTACTCAAATTTTTACGAGTAGCCAAGGGATTCAGGTTAGCTTTGATGAATTGTAAAGGAGCAATGGAGCAGGAGGCTTCGTAGATATATTTAGTGTTCCACTTTGATTGGTATCTATATATTGTATTGAGTTGTAATAACAAGACAGGTGTTTATGACTGTCTGGTATGTGATGTATAATCTGTGTAACTCTGATGTATATGATACTATGTAATACTTATTTGATTAATATAATTTTATTCATCCCGCCGTAGAGATTTTGATGTTTTTTCTTTCTTTATTCTCTATCTTTTCTATTTTCTATCTCTTTCTTTTTTAAAGATGATGCGACTTTCTGCGGAGAGAAAGTCGGGTCGTCTCAAAAGGTGAGCAATCACTCACGATTAACGTTCTTATATTTATTAAATTTGATTTCAATTGAAATGACAATTGAAATATGCTGCAATTAGCTATTTAAATTGCTATATATATGTTATTATCTGTATCTGTTTACCTGTGACATTTGACACAATTATCTATTATTTATATTGATGATATATGCCTGTTTTGATATGTTATATTTTTATCATCACTGTTATCACCCTGCAAGTTCCCTTTTATTATAGAATTCCCTATGGGTTGAAATGATACATACCCGAACGATCTTGTAGAATATGTCAAAATCGTTATGGGTTGAAATGATAAACTCAAGCTGTTTTCATTGAATTGAATTTGGGATTGCGGGTTGAAAAGATATATACCCATTTATATTTAAATTGCAGATTGAAATGATAAATATCCATATCACTTGACCATATGATATGAAATTATATACAAACACCATTGCTCTAAATATATATGTATTTTGAAAATGATTTCTAAGGTTTTGAAAGAATATATATGGTTTAATATAAATATTGATTTTTAATTATTATATATATAAATGCTATTTTATATATGTTTAAATTCTTGACTTTTAAAATTATATGTTTTGAAATTTTTAAAATTATAAATTAATTTTGAAATTATAAATTAATTTTGAAATTATAAATTTTAAGAATTTACTTATAATTTTACTATTTTAAATATGTATAAATTAGTTTTAATATAAAATAGATTTAATAATAAGCTTTAATTTAATAAAGTTTAGTTTAATTTGTATATAATATATTTAAGTATTTTTTTAATTTTTATTCTTTTAAAATAGATTTTACAGTAAATTTTATACATTAAGTTGGAAAGAGAATTAAAAATTAGTTTGAAATTGTATTTATTTAAGAATTATACCTAAATAAGTATACCTAAATAAGTTTGCCATGAAATTTATTAAATTTGAGATTTTAAAGATATGATTTTATAACTTGATTTTATTTAAAAGTGATTTTAATGAATATTTTCAAATTTACACAAATTGAATTGGGATATTTAGTTATTTAAATTTGTAATTGAAGCTTTATTTAAATGTTATTGTAATGATTAAGTAAATATTTCAAAACTAAGTGATAATAAAGGGAATTATATATATATATATATATATTTGAAATTGTCAAATTTAGTTTTGTAAATGTTTGAATATGTAAAGCTTTGAAATCTATTGAAGTAGAAATGTTTTAATTTGTAGTTTATATCAATATTTGAAGACGATATAAATTGGTTTATTGGGCTTTGGATTGAAATGGAAGAAATGAGATTTGATTTAATTGAGATTATGGAATTTAAGTTGATTTGAATCGATTTGTGAAGTTGGAGGAAACTCTTTTATTTTATAAAGTATTTTATTATATATGAAAACTATTTATATATATATTATTTTAGTATAGACTATCTTTAATATAAACTATTTTAATATACTAACTATTTTATTTATAAACTATTTTATTGCATATGCTATTTCTATATCTAAAATGTTTAAGTGGGAAGCTATGTTTTCAAAGTTTATGTTTCAAAATGTTATGATTTTCAAGTGTTATAATTTCTAAATTTTATAATTTCGAAAGTGTTATAACTTTGGAAGTGCTATGGTTTTGGAAATGGATATATTATTAAAGTGAGTAATGATATCGTATTGATATAGTTTTGAAATAAAAATGATATTCTGGGTTTGAAGAATAAACTATTTTGAAATGATCGCGGTGTTATAATAACGTTTGGTTGTTAAAGAGACCAGGATTGGTTATTGTCATACTCTCTGTAAATACCGAAAACCACTTTAACAACCGTGTATGTGGTAGAGATTCCAGAATGAACTAGGGACAGTGGCGACGATTCTATTTGAGGTATATACATGGACCCGACTCCCATGAGTTAGGTTAAGGTGGCTAAAATAGGAGCAAATGACGGGCCAAGTGAGGTAGCTCTTTCGATCAGACATATTTCCTCGATTGTCATTTAGTACTTGTGATTGATTTTGTGCGCACCTTTGATTTGGGAGGGTGGATCGAGGTGGGCGATTTCTGCGGCTATGTGTTACCACCAGTCCGAAAGTGTATTTGGTATATCTACCCTGGTATTTCCTAGTTATGCCATGTCACCTACCTTATTGAGACCACTACGAGTTTGTTTTATACCATACCTATAAAGTGCCCTCTGATAAGCCCATTTTACGGGAAGTTACGGTACTGCATAGACTATGGGAATATATAAAAATCTGTTAAGGGGGATATGGGTAATGCCTTAACGCATTTTTATAGTTTACTTTACTATAGACATATTATAATAGCATATATTACTATATAGTAGATAGTTCCACAGATCCTTAGAGGATGGTTATCCCAAAGATCCTTTGAGTAACATGTATTTCAGTTGATATTTCATTTGAGAGTTGGATTTATTGATATAAGAATGTTAATCCTGACTCGATTGTTTTTGTGTTTTTCTTTATGCTCAAGTCTGACTGAGTGTCACAGCATTAGAGACTCGCCTTTGGAGTTGGAGCTTCACTTGGAGATCCATCTATATTTATTCAGCTTCCAGTTATTCAGTTGACTCTAGTGATATATTCAGATTTTGTTATTTGACTACTGTATTGGGACTTCTATGTATTCGAGACTTATGTCGTATCTTGTTTTAACTCTGTTATATATATAGTAGCTTCATGAACTACAACTCATTTGTTTCCTTTGCTTATTGTTATATTACTCTGTGTCTATGATTTTGTGATTGATTTATTTACTATATGTGCTGAGTTTCGCCAAATATAAGTTAACAGTCTGATATTTTAGGCAATTCAAGTTCGACATGTGCCGATGCAAATGTCACGAAATACCGGGATGTTACAATTCGAATATATAATTATAAAACTCGTATAATTTCCATAACAGGACCATCTCATATATATCAATAAATTCCCAAATGGCATTTTTCCTCAACTTTATCAAAATGATGACATTTCTTTATTTATAGCATATTATTTTGTAAGATCATTCTTTTATTTATAAAACACCATTTTACAAAATTGCCCTTCACTTACCAAATAATATTTATGAAAATATCCCTTTATACAACTCTTATACAAAAGATCCATAAATATTATTCCAAATATTCATATCTCCTTTTAAGCCGTAAAATCCCCTTCTTAAAATAGAGAATTCCTTTTAAATTTTCTTCTAAAAATAAATATTTATATTATTATAATTTCTATAAAAACCAATACTTTTTAAATAATTATTTAAAACCATTTACTTACATATATATTATATAAAAAAGACAAAGTAAAGAAGTTGAAAAATAGAAAAGTTTTAAAAACTCATTTAAATTAAAATATTAAATAAATCCCAACCGTCGGATTTAAAATCTTTTTCCTAAATAAAAAATCATTTCTAAACAAAATCAATAATTAATAGTATTTCAAACATACTATATGGAGGCCCATAGTCATTATAACACTTAACAAATGTTATTACTAACCATTTCTATTTAAAGGATTCCTTTTTCACATATGTCGGTATCATACCCAAAATGGTCCAACAGTCACATTTCAGCATTTAGCAATCTATTTAACAGGAATATAACTAGAATTGATCAACAGGCAAATAAACAGAATTAAAAAATAACAATATAGAGAAATCTAGATTTCTCAATAGTTTTTCTTGTATTTCAATTTTAAATTCAAATCACTTGTAAAAGGGAATATTTTAACTAAACAGCCAAAAATTTTAATCAAACACAAATAGTAAATATTTATCTACTATATAATATACTGGTTGACCAAAAAGGTGAGTTATACTCACCGAAATTCAAGTTAGCGCCGAGGCGTTCCGGTTTTGAACTAAAATTAAATGTCGTCCGATTTTAGCCCAAATTTCAACATGCTTCAAATTTAACTAAACAAGTTCCATCGTGAAACTTTCACTATTAAGAGCGCAATGCAAAAGGTTTCATCTCGATTGGACCTCGTATCAGAGAGTTGTTAAATTTATAAGTTATCAATTTTATAAATTATATATTAAAATATTAACTACATATTTTAAAACTAATTATCTTTCATTAATCACTAATCTCATCTTCCACGATACAAATCATCTTCCCGCTCACTGCCTACTATCCACCCCCTAAATTCATGCCCTTCCTCCTCCCGAATCTCCTCCATTACTCGACTAAACTCCATGCCGACTTCGCCAAACAATTCCACTTCGCAATAGCTACCCGCTCCACCCATTAACACAAGGCCCGAATCACTTCCTCTCACCATGACCTGAAGCCCCCATCTGGACCACGCAAATGGATACTAGCCCCAAACCTAGCCCATACTCAATAAAAATCCGCTCTTAGGTGCTAAACAACATGCTTAGCCCAAAAACAACCTTCGTTCTAGCAAATTCCACCTAGAACGATCTCAAACCTAAACTCTAATTTTCTTAGCCCTCAAACCTCACTGTCGAACATCAAAAACTATGCCCGCACTCTCAAATTTTCATAAGTGCGCGTAGATCACACTATAAAGAATGCAAAGATCACTACTTTTTATTTTTATGATTTTTCTTTGCATTGTTATGATTTTTCAAAGTGAGAAAATCTAAAATTTTCTTGGATTTGCAATGAAATGGTATGAGTTAAAAGAGGAAAGGTGATTTTTGATTTGTTTTGCTAAAGTGTTGGTTATATATATAATTTTAGTTTTCAGGCATTTCTCCCTACATATTTTTCATTCGTGTGTGGACTCCAAACGATAAAATAAAAATATGGTCGCGCTCAAAACAATGAAATGACTCCAAAATAATAATAATAATATACACTGATTATTAGATTCTGTAAAATCATAAAGACACCGTCGTTTGTCGAAATATCATCGAACGAATAATTTAAATAATTTCTGAATTAAAAAATTATGGAAAATAAAATAAATAAAAATAAAAATACCTTAATAATAATCGAGTCATAATAATAATATTAAATTTTCTTATTATTTATTTCAACCATTTATTATTGTAAATAAATTTACAAAATTAATTCACCATTTATTATTTTTCAATTAAAATGAGTTAAATAAAGATATTTAATCCGTTGCATAAATATTTAATTAAAGTTTAGATATTTGAATCACTATTCACATAAATTCACAAATTCAAATATTTTTAATAATCATTGTATTTGAATTAATGTTTAAAACCATTAAAGAACATTTATTCAATATTTAAAATTAATTAAATACTCCAAATCAAATAACGAAAATCCGGGTTGTTACACTAATACATCCATGGTATTCGTGTGCCGAGCACCAAAGTGCCAGAAAGACAGAAAGTTTGGGTAAAATAAAAGAGAAAGAATAGAAAAAGAAAAGAAAACAAAATATCAGAATCTCAAACGGAACGATAATATATAATATCAAAGGAATAGTATAAAGGGTTGCTCTGAATACAGAAATATAAGATTTACTAAAATCTAAGTACAATCATCAGCCTAGACAGTTATAACTATCTATCCTCATAATGCTGATATAATCAACACTGAAATCTAGTGGAAATAAGAATACTACAGAAGATAATTATCCAGCTCTTCTCCATAAGCTCCAAGCGTCCAAAGCTAAATTTGGAAACATACATAGGATTGACCCGAGCATTATAAGAAAATAACACCTGGATCAGTCCGAAAAACTAGCATGAGAAACTCAAGAAATATGAGATAATTAACAGTACCATTGAGATCATACGGATTACCATAATGGTTTTTCCCTTAAATGAAACCAATCATTCATTAAGTTTTATATAGTGATATGATACATAATGTCTAGAATATAGCACATACATCATATCAATTAGTTGTTATGTGAATGCCACAATAATAATAGGTATACAATCAATACCACTATAGCACGTTCGCACAATGGATTTCCACGAAGATCTCTTCGGGGAAGCCGAATACGAACTCCATGGAGAGGATCAGAAACTACCTTCCGAGCAACTCTGGACGTGGAGTTGATATACCCTTGAGGTTTGCTATCCCAGGCCATGCCCTTTCTCTGTTTTCTGTCATTAACCCATTGTCGAAGCTATATTAGCCATCACTCACATGAGTCTTCATCACTCGCACTGAACATGAATCCACAAATGGAGTCCTTCATCCCAAATAGATCACGAATCACTACATGGATTCAAGCATCTAGAACAGATCTTGAACCTCCACATAAGTTCCCCGCATATGTCCTTCGACGAATGCTAACGTTGTCCTCTCTCTTGGAATACTTCTCAACATAGACAGTTCCACATGATTGCATCGTATGAACTATTAACGCTGACCTCTCCCTTGGACTTAAACTAAGGATTGACAGTTCAAATCTATAACATTTCACTTCACAACTGCTTCTAGAACATAGATCGTGTATATGGTTTTAAAGTGGTTTTGGGTTCGAGTCATCTCATATAAGTAAACACTTCCCACTTATCAGACTCTCCAAAACGAATCGATGAATTCCGGTTAACTCAATTCTGGGTCTCTCAGAAGTAAGTGAAAGCTAGAGATGTTTTTACCAATACTCCTCCCCGGGGTTCTTATTGGTATGAAATCATGAAGCCTTTCGATAACTTCTTAAATCAATATTTGGTCAAGTTCAATAATCGACTAATCGATTATCTAGTCAAAACAATTTTCTTATACAAATAATGATTCGTACGCTTAACTCATTTCCAATATTCCAACTCAACTATTCCTCACCCAAAATTGAAGTCAGGTAAGTTTAAGCACTTGTTGCATCAATCCTTGCTTAGGCACTTCATTCTTGAATCTCACAAAAAGATAAGTCTACCTCATTGGCTTTTAGTGTTAAGTATAGTATTAATGATTTCAATAAACAATAAGAAATCAACATGATTAACACATTTTCCACATTTTCCAACTTAGTATTCCTCGGTCAAAAGGGAAGCCCGGTAGGTTAGAGCTCTATTGCTCCGTCCTTACTTGACATCAATCTTAACTCTTATAAATGGATAAGCATTACTTCATTGGCTTCTAGTGTTAAGCATAGTTAATTACTTGTCAAATATGTAATTAAACAATTTAACCATTTGGCCATTAAGAAATTATTAACCCCTCTCTAAACCTTTAGTTTATAATTTAAAACTAGATACTTAATAAACCAATTTAAAAGGTAAGATATTTGCATAAGATATTCATATAATATATTTTCACATGATAAGATATTTAAACAAGATAAGATATTTATATAACATATTTTCCAAGATATTTATATAAGATATTTTTGAAGATATTTATATAAGATATTTATACTTCAAAATACTTATAATAGATTTGAAAACATTCATTTAAAATATTATTTGAAAATGACAAGTTTGAAAAATCATTAAAAACTTGAAGACAACATGTTTCCAGCAAAATATCTCTTCTTTAAAAATTTATAATTGATACCTAAAAACACATAAAGATCTCAAACTACTTTTAAAATACTCTACAAATAGTTAGTAAACAATTATAAAAAGAATGAAACAAAATACTTTACTTTAAACATCTTTTCAAACCTTTAAGTCTAAAAATCAAGTCGAAACGGGGCATTTTTTCACTAGTGATGGTTTGGCCACATTTGAGATGACACATATATTCAAGCTTTTGACAGCAACTAACATATATATAAAAAATTATAAACATGGTAAGAAGCCCTGAGGATTCCTCTATAAAGTTCCATAGCAATTGCCTAAAAGCAAGGCAATTCACAATTACATCTATAACGACTATCGCTATAAGTGCACTTCCAAATCTAAGTCCGATCTAAATCAAAATTCATTTATAACCTATGTGATTTGTTCGAGGTCTTTTCATAAGTCATATAAGTACATTCAAGTCCATTACAAGTTTGTTCAAGTCCATGTACATGGATCACAAATGTCACGTACTTTTAAAGTAAAAATTCAAACCAATGTTTTAACATAAGTTAACAACAATTCAATAAACATAAAAACAATCAAATACTAACACATATATGTTATATTTTCCATCCAAAGTGAGGTGTTAACTCACCTTTAACCCCACAAAAAACCAAGATCTAAGAACCTAATCCTAGATCCAACCTTGCAACACCTTTCCTTCCTTGCTCCTTTGCTTTATCACTTTGCCATTGCCTCCTCCCCTTGCGTAAAGCTCATGGCCACTCCTTGGAGGTGGAGTGTGGCTTTGTTTCTTCCAAAAAAAACTTGGTAGATGGTCTTGTAATGTTGTTGTAAGGCTTCACTCCAAGTTTGAGGTGATTTGGAGAAGGTTTGCAAATTATTTTCTTTAGGAAATTAAGATGAAGAAGAAGAAAATGCCATGGAAATGTTCTCTAAAGCTTTGAATTATTTGTGATTTATTTCCTAAGGGTGCACCCCTCCTTATATAGGCTTAGGAATGTGATGGGTAAAGACCAAAACCAATCAAAAACCTACTAGCATTTATTACACACTTCACTTTTCAATTATCATATGCTTAACACTTACGCATTTCCAAATTTGCTCATTTCTTAAACATCTAAGATTACATCACCCATGACATACTCAATAAAGTTCATTTTCATAAATAGAAAAATATTTTATTTCATTAAATTGATTTCCTAAAAAAATAAGTGTTTGTAAAAAAATGTGAATAATTTTTGACGGTTAAAAAACTGTTTATCGATAAGATGACTTTCGGTCATATTACCGATATTTTTCCAAAGAATATATTTTTATAAACTAATTTCAAAAATCAAGTTTCTTGTCATTATTCTTTAGTAAAATTATATTTAACAAGGTTATAAAACCATGTTTATAATACTTGATTTTATTTTAAAATATTTTGATATTTGAAGACAAAAGTGTTCAAATTTCTGGGTCGCTGCATTATTGATTGGTGTTTGTAAATGAGAAAATCTAAAATATTACCTTATTCTATTTTCTTGTCAATTCTTGTTTGATTAGATCTGGATATGATGTAAAATTTATTTTCATCTTCACTTTTGCATCAAGCATTTATTTATTTTGAAAATGTCTAATTTTATTGCACATATTTATTTTTATGCATGTACGTGTGTGTCTATATATATGTATGTATGTATGTATGCATGTATATATGTATAGCATGTATATATGTATATACATATGTATGTATATTTTTATATGTATATATGTATATATATGTTCTAAATTACATACACGGACATGTGTGTGTATGTGTGTGTATTACTGTAAATATTTGTATACAAACCATATACTCATATTATAGTATATTAAACATATGTATATACGTAGGCATTTATATTCCTGGTATTTATATGAAATTGTCATTTTTATAAATAAGTATAACATATATGTATATGCAATAGATATAAACACCTATATATATATATATATATATCTCTGTGTGTGTGTGTTTGTATAGTTATACACATGTTTATATTTCATTACGTTATGTTGTTACAATATTGAATATAGACATATACGTTCAAAATAAATCATTTAGTTAAATTAATTAATGTGATTAGTTAATAAATATAAAAAAATGTTCAACAAAATATGATTTAATTTAATAACTAGATTGAATCTAATGAAATTCATTAGACTTCACAAGCCCACTATGATCCAAATAAGGTTTTTTTACGTTTACCCATGTCACCCATTGTGAAACGGACCGGGTTCCTTCACCAATTAAATTGATAACAACCTCCTATTTCGATGGAGAGAAATCCTCTCTTGAGTAACATTTCAATTCAATTAGCACAACTTGTAACCAACTACGAGCTTAACACGATCATCGTTGTCACGTGATTGACCATAGTCAAAGTATAGTTTAGACACTTAAGATTCATGATATTTTCAAGTCAAAAGGACCCGTCACATCATCCTATAAGATCTTCTATTTGACTTTATAATTATATGGAGGTATCTCGATGAGTCATTTTGTAATTGTTTGAAAAAATTACACTTGTGTAACCCCTTAGTGACCCCAACAGTCATGAGTAATTCATCTTCCATTTTATAAAGAGCATTAAGTATACTAGTCTAAACAGATGTACCAATGCCTATTTTTGTGTATATCTTGAATAGAAGCATTTGAGGACAAGTATTTATTTAGCACGACTCAATGCTCATGGTTATGAACACATTTGTAACTGTGGTCGGTTAAATACATTTCCTAAGGATTTTCTACTTGTATATATTTAATGTGTCTACAACACTGCTTATTATAATATAAAAATATATAAATAGAAAATAAAACCAAAAGCGTACTTTGTTTCATTTAAGATTCATAATAAGAGTTAACTTATTTAATCAAATTACGTAATTACCCCTATTGCATGTCCTTAACTCTATCTTTTCCAATAATACTGTGATTGATATTGTTGGAGTAAATTCATACAAATGACTGTAAATTAACCAAAATGCATGCAGAAGTAATAAGATCATGTTGTAGTGCGATATAACAAAGAGCAACAAGAGAATCCAAACGTCAGATCACAAAAGAAAAAAAACGTTCACACATGGATTTATAGTGGTTCCACTATCGTAAGATGTGTACATTCACTTTGGAGAGAGTGGATATTTTACCACTTTATGATGGAAAAAATTTACAAGATTGATAATGGAGGCTAAGATGTAGAATAAGAAATACAACTTTAGAGGATGATATAACCCCTAAATAATGACTATTTTTATATAGAGATTATTACTTAGGATTGAAGTAATTGATTTATGGTTATAAATCTACGCCTTATTAATTCTCTTATTCATATGGGAACATTCACTCATTTGATTTTCCAGTTTCCTTCAATTTGCATACACCTGATAAGATGCCTTCTTTAATCATGTGATTAGGGAATTAATTGATTACTTTATTCTCCTAAAATAAATCTTCTTCTCATGTAGATAATTCATTGCCCTTTTTAATGCTATACAAGAGGCAATATATTTGAGTCATTATCTCAAATATCTTCCAAAATCTTCTATAATTGAAAATATTGAATCATCGAAATCGACAATATCTTCTAAATCTTCTTTAATATGGAAATATTGTTTCACTGAAATCTAACAATCTCCATCTTGATACTATATTTACATCCAAGCTTACCAACTCCACCTACATCCTCTTACTCCAAGCAACTCTCAAACAAGACACCATGGATATTTCCCATTGAGCTACGACATGGCCATCACCTATTGCACTTTGTCAAGGAACTTCGGCAAGGCCATCGTCCGCCAACAAAGTGCTGAAAGTACCCTCTCCATGTAGAACCTATCAATCTCCACGATGAAAGCAAACGTCTCCATCGACCAATTCACTCTTCCCATGTGCCACCAAGTTGCACTTAGCACTTCAGCAAGTGAATCAAATTTGAGCAATGCTCGGCTTTGCAACAGGCAAGGACTTAGTGAACATGTCTGTTGCATTCTCCTCAATGTGAATCTTCTAAAGATATATCTTCTTATCTTTATTTAAAGAGACAAGGAAATACTCTCTTAACTCTATGTACTTTTTCCTTGAACTAAACACCAGATTCTCGGCTAGATGTATTGCGCTTTGACTATCGCAATTTACTATTATACTCATATGAGTAAAGCCTAAACTACACGACTGCTTCAAGTAAAATGCTACCTAAGCTTCTACAACAGCAACTATCAATTCTCCTCTGTAGTAGATAAGGCGACTATAGTCTGCAACCTCGCTATCCAACTAATAGTTTTTTTTTCAAATGTAAAGACGTAACCTGAGATTAACTTCCTTCGACCTTTGTCTCCGGCATAATCAGAGTCAAAAAATCCAACCAAGTTGAAATATTTCTTCTTGCCGTTAAAAAACAAGCCCATAATATGTTGTTCCTCTAAGATCTCAAAATGTACTTCACTGCTTCCTAATGCGGTTTCCTTGGGTTAGCCATATAGAAACCAACCAAACCAACCGCCTGTGCAATATTTGGTCTCATGCAGACCATAGCATATATCAATCCTCCAACCTCACTAGTGTAAGTTACCTTCTTCATATAAACTTTATCTTCATTTGAGATTGGATAGCCCTTCTTTGAAAGATGAACTGTAAAGGCAAACGAGTACCGATCTCCTTTGCCTTATTCATGTTGAATCGAGCAAGTATTTTTCGAATATATCCTTTCTGTTTCAATCTTAACACTTTAAGCTTTATCTCTCTCTGAATTTCCATCCCTAAAATCTTCTTTGCTTCTCTAAAATATTTCATCTCAAATTCCGCCTTTAGCTTCAATTTTAACCTCTCAATTTCAGCTTTGTCTTTGAAAGCAATTAGCATATCATCCACTCACAATAGTAAACATAACATGTTACCATAATTCATATGCTTTTAATAAACACATGCGTCTTTAACGCTTCTATCAGAACCAAGAGTAAGCATAAAAGAGTCAAACCTCTTGTACAATTGCCTAGGCGACTGCTTCAAACCATACAGAGACTTTAAGCTTGCAAACCCGTTCCTTCTTTCTATCCTCTATAAACCCTTATGGTTTCTTTATATAGATGGGACTTCATGCAAGAAGGTCGTCTTTACATCTAATTGTTCTAACTCCATGTCCTGAGTTGCAACAATAGCTAGCAATATCCGGATAGAAGAATTTTTAAAAACCGGAGCAAAACCTCATCATACTTCATCCCCTTCCTCTATGAAAACCCTTTTGCAACAAGTCGAGCCTTGTATCTTCCATCATCCTTCACCTTATATACCCAAATACATTCTATGTCTCAGCTTCCTTAAGGGGGTGATACCGATTCCCAAGTATGATTCTTCTTCAGTGAATCCATCTCCTCCATCATAGTTTGCATCCATTTCGAGCCAACCCTCAAATTCAAAGCTTCTTTAAGGACGAAAGGCTCATCTTGCACCATATGCAATGCGTAGTCAAACTGATCATCAAGCTAATGTTTGCATAGTTTAAATCTTCGTAACTATTTGGTAGCCTTCTAACTCTAGAATTGGCACGAAAGGTGTAAATTCCCTCAAGCTTCTGTTAACTCCAATGTGAGCTGAATCATCTCTAGCTTCATGACTATCACTATTATTGCTAGAGAAATTCTATGAACCTTCATGTGATGTATCAATGACTGCAAATACTCAATCTTCTTTTGCAGCTTTGAATCTAGTATTAGGCTGATATGTGGGAATAGTTTTCATCTATTTAGGCCTTTCAGCTTCTGAATCTATAAACTAGGTGGATTCTCCATTGGTTTGAACATAAGGAGCTCACCAAATATGACATGTCTCGAGTGCACTACTTTCCTGTCAATAGGGTTTCAAACATGATAAGTTTTAATGCCTTTTGTATAGCCTAAAAAATGCTTTGACAGGCTCTAGCCTCCAATTTATCATTTGTCGTATGGTGAACATACATAGGACTACCAAATATACGAAAATAAACGATATGTATAGATGTATCTTCCCACCTTTCCTCTGCAATCTTCCCATCAAAGGCTGAGCATGGAATTCGATTGATTATATATGTTATAGCCAATAAAGCCTTAGTCCAAAAGCCTCTAGATAAATCCACCGTCAATCTCAAACAATGAGCTTTCTCTAGTAGAGTCTTATTCATCCTTTCAATGACTCTGTTTGATTGTGGATCTTTGAGTGTAGAGAAGTGTCTTTGAATTCCATGTGGCTTATACAAATATGAAAACTCCTTAGAAAAAACTCACCGTGATTATCGGATCTCAGCACCTTCAACTTCCATCTGACTTCATTCTCTACCAGTGCCTTCCAAGTTTTGAACTTCTTAAATGACTTTGACTTGGCTTCATCATGAACACAAACCTTATGAGGGTAGTCATCAATAAAAGAGATAAAATAATTGACTTCTCCTATAGAAGCTGCAGCTTCCGATATCCAAACATCCATATAGACATACTCTAGTACTCCTTTGGACTCACGTCTACCAACAACAAATGAAACCTCTGCCTCCTTTCCCAATACACACTTCTAGCAGAATTTCAAATGGTTGAAACATTCACCGTTGATCGTCTTCCTTCTATGAAGCAGCTTCAAGCTCTTCTCCGATACATGACCCAATTTGAGATGCCAAATTCTGATGGCATCCAAAGCTCGTGAACTATCAAGTCCGACACAGGACTCTTCAAGAACTGTAGATCCTTTCAGCGGATAAAGATTCCGGACTAACACTCCTTTCATCAACACAAGAGAACCACATGTCACCTTCAAGCTATCTGACTGTATCATAATCCTATAACCCAAAGATAGAAACATAGCAGACTCTAGTGATACTATGCACCACACGATCGTGCATTCGAATATGCACTGATCCTTCTCCAAATGACTTGCAAGTAGCATCGTTTCACTTCATTCCTACTTACCTTTACAAGAACAGAAATACTCCTTCCTAGGCGTCATATGGAAAGATGCCCCTGAATCCAGCACCGATGGTCTGATACACCAAAAACTAATGCGGTCGATACATCATCAGAAGCAACCTTCTTCACTACAATAGATGAAGAATCATCTGCTTCATTTATCTTTCTCAAATCTGGACAAACTTTCTTTTAGTGGTTATGCTTCTTATAATGATGATACATGTTATCTCTAGACTTGCCTCTCCAACCACTTCCGGGCTTGGATCGCCCTTTGAAATTACTTTCCTTCTTCTCCTTTCTTCCACGCTCTACCAATAGCCCTTGACCACTACTACCTTCTCCACTTTCACTTATAAGTTTCATATGATCCATTATCTCTCCACTTAGGTGTCCCATCCTCGCATCTTCTAATGTCAACATGCTTTTACCATAAATAAAATTGTTGGAATACTGTGTATCGCTTTGGAAGAGATCACAATGCCATCATAGCCTTTTGCTCTTTGTCCATATTTAAATCAACAACTTTCATCTTCATCATCAAGTCATCGAATAAGTTAAGATACATTTTCAACCACGTACCTTCCCGCATATTGTAAATAAAGAAAGTCTTCAACAAAATCATCCTATTCGTGAGTGACTTCTTCATGTAGAGATCCTTTAGTTCTTTCATAAGCCTTTAGCGGTAGTTTCACTACTAATCTCTAGGATGATGTTTTCACCTATGGCCAATTAGAGGGCAGTAAAAGCCCATTCTTTCATCTCTCTCCTTTCCAATTCTAAGATATCCACTGGCAATGATTATGTGTCAAACACAATTTGATGAATACAATTTTTCTCAACACCACCTTCATCTTCCACTGCCACTTCTCAAAATCATTTTCTCTATTCCCTTCGCTACAGCCAACTGTGAATCGGATGCTGCATATCAATCCCTAGTGTATAGTGCATACTCTTAGGTAGGCCTAACTTCCTCACTTCCATCTCCAGATCCTGCCATTTTATCGATCACCTTCTAGCCCTAGGCTTCAACAACAACCTTTCAAAGCTCCGATAGTAGAATGTTAGGATAAAATTACAAAAATGATTGTAAATCGGCCCAAATGCACGCTGAAGGAATAAGATCGTGTTGTAGTGCGACAAAATAAACAGCAACAAAAAAATCCAAACAACATATCATAGAAGAAAAAACAAATAAGAGTTTACACATAGATTTATGTGGTTCCACTATTGCGAGATAGTGTACATCTACTTTGGAGAGAGAAGATTTTATTACTTTCTGAAGAATTTTTTTACAAGATTGATAATGGAGGCTAAGACGAAGAATAAGAAATACAATTTGAGAGGATGATACTAATCTCTAAAGAATGAATATCTTTATACAGAGATTATTACTTAAGGTTGAAGTAATTGATTTATGGTTATAAATCAATGCCTCATAAATTCTTCTATTCATATGAGAAACGTTTATTCATTTGATTTTCTAGTTTTCTTCAATTTGCATACGCTTGATAATGTGTCTTCTTTAATTGGCAAATTAATTGCCTCAATTTCCTGAAATAATTCTTCTTCTTATGTAAGATAATTCATTGCCCATTTTAATGCAATAAGAGAGGCAATATATTTGTGTCATTATCTCAAATATCTTTCAAATCTTCTATGATGGAAATATTGTATCACCAAAATCAACAATATCTTTCAAATCTTCTTTAATATGGAAATAATGTATCATCAAAATCTAATAGATGCTAAGATTTCAAAGGTTATGACTCTAGGTGGAGCTCAGTCAGAGGCAAGGCCAGTTGTTTCAATTTTTTTATTAGTGAAATATTGTAGTGCCAATGACTTGACTATTTATACATATAGTGGCGCGAAACTTGTTGGAAAGTTTAATAGTGTATACTTTAGGAAGTCGAGAAAAATCTTGAGACCGAGATTGAAGTCGATAATATTAAGAACCTTCTCTCAATATGCAAAAAGAAGGCGAAGATAATAATGATTTCTTCATTAATCTCTCGGAGTTCCATCTATACAAGTTTATCTCCTACATCAGATATATTAAAGAATATTAGTTTTCGGGTATTAACTAGTTTCTTATTATGCTTAAAAAAGAATGAGAAAAGGAAGTCTAGTGTGGACGGCGATGCCAAACCCACGTTTCTTCAACTAGAGCTTGGGCGTTATGGGACACAATCCCAACACCTATCGGTAAGATGAGATATTTGAATCAAATGGAGTGTTAAATTAATATGGATGGATTATGATTTACCGTATTTTTTTCCCAATGGAACTTGTCATATTTTCAAGTTATTGTATCTTCAAAATTTTATATAGTTCATCACAACAACTACCATATCCATTGATAATTGATGTTGCAGATACTCTAATAATCTCATTGTTGTTCAAGTAAGAAAAGCGAAATCGAAGAAAAGAATTGAGAGTAAATTCACCATAATTTTTTTCCCGACTAAATCCTAGTTTGTATAACCAAATTTAATGGAGATTTGAGTGAAATCAAATCTATTCTATTATGTATAAAAGAGAATAAAAGATTTTCCGTATTCTTATTTCTCATTCAATTTGAAGCCAAATACTTATCTCTCGTCGATTTGGGTAAACAATGTTGAGTCACAAGTTTTATGAAGGTTTTGATTTCTGACAAATAACTAAAGGCGATCGACAAAACAAGGTCATTATGGCTATAAAGAGCTACATATGGTACTCTAGATTGTAGGTTGATTATTTGATATTATGTTAGTGATAAACTTGTTAAAATCTATCCTCAAATAATCATGCATTTTCAAGAAAATCAATATATATACGATTAGAATGTAGTTGCACATTCAGTGTGCAACTTTACAGGGACCGGTCGACCGGTCATAATATATGCGGTCGACCGTTTCTGCATAATTTGCACACTGAACGTGCACACATGCACATAACGTATATATATTTAAATTCCTGTCTACTGGTCACTTTTTAACCTGTCGACCGTTTTTAAACAGAAAGCAATTTTTCCAAAAGACACTTCTTTTCTCCAAAGGTTGCATCTCTTACCTTTCATCAAAGATCATATCTCTTAATGGCAACTGCTCACAAAGAGTTACAACCATTCTTATCTATATAAACTCATCTAAATCGTTGATTAAAACAATATAATTGTATATGCTTTTTACTCTAATCTCTGATCTTACTTTCTACATACTCCTGCATTCTAAAAGCTCTCAATTATTTATTGAATCATTGAAACTATTTCATATCTTTTGATTCAATAAGTAATATACTTTCCTTAATATTTTCAAAACATCATTCGCATACTTTGAGGATAAGATTATAGGAAGTGTGTACTACTAGTGACAAATCCGTGTTTTCAAGAGCACAAGTTGTCAAAACAATTGTATTTGTTCTTGTGTTGAAGTCCTCTGTGTTGTAAGAGGCAAGTGTTGAAGTCCTCAGTGTATTAGAGGCGTGAAATCCCGTTCGGTTGCTCGGGTGTTGTAAACCTGTTCCTCCGGGTGAAGCGAGGTAGTTAATAGTGAAAATCCAGATAGAAGTCTGGGACTGGACGTAGGACGGTGCTCCGAACCAGTATAAAAATCTCTGGTGTGATTTTTCTATTTTTATTTACTATGCTATTATCATCTATTTCCACATTTATATTGTAGTCCATATTACACGATCCGTGTGTACTATGTTAGCACATATAATTGTATACACACCGCACTTTCATTTGGTATCAGAGAACGGTCATCATATAACCGTAACACAGTTATTTGATATATTATAGTAATATGGCAAATAACGTAAGTACTAGCACTCAAAACACCACTTACACGGAGGGTCAATCGACACAAGGACCTCTATTTTTCAATGGTCTTAACTATAGTTATTGGGCAACACGTATGTCATTCTTTATGCAATCAAATAGCTATGATGCTTGGAATACCACTCAAAGAGAAATAGTGAATCCAACAACTGATTATTCAGAATGGACTGCAGCTGAGAAAACGGCAGCAGCCGTAAATGCAAGAGCAATAAATATGTTGTTCTGTGCATTAGACCAAAATGAATATAACCGTGTTAGTATCTGCACTACTGCATATCAAATTTGGCAAACACTAAAAATCACTCATGAAGGTACTAACAAGGTTAAACAAACCAAAATAGCCATGCTGAAAAGTCAATTTCAAAATTTCAAAATGAAACCAAATGAGACAATCAATGACATGTATTCACGGTTTCAAACTATTCACCATGCACTTATTGGCTTAGGACAAAAGTATTCTGATTTCGATGTTGTTTCAACAGTCCTACATTCTCTGACTAGTGAATGGGAAGGAAAAGTATTAGCAATTGAAGAAGCTAATGACCTTTCCGTCATGAAGCCAGATGAATTGATAGGAAATTTAATGTCCTATGAAGGAAATTTGCAGGCTAGAAAAGAACAGAAAGAAGAAAAGAAAAATGTAGCATTTCATGTTAAGAAAGATGAAAATGAATCAGATTCTGAAGACGAAGATTTGGCATTCATTGCGAAAGGATTCAAAAAATTCCTAAAATATCGAAAAGCCAGTCGTTACAATAAAAGGAAACCTAGATCAAATAAACCATCTTCATCTGCTATAGAATGTTTCAACTGCCACAAAAAGGGACACATGCAGAAGGATTGTCCAGAACAAAAGAAGAACTCAGAAAATGACAAATTCAAATATAAGAAGGACAAATCTAAGAAACGAGCTTTCTCAGTAACATGGGATGATTCAGAGTCATCTTCATCAGAAAGTGAAAGTGATTCAGAGAATGAACAAGCTAATGTTTGTTTTATGGCAACAGAAGATGAGGTACAAATTCCTACATTTGATGAATTACTTGATATTAATGCTGAATTGATAGTCAAATATAAAGACATAAAACGTCAATTAAAAGTAGTCAAAGCAGATTTAAGTAGAGCAGAGTTTGAACGGGATATGTTAAAAGATGAGAAGAAAATATTAGAAGAGGAACTTGAAAATATTCAAGAATCATCATCTAATGTTGACTCTCAAATATCTCTTTTGAGTCAAGAAATAGAAGCTCAAAAAGAGAAAAATAATGCTCTCACTACTGAAAATCATGAGCTCAAAGCAAAAGTCAAAATTCTAGACCTAGAAAAAGCTAGCTTACAAACAAAGTTTGATGACATTACTCAAAATGTTTCTAACTTTAACAAAGGTCGAGAAAATTTGACAAAAATCATTGAAAGTTCACAATCTATTTCAGACAAACAAGGATTGGGATATAACAAACAAGAAATCAAGAAACATCTTGGAAATAAAAGGAGGAAGAAAGTACAAAAAACTGAAGCTAAGAAAAATCTTAGTTTATTATATTCCAAACCAAAACCAGTTGTGAAATTTCAAAAGAAAAATGTCAAGACTTTCAAAATATGGGTTCCTAAAACAAATAACAATTTGATTAGGAACAAATACATTCAGCAATTCATGAATACTGTGCATTTTAATAATAATTATATATATAAAGGGGATACCGGACCCATATGGGTTTGGACTCCTAAGACCTAACTCTTAGGACCCTATAAAAAGTGGGTACCATGGACTTAATTCTATTTTTTGCAGGTCCCACTTAAGAAAAGAGGAAAGTGGATATTGGACAGTGGTTGCTCAAAGCACATGACGGGCGACAAGAGCTTATTAACAAATATTACATACTCAGATGGTGGCTCCGTCACTTTTGGAGACAATTCAAAAGGCTATATCATCGGCAAAGGCAATGTGAGCAATTGCGGTACATATAACTTACCTCTTATTACTAATGTCATGCTAGTTAGAAATTTAAAACACAATTTGCTTAGTATTAGTCAGTTATGTGACAAGGGTTTTATAATTTCATTTTCAAATAATAAGTGTATATTTTAGATAAATACCATAATTTGGTTTTCGAAGGTTATAGAGACAGAAATATATATATTCTGAATATGAATATTAATCATAATTCAGATATGTGTCTTGTGGCTAATGACAATGATCCATGGCTATGGCACAAACGCTTCTGTCATATAAACTTCAGAACTATTGACAAGCTAGCCAAAAACAATCTAGTTAGAGGACTACCCAAAATGAGTTTTAAAATTAACAACATTTATGAATCATGTCAATTAGGAAAATTGACCAAATCATCTTTTAAATCCAAAAAAGTCATATCAACATTACAACCACTTGAGTTACTACATATGGATTTATTTGGACCTACTAGGGTTCAATCAATAAATCACAGTCAATATGTGCTTGTAATTGTTGATGATTTCTCTCGTTATACATGGACAATTTTCTTAAAAAATAAAAGTGACACTTTCGATCATTTCAAATCTTTCGTCAAAAGAATTCAAAAATCAAAAGGGATTAAAGTTAAAAATATAAGAAGTGATCATGGCGGAGAGTTTGAAAATAATGAATTCGAACATTTTTGTACAAAGAAAGGTATATATCATAATTTTTCGTTTCCCAGAACTCCACAACAGAACGGAGTTGTAGAACGGAAGAACCGAACTTTACAAGAATGTGCAAGAACATTATTGAATGGAACCACCTTACCAAAACATTTTTGGGCGGAAGCTGTCGCAACTGCCTGTTATGTTTTAAATCGTGTGTCCATAAGACCTCTTACCAAGAATACTCCTTATGAATTATTTAACAAAAGGAAGCCTAAAATCTCATACTTCAAAGTTTTTGGTTCCAAGTGCTTTATTTTAAATACGAAAGACCAGCTTGGCAAATTCGATCCAAAAGCCGATGAAGGAATATTTGTCGGTTATTCGGAACGAAGTAAGGCCTATCGGATATTTAATAAACGAACCAAAACTATTGAAGAATCACTTCATGTCTCTTTTGATGAAATCTATCAGCATCCTCACACTATATCAGATGATGACGAATCAATAGTCACTGACAATCCAATCATCACAAATATTGATTCTGACTCGGAAATAATTATTGAGAATATTCCTCAAATATGTGAGTTACAATCACCACCAAGAATATTAAGAGACCATCCGGCTCAAAATATAATCGGTGAAATAACATCACATGTCAGAACAAGGAGTCAACTCAATCAAATGGGTCATGTCGCTTTTCTCTCAAATATCGAACCTAAGAATCCAAAAGAAGCTGCTACAGATGATTACTGGATCATTGCCATGCAGGAAGAACTAAATCAGTTTGAGCGCAATGACGTTTGGGAACTTGTTCCAAGACCAACTGATCAGTCAGTAATTGGTACTAAATGGGTCTATAAAAATAAGGCTGACGAACAAGGAAATATCACCAAAAATAAAGCAAGATTAGTAGCACAAGGATATAATCAGGAAGAAGGTATCGATTATGAAGAAACTTTTGCACCAGTTGCTCGACTAGAAGCTATTAGAATCCTATTATCTTTTGCTTGTCACCATAATTTCAAACTTTATCAGATGGATGTCAAAAGTGCTTTTCTCAATGGATTTATCAAAGAGAATGTCTATGTCGAACAACCTCCTTTGTTCGTACATGAAAAATATCCTGACCATGTGTTCAAACTTAAGAAAGCTCTGTATGGTTTAAAACAAGCACCTCGTGCTTGGTATGAACGACTACGTAGCAATCTTATTAACTCAGGATTTCAAATAGGCAAAGTCGATCAAACTTTGTTTATTAAACATTCTCGAAAAGATATTCTAGTTATCCAGATATATGTAGACGATATCATCTTTGGTTCAACAAACGATAAACTCTGCAAGGAATTTGCAAGTATTATGACCAAAGAATTCGAAATGTCTCATATGGGAGAACTATCTTATTTTCTTGGACTTCAAATAAAGCAACTTTCAAATGGCATTTTTATCAATCAAGAAAAATACTGTGAAAACCTTATCAAACGCTTCGGATTAGAAAATACATCTGGTAAACCAACTCCTATGAGTACAACTACACATCTTGAAAAAGATGAAAGTGGTAAGAATGTTGACCAGAAATTATATCGAAGCATGATTGGTTCTCTTCTTTATCTTACAGCTAGTCGTCCAGATATAATAATGAGTGTTTGTTTATGTGCTCGTTTTCAAGCCGATCCAAAGGAATCACATCTACGAGCAGTGAAACGTATAATTCGTTATCTTAATAATACCAAAGATTTCGGTCTTTTTTATCCAAAAGAATGTCCATTTGAATTAGTATCATATAGTGATGCTGATTTCGGTGGCTCACGAACAGATAGAAAAAGTACAAGTGGTACGTGCCATTTTATTGGAAAATCACTTGTCTCTTGGTTCAGTAAGAAACAGAATTGTGTTTCACTATCAACATGTGAAGCTGAATATATATCAGCAGCTCTCGCTTGTACTCAAGTACTATATATGCAACAAACACTTCAAGATTTTGATATTCATTTATCATATTCTATTATATACTGTGATAACACTAGTGCTATAAATCTCTCTAAAAATCCAGTAAATCACTCTAGAACCAAACACATTGATATCCGTCATCATTTCCTTCGAGATAATATTGACAAAGGAAATATATGTCTTGAATATGTCCATACTGACAATCAATTAGCGGACATTTTTACTAAGCCTCTGCTCGAATCTAATTTTATTAGATTACGAAGAGAGCTTGGTTTAATTTCAAGAAAAAATCTTGACTAAGTAATTTCTAAAGAACGTCTTCTTTTTTAGTTATTCTTTAACCATAACTCTTGCATAAACTATTTTTTTTTACATTAAATATAAGCCACTGCTTGATTTAATGGTTAATTCTCTTTACTCATTTTTTCATTCTTTTCTTTTAGTGATCGTCCTTTCCTTTCTTATTTTATAATTTCAGTTTTAAAAGGAGAGCTATTTTTAGAGTTAACATAAAGTTTCTGCTTATGTTTTCTTGGTTAAAATTTTCTATTAACTCACATCCATAGGTTTATACATAAGAAACTTGTATATAAGCTTGCAAAAATTTCATATTTTGTTCATCTTTTTTTATCTAACCATAATATTCTATACAACATTCCCTATTGCTCACATTTGTGATAAATGTGCTCAAGAATCATACATTTTTATTACGAGTTCTGCGTCGGAGGAATATTATTCTCCTACAACACCAAAACAAAAACCAAGTTGTCATCATCAATGCTCTTGTATGTCTGATAATACTCCAAATTCAAAACGAGTGAAGAGGACACTGTTCTGTTCTCCTCGTACCAAAGCACAAATCGATGAGATACACCACTATCAGAAACATCAAATAGACCTTCAGAGACAGCTCCATTATGGGCAAAGTCAACTTTATCATGAGCAACAACGGACATCGGCACGATTATCCGTTTTAGAAAAGTTGGCAACATTTTTCTGCGGTTCCAACAAGCATGACGTGCATGAACCAATGCCGTCTAGGCCATCAACATCTAAAAGTCCTAACTCGTGGGATCGGAACTATGAGAAGAATGAAGGTGCTCAGAAACACTGGAGTCCATGGTCAAAACGTATTGAAGGAAACAACGATAATTCTAATGACGAACCTTCCACTTCTCATTAGATTTATATATAGTTATTATATCTTTATCTATCACTTGTGTAATAACGGTTATATTTTGTATTAAGAATGAAATATAATATATATAGGTTGATATATTATAAAAACTTGCAAAATAAAATGTTATTGCACAGCATGCAAAACCGGTCGGCCGCCCCGGTTATAGCCGGTCGACCGTTTGCTCCCTGGTTGAAAACGGTCGACCGGCCATAATTCTTTGGTCGACCGGTTGACGTATTTTCAGTTTTCATATATATATCTATGCGTCATTTTCTTTCAACCCTCCTTCTCTTTTGACTCAAGCTGTTATTTTTTCCCAAAATCACAAACCCTAGTTTCCTATTTTCAATTCCCGAATCTCAAATCTTCCAACAATGGCTCCTCCTCAAAAGAAATCCAAGAAGGGAACAACCTCTGAAACTTCATCTTTGAGCATCTCCGCCAAAAAATGGCTTCAAAGTCCAATTGCTGTAACAAGATGGAATCAGATGACAAATTACAAGTTTCATCCAGGCTCTTTCATCAAATTTGATGATTTCACGGCTTATGGAGTTCGGAGGTTAGCCAATAATTCCAACATTACTCCATTGATAGATTTTTCAGAAAATAATGTGGAGATAAATCATTTGATGATCAAATTGTTTTACGCCAACATGAATCTCGATGAGTATCAACCTGATAATCCAAACGGAGTCATCTGGTCTGTGGTCTGTGGCAAGCAAATTTTTCTTACTCATGCTAGAATTGCCTCTATACTTGGTATACCATATCGAGGCGATGAGTTTTCATCTACTTTCTGCGAAGTCTTCACTCGCAATAGTATAAGTCATCAGTTCATAGAAGACAATAGTGATGGCACAAAGTCTATTGGACTTCGACCCACAGCCAGACTACTTCATCGTGTTTTGATGCATTCTCTTTTTCCTAGACTTGGAAATTATGATGCAGTTTATAAAGAAAACTTCAAATCTCTCTATGCTATTTATGGTGAAATCCAAATCAATTGGGTACACATGCTTTTTGATGAAATTCTCAAGGTAAATAACTCTACACGACCTCATTTCTTCTACAATGAATATATCATGCGACTTTTGTTAGCTTGTGGGGTAAATCCTCCTGATTCTGCAACCTCAAAACCAAAATGCATTGATTCCATAACCATCAAACGAATGAAGCTTCCTCCACCTTATCTTGAGATTATGCCTTTTGAAGAATGGCAACAAAGAGGACCAAGAAAACAAAAAGCAACTTCCTCTCGTGCTCGTTCCGATGAAGTAAAACTAATAAAATCAAAATCATCCACAAAAGAATCACTTGAAACTATTGCGCGTAACCAATTTTTGCTTGAATCACGTCTCAAGCGCATGGACTCTAAAATTGATAAGTGCTTCAATAAGGTCAAGTCATTCTTTGGTATGCTATGGGATGTTATATCATGTTCCACATCCACCTCTGTTCAAGCACAAGACCCAGGAAAACGTCCTGCTGCTCCTGTTTTCACCTGGACATCATCTGACGAGTCTACTGGTATGAGTGGTCATGGACATGGAGAATCATCTAGAGGGAACAATGATGAGGAAGAAGAAGAAGATGATGATGATGACGACGATGATGATGATGAAGAGGAGATACGATCTGCTTCATCTTAGATTCTATTATGGTTTAGCACTTTAAAAACATTCATCGACACACGTATATATATTTAAATTCCTGTCTACTGGTCACTTTTTAACCTGTCGACCGTTTTTAAACAGAAAGCAATTTTTCCAAAAGACACTTCTTTTCTCCAAAGGTTGCATCTCTTAGCTTTCATCAAAGATCATATCTCTTAATGGCAACTGCTCACAAAGAGTTACAACCATTCTTATCTATATAAACTCATCTAAATCGTTGACTAAAACAACATAATTGTATATGCTTTTTACTCTAATCTCTGATCTTACTTTCTACATACTCCTGCATTCTAAAAGCTCTCAATTATTTATTGAATCATTGAAACTATTTCATATCTTTTGATTCAATAAGTAATATACTTTCCTTAATCTTTTCAAAACATCATTCGCATACTTTGAGGATAAGATTATAGGAAGTGTGTACTACTAGTGACAAATCCGTGTTTTCAAGAGCACAAGTTGTCAACAACAATTGTATTTGTTCTTGTGTTGAAGTCCTCTGTGTTGTAAGAGGCAAGTGTTGAAGTCCTCAGTGTATTAGAGGCGTGAAATCCCGTTCGGTTGCTCGGGTGTTGTAAACCTGTTCCTCCGGGTGAAGCGAGGTAGTTAATAGTGAAAATCCAGATAGAAGTCTGGGACTGGACGTAGGACGGTGCTCCGAACCAGTATAAAAATCTCTGGTGTGATTTTTCTATTTTTATTTACTATGCTATTATCATCTATTCCCGCATTTATATTGTAGTCCATATTACATGATCCGTGTGTACTAGATTAGCACATATAATTGTATACACACCGCACTTTCATATCAAATAATCAACCGATAGGTTTACAACACCCGAGCAACCGAACGGGATTTCACGCCTCTAATACACTGAGGACTTCAACACTTGCCTCTTACAACACAGTGGACTTCAACACAAGAACAAATACAATTGTTGTTGACAACTTGTGCTCTTGAAAACACGGATTTGTCACTAGTAGTACACACTTCCTATAATCTTATCCTCAAAGTATGCGAATGATGTTTTGAAAAGATTAAGGAAAGTATATTACTTATTGAATCAAAAGATATGAAATAGTTCAATGATTCAATAAATAATTGAGAGCTTCTAGAATGCAGGAGTATGTAGAAAGTAAGATCAGAGATTAGAGTAAAAAGCATATACAATTATGTTTTTTTTTAATCAACGATTTAGATGAGTTTATATAGATAAGAATGGTTGTAACTCTTTGTGAGCAGTTGCCATTAAGAGATATGATCTTTGATGAAAGGTAAGAGATGCAACCTTTGGAGAAAAGAAGTGTCTTTTGGAAAAATTGCTTTCTGTTTAAAAACGGTCGACAGGTTAAAAAGTGACCAGTAGACAGGAATTTAAATATATATACGTTATGTGCATGTGTGCACGTTCAGTGTGCAAATTATGCAGAAACGGTCGACCGCATATATTATGACCGGCCGACCGGTCCCTGTAAAGTTGCACACTGAATGTGCAACTACATTCTAATCGTATATATATTGATTTTCTTGAAAATGCATGATTATTTGAGGATAGATTTTAACAAGTTTATCACTAATATAATATCAAATAATCAACCTACAATCTAGAGTACCATATGTAGCTCTTTATAGCCATAATGGGATTTCACACGATAACTATTGAAGAATCACTTCATGTCTCTTTTGATGAAATCTATCAGCATCCTCACACTATATCAGATGATGACGAATCAATAGTCACTGACAATCCAATCATCACAAATATTGATTCTGACTCGGAAATAATTATTGAGAATATTCCTCAAATATGTGAGTTACAATCACCACCAAGAATATTAAGAGACCATCCGGCTCAAAATATAATCGGTGAAATAACATCACATGTCAGAACAAGGAGTCAACTCAATCAAATGGGTCATGTCGCTTTTCTCTCAAATATCGAACCTAAGAATCCAAAAGAAGCTGCTACAGATGATTACTGGATCATTGCCATGCAGGAAGAACTAAATCAGTTTGAGCGCAATGACGTTTGGGAACTTGTTCCAAGACCAACTGATCAGTCAGTAATTGGTACTAAATGGGTCTATAAAAATAAGGCTGACGAACAAGGAAATATCACCAAAAATAAAGCAAGATTAGTAGCACAAGGATATAATCAGGAAGAAGGTATCGATTATGAAGAAACTTTTGCACCAGTTGCTCGACTAGAAGCTATTAGAATCCTATTATCTTTTGCTTGTCACCATAATTTCAAACTTTATCAGATGGATGTCAAAAGTGCTTTTCTCAATGGATTTATCAAAGAGAATGTCTATGTCGAACAACCTCCTTTGTTCGTACATGAAAAATATCCTGACCATGTGTTCAAACTTAAGAAAGCTCTGTATGGTTTAAAACAAGCACCTCGTGCTTGGTATGAACGACTACGTAGCAATCTTATTAACTCAGGATTTCAAATAGGCAAAGTCGATCAAACTTTGTTTATTAAACATTCTCGAAAAGATATTCTAGTTATCCAGATATATGTAGACGATATCATCTTTGGTTCAACAAACGATAAACTCTGCAAGGAATTTGCAAGTATTATGACCAAAGAATTCGAAATGTCTCATATGGGAGAACTATCTTATTTTCTTGGACTTCAAATAAAGCAACTTTCAAATGGCATTTTTATCAATCAAGAAAAATACTGTGAAAACCTTATCAAACGCTTCGGATTAGAAAATACATCTGGTAAACCAACTCCTATGAGTACAACTACACATCTTGAAAAAGATGAAAGTGGTAAGAATGTTGACCAGAAATTATATCGAAGCATGATTGGTTCTCTTCTTTATCTTACAGCTAGTCGTCCAGATATAATAATGAGTGTTTGTTTATGTGCTCGTTTTCAAGCCGATCCAAAGGAATCACATCTACGAGCAGTGAAACGTATAATTCGTTATCTTAATAATACCAAAGATTTCGGTCTTTTTTATCCAAAAGAATGTCCATTTGAATTAGTATCATATAGTGATGCTGATTTCGGTGGCTCACGAACAGATAGAAAAAGTACAAGTGGTACGTGCCATTTTATTGGAAAATCACTTGTCTTCTGGTTCAGTAAGAAACAGAATTGTGTTTCACTATCAACATGTGAAGCTGAATATATATCAGCAGCTCTCGCTTGTACTCAAGTACTATATATGCAACAAACACTTCAAGATTTTGATATTCATTTATCAAATTCTATTATATATTGTGATAAAACCAGTGCTATAAATCTCTCTAAAAATCCAGTAAATCACTCTAGAACCAAACACATTGATATCCGTCATCATTTCCTTCGAGATAATATTGACAAAGGAAATATATGTCTTGAATATGTCCATACTGACAATCAATTAGCTGACATTTTTACTAAGCCTCTGCTCGAATCTAATTTTGTTAGATTACGAAGAGAGCTTGGTTTAATTTCAAGAAAAAATCTTGACTAAGTAATTTCTAAAGAACGTCTTCTTTTTAGTTATTCTTTAACCATAACTTTTGCATAAACAATTTTTTTTTTACATTAAATATAAGCCACTGCTTGATTTAATGGTTAATTCTCTTTACTCATTTTTTTCATTCTTTTCTTTTAGTGATCGTCCTTTCCTTTCTTATTTTATAATTTCAGTTTTAAAAGGAGAGCTATTTTTAGAGTTAACATAAAATTTCTGCTTATGTTTTCTTGGTCAATATTTTCTATTAACTCACATTCATAGGTTTATTCATAAGAAACTTGTATATAAGCTTGCAAAAATTTCATATTTTGTTCATCTTTTTTTATCTAACCATAATATTCTATACAACATTCCCTATGGCTCACATTTGTGATAAAAGTGCTCAAGAATCATACATTTCTATTACGAGTTCTGAGTCGGAGGAATATTATTCTCCTACAACACCAAAACAAAAACCAAGTTGTCATCATCAATGCTCTTGTATGTCTGATAATACTCCAAATTCAAAACGAGTGAAGAGGACACTGTTCTGTTCTCCTCGTACCAAAGCACAAATCGATGAGATACACCACTATCAAAAACATCAGATAGACCTTCAGAGACAGCTCCATTATGGGCAAAGTCAACTTTATCATGAGCAACAACGGACATCGGCACGATTATCCGTTTTAGAAAAGTTGGCAACATTTTTCTGCGGTTCCAACAAGCATGACGTGCATGAACCAATGCCGTCTAGGCCATCAACATCTAAAAGTCCTAACTCGTGGGATCAGAACTATGAGAAGAATGAAGGAGCTCAGAAACACTGGAGTCCATGGTCAAAACGTATTGAAGGAAACAACGATAATTCTAATGACGAACCTTCCACTTCTCATTAGATTTATATATAGTTATTATATCTTTATCTATCACTTGTGTAATAACGATTATATTTTGTATTAAGAATGAAATATAATATATAAAGGTTGATATATTATAAAAACTTGCAAAATAAAATGTTATTACACAGCAGGCAAAACCGGTCGACCGCCCCATTTATAGCCGGTCGACCGTTTGCACCCTGGTTGAAAACGGTCGACCGGCCATATTTCTTTGGTCGACCGGTTGACGTATTTTCAGTTTTTATATATATCTATGCGTCATTTTTCCTTCTACCCTCTTTCTCTTTTGACTCAAGCTGTTCTTTTTCCCATAATCACAAACCCTAGTTTCCTATTTTCAATTCCCAAATCTCAAATCTTCCAACAATGGCTCCTCCTCAAAAGAAATCCAAGAAAGGAACAACCTCTGAAACTTCATCTCTGAGCATCTCCGCCAAAAAATGGCTTTAAAGTCCAATTGCTGTAACAAGATGGAATCAGATGACAAATTACAAGTTTCATCCAGGCTCTTTCATCAAATTTGATGATTTCACGGCTTATGGAGTTCGGAGGTTAGCCAATAATTCCAACATTACTCCATTGATAGATTTTTCAGAAAATAATGTGGAGATAAATCATTTGATGATCAAATTGTTTTACGCCAACATGAATCTCGATGAGTATCAACCTGATAATCCAAACGGAGTCATCTGGTCTGTGGTCTGTGGCAAGCAAATTTTTCTTACTCATGCTAGAATTGCCTCTATACTTGGTATACCAAATCGAGGCGATGAGTTTTCATCTACCTTCTGCGAAGTCTTCACTCGAAATAGTACCAGTCATCAGTTCATAGAAGACAATAGTGATGGCACAAAGTCTATTGGACTTCGACCCACAGCCAGACTACTTCATCGTGTTTTGATGCATTCTCTTTTTCCTAGACTTGGAAATTATGATGCCGTATATAAAGAAAACTTCAAAGCTCTCTATGCTATTTATGGTGAAATCCAAATCAATTGGGTACACATGCTTTTTGATGAAATTCTCAAGGTAAATAACTCTACACGACCTCATTTCTTCTACAATGAATATATCATGCGACTTTTGTTAGCTTGTGGGGTAAATCCTCCTGATTCTGCAACCTCAAAACCAAAATGCATTGATTCCATAACCATCAAACGAATGAAGCTTCCTCCACCTTATCTTGAGATTATGCCTTTTGAAGAATGGCAACAAAGAGGACCAATAAAACAAAAAGCAACTTCCTCTCGTCCTCGTTCCGATAAAGTAAAACTATTAAAATCAAAATCATCCACAAAAGAATCACTTGAAACTATTGCGCGTAACCAATTTTTGCTTGAATCACGTCTCAAGCGCATGGACTCTAAAATTGATAAGCACTTCAATAAGGTCAAGTCATTCTTTGGTATGCTATGGGATGCTATATCATGTTCCACATCCACCTCTGTTCAAGCACAAGACCCAGGAAAACGTCCTGCTGCTCATGTTTTCACCTGGACATCATCTGACGAGTCTACTGGTATGAGTGGTCATGGACATGGATAATCATCTAGAGGGAACAATGATGAGGAAGAAGAAGAAGAAGATGATGATGACGATGACGACGATGATGATGATGAAGAGGAGATACGATCTGCTTCATCTTAGATTCTATTATGGTTTAGCACTTTAAAAACATTCATCGACACTTGTACTAAATAGTGTCGTTATTCTTATTTTTCGTTTGACATTATGGTCTGTATTATACTATGTTATGTTTTGGATGTGTTAATGTTTTATTTTGCTATGCATATCATATTAATTCTACTATTCTAGTATCTGTTACTCCTTTTTGTCGTTGACAAAGGGGGAGAAAGGGCTAACAATTGTTTGCAGGAACGTGTACATATATAAGAATTCAAAGAGAGAGATCACATACTCAGGGAGAGATTCAGATTTGCAGATATATATTGTCATCAATCAAAAAGGGGGAGAATGTTGAGTCACAAGTTTTATGAAGGTATTGATTTCTGACAAATAACTAAAGGCGATCGACAAAACAAGGTCATTATGGCTATAAAGAGCTACATATAGTACTCTAGATTGTAGGTTGATTATTTGATATTATATTAGTGATAAACTTGTTAAAATCTATCCTCAAATAATCATGCATTTTCAAGAAAATCAATATATATATACGATTAGAATGTAGTTGCACATTCAGTGTGCAACTTTACAGGGACCGGTCGACCGGTCATAATATATGCGGTCGACCGTTTCTGCATAATTTGCACACTGAACGTGCACACATGCACATAACGTATATATATTTAAATTCCTGTCTACTGGTCACTTTTTAACCTGTCGACCGTTTTTAAACAGAAAGCAATTTTTTCAAAAGACACTTCTTTTCTCCAAAGGTTGCATCTCTTACCTTTCATCAAAGATCATATCTCTTAATGGCAACTGCTCACAAAGATTTACAACCATTCTTATCTATATAAACTCATCTAAATTGTTGATTAAAACAATATAATTGTATATGCTTTTTACTCTAATCTCTGATCTTACTTTCTACATACTCCTGCATTCTAAAAGCTCTCAATTATTTATTGAATCATTGAAACTATTTCATATCTTTTGATTCAATAAGTAATATACTTTCCTTAATCTTTTCAAAACATCATTCGCATACTTTGAGGATAAGATTATAGGAAGTGTGTACTACTAGTGACAAATCCGTGTTTTCAAGAGCACAAGTTGTCAACAACAATTGTATTTGTTCTTGTGTTGAAGTCCTCTGTGTTGTAAGAGGCAAGTGTTGAAGTCCTCAGTGTATTAGAGGCGTGAAATCCCGTTCGGTTGCTCGGGTGTTGTAAACCTGTTCCTCCGGGTGAAGCGAGGTAGTTAATAGTGAAAATCCAGATAGAAGTCTGGGACTGGACGTAGGACGGTGCTCCGAACCAGTATAAAAATCTCTGGTGTGATTTTTCTATTTTTATTTACTATGCTATTATCATCTATTTTCGCATTTATATTGTAGTCCATATTACACGATCCGTGTGTACTATATTAGCACATATAATTGTATACACACCGCACTTTCAAACAATTTGCAATTACCCCCTCCAACTCTTTTCCAATCACAATTCATGTATCCATTGTAATTGTTGTTATTCATTGTTTTGCCTTTTAGCATTCTTCTGCTCTTAATTTATTTCAATAATTAAGAAAATGTGTTTTTGATAGTTCCCCTTTCTTTTTCTGTAACTTCGACCTCTCTTCCCATTAATTTGCAAATTCGTCTTCCTAAAGCCCTATCTCCATTTTTGTTTAATTCAATCTTCTAATATGTTTTTCAATATTGTCAACATTTCTAATTTCAATTTTCTCTCTTGATTCCCATAAAGTATATTTCTTTCAAATCATTTAAGGAAACGCCTTTTATTTTGTAAGAAACTATTGAACTAGAACCATTTGGATCTCTAATCTAAGATGTTTTCATTTTGTAGGAAACCATCATCGACGAAGACGAATCTGGATATTTTTTATTTAGCAACTTTCTTTTCATCTTTCTCATGGAAGTTTAAAGTTATTTGTTAATTACTTTCATTTTATCATTTTTAAAGTAGTTAAAAGTTGTTGATTTTTTTTCATTTTTGAAGTTATTTTCTTGAGAATGTTTTTGCATCTGATCCCCATGGTTTGTTTCTTTTCACCAGATCAATAGGCATGTTTTCATTTTTAAACTGTTATATTATAGTTTTTAATCCTTATTTTGTATAAAGTTTCCAGATTTTGCCATAATCTTATCTACTTCAGATCAAGTCTACAACTAAACTACTGTATGTTCTCATTTAAAAACCTTTTACAATATTTTTGTGTTCATGTTTGGTGATGTGTAGTTGTCTCCTAGATTTTATTTATAATTTCTTCTATTATTATAGAAGTGTTTCATGTTACCTAAAATGATATACACCTAATTATGAGTATCATAATCATAAAAGTCAAATAAAAATTCACAATAATGACATTTTAAGTGTGTTTCAAATATTTTGTTTCTTCTATGTCCATGATTATGTCAATATTATAAATATTAAACCATTATATGTTGTCATTTTCAAACCTTTTTCCAACTTTGTCAACATATTTTTTCATGTTTGGTGATGGGCAGCTATCTCCAAGATTTTATTTATAATTTCTTTTGTGATTGTAAAAGTGTTATATGTTATCTAAAAAGATATATATCTAATTATGAATATTATAATCATAACAGTTAAACAAAAAAGCACAATAATGACATCTTAAGTAAACAATTTGTTTCTTCTATGTTTATGATTGTTCCAATATTATTAATTTGATTGTCTAATGTAAAATATTTGTTTTGAATATTGAAGAAGTATTTCATGTTAGTTAAATGTTGTGACCATTATGCATAAGTTGTTTATTAAAAATATGCTAAAAAAGGATCGTTCGCACATTTATAGTAGTAGAACACATACTACTATCCTCATTTACAATTTTATTACCATTGTAGTATCGTGTTATTGTGAAATTTTTATTCATGCTTTTTTGTAAGCCTTACAAAACAATTTATTTTAATAGTAAACTAATCAGGTGTATTATGTTCTACACAATCCAATTTATGAATTTTGTGTTTAATTTCTTTGTACTCGGTTTCTTTGTTCTCCTAACAAAACAGTATTTCTTATCTTTGTTATGGTCATTCAAAATCTTTCATTGTTTGCCTCACCTACTCAATTGTTTATTTTTAGATCTGTTGCCCTTAGCGATAGTGTATTGCCAAATGCAATCATAGTCATCATTTGTAATTCAAAAACAATCACCTATTTTTTTTGTTCACAATATAAACTTTGGTCTGCGTTCCCATATCAAAGGCATTATTTTTATATCAACCATGACTTTTTATGTCCATTCAATTTCACTATTTCACTAAACCTTACGCTACTTCACAAATTGTGTTCTTAGAATTGATTTCCTTTCTTTAATTAAATAAAGCAAATAATAATCACCATTGTTATGGTGTGTTAGTTTTGTCTTCCTAACAAATGTAACAAGGATAAAAGAACAAAAAATTTAGATGAATTAATTTATATTATCCTATGTTTTCTTCACACTATACCAAAAAAATTAGATGCCGTCAGTAATATTGACATAAGAAGAAAAAACATTGACTATTTCATTTAGAAATACTTGTATTAATTTCTTAGAACTTCTCTAAATGAATTGTATGATTTGCACTACCTTATTACTTCAATTCTTCCTAAAATTGAAAGAGCAATTTTTTTGGAAGTAATCATGTTCTAATTAACTATTTTCAAATTAAGTTCATGTTTTCAAATAAACATAACCATTTCCTGCTTTTTTTTGGCCAGGCTATAAATTTGACAACCATATTTCACACTTGTAATTCAAAACATAAATTTTGATTAGTTTCCACTTCATCGGAATTACTTTACTATTTACTGCAACTTATTCTGCATATTCGTTTTCATTGTTTTCTATATTTTTTATCGTTTAATGATACATTACCGGTCATGATCTTGGTATTTATTTATTTTTTCCCGCTAAAATGAATTTATTATGAAGAATATGTGGAAGGTGTATCCTACTTTGAATTTCTTACTTCTTATATTTAATAGAAGTTATGGTATGTTTCCATATGGCTTCCTAAGGTATTGAGAAAAGATATAACAAGAAAAAAATTTGACGTACTTTTATTGTCTTTCAACAAAACTGTACATTATTTTTTTCTTGGATTGTTAGAGGATGAGTAACTGTATTTGAACAGAAAAGCACACGATTATACAACTAAAATTGTGCTAATAATTTTTCTACTTTATTTATAATCGAATATATGTTGTACATTTTTTTTTCATAATTTATACTTTGTTTACAAACTGTCAATGTTGGTTGACTGAAATTAATTGATCGCTACAAGGTTAACAAAGTTGCTTGCCTAGGTTTTTCCACTTACGAAATATATTTGGCAGTTTATTTAGCTTTAACTTATTAGTTCATCAAAGTTGCTTACATTTTTTCGTTATTATGAAGCAAATTTGTTTTTCTCTTTTGCATTTGCTACATCTAATTTAAAATACCATTAAGTTATAGTTATCACGGTAAGTAAAAGTAAGGATTAGATACAAATATTCTTGTATGACACTTTATGGGTGAATTTATGTTTGGTTGTGTAGTATATGTTACACCTGGATAACAATGAAGTTTTGTTGTGCTAATCATTATAACTTAAGAGATTTATTTAGATTTCAAGCATAAATTATATTCATTATTTGGGATTGTGAACTTGAATGCATAATAAGTATCAATTTAATGTATGTTTTTAAAAAGTGAAACTTGTGTTAGTATCGAAATTACCCAGTTAACTTTGAATTTTTTAACTAATATATTAATTTCCATCTTCAATCTACTTCGCACATTCTAATCACTAGTGATGGTCCTATATTTCAATGAAGTTAATTTAAACTGCCATAAGTTCATTTCAATCATTAAACGACTTTGATAAATGAGTGAGTATATATTAAAGCTTTAGAGGATTATATTTTTTTGTTCATATCATTTTCGGTAGAACAAAAGGTTGGGAAATAAATTTAATGCATTGAGTATATATATTTATTTTTTATATAAAAAAGAAAGGGAAAAGAATATTGATAGAAATCAATTTAGAAATCAATTGCCTGCACATTGTATTCAACGTCCAATAATATATATGGTTACAAGAGTCAATGTAGGCTACAAATTAGCCAACTGATTTGCTAAAACAAAGGCAACTAAATAAATACTAACCAAATAAAGAGGCTACAAATTAGCCGACTGATTTGCTAAAAAAAGGTAACTAAATAAATACTAACCAAATAAAGATATCGTCGGATCAGAGAATCAATCCAAGAAATATTCTAACGCCTAGAATATATGTAAAATATATTCTATCACACCCCCTCGGTAAGCGGGAGGTTCTCGTATGCTTAGGCTGTCCCTGAAATCAATAAATAATATGCACGGAAGCCCTTTTGTAAAAATATCAGCAATTTGGTAACAGGACGGTACATAAAGCACATGCACTTTGCCATGAGCTACTTTCTCACGGACGAAATGAATATCCATCTCAATGTGTTTAGTGCATTGATGTTGAACAGGATAGTCGGATAAGTATATAGCACTCACATTGTCACAATAAACTAAAGTAGCCTTTTGAATAGGACAATGCAACACTAGAAGAAAATTTCTAATTGAGCACGAATCAGAAACAACATTAGCAACACCCTTGTACTCCACCTCAACACTACTACGGGAAATAGTAGGTTGTCGTTTCAAAGACCAAGAAATCAAATTATCTCTAAGGAATACACAATAAGCAGAGGCAGAACGACGGATATCAGGACAACCACCCCAATTTGCACCTATATATGAGATAATACGATTGATATTGGATTTGTACAAGTGGAGACCAAAAGAAAGGGTACCCTAGAGATATCGTATGATATGCTTAAGAGCTTTCATACGCTCATTAGTCGGGGCATGCATACGAAGGCAGATCTGCTGCACGGCATAGGAAATGTCTGGTCGAGTGAAAGTAAGAGACCGAAGAGCACCTGCAAGACTATGATACTTAGTTGGATCATCATAAGGAGTATCTGAGGTGGCACTTAGTTTGGACTTGTGTCAATAGGAGTAGGACATGAACTGCAGCTAGACATTTCGGCACGTTTAATAATTTTTGCAGCATACTGTGTCAGAGATAAGAAAAGACCATGGGCATGACGAGTGATAGCAATACCCAAAAAGAAACTCAGAGGACCTAGATCCTTCATAGCAAATTCAAAAGCTAAGAGAGTCATAATATACTTACGAAGACGATCATAAGAAGATGTAAGTATAATGTCATCCACATATAATAGAATATAAGCAATATCGGAACCATTCTTGTAGATGAATAAAGAGTGATCTGACGTACTATGAGAGAACGCAATGGTAGCAATAAAATCAGCAAATCTTTGGTACCAAGCTCGAGGGGCCTGTTCTAATTCGTGCAAAGATTTCTTCAAAAGGCAAACATGATCCGGATAAATTTTGTTATGAAAACCCATGGGTTGATGCGTATAAACTGCTTCATTGAGATGACCATGTAAGAAAGCATTCTTGACAACCATTTGATGAATGGGCCAAGATTTAGAAACAGCAATGCTGAGAACCGCTCTAATGGTGACCAGTTTAACCACGAGGCTAAACGTTTCATCATAATTAACGTCCTACTGCTGTGTATTTCCATCACTTCCAAGACGAGCTTTATAATGCTCAAAAGAACCGTCAAATTTATGTTTATGATGAAAAATCCACATAGACCGAATAACATTAACATTAGGCGGTATAGGCACTAATTCCCAAATCTTATTTTCAATTAAAGCATTAAATTCATCCAACATTGCATTTTTCAATTATGGTTACTAAGCGCATTAACATGATTTTTCGAAACAGGAGAAATATCTGTAGTGGTGGTAGTGTGTTAATTAGAAGAGTATTTGGGGTTTGGTTTAAAAATGCCATTTGATGCACGAGCGGTAATGCGGGTTGAAATGGGGTTAGGAGGCCTAGGGGTGGTGTGAGGAATGGACAAAGTGGGGGAGCTTATTGACGGGGTTGGGCTGTGGGGAAGAAAGGATGGGCCAGAGGAGGAAAGAGAGGACCGAGTGTGGGAAGCAGTGGGAGATATGGAATCTGGGCCTGTGTGAGACTGTGGCCTAGATTGAGGAAGAGAGGGCGAGTCATTGGGCTGCGTTGTTGGGTCAAGCTACATATTTTATAGTGTGGTATTTTGAGATAAATGATGCATTAATGAGGATTAATATTGTCACTCAAAAAATCATAATTGTTCTATAGAGTTTAGAGAATGGAAATTCTGTTTCGACAAAACGAACATGACGACAAATTATAATTTTACCACTAGGCATGTCATAGCATTTGGAGCCGCAATGATTAGGAGCCGGACCTAAATAAGCACAAGAAGTCGACCTTTCTTGTAATTTATGAATAGTAGAAGAGGGGAATAATGGGAAACATAAGCAACCAAAAGCACGCTAACCCGAATAATCCACATCACTTTGATAGAGGATTTGAGCGGGAGATTGGTAATTCAATACCTTGGAAGGAAGGATATTGAGAAGATATGTAGCCATGGAGAGAGCATGATGCCAAAAGGAGAGTATCATAGATGCATGAGCAAGAATAGTCCGGATGATATTATTTATGGATTTTATGTGTCTTTTGGCCTTTCTGTTTTGATGAGATGTATGAGGACATGAGAGACGGAAAAACATGCCATGTTGCTCAAAAGAATCCTTAAAAGTTCCATTAATGTATTCTGTACCATTGTCACACTGAAAAGTCTTAATATTACGTTCAAATTGTGTCTTGACTAAAGCATGAAATGCTAAGAAAAGTTGTTTGACCTGAGATTTTTTTGCAGTAGGAAAGGTCCAAAAAAATTTGCTATAGTCATCAAGAAAAAGAACATAATAACAATGGTCGCAAGTACTAACAATAGGAGAAGTCCAAAGATCACTATGAATAATATCAAACGGAAGAAAAGTATATGACACTAAATCATAAAGAGGTAGCTTAGAATGTTTCCCAAGAGGATAAGAAGAACAAAAAGTTTTACAAGCCTTATTACAATCAACAAACTTTTTACTACAAAGAGACTAAGAATAACATCGCCAGGATGACCTAAACGATTGTGCCAAATATTCGAAGGCAAAGAAGTAAAAGAAGAATGATTGTTGGAAAAAATGGCTTGAGAGTTGGAGAAAAGTGGATATAAGCCCTCAGTGCTATCACATCTCGTTAGTCTTTTCTCCGTTTGTAAGTCAATAATAGAGAAACCAAAGGGGTCAAAAGAGATAGAAACCCAATTATCTGCAGTAAATTTACGAACTGAGACAAGATTTTTAATGAGCCTGGGAGCATGTAACACATTGTTTAGGGTAAATGGTGGATAAGGTGGAGGCAATGTAGTGCGACCATGACCAATAATTGGAATTAAATGACCACTACCAACAACAATGTTATGATGCTTATTACTTGAATTGAAATAAGAAGAGAGAATACCTGCATCCGCCGTCATGTGAGATGTAGCACCAATATCCATGTAGTAGTTCCCATTTGGTTGAGAGAACAAAAGAGAATGCATAGTGGCCTCAATGTCGGTGAGCATGTAGGTAGGAGCAGGAGGGGCTACGGCATTGAAAGATTGAGGTCTGGACCCAAGTAAGCCTGACCCAAAAGAGGAGGGACGTTGGGCCGTTGGATTAGCCCTTGGCTTCCAAGAGTATGCGGGAAATGGGAAAGGAGAAATAGTCCACCCTCCCCAACCTGGTTTCCACATCTGTTGCCACTGTGGCGGTGGGGCCTGCTGACGTGGTTGCCACTAGTGCTGCTGATATGGCGGCTGATTAGGACTGGACCCATTAGTACTTTTGATGGACCTTTTATTCCCATTGTTTTTCGAATTGTTCCTCCCTTTATTATTGTTGTTGCACTTGTTGCTTGCAGATGAATCAGTGGCAACCATGGCAGCACCACCTGACCGACTCCCAGAACCACCAGTTTCACGAGCTTGACGAGCCTTGATAGTAAGCCATTTTCAACCTTGAACGACAACTTTCAAAGGATGGAAAAGGCTTTTGATATTGTATATAGTCCACCATACCACTATACGCTTCTGGTAAGGACCCGGGGAGACGTAAAACCAGAAGACCATTTGTCACTAGAGCATCAACATCAGCCAACCTGTCCGTCAAAGATTGTAGATAAATACAATAATTGTCGATTGAGTTGAAAGCCTCAAAAGTAGCGTTCGTAAAGTCCACCTCGATATGGGTAGCCCGAGAGGCTTTGTTGTCCTGAAAAAGAGCTTCAAGACGGTTCCATGTCCCCTCTACCGTGTCATTACATCTGAGGATAGCGAGGAGAAGATCGAAAGAAATGGTGCTGTAAATTCATTGCAAGACAAAAACATCCAAATGCCTCCAAAGAGCCGGATCAACAGACTTAGCCTGGACATAGGCAGCCATAGCCTTCTCCTCCGTTGGTGGAAAAAGATCATGAACCCTAACAAGATTGGTAAACATAGTAGCCAAGAATGATATATGGCTTTCTCATTGTCTAATGTTACGGGAATAAGAGATTTAACATTAGTGATGGTAAGTGCGGAATGAAACTTGGACGAGTCCGCCATGGAAAAGAATTAAAGATAGAAGAAGAAGAACGAAGAAGAAGATAGGTGAGGCTAGGGTAAGGAGAATATGATCATAAGAGGCTCTGATACCATGATACAAAACAATTTAGAAATCATTTGCCTGCCCATTATATTCAACGTCCAATAATATATATGGTTACAAGAGTCAAGATAGGCTACAAATTAGCCAACTGATTTGCTAAAACAAAGGTAACTAAATAAATACTAACCAAATAAAGAGGCTACAATTTAGCCAACTTATTTGCTAAAACAAAGGTAACTAAATAAATACTAACCAAATAAAGATATCGTCAGATCAGGGAATAAATGCAAGAAATATTCTAACGCCTAGAATATATGTAAAATATATTCTATCAAATATTGATTGAAATTTTAAAAATGTTTACTAGCAAATGAGTTGAATAAATGACCATGCTAACTATCATTCAAAAAATATTTCTGTATATATAGAAATAAATATTTGATGGTAACAATAGATAAATATTGTTGCAATCTACATGCTTATTTTTTTTTTACTCAATTTTGATTTTTAAAAATCTACTTGATTTACACTTTCTCAACAAGGGTCATCTTTTACATATTGATTTGCTTTTCATATGCTAATTAATATGGAGCTTGTGGTCTTTACCAAATTGTGTAACATTTTTACTAGGGCTGTCAATGGATACCCGAAAAATCTAAAATTCATCCGCATCAGCGTTTGAAAAGTGGATAAATACTCGGTATCCAGAAAAACGGATGTACATGCGGATACGAAGACATCCGCATCCAGAAATTATCCGTCTGATTTTTGTCAAGATTATAGTTCAAAATATATGTATTTTAGTGCAGTGAAAGATATTCGTGTATTATTTTATTAAGTTAGTAGTTTATATTATATGTCCTTAATGCTTATTAACTGCTCGAAACTATTTATTATCATCATATTTGTTAATTTTGAACACTTTTATAGTCAATGATATTAATTTTTTTTATAATAAACTGAAATTTTCTTTTTATAATTCTTGTTTGATCGGTCATTAGCGGATATGATAATTATCCAATATCCGTCCATATCCATCTATGCGGATACCCGACATTCGAAAATGGTTTTGAATGCAGATGCGAATATGACACTATCCACATCCGAAAGCTTCCATCGAGAGACCTAATTGTCGTTGTTCTCTAATAGCAAGCTTATCATTATGGTAAACAGATGAACATTCAATCCGTCTGGGGTTTAGCCATGAGGACATGAAGGATGACAACCTCTATCAGCATATGCTACTTGGTCAATGATGCTACACTTTTATCCGAACACTAGTTGTGCTTCTTCATTTATTTATATGTATCGAACCAAACAATCCTTCTGCTTATCTGTTGTAATGACGTAATCATTTGCTTTTATGGACATAATTTAGCCTGTCATGACTTCTTTGTTCATCACAATTTGATATTCATGTATTTGATAAGATTTAGATAACACTCTTTCATTCGTATTTCAAACAACATATATTTCATTTGATGTAATTTGTTTTTGACGCCGATATGTTTGTCACAAGTTAGTATTTCCTTGATTGGAAATATTATATCCCATATTTTATTTTATTTTCTATTGCCCAACTAGCTACTATACTTTCAAATGAGTTTGATGACCAACAATACAATTTTTTATTTAGGTGTTAAAGAAATGCACTACCATGTATCCTCCTTATTTTGGAATCAAAATTGTTTGCGCATGAGCCATCGTGAACCATTCAATGCAACAATTATTTTTTTAAGACAGCTCCAACATCTGCATTGAACCACATGGGCCAATTGATCGGTCAACACATGATAGCTCAAGAGTACAAGTGTTACATATGTATCATCTTGCTATATATCCTTTTGTGATATATAGACTTTGTTGTTCTACTTGTTTCTGGTTGATAATTGGGTGGATAATACATTAGATTAATTTTTTAATGTGCCTATTGAATCGAAACTTATATTGTGCATGACATTTTATTATCCGACATGTAGGAGTTGCACGTAATTTTTCTTCACATTACTCTAGTTTGAACATTGTTTACAAATATGGTTTTGTCAATAACGTATTATTGTATTTTTAAAGTTTCACATTCAATGCCTCGTGCGTAGGACGAGTTCGTACTCGTTTAAAGGTAATTCGCTCGTAATCAATGTAAAAGAAACATATGATTGGATGGAATTAAATTATTAAAGTATAGTAGATACTATGTTGAATTGGATTTGAAGTCTTTCTGCAACAAATCATTGGCTGACGAAAGTTTCGATTAGCATCGGTCTAAAAAATCCAGAAATCCTCGGGCTAAGTTAGCTCTTGATTGATCATTTATCTTAAACCACCTAAGCGAAGCCATCAGTCCCTCAAACTCAGGCACTAATTCTTGCGATTGTTCAACGGAAGATGCTAACGCTATTTAAGTAGGCTTAGCATTATGTATACAAGTTTATTTCATTTACATTCTCAAGGAATATGAAAACTATCATGGTTTTAGCAGGACAATAAGTTCTTTTATTCAACAATTGAAACAGCCCATAAAATGAAATAACATGGCAAACTATTTTGTTACGCATCTCCACTCTTTTCTGAGGCGGGAAGCATGGCTACTTCCAATTACTCGCCACCTAAAAAGCCACAAAATGCTGCAAATTAAGCTTCAAAATGCAACCAGTCCCACGTACAACAGTTATCACAAAGGATTGAGGATAAAATATCAACTGTCATCCTTATCCCTGTCCAACAACTTAAGCAACCAGTACGCAGCCCCCATCGCCAACCACCCACCGATCAAAACCCTAGCCGCCGACAACCCCACCCTCGGCGACCCTCCAAACCTCGCACCCAGCCCTCCAAACAGCACCAACGCCACCGACGTTACCGCCACCAGCACCAAGTTCCGTACCTTGTACCTCTCAATAAATGCGCTCGACAGCAACGGCAGCACTGATCCCACCAGAAAAGCCAGCCCCGACGCCAACGCTGCCTTCATCGGATTCGGCAAAATCTCCTGCTCCTCCACCGCAACCGCTGAACTCATCATCATTGCTCTCATCATCGGCGATCTTCCAGGCGACTGCGCTTCCACTGTTACATGCTCTTTAACAGCTCTCTGTACCATTTGATCTTTGATTTCGGATTTGTTACCCTTTTGAACGTTACATGCTTCTTCTATTTCTTTTTGAGTGGAGACGGACACGAACTCACCGAGGGCCATGCTGAAGGTGCCAGCCACGGCGCCGGCGACGCCTGAAAGGATCATATTTTCACGGTCTTTGACTGCTGAGCTTACGCCGAGCATGAGGGTCGCGGTTGAGAGAAGACCGTCGTTTGCTCCGAGGATGGCTGCTCGAAGCCATTGAGCACGCTGAATGCGAGTAGTTTTTGATAGTGTGGGATTAATGGTGGTACTATTTTCTGGGATTACGTCGAGCTTGTGGTCGGAAGAGGTTTCTTGCCGTGTCATATTGTATAGGAGTGTGGTTTTCTATGGCATGCCACACTCCTTGCTATATATATATTATATATCTACATATGTAGTAACGGCTTTTTTCTTGGAGGTTGCTTTCAGTTTATAGTTATACAATTGGAAGAAAGAAAAGCTGGCATAGGATCATGTGATTGATTTGTAGGATGGATTGCTAAATGAATCTGACAAAGATGCCAAGGATATTATTATTACTAACGCGTATATGATCTCAGTGTTAGTAGAACCTTAAATTTATGGACAACACTATATATATGTAACAAATTGGAAGGCAAGGGGTTTTAAACTGAATTATGGCCTATTTTCCCTATATTCACAACATGTCAACATGCAAACATTGCATTTTCATTCAGTTTCAAGAGTGATATTAGGATTATCCATGTTATAGAGTTCTGACGAGACCAAGAAGAAATGGAATTATAGCTTGGGTTTTACTATGCTACTATCATCTAAGCTGCCTTAATTTGTTTTGACTTTTTTTTCCATGTTAATCTAACGTGTGTATGCTTTAAGTGCTAATAGGACACAAGAAACATCGCTGTTCCATTGCTCTAGGAGAAACTAGGATGACTTGGATCGTGACTTGTTATTTATCTTTATTGGACATGTTTATGTAATGAATTTTTATATGCTATTCGCTTGATAAGTTTCCACAGCGCAGAAGCTGATTACTATTGAAAAGCACCAATGTTATAACCGGCCAGACCATGTGACAAATATTAGCTCTATCCCCCATATTACCTGTTCATATGAAGCAAGAAATCACAGTCATTCATCGCAACAAAATGAGTTAGTGGGATCCACCATATCATGTTGTAAAGAATTTGAATAAAATTGAGAGAATTTTATTATTGTGGCACAATACATAATACACGGCTGTATACTACAGTTTATATAGTATTCAAAATGCTTGGGCTGCAATACAGACCCAGACACATTACCTACAATACTGTGTTGTATATCACACAGCAAATATCGTATGTGATAATCATACTCTCGTTTCGTTTAACATCCCCCTCAAAATAAAGTCTAGGGTTATGGCGATCTCTGTTAAATTCTTCAAATCTGATGAAATCTTTAGAATTATCATGAAAGTATCAGGAATAATCATGTGAGATCTCTATTTCTCCAAAGAATCCATGTATAAGAGTTGAGTATGACTCGTAGATACAGATCTGAAGATATTCTTCAGATCTATAACTCGAGGTTTTGTACTTCAGATCTACAGCCGTTAAGTGAAGGTGAGTCATTTAAGCTTCAGATCTACATATGTTCTTTATATCTGAGGTTTGCTCTTCTTTACGATGATTTATATCCGTAGATCTGATATAATAAAATCAGCTGAGGCTTGACTTCACCCTGAGTTTGTCTCTAAAAATCTGGTAAAATTTCTTGCTGATAGTGCCTTGGTAAGTACGTCAGCTCTCTGATATGTTGCTGGTATGTGATTAACTTGAAGCTTTTGATTGATTATTTTCTCTTATATAAAATATAAGTCAATTTCGATATGCTTTGTCTTCGAATGAAGAATTGGGTTAGCTGACATATGAACAGTGCTTAGATTGTCACACCATATGACTGGTTTATGATCTGTTTCGACTCTAAGTTCACTTAACATAGATTCAATTCATAGAATCCCTACTGTAGCACTTGCTAAACTTCTATATTCTGCCTTTGTACTCGATCTTGAGATGGTAGATTGCTTTTTAGAGCACCATGATATGAGATTTCCTTCAAGATATCTAAAGATAGATTTTCCGTCATCTGGATCTGTTCCCCAATCTACATCAGTGTAGCTTATAATGTTAAGATTGTTGCATCTTTTGAATGATAAACCATAGTTGACAGTCCCTTTCAAGTATCTTAAGATTCTCTATACTGCTCTCTAGTGTTCATTTAAAGGTTCCTGCATGAATTGAGAAACTTTATTAACACTGTATGATATATCAGGCCTAGTTATTGTTGTATATTGTAATGCACCAACAACACTCTTGTATTATTTAACATTAAATATTGGTCCCCCCTTTTTTTTGAAACCTAATAGTTTCTTATCATAGGGGTTGGTTGAGGATTTGCTTCATTCATTTTTGACTTAAGCAGTATTTCTATTATGTATTTTCTTTGACTGAGAATTATTCTGAATTTGGCTTTCTAATGATTTCTATGCCAAGGAAGTAGTTAATCTCTCCAAGATCTTTAACAGAGAATTTTTTTCTAGGTACATGATGAGATTTGTCTGATTTGGTATTACAGCTTGTTTAAGCCCATATGTAGCCTTATTTAACTTGCACACATAATCTGTATTTTGATTGTATCTCTATGGTTGCTCCATATATATCTTCTCCTGTAGAACACCATTCAAAAAGGCATTATTAACATCTAGTTGTCTGATACACCAGTTTTTGTACAAAGCAATAGTAAGTATGATCCTGACAGTTGTTGGTTTAACTACTGGTGAAAATGTCTCACTGAAATCAAATCCATATTGCTGGTGTAACCCTTTGCAACAAATCTGGCTTTATATCTGTCAACAAATCCATCTAGATTCCTTTTTAGATTATATGTCCATCTGCATCCCAATATATTTTTGTTACTTGGGGGATGAACTAAATCCCATGTTTTATTTCTTATGAGAGCATTATACTCTTCTTCGATAGCTGCTCTCCAGTTCTTGCCTTTGACAGCTTGATCAAAGTTTTATGGCTCTTCAATTATTGTGGTAGCAATATAGATCTTTGGCTTGAATATACCACTCTTAGCCCTAGTGATCATGGAATGACTGCGTTTGACATGGAATTCACTTCTGTTTGTTTGATCACTATTATCTACAATTGTATTCTATTGAAGGCTTGTATTTTCTTCACTGACTTGTTGACTTTGATTGGCAGGTTGTAATGGAGACTGATTGTGATAGTTGAAAGTTTCTCCTGGTTCATTGTCTGATGGAGGTGGTGAATCAGAATCTTCAATAGTCCTTTCAGTTTCTTTATACTCCCAGTCATTTGAGCAGACAGGTAAATCAAGTATTGAAGTTCTTGGATTCAGAACTTTCTTTGTTGTCTTGATGTATGCATTACTAAAGGAAATATATGTTCATTGAATACAACATGTCTACTAGTAAAAATTCTTCCTTTGTTATCCAAACACTTATATCCCTTCTGGTTAGTACTATATGCTATAAAAGTGCATGGTTGAGATCTAAACTCAAGTTTATTCCTATTGTATGGTCTTAAGTAGGGAAAACATAGACATCCAAAAAAAATTAGACTTTGATGGTCTGGTTTTATATTATACAATTTTTCCATTGGGCTTACTACTTTTAAAACCTTTGTTGGTAATCTGTTTATTAGATAAACATCAGTATTAAATGAGTTAGGCCAAAATTTTAAGGGTAAAGATGCCTGGGCCAAAAGAGTAAGTCCAGTCTCAACTATGTGTCTATGTTTTCTCTCTATTAGACCATTCTGTTCAGAGGTATATGGATATGTTATTCTATGAACAATCCCTTTTTTTATTAAAATAATTGATGAGTGTCTTGAATTCAGTGCCACCATCAGATTGTACAGTTTTAACTTGGCAGCCAATCTGCTTTTCAACTAAAAATATAAAGTGAATTACAACATTGTATGTGTCAGAATTGGCTTTTAGAAAATCAATCCAAGTAAATCTTGAATAAGAATCAACAAATGATATATAATATTTGTACCGATAATCTGAGTATACTGGAGCAGGACCCATGGGTCCATGGCTACTAATTCTAAAGGATTTGAGTAAACAATACTAGAAGAATTAAATGCCCACTTGTGGCTTTTACCATCTGACATTAAGTACAAACATATGGTGAGGAAACATCATCAAAAGCAATTTTATTATCATTGAGAATTTGTTTAACAACACTGATATTTGAATGTCCAAGCTTGTAGTGCCATAGATCTAGAATATTTTTTTGATTAGTAGTCTGTGTTGCTTCTGACAGATTACAATTTTGATGATCTTTTCCATGATTTATATGACTAAATGCTTTGAAACAATATAGTCCTCTATTAGCATCACCCTGCAATAAAACTACTTTAGTCAGAATGCCTCTAACACGACAATATTTTGGAAAGAACTCAAAAAAGACATTGTTGTCTCTAGAAAACCGAGAAAGACTAATTAGATTCCTCTTTATTTTTGGTACTCTTAATAAATTATTTAAAAATAATTGTTGAGCGCCTCTGATATGTGCTTTTCCATAATGAATGATATTTATAGACTCACCATTTCCCATAGAAATTGACTGTGTACCTTTATACTCCTTGCATTGTCGAGATTGTTTATGATATGATTTGTATCTCCAAATTCTAGGTACCAAGCATCACCTTGTATATGTTTTGGCCTTGTGCTTTGATTTCTGAAGTTATCTGATTGGTTGCTTTCTCCAGATTTGCATTATAATCACTGTTACTTTGATTGCCTGAATTTTGCCCTGGAACATAGTTCAAATTCAACCTGAAGTAACATTTAGGTGTTGTATGTCCAATCTTTTCACAAATTTGACATTTATGTTTGTTGCTGCTATTCTATCTTCCTCTGGCCCTTCCTCTATATGACTGACCACTTCTTTGATTCTGTTGATCTGTCTTGGTATTGTATTGATTCTTGTTTTTATTATTTGCTGCATAGTTAATGGACATATCTGAGTCAGTTGGTTTCTTGAAGTCAATTCTTCCTTCACGTGCAAGTAATATAGAATGCACATCTTCAATAGGAGGTGTTGATCTTTGAGATGATCTAGCAGAAACAACTAACTCATATTCCTTATTCAGACCACTTAATATAATCAACACCTGTTCAGAATCAGTAATCTTGTGACCAGCTACTTCAAGTAAATCACAAGTAGTTTGATTTTTGCTAAGTATTCTCCCATAGACATATTATCATTCTTGATACTATGAAGAAGTCTCTTATAATGCATTATCTTGGCTGCAGATTGAGAGTTAAAAATTATTTCAACTGTGGTCCATATTCCTTTTGTAGTCTTGCTACCTATAACTTGAGGCAGTAGCTTCATGCTTATGGAAGATAAAAGCCATGAACATATTAGACTCTCTTGTCTTTGATACTTTATGAATTCTTCATTGTTAACAGTTTTGTTTTCTTGATTAGTTATGAACATTGGTGGAATTGGCACTATACCCAGAAGAAACCCTTCAAGGCCATAACTTTTGACCGCTATTTCAACCTGGACATTTCGGAGAAGATAATTATCTTCTTCAAGTTGTGCTGTGATAAGTTGACACTGAGGGCTGAAATTATTTTATGAAGGCTTTCAGTGGCTATTTGATATGAACTTTGTGGATTTGATGATGTGGATGAGCTTTCTTCTTCCATGATAAAGAACATTGAACAAGATGAGAAATTAAAAACTCAGGAAATTCTTTTCAGTAATCAAGAAATGCAATCTGAACCTTTTCAGGTATGTTGCAGCCAGAAAATTAAATGATGATTGTTTTCTGATGATTTTCTTGGCACGACACTGTCTTTCTTTCTGTCTAATGTGATTTCTTGCCTTTTGTTTTCTGAAATATGAGTTTTCCTGAGAATTTCTTCTTTGAAAATTTGAGCACCCAGAATTTTGAATACTTTTCTTGGCAAGGCATAGATTTTCAAAGGAAGAATGTACAAATAACCCAATGATGAGATTAATCTGAGGGTTAAAGAGTACACCAAATGATGAAATTCAAATTGATGGTGTTTCTTGAATACAGAATAGATTGAGTTAACTTTCTCCAATTGAATCTTTGATAAGAATGCTGTTAAACTGAAAGTTTGGCTCTGATACCATGTAAAGAATTTGAATAAAATTGAGATAATTTTTATTTTTGTGATACAATACATAATACACGGTTGTATACTACAGTTTATATAGTATTCAAAATGCTTGGGCCACAATACAGGCCCAGGCCCTTTACTTACAATACTGTGTTGTATATCACACAGCAAATATCGTATGTGATAATCATACTCTCATTTTTCTGAACACATGTTAATAGATGATAATAAAAAATCAATGACTAAGATATGTATAGATATGTATGACACATTAGAACATATATTATGTAAATACGAGATTTGAGCTGCTTAAATAAGATGCTTATTTGCTTTTTGAAAGTCAATAAATGTGTTTTGTCTTTTAAAAAGATAGACAGTAACTTATTTAAATCTATTTAAATGAACCGTAAAATAAAGTGCAGAGCGAATCGTGGATCAAATCGTGATAATCCATGATTCAAGTTTCAAATGGAATTATATATGCTTTCTAAAAAGCTTATTGTAAATGTAACCTTATATTAAAAGAAGTCTCCAAGTATGGAGAATAAATACAAAAGGATACAAAATAGGTTCCAAACTAATATAAAATTTTCCTAAAGTACATGTAACGAAAAAGTCTGATCTGATAAGCTCGCATTGAATACACGTGAGGTGCAAAAGTTGCTTTTTTGGCTATGATGACAACATTGGCTGTGTTTTCCATTATAAATGGACTACCACTTGATATGACGATAAGTTTGTTTATGCACAAGCAGAAGTGCTTGGCCCACAGACTAGGCTTTCTACATAATGGTCCTGTGTACTCTAACTAAAAGTATATTTGATTATGGTGTTTTACACCGCTGGAAATTTTCAACCGGTTTCCATAATTCAGTGCATGCCCAAGGTTTAACTAGTCTCCAGGCCGAAATGGCATGTGCTTCACCGTTTTTTCGAATATCAAAAGATTCAAAACTAAAAAATATGAGATTTGAACATATATAATGTTTGCACCAAAAATGGTCACAAACCCCAATATCGTGAAAGCGCCCGTATATGAAAATAAATCAGCAATATTCAACACAAATCTCAGATCTAAGCAATATCAAGCACAACAATTCAGAAATAACAATCACAAACACAGGATTAATAGTGGTTCGACGATCTTGCCTACGTCCACTCTGAAGCTTATGATTTTAATGATTCTTTTGATGATATCGATCTATTACAGCAGATTACAGCAAGTTATAGCTCTAATGCTTGATTACAATGGTGATAGAAAGACGTAGAATTGAATCCGGCAGAGTCTGGACATTCAATGGCCAAAAAGATCCCTTTTCTATAGGCTTCAGGGGGCTATTTATAGGCGTAGGAGGCTGAGATCGCGCTCAAACTTCGGGAGACTTCTTCTGGCACGTGAGTGGGCCCAAGCGACCGACCCCACCAAGTTTCGACTCGATCTGCGTTCGATACGAAACGATTTCCTATCCATCAAAAATTGATCCAATCAAGCTGAAACTTGGTAGGAACAATCTTTACCTTGCATGGAAGATGCTGTGAAAATTTCATAGCATTTGGACTTGTGGTTTGGGAGATATGATCGATACAAGTTGGAGTTTCTGGGTTGGCGTTCGCTTTGAGTTGATCACTTCGATTCCATGCCTTCGAATCGATGGATGCACATGCCTTCGAGACGACGTGGCACACACGTCTCGCATCGATCCGCCTTTTCCTCCGAGTTGACCGCTTCGCACCCATGAACTTCGCCTCGTTTGTATCGAGAGTTGTTGCCTTGTTCGAGTCGGTAACCACTGCATAGTTCGAATCCACCAATGATATGTACTTGTATCGATTCGCAGTATGCTCACTTCATATCGATGGGTTGGATACGAAGATGAGAACATCCGATGGATACGAAATCAAGGCTTCACAATGGATTCGACCAAGCGCCTTTTTTATGGAATCGATAGGAACTAAGGTTTATGGATGGATACGAGACCAACCGACTCGAAGTAGGGTGTATCGATGGATGCGAAGCGGTGTGGGTTGATCGATGCGAATGTCATCGATTCGAACCTGGTGGATACGAATCTGATGGATTCAAATAGACCATTGCATGATTTCTTGATGGATGCGAACGATGGATTCGAACTGCTATAAACTCAATGGATATGAACATACTGAGGCGATGCTAGCCCAATGGATACGAACCCGATGGATTCGAAATGGACATCTCCTAAACTATTTGATGGATACGAACAACGTATTTTAGCTAACTTGCATCGATCATATCTCGTTCATACGAACTCCGATTAACTTGAAATTTGAAACACTGGCTTTTATGATCTTGCTTGTCATGTTTGGTCAATTGTGGCACGATCCGGATTCAGATAAAATTCATCGATGTGCATAGTGAAGCAATGTATGACCAATCTTTGAGACGAATTGTCTTTGGTTTCCGATGATCTTTTGGTATCACGGCTTTGCCAAAAAGCGGAATAACATTTGCCCCCCAAAACATGTCTTGCGATAGGAAGGTGTGTTTTATAATGCCATAAGTTGGACGTTCATATCCTGTCAACAACCTGCAAAGAACTTGATAGTTTCATATGACCTCGAATGACGATCGTTCGGGATCGTATGCCATTTGAGGTGAATAGGGACTGTTCGCGGTCGATGCCGTTCACGGCGAATGATGAGACGGGACCGTTGCGGTCGATACCGTTCGTGGAAAACGATGACATGGCACCGTTCGTGGTCGGATGCCGTTCGTGGCAAATGTTGATCGTTCGCGATTGAATGCCATTCAAGGCGAATTGTGACCGTTCAAGGTCGGGTGGCGCTCGAGGCGAGTTGTGACCGTTCGAGGACGGGTGCCGATCGAGGCAGAGTGCGATCGTTCGCGATCGATTGTCATATAAGGTGAGTTGCGACCGTTCGCGGTCGGGTGCCGATCGAGGCAGAATGTGATTGTTCACGATCGAATATCATACTAAGTGAATCGTAACCGTTCGCGGTCGGGTACCGTGCGGGGCAGAATGTGATCGTTCACGATCGGATATCATACTAAGTGAATCGTGACCATTTGCGGTTGGATGCCGTTCGAGGCAAATTGTGATCGTTCAAGATCATGTACCGTTCGAGGCGAATTGTGACCGTTCGAGGTCGGGTGCCATTCAAGGCAAATTGGTGTGCCCAGGAGGGGGGGGACTTAGTATTATCGATGTCAGATTTCACGTTCAAGGGAGTTTCATAATCATAGACTTTGGCGGTTCATCGCTATACAGGAGGTGCTCGTGGACCGTTCGCGATCCAACGGGCATACAAGTAAATTATTTCATAGATTTGCAAATATCAAAGCAATGATCATACGAATTCCACAACAGAAATGTCCAAACAAACTAAGTCCAAATGTTCAAATCAAAATCAAAGCAAGAAGTAAGATGAAGATGTCAAAGCGTAAACTCTTACTATGGTGCGGTTAGTAGTCATTTAAAGCATGCCTATGGATTGTGCGCGATCTCTTACATGTATGAATGATTTAACCGTGTTAGTGAGAGGTTTACGAATTGTTCATCATTATTTCAAAAAATCAATCAATTGATAATTAAACTTTGTCCCGGTTCAGGGTCACCTCAAGCTGATGTAGACGGTGGTCGCTCTGGTTCCACCGCTGGAGCTCGCCTCCTCACATACTAAAGTAGCATACCGTTCCTGATATGCCCTTCTACCTCATCCTTCAGATACTTACAATCATTAGTGCTATGACCGTTCAGTTCATGGAATATGCAATACTTATCTGATTTCCTCTCATCAGCAGTTGGATCCCTTCGCATTGGTCTACGATACGGAACCTGCTCTCTGGTATCCTGATAGATTCGCTCCAAACTCTCACTCAGCTCTGAGTATGTGGTGAATCTTGGTTCCTTTCGTGGTCGCATTGATCTGTTATAGTTGTTCTCAGCCTTTCATTTTCCCTTGCTAGTTTCTATACCTTTCTCAGGGGGATTTCCATCTTTGACCGCATAAACATTAAGTTCTTCTCCTTCTTCTCTTTCTGCACTCACATCTTCCAATCGCAAGAACTTTTCCGGCTCGTGATAGAATTCCCCTAGATCCATAGGCGGATCTTTAGTCAATGAATTTTTGAACTCTGTGCCATCAGCTATTCCGGACACAGCTGCCATCATAACCATGGATAGATCTAGTCGATCCACCGACGCTACTGCCGCGTTGAATCGCGTCAGAAAACTCCTCAAAGACTCCCTAGCTTTCTGCTTTAAGATTGCCAAACTCATCATATTCTTGGGTCTTGCAATGTGAACCCTAAATTGCCTCATGAATTTCTCAGTTAAATCTGCCCACGTTCCTATAGAGCCACTCTCTAGCTGCCTAAACCATAACGCTGCGATATCCGTCAGATATAATGGAAAGCACCGGGCATAACTTCCTGTGATGCCCCCAGCACTTCCATGTGCCTCATATACCTTGTCAGATGGACCATGGGGTTCGTTCTCCCATCATACATCTCCACTGATGGTAACTTGAACTCTGGCGGGTTCCTAGCCATACTAATTGCAGGAGAAAAGGCACTCCTGTTCACGTCTTCAAGATCTCTGTTCACCAATCCGCCCCTCATGGCTCGCCTGACCATCTCCGCCAGTCTATCATTGTCTCCAAGATGCAATCCTCGTTCATCGCTGTCGACCTGCCCCTCGAGTCCATGAGATCCTTCTAGAATCTGCCCCCCTGGTTGAGCGTTCATCCCTCTGCTACCTCCAGGTTGCTCAGATGCCCCTATCTCTCTCTCTGGGATTGGATCAACATGCTCCAAGTGTGTGCCATCTAATCCAGGTGCTACGCCAGATGGTCCTGCTTCATTTTGAACTCCATCAGCTCGTCGATTCTGCACTCCAAGTTGCCCAATCTGTTGAAACAAGCTTTGGATCAGCTCTTCTTGCCTCTTCATCATCGTCTCCATCTCATCCCTGGTAATGAAGATCGATGCTTGATTCACTCCTGAAGAAGCCTCTTGACTTCCTTCTTGTTCACTTCTCTCTGGCCTCTGCCTTCTACTTGTTTGCCTTGTCATAGCTCTTTAAATCTAAACTCTTAAATCTTCAAATTCAAATCCTCCTCAATCAGCCTTCTCAGTGAAAACACCAAAGTGTTTGCACCAAAAATGGTCACAAACCCCAATATCGTGAAAGCACCAGTATATGAACACAAATCAGCAATATTCAACACAAATCTCAGATCTAAGCAATATCAAGCACAGCAATTCAGAAATAACAATCACAAACACAGGACTAATAGTGGTTCGGCGACCTTGCCTACGTCCACTCTGAAGCTTATGATTTTATTGATTCTATTGATGACATCGATCTTTTACAGCATGTTACAGCAAGTTATAGCTCTGATGCTTGATTAAAATGGTGATAGAAAGACGTAGAATTGAATCCGGTAGAGTCTGGACGTTCAATGGCCAAAAAGATCCCTTTTCTGTAGGCTTCAGGGGGCAATTTATAGGAGTAAGAGGCTGAGATCATGCTCAAACTTCGGAAGACTTCTTCTGGCACGTGAGTGGGCCCACGCGACCGACCCCACCAAGTTTCGACTCGATCTGCGATCGATACGAAACGATTTCGTATCCATCAAAAATTGATCCAATCGAGCTGAAACTTGGCAGGAACAATCTTTACCTTGCATGGAAGATGCTGTCAAAATTTCATAGCATTTGGACTTGTGGTTTGGGAGATATGATCGATACGAGTTGGAGTTTCTAGGTTGCTTGTTTTCTACGAGTCGATCACTTCGATTCCATGCCTTCGGATCGATGGATGCACATGCCTTCGAGACGACGTGGCGCGCACATCTCGCATCATCTTTAAGAAAGAAAGGGATAGAAAAGAGAAAAGACGGAGAAGAAGAAAGAAACAACATCAGAATCTAAACAGCGAAACGAATAAATTATATTAATCACATAATACATTCATAGTATCATATACATCAGAGATACACAGCTTAATAAACTCATACTAGACAGTTATACACACCTGTCTAGTTATACAACTCATTACAACTCAAAGACAACAACTCAGAGAACACACAGTGGAATACTATATAGCTATACGCAGAAGCCTCCTGCTCCATTGCTCCTCTTGAATTCGTCAAGCCAACCTACTGGCTACTCGTAAAAATTTGAGTATCCAAGAGTTTAAGAAAACAGAATAAACTTCGGTCAGACATGGGTCTGGTGTGAGTAAACAGTTAAAGTTGCCTAACTTTTTAAAAATCTTTTTGAAAGAAAAGGTATCACGTAAGACTTTCCACACATAAACATGGAAAAGTTTTTACCTTACGCTAACCAAAACATTTGATGGGCAATCCGATGATATTATAATAGTGTCCAGGGTTTTCAAATAAATAAGAAATAGCCGAAATTATTACATCTATTAAATTCCAGATACTAACCACAAAAGTGGGTAATACAATCGAATCCGTTGGCACTTATTCGATTTTGGATTCCATACAATGGCAGGGCTACTAGGGTACCGCCCGTCAAAGTACGTGGCCTAGATCACCGTACCGAGGAGTACGCCCGCTCCCCTGCAACACAAAGCCGGACCCATTCCTTACTGAACAGTTCCGAATATGACAACCCTGGTGGATGTAGCTATTCAACCGCCCACACAGCCGAAATAAAGGGACCTCTAGACAGGGGTAAATCTTACTCTCAAGTGGGGGCTACCCACGAAGCTTTGCTGCACCTCCCCTGTTTTAGCCATTCCTGGTTGATGAGGCTTGAGGCTAACCTTTAGTGAACACATCACTTATAATGCTCATCGTCCACCTGACGATGTTCTGAAAGCATTCAATCCATACAAGTTCGTTCCGGGTTCGAACGAAACCGAAGGCATTATCTCGTTACACTCATTTTGGAATCACCTTCAGAGTTAACGACAATAACCCTTGCACTCTGAATCACCATCTCGAACCAATAAGAATTAGTTCCGTCAAACTCATTACGGAATCACCCACAGAGTTATACTGACGTATAGTCTTTACACCTTGAGTCTTCACTTGCTCCACTTAGATTCACGACCTAACGTTAATTGGAATCGATGTGGTTTTCGGATATCCAAACATGGAAACCCGATCCCCGTCTCATTGAAATCCAAAGCGTGTCTTTTAAGTCCAAGTTGTTTTAAAGTTAAACATTTCAATACAGTATCTATATACACACAGATAGATAACTCACAGATCAATAATTGATAATCAGCATTATCAAATAACAGGAAATCCACATTATCAATATCATAATAGATAATCCATATATCAACATCCCAATTGATAATCTATGTAATCATCACAATGCAACCAAGCATTCATATCACACAACCATACTAATCTCATTACTGAGATCACAAAGCATTCAAGACAATCAATGTCATCCATTCATACATAAGCAATGCTTTACTTATACCACAATATAATTAACTTAAAATGAATTAAATTAACTATCTCTATCTCTAATTAATTTAAAGTGAATTAAATTAATTACTTCATCTCTTAATTAATTTAAAATTAATTAAATTAATTACCTTCATCTCAATAAATCTTGCTTACTTATCCATTAATTAAACTAATTAATTAATCATCATCCAAATTAATCAACCTTGATTAGTTAACTCTTAATCAAGTAATTCATCCTTAATTATTCTCATTAATCATATTAATTAATGAACCTTAATTAATTAATTACATAAATTAATTAACTATAATTAATTACATTATTTCTTAATTGATCAACTTAATTAAATATAAATAGTAATTAATTATTCTTAATTACTTCTCAATTATTTTTAATTACTTTAATAAATTCTTTTATTTATTACACCAAGTAATAAACTCTTAATTACTTTACCAAGTAATTATCCATTTAAAATTACTTCCAAATAAGTAATTTATCTTATCTCAATTACCTCTGTAATTAATCAATTACTTATCTTAAGTGATTAGCCTTACCAAAACTTATAGAGTAAACATACTTTATCAAGTGACTTCTTTAATTAATTAACAAATTAATTAACTTGCTTGATCACACTCATCTCATAAAACAAAATTGAGTAATTCATTCCTTAATTACTTTTTAACCAAATTAATCTTCAATTAACAGATTAACTATCATCAACTATTAATAATAATAAAAAAACTTAATCATTAATCAATCCTTTAATACAAAGTAATCAATCACTAATTACCTTTATAATTAATTAATTAAACTTAATTAACAATTTAATTATATCTTAATCATTAATTAATAAACTTAATTATTAATTAACAATCTTAATTACAAATTAATTAATCCAAAATTAAAATTAATTAATTCTTAATTACAATTAATTAACCTTAATAAAAATAGTTAATTGATTCTTAATTATCTTGCATTTTAGATTAATAACCTTTTTAATTATTAACTAAGAAAACCCTAATTATTACTTAATAAATCCTTTATTAAGTATTAATTAATTACTATTTTAATTAACTCTTAATTATTTATTTAAGTAATTACAATTTGATTAATCATTAGTCATTAATCTAATCATCATAATTATTAGTTAATTAATTACTTAATTAACCCCTTTTAAACTAATAATTAAATTAATTAATTAACTTAAAATTCCTTAATTGACTAACTAATTACAAATTATTAATACTTAAATATTATTTAAGATAAAACATTACCTTAAATTAATCTTGAAATCTTTACTTAAATTAATTCATTAATTAAATTAAATTATAAAGAAATCATTAATTACTTTCCTTAATTATTTATTAACAATTCTAATTCCAAGTTAATAAATTACCTTAAATTTTAATTGTTAATTTTAAATCATTTTCCACTAATTAATTTAAATAAAGCATTTACTTAAAATTCTCTTTTACATTTCAAAATAAGTTTTGAAATAATATTAAGATTTTAACTTAAAACATTTAAAACATCATACAAGTTTATTTGTAAAAACAATTCAATTCAAGACAAGAATTTTAATTTAATTTAAACTATTTAAAGTTTAAAAACTTATTTTATATTTTAAACTAAAAATCAGGTCGAACATTAATTTGGGTTCAACCCATATATACTTGAATTTAAGTAAAAGTACTTTTTTTTTAAAAACAACCTGCCCTTTTAAAAGTTTAAAACTGTTCTAATTTAAAACTTAAAACTGTTAAACAAACAGTTTAACACTGCAACTCAAAACCCCTGTGACCACGCGAGTATTACCCCGAGCCACAACTGAAAATACTCGAGTTTCCCCCGAGTCTACTCCCTTACTACCCGAGCTAAAACTAAACACCCAAACAACTACAACCACTTACACCAAGCCCATAGTGCACCTGCACCAGTGCCAGAAGCTCCTCCGGCCACTGTCGACTTCAGCGACACTTCACTCCTCCATCCTACAAGCATCCACGACCAACAGATCGTCATCTCCTACCTCGATTCGAAATCGAGTACCCAGGTTGATTTGAACCCAAAAACCAACATCAGCGAACCCCAAATTTCCACGCCTCCGATCAACGTTAAGCACCACAACTCCGGCCAAAGATCACTGACCCACCATGCTTCCTTCATTCAAGGTTTCACCCAGCTCGATGCAGAGAAGAAAGTGCAGTAGTTTGTTTTACAGTAGAGCCCAAAACTAGGTTTAAAATAAATCTCTGGCAAAATCAAACTCTACAATGATTTATAAATCCTTCAACTATTTTTCCTACACTCAATGATGCTTCACCTAGCTCCATCAACAATCTCGAGCCACCCGAATGCACAGAATCAACAGAATTTGCAGAATCCCAAATTGCAGGAAACCCCCAATTCCTTCCTCACTACAATTTTAAAAATTGAGATACTTGCTTCAAAAATCCTAATTTTCCTAACTGATCTAAGATATAAGCTTGAATTAATAAAAATAAACATTTAATTTTATTGTATTTTGAAAATTCCCACTGTTCTTTACTGATAATTTCAAATGCAGGCATATATTATCACCTACATACTTATTAATATTTTTAGTTTCTATTTTATGCCAATCTAATCTATTTTGTTTTATGGATCCAAGTATCATCAGTAAATAAATAAAAGATATGAATTTAACTTTCTTTGTTAATACTGCAACCTGGAACAAAGTCATATCATCATGCACAATCTAAAACTAACATCACTAAAGTGTTCATACACATATATTCACATGCAAAGATAGTTTGTCACAGAAATCATATGAAAGCAAAAATCTAAAACTACTTAAGCTTTAATTAGAATGTTTACTCACCATTTTTAAGGAATGCAGGAGTTTTGGAAAAAGAACAGGAAGTTGCAAAAGACTTGAACCTGAAGCCTTAAAACAGAAATGCCCACAGCCTCTTTAAAATTGCTTGTCATATTGCATTTTGAAAAACTTGGAAACATTTGAGCTTGAAGCTTTAAAAAATGGAGCCTCGAAACTTGCATGCACTTGAAAATTTTGAGGCAGACATGGATTGAAAACTTGCTGTGATTTTGTTTTGAGAACAACTGCAGGCATGCAGTTTTGTTTTGAGCAATGATTTTTGATTTTTAGAATAAACTGCAGGCATGATCACAGAAATGGTTTGAGGGGATTTCAGGTTTTATGATTTGAGCATTTGAGGAGTGTTTGCAGGCTTGGGGAGTGCTAACAGGGTTTGATATAAAGTGGCTACAGATTTGAGAATGTTTTGAGGAGGGGTTAACAGGTTTTGCTCAAAGATTTTCTGGTTTGAACAGGTTTGAAATTTGAACATGGTTTGAATTGAGGAGCTTCTTATTTGCATGCATATTCAAGTTTCTCTTTTTAGAAATGAACAAAAGATTTTAAAGAAAAAGAAAGATGGAGAGATGGTGTTTAAATAGAATTTTCAGATTTTATTAACTTAAAAGAAAATTAGAAACAAATGGACACTTGTCTTTTAATTACACAAATGTTTTACACTTGTTAACAAAGTGTTTTAAAATTAAACATTTGTCACTTCTTATGTATTTATTTAAAAGAATTTAAAAGATTTTTAAATTATTTTCCAAATTAACAATCATGTTTTCTTAATTTTAAAAATACTTTCTAATTAAATATCAAATAAACAAATACACTTATACATTTATAAATGTATGCTAATTTATATAAAATACAATCTTTAAAAAGAAATGAAACCAAATATGATTTTTAAATAAAATTATATACAAAATTGTAAACTTATTTTTAAAAATGCTATTTCAAAAGCCTTGTATTTATTTTATTAAATAAATACAAATCAAATTTCTGTAAAAAGAATAGTACAATAACAAATCTTATTTTAATTAAAAATATTATCTATATAATTTAAAACTAAACTATATATATTATTTTATTTTAATATGTATGTATTTCTTTGAATTCAAATTTATATTCATTTTCAAAGTCAAATTTAAAAATCAAATTCGAAAATCAATTTAAAATAAACAGATATAAATATTTTAAAACACACTAATTAATTTTGAACACAATAAATCAATATAGAATTTATTTACACAATAAAATAATTATCCTTAATTTAAAACCAATTTATAACCATAATTAAGACATTATATTATATTACTTGGTTAATTATTTTTAAAAATAACATTTTATTAATTTCAAATAATTTAAATAAGAGATTATCAACATTTTAAACTCCTGGAAATTCCGGGATATTACAATCCTTCCCCCTTAAAAGAATTTTGTCCTCGAAATTTAAAACAAAGATAATCCAAAGTTTTATTTTATCTCAACCAATTCAACATTCATAACAGCCATACACTATCAATCAACAAACAATTTTATCCAAACAACCAATTCAAACAAATAATTAACACTACCTATTCGGACACAGATCCGGATAAGCTTCCTAAAATTATCTCGAGTTTCCCAAGTACAGACACAGGGATACTCGCTTTACTAAATCCAAACCAGCTATACTGCTAAGCTGCTGAGTTCCTACTCAGCTAGATCTATAATCTATACAAGATACCAGACTACAGACAAGACTGATCAACTACTAAAATCTTCACAGAACTACTGGTCTCAGAACCAGTGATGACCAAAACACGTACTCCCTTAGAGACACGTGAAATGATTTGAATTCCAGTCTTCCAAACTGGCAATTCAACTCTTCAAACCAAAGCACTGATCTTACAAAAACTCAAAAGAATCCAATATACCTCGGAGTTCACCAAAACTTATTGCTCCCTTAACCAGAGAAAATCTCAACAACATCGAAGTCTCCAACTTCGAATTCCAAATTCTTCCATTTCTTAACCTCAAAACTTTCCAGATGATCCGGGCTGCCTACAGATCCTTCTCGATCAGCTCAACCTTCGCTGATGCTCATACAAACAAACTGGACCAACTCACAAACTGATCCTCACAAGATCTACCCAAAACAAAACCAAACTATCAACAGAAGAAAACACTTCTCCTATCCTCAAAAGACAGAATAGATTCACTCGCCAACTAGCCTCATATTCTGAAAAACTAATTCAGAAGAAACTCTCTAATCCAAGATATTACAATTCCCAGATGCTTCTACTCAAGAACAACAGCCACCTTGCTTCCGCTGCACAACTCTGATCTGGAGCAGATGAAAATGTCGTCGAATGAACACAGGCACAAACTAAACATCACATCTCAGAAATAAAGTTCAACAGAAATCCAAGAAATACTGAGCTGCTTCACCAAACAATCAACCTAGGAGACAAACTTCTACCTAGCTGAATCACCGGTATCACTCCTGACATCAAGTCGATTCAGAACTCAATCTCAAATGCGGCAAATCTCTAACTTTCCTGAAGATATATCCGGAAAATATTCGACAACTCCATAACTCCTACATCCTATAGAAATGCCAGAAATCTAAGCAAAAGATTATCTAAGATAATCACCTAACCCATTGCAAGTCACTTTTGTGATCCACCCAATCCAATATCCAAGATACTGTTTCCTCTCCACTAATCAGAACAGTTTATCCTTGACCAACTAATCTATCGAAGAAACAGATCCTTACTGTTGCTCCTGAATTCCACCTCCAAGAAATGCTAAGCCAAAAAGATCTTCCTGCTAAAGCATAGAACACTCCCGAGCAGCACCGCTAACACAGATGCCAAAGACCCCTTACTCAAAGTTCTTTGAGAAACTCGGACCTCCAACTAAACATATACATCCTGCTGAACTCGGCTACAACTCCGAAGTAGACAACTTCCTTAAACTTGCTCCGAAAGAAAACATCTTCGGAGACATCCATAGTCATTGCATCTCATTACACAACTACTACTTCCTGAGGTATCAAAATACCATTGCTTGCTTCTGCCCAACCGACAGATCCAAATTCTCAAAAATCCGCTCACACGAGCGCAATCAAACTTACACTTCAAAGGTAATCTCCGAAACTTAACAGGTTTCCTTCAAAGATCAAATGAAATTCTTACACCAAACTACAAAGATTACTCGAGACGGTATTAGGTCTACAATCTCGACAAATACACTTCCAACCTCAAACATTCAAACTCCAATCATTGGTATTCGTGTTACACACACTACTACCTCATCTACCTTTATAACTTATGTTGGAAAACCCGAACAGGTAACCCAACGGATAGGTAGTAATATATATATATATATATAGTTATATATAAAAATTTCAAGTACGCTCTCTCAAGAAAGACACCACTACAGAGCCTAGGTATTCACTCAACCTAATGCTCTGATACCAAATAAAACGACCCGACTTTTGTTATCACAGAAAATCGCATCATCTTTAAGAAAGGAAGGGATAGAAAAGAGAAAAGACAGAGAAGGAGAAAGAAACAACATCAGAATCTAAACAGCAGAACGAATAAATTATATTAATCACATAATACATTACATAGTATCATATACATCAGAGATACACAGCTTAATCAGCTCATACTAGACAGTTATAGACACCTGTCTAATTATACAACTCATTACAACTCAAAGACAACAACTCAGAGAACACATAGCGGAATACTATATAGCTATACGCAGAAGCCTCCTGCTCCATTGCTCCTCTTGAATTCGTCGAGCCAACCTAAAATCCCCTGGCTACTCATAAAAATTTGAGTACCCAAGAGTTTAAGAAAACAGAATAAACTCTGGTCAGACATGGGTCTGGTGTGAGTAAACGGTTAAAGTTGCTTAACTTTTTAAAAACCTTTTTGAAAGAAAAGGTATCACGTAAGACTTCCCACACATAAACATAGAAAAAAAATTACCTTACGCTAACGAAAACATTTGATGGGAAATCCGATGATATTATAATAGTGTCTAGGGTTTTCAAATAAATAAGAAATAGCCGAAATTGTTACATCTATTAAATTCCAGCTACTAACCACAAAAGTGGGTTATACAATCAAATCCGTTGGCACTTATTGGATTTTGGATTCCATACAATGGCAGGGCTACTGGGGTACCGCCCGTCACAGTACGTGGCCTAGATCACCGTACCGAGGAGTACGCCCGCTCCCCTGCAACACAAAGCCGGACCCATTCCTTACTGAGCAGTTTCGAATAAGACAACCCTGACGGATGTAGCTATTCAACCGCCCACACAGCCGAAATAAAGGGACCTCTAGACAGGGATAAATCTTACTCTCAAGTACGGGCTACCCACGAAGCTTTGCTGCACCTCCCCAACAGAACCATGGTTATCGCTTAACCATAAGCTCCTATACCAAATGTAACGTCCCGAAAATTTTCGACTTTCGAAAATTCAACATCGATACTCACTTTATCGACTGCCGAGAAATCGAAGGCCGGAAACCCGAAATGTTAGGGTTTTTAAGAAAAAGAAAGGAAGAAGAAAGAGAGAAGATAGAAGATAGAGGGAAAAGAGAGAAAAGAAAATAGAAAGAACAGAAAGAAAACAACAGAACAATAACAGAATCTCACAATTCGCAGCGGAACAACATATAATAATAAATGAATAATCTTTAAACAAAGAACAATATCAGTTATTACATTTTATACATTACATTTCATTACATCATATCATCAGAGTGTACAACAACAAACAACATCAAACAGTGCAGCGGAAAAAGAAATACTATATACTAGTAATACGCCATGCCATCCAGCTTGCCTACAGCAATTCCAGAATATCCAGAATATCCTGATAAACCTAACTCTTGACTGCCCGTGTAGAAATTGGTGGGCACCCAGAGTTTAGGAAGGAAAACAATAAACTCCGAGTCAGTCATGTGACTGGTGTGAGAACTCAAAACAGTTTATTTATCTTTAAAATCAAAATAGAAGAATATTTTTAAAGTCAATTCGCAATGCTTTTTAAAAATGAGACTACCATAAGGCCTCCCGCACACACACACAATGCAAATGCAGAATCAGAGGAGATTTCTCCTTATGATAGTCAAAGATGCTTGATACGCATTTAAAAGAACATTTGATATTATTACTAGTGCATAGTGTAGGAAAAATTCATTTCGAAAGTAGAATATAAATCTTAGCCAACATACGACCATTATCGTATGCCTACTACAGCTACCATCTAAACAGTGGTGACCACCATAAGTAAATGACAGGTTCTACAACTAATACCGTACAAGGTTTCGTATTGGGAATTGGATTTCCAACGAATGATCAGGCCAAAGAACTTCCTATTGCCACATGAGAATGCCTCTGGAAGGACATCCCTGAGAACCAAACCGGATCTCTACCAACACAAGGACGGGTTAACCCTAACTAAGTAACAACTGACCGAATATGCCATCCCCCGGTCCTTTGGGACCTTTATCCGAGCGCTCGTAATCAATTCACACAATCATAAAGTGTTTTCAACATGAGTAAGTATCTGAGCTCCATACCATGATACCACCCTTTTCCAGAAGGAAATGCACATACCCTAAAGGGCGCTACCCCTCATAACCTTGCTGCATCTTTCCTGTTTTGACCATTCCCGAGGTGTGAGGCTCGACGAAGTCACGTCCACAAAAACATACTTTATACAAAAGCCATGCTTTGGGTCAACAAATGATCATAGAAATGATCACCAGGATCGACGATCAAATAAATGATCCTATCACAAATAATCAACACAACGATCATTTTACAGCAACACTCAGCATGTCACATTACCAAATTAGGAATATATCGCTGATAACCTTCAACTACATAACCTCTGAGCTCGTACGTCTCAGAGAAGGGTGTTAAGCTAAGAGAATAAATTCTCCGCCACCAACAGAAATATATTTGAAAGAAATCGGCTTTACATCTCAATTTGTAATGTCAGACATACAATCCATACAAGTCTGTTCCGGGCTCGAACAGAACCGAAGGCACTTACAAAGAAGTCCTTGCAATCCGAATATCCACAATCCTGATCGGATTTCCCATCACATATGGAGAACTCTATACCGGAGCAACTCGGTGCAGAGTCAATCGACAGGTCATCCTATCGCTCTCGCAAATACCGGGTCTTCAACACCGATCTTCAATGCTATCCATTACGTCGTATCACTATTCGGAATGGGTAATCCGAATAACGAGCGCAATAATTTAAAAATAAGTGTGCATTCAAATTCAACAAATCCCAACAAATACCTTTCAAAGGTAAATATTGATAGTCGGTTATTGAACTATCAATGGATATGCACACATCACCAGATTCCAAATAATTTTCCAAATTATTTATTTCCAAAAAATATCTTTACTAGATATATAGTTTTCACACTTCAAAAATAAATCAATATTTATTTTTAAACGAATTCCACTTTCTTATAAATTCCTTAGTGAATTTATATTTCACAATATCTACTGATATCCGATTTCAATTATTCATTTCAATTTATCTTCAAAAAGATAAATTCTCAAAATATTCACTTTATATTGGAAAACATTTCCATACTTATTTATTCATAAGTAATTCACAAATTTTATTTATTTTCAACACTTGGAAAATATTCAACATACTTAAATCGAGATTAAGTATATATTTCATTCTTTAAGGAAATCATTCTCTTAACCATATTTATTTGGGCCAAAACGAATGTTGCGTAAAACATCGTTACGACAACCCAAAATCACTAGTATAGGGATTCGAAATTAAGATAGATATATAAATCCCAATACTATACAAAACATTTCCTTTCGGAAATCATTTACTATAACAACAGTGTTATAGTCCACCATTTCCTTCTATTTCTCGAAAACGTTTATTTCAACAATAAATGTTGAAATCTATGGTTTCGAATCTCAACACATTTTAAAACATCGTTAGATCGTTTTAATTCTATTAGAAACATCACATTCAAAACAATTTCTTTAACATATTATTCATTATTCAAAAACGTGAATATACTACGTTAACAATTTCATCATTTCTATACATTTCATTTTAAAGGATTATTCACAGTCAAAAATGTGAATATAACTCCATTAATAGGTTTCAACAATTTGCTTATCAAAATAAGTCGTTTACGAATTTATAAAACAACGTTTATAAATTCCATTTCTATTTATTTTACCACAACTTCCTTTATAAATTCCTTTATTAACCTATCTCAATTCATATCTCAATGATATACTAAAAGTTCATATTATAAGTGAAATACTTATAATTTATTTGTTTGCAAAAATCGTTCCTTTGAACTTCATAATTATAAATCTTATAACTTATAAGATTCAATTATTTATCCAAAACCATTCTTTAATAACTTCACGAAATTTATAAATCTTATTATTTATAAATTTCACTTATAACTTCACCATTTAAAATTTTATAAATTCAATTCCACTTATGCAATCCATTTTCACTTCATTCAAACACTTGTAAACACTCGTTTTATAACTCAAATATTTTTAATTTATAAATATCAATTTATAAATTCTTTTATATAAATCAATTTATATTAATATTTTAAAACGTCTTTAAACTCCTTTATTATTTCACCATTTTGATTTATAAAATAATCAAATTTTATAAATCCTATATTTTCAACTTTTTATAATAAATTCAGAAATCCCGTTTTAACTATTTTATAAAATCATTAGCCTCATATTTTCAAAAATCAACCTTCAACTATATTTCTCAAAAATCATAATTTTTATAACATTAAAAATTATACGTTTATTTATTTAAAATGGATAAATTCCCAAAAATATTTTATAAACGTATACCTTCAAAAATCACTTTGAAATCCCTTTTAAAATTCCAAAATTTGGTCCAATGATGCTACATACCAAATAGTCAATCACGACAACAACGATATCATATATCGATATGATAATCCATCAAATATCAAAATATCTGAATTCAAATAAATACTGTTGAGGAATCCAGTTGGATCCCTCCAACCTGTTTTCCTGCATCCACAAACATTAGCACAATACCAATTCCGCTCCAGTACGGAATTATCGCGGTATATGGGATTTAAAATATTATCCGCTTAATAGACGACGCAATAGGGTCTCATCCGCTATACAAATGCGGGAAATCAATAACTGCAATATATACATATGCCAATATATATATTGCTATTATATATAATACCAATTTCACTGTTTATGAAATATTCGCGGTATATGTTTTTAATAAATAACATCCGCTTACTAACGGCGCATAATGTCTATTTTAACAATCAATAGATAACAATCATCATTCAAACATGCATTCAAATATTTTAAATCTAACTATTTAAAATATAAATCGAAACTGATTCGATTGAGTGAGAAGTTCTCACCTTGATTTCAATTTCGTTTTAGCGATTTATTTCGAATAAAATTAAACGGACGTTTAATTTTACCCAAAATTCTCACTAACTCCAAACGACTCCAATCCAATTCCATCGCGTAGTGCTCGTCCATACGATTCCAACGCTTCTTGTTTCGCGCGTTTTCGACCTCGTATGAAAAAGATATGCATTTTACAAGTTTTATACGAATTTTATATAAATAATTACAACATAATTTTTAAATTTTTAAACCTAAGAGAATCTGGGCCCTTGGATCTAAACCCCTTGCATCAGAACCGTGCGCACCCCCTCCTTCTCTCCCTGTCGCGTTTCCAGTATTTGAATGCAAGCCCTAAACCCATCGTTCACGTGAATTCTTCGATGCCGCACGCCACCATCCTTACTTTGACGATGATCAACCAGCATCATTTTGAAGCTCCAACCTCCCTCAACCTTCGGCTGAAATTTGGGGGAACTCGGTCACCACATGTTCTCGAAATACGTGCATGAAGTCGCGGTATACATCTCCACTTTGCCGTCAATTCCCTCAACAAAAATCGATCATAGCCGTTCAGATTGAAGATCTCACGTAGCTCTACGTTTTTGTAGTTGGAAGTTGTTGATAATAATCAATGGATTGGAAGATAATTGAGGAGGAAGGCGATCACTTTCTGGCCATTGATAATAACAATGGCGGCTAGGGTTTAATTATTTTTTTATTTTGTGTGAAGGTGGGCTATTTATAGAGAATCGAACGACACTATTCATTCCGGAAATTCCGAACTTCGATTTACGCGCCGTAACCAGCGTTTCTGGGGTTTACCCCGCGTTCCGGACACAATGGAACAGGTTTCGGAAGCTAATTCGGACATCTGTGCGAGTTATGGCAATAAACGTTCAATTTAAATTAAACCGATTTAAACGATTTTCTAGGCGTTTTAATTTGTACCGGACAAACGGTAAATCCGATTGACATGAAATTTGAAACATTACAATAATATCACATTACGGATCCGATGAAACTGGTTTCGTCGAAATCCGAGACTGTTTGAAAAATGGCTATTTTAACTCGCCAAATTAATATTAAAAACAATTCGATGCGTTTCGAGCTGCCACGATCAAACGATAACTCCGATTGCTACAAAAATTGAAATCCGGTAATAACTAACTATTACGGATCCAATGGAACTGGTTTCGTCCAATTCTGAGACTGTTCAAAAATTGACTATTTTCACTAGTCGATTAAATATTAAAATATTCAATTTTCACAAATAAACTCTTAATTCGATTATAAAAGTTCTAAAATATCAATCTAACTCTAACATGATAAAATAAAATTTTACAAATCATTTTCAATCATATTTAACCCAATTTTCAATTATTTCCATAATTTAACATATTAAATTATCGATTTAATTATCCAATTAAATCCAATTATTCAAAATAAAATTTATTCAACTTATAAATTTCACTTATTAATATTTAAAATAAATTAAATATTCAAATTTAAATTAATAAAAATTCTGGGTCGTTATAATCTTCCCCCTTTAAAAGAATTTCGTCCTCGAAATTATCAAGTAAGAAAAGTTACAGAATCTATTAACTTTCCAAAATTCATAGTTAAACTTCTTACAAAACTTTACTAAGTTTTCAAATCATACTTAGTTATCTTTTCAAAAACAATTACTATTGTTTAACTTTCAACTCCAAATCAAAGTTAAAGTTTTCAAAATTTTCCAATTTTCTCAAATTTTTTCTAACGCCTTAAATTCTCGGAAAAATTCGCCATAGTCTCCTTTGCGCGGCTCAGTCCGAAAAAAAAATGACAGTATATATATCACAAATATACATCTCATCAAGTAATGAGGCATCCCGCAGGAAAAAAGTGTAAAAGTACGATATTTAATCCGAGATATGTACCTTATATTTTATTAGCAAGCATATACGGCTAATATAGCGCGAAAGCGAGCTCCAAATGCGAAGCAAACGCGATCCGCACCTACTAAACACTCAACAAACAACATGAGAACATGTATATAGACAATAGTATCAATATACAACATATAGCAACATAATAACTATATATGTCAACATAGCAAATGTAGTAAAAGCAACAAATGCAACCATCAACCAACTATCATCCAATTAACATTCATAACCAATAAATATTCATTCATATTCTCATTAATATTCAATGAAATAGGTTTTCAATTTAAATCACATTTGATTCATTAACAGTGGATGTTCTTACTAACATTCATTTTCAATTAGTTTATATTCACTAATTCATATTCAAGTTGGTTCACTTCCAAATCAAATTCAATTCTATTTAAGATTCATTTAACTTCCAATTGAATTCCAATTACTTTAGCTTCCAATTTCATTAACTCAATTTCATTAACACTTAATGAATTATATACAATCAATCAACTAACAACCATATAACAATCAATGTATATTAATTACAACCAAATTCCTTTGCTTTCAATTGGTTTAATTAATTGATTTTTATTCAACTACTCAACTTTCCAATAACATTAGATTCTAATGAATTAACACTTATACTCATTTTTTTCATATCAATTATTCACATTTAATTGATTAATATTCAATCCATTCATTCAATTCAATTACAGAAGTTGAATTTCATTTACATAACTTAAGTTCATATCCATTACTTAACTTTATTAATTTACTTTGATACCCATATCAACTTCATTCAATATCTCTTAAGTTATATTCCATTTAAACATCACTTGATTTTTACTTAACTTGAATTCCAACTTATAAATCAATTCAGCTTCTAAATTCTAAAGTAAATTTCCATTTAACTTTAAATTCATTTTTATTTCAACTCATATTCATAAATATATTCACATAGTTTCACTTCTCATATATATATAAGTTTATTTCACAATTGTAAATCACTTTAACTATAATTCAATTCTTATAATTCATTTTACTTATACAATTATTCCTTTATTTAGATTATTCAAACAACTAAACAATCAACTTATATACACTTTAATAATTCTGAAAAATTATTCCTTTATATATAAAAATATAATCAAGGCAAAATTATTTCATTTACCCAATTTAAAACAATATCATGTTGGTTTATCTTGTTTAAGAGTTTAGAAACCCCTATCTACGATAGTTAGCCAGACTACATCGACTGGAATCTATAAACAATCAACCGATAAGTCAATACAATACAAAACAATTTTATATTCACTAACAAATACGTTCTCATAGCTATTATTACACTCAAACTCATTCTAGAGCACTACTGACTCTATATCTAATGAGTAATACCCAACAGAACCATGGTTATCGCTTAACCATAAGCTCCGATACCAAATGTAACGTCACGAAAATTTTCGACTTTCGAAAATTCAACATCGATACTCACTTTATTGACTGCCGAGAAATCGTAGGCCGGAAACCCGAAATGTTAGGGTTTTTAAGAAAAAGAAAGGAAGAAGAAAGAGAGAAGATAGAAGATAGAGGGAAAAGAGAGAAAAGAAAATAGAAAGAACAGAAAGAAAACAACAGAACAATAACAGAATCTCACAATTCGCAGCGGAACAACATATAATAATAAATGAATAATCTTTAAACAAAGAACTATATCAGTTATTACATTTTATACATTACATTTCATTACATCATATCATCAGAGTGTACAACAACAAACAACATCAAACAGTGCAGCGGAAAAAGAAATACTATATACTAGTAATACGCCATGCCATCCAGCTTGCCTCCAGCAATTCCAGAATATCCAGAATATCCTGATAAACCTAACTCTTGACTGCCCGTGTAGAAATTGGTGGGCACCCAGAGTTTAGGAAGGAAAACAATAAACTCCGAGTCAGTCATGTGACTGGTGTGAGAACTCAAAACAGTTTATTTATCTTTAAAATCAAAATAGAAGAATATTTTTAAAATCAATTCGCAATGTTTGTTAAAAATGAGACTACCATAAGGCCTCTCGCACACACACACAATGCAAACGCAGAATCGGAGGAGATTTCTCCTTATGATAGTCAAAGATGCTTGATACGCATTTAAAAGAACATTTGATATTATTACTAGTGCATAGTGTAGGAAAAATTCATTTCGAAAATAGAATATAAATCTTAGCCAACATACGACCATTATCGTATGCCTACTATAGCTACCATCTAAACAGTGGTGACCACCATAAGTAAATGGCAGGTTCTACAACTAATACCGTACAAGGTTTCGTATTGGGAATTGGATTTCCAACGAATGATCAGGCCAAGGAACTTCCCATTGCCACATGAGAATGCCTCTGGAAGGACATCCCCGAGAACCAAACCGGATCTCTACCAACACAAGGCCGGGTTACCCCTAACTAAGTAACAACTGACCGAATATGCCATCCCCCGGTCCTTTGGGACCTTTATCCGAGGGCTCGTAATCAATTCACACAATCATAAAGTGTTTTCAACATGAGTAAGTATCTGGGCTCCATACCATGATACCACCCTTTTCCAGAAGGAAATGCACATACCCTAAAGGGCGCTACCCCTCATAACCTTGCTGCATCTTTCCTGTTTTGACCATTCCCGAGGTGTGAGGCTCGACGAAGTCACGTCCACAAAAACATACTTTATACAAAAGCCATGCTTTGGGTCAACAAATGATCATAGAAATGATCACCAGGATAGACGATCAAATAAATGATCCTATCACAAATAATCAACACAATGATCATTTTACAGCAACACTCAGCATGTCACATTACCAAATTAGAAATATATCGCTGATAACCTTCAACTACATAACCTCTGAGCTCGTACGTCTCAGAGAAGGGTGTTAAGCTAAGAGAATAAATTCTCCGCCACCAACAGAAATATATTTGAAAGAAATCGGCTTTACATCTCAATTTGTAATGTCAGGCATACAATCCATACAAGTCTGTTCCGGGCTCGAACAGAACCGAAGGCACTTACAAAGAAGTCCTTGCAATCCGGATATCCACAATCCTGATCGGATTTCCCATCACATATGGAGAACTCTATACCGGAGCAACTCGGTGCAGAGTCAATCGACAGGTCATCCTATCGCTCTTGCAAATACCGGGTCTTCAACACCGATCTTCAATGCTATCCATTACGTCGTATCACTATTCGGAATGGGTAATCCGAATAACGAGCGCAATAATTTAAAAATAAGTGTGCATTCAAATTCAACAAATCCCAACAAATACCTTTCAAAGGTAAATATTGATAGTCGGATATTGAACTATCAATGGATATGCACACATCACCAGATTCCAAATAATTTTCCAAATTATTTATTTCCCAAAAATATCTTTACTAGATATATAGTTTTCACACTTCAAAAATAAATCAATATTTATTTTTAAACGAATTCCACTTTCTTATAAATTCCTTAGTGAATTTATATTTCACAATATCTACTGATATCCGATTTCAATTATTCATTTCAATTTATCTTCAAAAAGATAAATTCTCAAAATATTCACTTTATGTTGGAAAACATTTCCATACTTATTTATTCATAAGTAATTCACAAATTTTATTTATTTTCAACACTTGGAAAATATTCAATATACTTAAATCGAGATTAAGTATATATTTCATTCTTTAAGGAAATCATTCTCTTAACCATATTTATTTGGGCCAAAACGAATGTTGCGTAAAACATCGTTACGACAACCCAAAATCACTAGTATAGGGATTCGAAATTAAGATAGATATATAAATCCCAATACTATACAAAACATTTCCTTTCGGAAATCATTTACTATAACAACAGTGTTATAGTCCACCATTTCCTTCTATTTCTCGAAAACGTTTATTTCAACAATAAATGTTGAAATCTATGGTTTCGAATCTCAACACATTTTAAAACATCGTTAGATCGTTTTAATTCTATTTAAAACATCACATTCAAAACAATTTCTTTAACATATTATTCAGTATTCAAAAACGTGAATATACTACGTTAACAATTTCATCATTTCTATACATTTCATTTTAAAGGATTATTCACAGTCAAAAATGTGAATATAACTCCATTAATAGGTTTCAACAATTTGCTTATCAAAATAAGTCGTTTGCGAATTTATAAAACAACGTTTATAAATTCCATTTCTATTTATTTTACCACAACTTCCTTTATAAATTCCTTTATTAACCTATCTCAATTCATATCTCAATGATATACTAAAAGTTCATATTATAAGTGAAATACTTATAATTTATTTGTTTGCAAAAATCGTTCCTTTGAACTTCATAATTATAAATCTTATAACTTATAAGATTCAATTATTTATCCAAAACCATTCTTTAATAACTTCACGAAATTTATAAATCTTATTATTTATAAATTTCACTTATAACTTCACCATTTAAAATTTTATAAATTCAATTCCACTTATGCAATCCATTTTCACTTCATTCAAACACTTATAAACACTCGTTTTATAACTCAAATATTTTTAATTTATAAATATCAATTTATAAATTCTTTTATATAAATCAATTTATATTAATATTTTAAAACGTCTTTAAACTCCTTTATTATTTCACCATTTTGATTTATAAAATAATCAAATTTTATAAATCCTATATTTTCAACTTTTTATAATAAATTCAGAAATCCCGTTTTAACTATTTTATAAAATCATTAGCCTCATATTTTCAAAAATCAACCTTCAACTATATTTCTCAAAAATCATAATTTTTATAACATTAAAAATTATACGTTTATTTATTTAAAATGGATAAATTCCCAAAAATATTTTATAAACGTATACCTTCAAAAATCACTTTGAAATCCCTTTTAAAATTCCAAAATTTGGTCCAATGATGCTACATACCAAATAGTCAATCACGACAACAACGATATCATATATCGATATGATAATCCATCAAATATCAAAATATCTGAATTCAAATAAATACTGTTGAGGAATCCAGTTGGATCCCTCCAACCTGTTTTCCTGCATCCACAAACATTAGCACAATACCAATTCCGCTCCAGTACGGAATTATCGCGGTATATGGGATTTAAAATATTATCCGCTTAATAGACGACGCAATAGGGTCTCATCCGCTATACAAATGCGGGAAATCAATAACTGCAATATATACATATGCCAATATATATATTGCTATTATATATAATACCAATTTCATTGTTTATGAAATATTCGCGGTATATGTTTTTAATAAATAACATCCGCTTACTAACGGCGCATAATGTCTATTTTAACAATCAATAGATAACAATCATCATTCAAACATGCATTCAAATATTTTAAATCTAACTATTTAAAATATAAATCGAAACTGATTCGATTGAGTGAGAAGTTCTCACCTTGATTTCAATTTCGTTTTAGCGATTTATTTCGAATAAAATTAAACGGACGTTTAATTTTACCCAAAATTCTCACTAACTCCAAACGACTCCAATCCAATTCCATCGCGTAGTGCTCGTCCATACGATTCCAACGCTTCTTGTTTCGCGCGTTTTCGACCTCGTATGAAAAAGATATGCATTTTACAAGTTTTATACGAATTTTATATAAATAATTACAACATAATTTTTAAATTTTTAAACCTAAGAGAATCTGGGCCCTTGGATCTAAACCCCTTGCATCAGAACCGTGCGCACCCCCTCCTTCTCTCCCTGTCGCGTTTCTAGTATTTGAATGCAAGCCCTAAACCCATCGTTCACGTGAATTCTTCGATGCCGCACGCCACCATCCTTACTTTGACGATGATCAACCAGCATCATTTTGAAGCTCCAACCTCCCTCAACCTTCGGCTGAAATTTGGGGGAACTCGGTCACCACATGTTCTCGAAATACGTGCATGAAGTCGCGGTATACATCTCCACTTTGCCGTCAATTCCCTCAACAAAAATCGATCATAGCCGTTCAGATTGAAGATCTCACGTAGCTCTACGTTTTTGTAGTTGGAAGTTGTTGATAATAATCAATGGATTGGAAGATAATTGAGGAGGAAGACGATCACTTTCTGGCCATTGATAATAACAATGGCGGCTAGGGTTTAATTATTTTTTTATTTTGTGTGAAGGTGGGCTATTTATAGAGAATCGAACGACACTATTCATTCCCGAAATTCCGAACTTCGATTTACGCGCCGTAACCAGCGTTTCTGGGGTTTACCCCGCGTTCCGGACACAATGGAACAGGTTTTGGAAGCTAATTCGGACATCTGTGCGAGTTATGGCAATAAACGTTCAATTTAAATTAAACCGATTTAAACGATTTTCTAGGCGTTTTAATTTGTACCGGACAAACGGTAAATCCGATTGACATGAAATTTGAAACATTACAATAATATCACAATACGGATCCGATGAAACTGGTTTCGTCGAAATCCGAGACTGTTTGAAAAATGGCTATTTTAACTCGCCAAATTAATATTAAAAACAATTCGATGCGTTTCGAGCTGCCACGATCAAACGATAACTCCGATTGCTACAAAAATTGAAATCCGGTAATAACTAACTATTACGGATCCAATGGAACTGGTTTCGTCCAATTCTGAGACTGTTCAAAAATTGACTATTTTCACTAGTCGATTAAATATTAAAATATTCAATTTTCACAAATAAACTCTTAATTCGATTATAAAAGTTCTAAAATATCAATCTAACTCTAACATGATAAAATAAAATTTTACAAATCATTTTCAATCATATTTAACCCAATTTTCAATTATTTCCATAATTTAACATATTAAATTATCGATTTAATTATCCAATTAAATCCAATTATTCAAAATAAAATTTATTCAACTTATAAATTTCACTTATTAATATTTAAAATAAATTAAATATTCAAATTTAAATTAATAAAAATTCTGGGTCGTTATAATCTTCCCCCTTTAAAAGAATTTCGTCCTCGAAATTATCAAGTAAGAAAAGTTACAGAATCTATTAACTTTCCAAAATTCATAGTTAAACTTCTTACAAAACTTTACTAAGTTTTCAAATCATACTTAGTTATCTTTTCAAAAACAATTACTATTGTTTAACTTTCAACTCCAAATCAAAGTTAAAGTTTTCAAAATTTTCCAATTTTCTCAAATTTTTTCTAACGCCTTAAATTCTCGGAAAAATTCGCCATAGTCTCCTTTGCGCGGCTCAGTCCGAAAAAAAAATGACAGTATATATATCACAAATATACATCTCATCAAGTAATGAGGCATCCCGCAGGAAAAAAGTGTAAAAGTACGATATTTAATCCGAGATATGTACCTTATATTTTATTAGCAAGCATATACGGCTAATATAGCGCGAAAGCGAGCTCCAAATGCGAAGCAAACGCGATCCGCACCTACTAAACACTCAACAAACAACATGAGAACATGTATATAGACAATAGTATCAATATACAACATATAGCAACATAATAACTATATATGTCAACATAGCAAATGTAGTAAAAGCAACAAATGCAACCATCAACCAACTATCATCCAATTAACATTCATAACCAATAAATATTCATTCATATTCTCATTAATATTCAATGAAATAGGTTTTCAATTTAAATCACATTTGATTCATTAACAGTGGATGTTCTTACTAACATTCATTTTCAATTAGTTTATATTCACTAATTCATATTCAAGTTGGTTCACTTCCAAATCAAATTCAATTCTATTTAAGATTCATTTAACTTCCAATTGAATTCCAATTACTTTAGCTTCCAATTTCATTAACTCAATTTCATTAACACTTAATGAATTATATACAATCAATCAACTAACAACCATATAACAATCAATGTATATTAATTACAACCAAATTCCTTTGCTTTCAATTGGTTTAATTAATTGATTTTTATTCAACTACTCAACTTTCCAATAACATTAGATTCTAATGAATTAACACTTATACTCATTTTTTTCATATCAATTATTCACATTTAATTGATTAATATTCAATCCATTCATTCAATTCAATTACAGAAGTTGAATTTCATTTACATAACTTAAGTTCATATCCATTACTTAACTTTATTAATTTACTTTGATACCCATATCAACTTCATTCAATATCTCTTAAGTTATATTCCATTTAAACATCACTTGATTTTTACTTAACTTGAATTCCAACTTATAAATCAATTCAGCTTCTAAATTCTAAAGTAAATTTCCATTTAACTTTAAATTCATTTTTATTTCAACTCATATTCATAAATATATTCACATAGTTTCACTTCTCATATATATATAAGTTTATTTCACAATTGTAAATCACTTTAACTATAATTCAATTCTTATAATTCATTTTACTTATACAATTATTCCTTTATTTAGATTATTCAAACAACTAAACAATCAACTTATATACACTTTAATAATTCTGAAAAATTATTCCTTTATATATAAAAATATAATCAAGGCAAAATTATTTCATTTACCCAATTTAAAACAATATCATGTTGGTTTATCTTGTTTAAGAGTTTAGAAACCCCTATCTACGATAGTTAGCCAGACTACATCGACTGGAATCTATAAACAATCAACCGATAAGTCAATACAATACAAAACAATTTTATATTCACTAACAAATACGTTCTCATAGCTATTATTACACTCAAACTCATTCTAGAGCACTACTGACTCTATATCTAATGAGTAATACCCAACAGAACCATGGTTATCGCTTAACCATAAGCTCCGATACCAAATGTAACGTCACGAAAATTTTCGACTTTCGAAAATTCAACATCGATACTCACTTTATTGACTGCCGAGAAATCGTAGGCCGGAAACCCGAAATGTTAGGGTTTTTAAGAAAAAGAAAGGAAGAAGAAAGAGAGAAGATAGAAGATAGAGGGAAAAGAGAGAAAAGAAAATAGAAAGAACAGAAAGAAAACAACAGAACAATAACAGAATCTCACAATTCGCAGCGGAACAACATATAATAATAAATGAATAATCTTTAAACAAAGAACTATATCAGTTATTACATTTTATACATTACATTTCATTACATCATATCATCAGAGTGTACAACAACAAACAACATCAAACAGTGCAGCGGAAAAAGAAATACTATATACTAGTAATACGCCATGCCATCCAGCTTGCCTCCAGCAATTCCAGAATATCCAGAATATCCTGATAAACCTAACTCTTGACTGCCCGTGTAGAAATTGGTGGGCACCCAGAGTTTAGGAAGGAAAACAATAAACTCCGAGTCAGTCATGTGACTGGTGTGAGAACTCAAAACAGTTTATTTATCTTTAAAATCAAAATAGAAGAATATTTTTAAAATCAATTCGCAATGTTTGTTAAAAATGAGACTACCATAAGGCCTCTCGCACACACACACAATGCAAACGCAGAATCGGAGGAGATTTCTCCTTATGATAGTCAAAGATGCTTGATACGCATTTAAAAGAACATTTGATATTATTACTAGTGCATAGTGTAGGAAAAATTCATTTCGAAAATAGAATATAAATCTTAGCCAACATACGACCATTATCGTATGCCTACTATAGCTACCATCTAAACAGTGGTGACCACCATAAGTAAATGGCAGGTTCTACAACTAATACCGTACAAGGTTTCGTATTGGGAATTGGATTTCCAACGAATGATCAGGCCAAGGAACTTCCCATTGCCACATGAGAATGCCTCTGGAAGGACATCCCCGAGAACCAAACCGGATCTCTACCAACACAAGGCCGGGTTACCCCTAACTAAGTAACAACTGACCGAATATGCCATCCCCCGGTCCTTTGGGACCTTTATCCGAGGGCTCGTAATCAATTCACACAATCATAAAGTGTTTTCAACATGAGTAAGTATCTGGGCTCCATACCATGATACCACCCTTTTCCAGAAGGAAATGCACATACCCTAAAGGGCGCTACCCCTCATAACCTTGCTGCATCTTTCCTGTTTTGACCATTCCCGAGGTGTGAGGCTCGACGAAGTCACGTCCACAAAAACATACTTTATACAAAAGCCATGCTTTGGGTCAACAAATGATCATAGAAATGATCACCAGGATAGACGATCAAATAAATGATCCTATCACAAATAATCAACACAATGATCATTTTACAGCAACACTCAGCATGTCACATTACCAAATTAGAAATATATCGCTGATAACCTTCAACTACATAACCTCTGAGCTCGTACGTCTCAGAGAAGGGTGTTAAGCTAAGAGAATAAATTCTCCGCCACCAACAGAAATATATTTGAAAGAAATCGGCTTTACATCTCAATTTGTAATGTCAGGCATACAATCCATACAAGTCTGTTCCGGGCTCGAACAGAACCGAAGGCACTTACAAAGAAGTCCTTGCAATCCGGATATCCACAATCCTGATCGGATTTCCCATCACATATGGAGAACTCTATACCGGAGCAACTCGGTGCAGAGTCAATCGATAGGTCATCCTATCGCTCTCGCAAATACCGGGTCTTCAACACCGATCTTCAATGCTATCCATTACGTCGTATCACTATTCGGAATGGGTAATCCGAATAACGAGCGCAATAATTTAAAAATAAGTGTGCATTCAAATTCAACAAATCCCAACAAATACCTTTCAAAGGTAAATATTGATAGTCGGATATTGAACTATCAATGGATATGCACACATCACCAGATTCCAAATAATTTTCCAAATTATTTATTTCCCAAAAATATCTTTACTAGATATATAGTTTTCACACTTCAAAAATAAATCAATATTTATTTTTAAACGAATTCCACTTTCTTATAAATTCCTTAGTGAATTTATATTTCACAATATCTACTGATATCCGATTTCAATTATTCATTTCAATTTATCTTCAAAAAGATAAATTCTCAAAATATTCACTTTATGTTGGAAAACATTTCCATACTTATTTATTCATAAGTAATTCACAAATTTTATTTATTTTCAACACTTGGAAAATATTCAATATACTTAAATCGAGATTAAGTATATATTTCATTCTTTAAGGAAATCATTCTCTTAACCATATTTATTTGGGCCAAAACGAATGTTGCGTAAAACATCGTTACGACAACCCAAAATCACTAGTATAGGGATTCGAAATTAAGATAGATATATAAATCCCAATACTATACAAAACATTTCCTTTCGGAAATCATTTACTATAACAACAGTGTTATAGTCCACCATTTCCTTCTATTTCTCGAAAACGTTTATTTCAACAATAAATGTTGAAATCTATGGTTTCGAATCTCAACACATTTTAAAACATCGTTAGATCGTTTTAATTCTATTTAAAACATCACATTCAAAACAATTTCTTTAACATATTATTCAGTATTCAAAAACGTGAATATACTACGTTAACAATTTCATCATTTCTATACATTTCATTTTAAAGGATTATTCACAGTCAAAAATGTGAATATAACTCCATTAATAGGTTTCAACAATTTGCTTATCAAAATAAGTCGTTTGCGAATTTATAAAACAACGTTTATAAATTCCATTTCTATTTATTTTACCACAACTTCCTTTATAAATTCCTTTATTAACCTATCTCAATTCATATCTCAATGATATACTAAAAGTTCATATTATAAGTGAAATACTTATAATTTATTTGTTTGCAAAAATCGTTCCTTTGAACTTCATAATTATAAATCTTATAACTTATAAGATTCAATTATTTATCCAAAACCATTCTTTAATAACTTCACGAAATTTATAAATCTTATTATTTATAAATTTCACTTATAACTTCACCATTTAAAATTTTATAAATTCAATTCCACTTATGCAATCCATTTTCACTTCATTCAAACACTTATAAACACTCGTTTTATAACTCAAATATTTTTAATTTATAAATTCTTTTATATAAATCAATTTATATTAATATTTTAAAACGTCTTTAAACTCCTTTATAATTTCACCATTTTGATTTATAAAATAATCAAATTTTATAAATCCTATATTTTCAACTTTTTATAATAAATTCAGAAATCCCGTTTTAACTATTTTATAAAATCATTAGCCTCATATTTTCAAAAATCAACCTTCAACTATATTTCTCAAAAATCATAATTTTTATAACATTAAAAATTATACGTTTATTTATTTAAAATGGATAAATTCCCAAAAATATTTTATAAACGTATACCTTCAAAAATCACTTTGAAATCCCTTTTAAAACTCCAAAATTTTGTCCAATGATGCTACATACCAAATAGTCAATCACGACAACAACGATATCATATATCGATATGATAATCCATCAAATATCAAAATATCTGAATTCAAATAAATCCTGTTGAGGAATCCAGTTGGATCCCTCCAACCTGTTTTCCTGCATCCACAAACATTAGCACAATACCAATTCCGCTCCAGTACCGAATTATCGCGGTATATGGGATTTAAAATATTATCCGCTTAATAGATGGCGCAATAGTGTCTCATCTGCTATACAAATGCGGGAAATCAATAACTGCAATATATACATATGCCAATATATATATATTGCTATTATATATAATACCAATTTCACTGTTTATGAAATATTCGCGGTATATGTTTTTAATAAATAACATCCGCTTACTAACGGTGCATAATGTCTATTTTAACAATCAATAGATAACAATCATCATTCAAACATGCATTCAAATATTTTAAATCTAACTATTTAAAATATAAATCGAAACTGATTCGATTGAGTGAGAAGTTCTCACCTTGATTTCAATTTCGTTTTAGCGATTTATTTCGAATAAAATTAAACGGACGTTTAATTTTACCCAAAATTCTCACTAACTCCAAACGACTCCAATCCAATTCCATTGCGTAGTGCTCGTCCATACGATTCCAACGCTTCTTGTTTCGCGCGTTTTCGACCTCGTATGAAAAAGATATGCATTTTACAAGTTTTATACGAATTTTATATAAATAATTACAACATAATTCTTAAATTTTTAAACCTAAGAGAATCTGGGCCCTTGGATCTAAACCCCTTGCATCAGAACCGTGCGCACCCCCTCCTTCTCTCCCTATCGCGTTTCCAGTATTTGAATGCAAGCCCTAAACCCATCGTTCACGTGAATTCTTCGATGTCGCACGCCACCATTCTTACTTTGACGACGATCAACCAGCATCATTTTGAAGCTCCAACCTCCCTCAACCTTCGGCTGCAATTTGGGGGAACTCGGTCACCACATGTTCTCGAAATACGTGCACGAAGTCACGGTATACATCTCCACTTTGCCGTCAATTCCCTCAACAAAAATCGATCATAGCCGTTCTGATTGAAGATCTCACGTAGCTCTACGTTTTTGTAGTTGGAAGTTGTTGATAATAATCAATGGATTGGAAGATAATTGAGGAGGAAGACGATCACTTTCTGGCCATTGATAATAACAACGGCGGCTAGGGTTTAATTTTTTTTTTTTATTTTGTGTGAAGGTGGGCTATTTATAGAGAATCGAACGACACTTTTCATTCCGGAAATTCCGAACTCTGATTTACGCGCCGTAACCAGCGTTTCTGGGGTTTACCCCGCGTTCCGGACACAATGGAATAGGTTTCGGAAGCTAATTCGGACATCTGTGCGAGTTATGGCAATAAATGATCAATTTAAATTAAACCGATTTAAACGACTTTCTAGGCATTTTAATTTGTACCGGACAAACGGTAAATCCGATTGACATGAAATTTGAAACCTTACAATAATATCACATTACGCATCCGATGAAACTGGTTTCGTCGAAATCCGAGACTGTTTGAAAAATGGCTATTTTAACTCGCCAAATTAATATTAAAAACAATTCGATGCGTTTCGAGCTGCCACGATCAAACGATAACTCCGATTGCTACGAAAATTGAAATCCGGTAATAACTAACTATTACGGATCCAATGGAACTGGTTTCGTCCAATTCTGAGACTGTTCAAAAATTGACTATTTTCACTAGTCGATTAAATATTAAAATATTCAATTTTCACAAATAAACTCTTAATTCGATTTTAAAAGTTCTAAAATATCAATCTAACTCTAATATGATAAAATAAAATTTTACAAATCCTTTTCAATCATATTTAACCCAATTTTCAATTATCTCCATAATTTAACATATTAAATTGTCGATTTAATTATCCAATTAAATCCAATTATTCGAAATAAAATTTATTCAACTTATAAATTTCACTTATTAATATTTAAAATAAATTAAATATTCAAATTTAAATTAATAAAAATTCTGGGTCGTTACACCTCCCCTGTTTAACCATTCCCGGTTGATGAGGCTTGAGGCTAAGATTACCTTTAGTGAACACATCACTTAGAATGCTCATCGTCCACCTGACGATGTTCTGAAAGCATTCAATCCATACAAGTTCATTCCAGGTTCGAACGAAACCAAAGGCATTATCTCGTTACACTCATTTTGGAATCACCCTCAGAGTTAACGACAATAACCCTTGCACTCTGAATCACCATCTCGAACCTATAAGAACTAGTTCAGTCAAACTCATTGCGGAATCACCCACATAGTTATGCTGACGTATAGTCCTTACACCTCGAGTCTTCACTTGCTCCACTTAGATTCACGACCTAACGTTAATTGGAATCGATGTGGTTTTCGGATATCCAAACATGGAAACCCAATCCCCGTCTCATCAAAATCCAAAGCGTGTCTTTTAGGTCCAAGTTATTTTAAAGTTAAACATTTCAATACAGTATCTATATACACACAGATAGATAACTCACAGATCAATAATTGATAATCAGCATTATCAAATAACAGGAAATCCACAATATCAATATCATAATAGATAATCCATATATCAACATCCCAATTGATAATCTATGTAATCATCACAATGCAACCAAGCATTCATATCACACAACCATACTTAACTCATTACTGAGATCACAAAGCATTCAAGACAATCAATGTCATCCATTCATACATAAGCAACGATTTACTCATACCACAATATAGTTAATTTAAAATGAATTAAATTAACTATCTCTATCTCTAATTAATTTAAAGTGAATTAAATTAATTACTTCATCCCTTAATTAATTTAAAATTAATTAAATTAATTACCTTCATCTCAATAAATCTTGCTTACTTATCCATTAATTAAACTTATTAATTAATCATCATCCTAATTAATCAACCTTGATTAGTTACCTCTTAATCAAGTAATTCATCCTTAATTATTCTCATTAATCATAATAATTAATGAACCTTAATTAATTACTTTCATAAATTAATTAACTATAATTAATTACATTATTTCTTAATTAATCAACTTAATTAAATATAAATAGTAATTAATTATTCTTAATTACTTCTCAATTATTTTTAATTACTTTAATAAATTCTTTGATTTATTACACCAAGTAATAAACTCTTAATTACTTTACCAAGTAATTATCCATTTAAAATTACTTCCAAATAAGTAATTTACCTTATCTCAATTACCTCTGTAATTAATCAATTACTTATCTTAAGTGATTAGCCTTACCAAAACTTATTAAGTAAACATACTTTATCAAGTGACTTCTTTAATTAATTAACAAATTAATTAACTTGCTTGATCACACTCATCTCATAAAACAAAATTGAGTAATTCATTCCTTAATTACTTTTTAACCAAATTAATCTTCAATTAACAGATTAACTATCATCAACTATTAATAATAATAAAAAAAAACTTAATCATTAATCAATCCTTTAATACAAAGTAATCAATCACTAATTACCTTTATAAATAATTAATTAAACTTAATTAACAATTTAATTATATCTTAATCATTAATTAATAAACTTAATTATTAATTAACAATCTTAATTACAAATTAATTAATCCAAAATTAAAATTAATTAATTCTTAATTATAATTAATTAACCTTAATAAAAATAGTTAATTGATTCTTAATTATCTTGCATTTTAGACTAATAGCCTTTTTAACTATTAATTAAGAAAACCCTAATTATTACTTAATAAATCCTTTATTAAGTATTAATTAATTACTATTTTAATTAACTCTTAATTACTTAAATAAATAAGTAATTACAATTTGATTAATCATTAGTCATTAATCTAATCATCATAATTATTAGTTAATTAATTATACTTAATTAATTACTTAATTAACCCCTTTTAAACTAATAATTAAATTAATTAATTAACTTAAAATTCCTTAATTGACTAACTAATTACAAATTATTAATACTTAAATATTATTTAAGATAAAACATTACCTTAAATTAATCTTGAAATCTTTACTTAAATTAATTCATTAATTAAATTAAATTATAAAGAAATCATTAATTACTTTCCTTAATTATTTATTAACAATTCTAATTCCAAGTTAATAAATTACCTTAAATTTTGATTGTTAATTTTAAATCATTTTCCACTAATTAATTTAAATAAAGCATTTACTTAAAATTCTCTTTTATATTTCAAAATAAGTTTTGAAATAATATTAAGATTTTAACTTAAAACATTTAAAACATCATACAAGTTTATTTGTAAAAACAATTCAATTCAAGACAAGAATTTTAATTTAATTTAAATTATTTAAAGTTTAAAAACTTATTTTATATTTTAAACTAAAAATCAGGTCGAACATTAATTTGGGTTCAACCCATATATACTTGAATTTAAGTAAAAGTACTTTTTTTTTAAAAACAACCTGCCCTTTTAAAAGTTTAAAACTGTTCTAATTTAAAACTTAAAACTGTTAAACAAACAGTTTAACACTGCAACTCAAAACCCCTGTGACCACGCGAGTATTACCCCGAGCCACAACTGAAAATACCGAGTTTCCCCCGAGTCTACTCCCTTACTACCCGAGCTAAAACTAAACACCCAAACAACTACAAGCACTGACACCAAGCCCATAGTGCACCTGCACCAGTGCCAGAAGCTCCTCCGGCCACTGTCGACTTCACCGACACTTCACTCCTCCATCCTACAAGCATCCACGACCAACAGATCGTCATCTCCTACCTCGATTCGAAATCGAGTACCCAGGTTGATCTGAACCCAAAAACCAACATCAGCGAACCCCAAATTTCCACGCCTCCGATCAACGTTAAGCACCACAACTCCGGCCAAAGATCACTGACCCACCATGCTTCCTTCATTCAAGATTTCACCCAGCTCGATGCAGAGAAGAAAGTGCAGTAGTTTGTTTTACAGTAGAGCCCAAAACTAGGTTTAAAATAAATCTCTGGCAAAATCAAACTCTACAATGATTTATAAATCCTTCAACTATTTTTCCTACACTCACTGATGCTTCACCTAGCTCCATCAACAATCTCGAGCCACCCGAATGCACAGAATCAACAGAATTTGCAGAATCCCAAATTGCAGGAAACCCCCAATTCCTTCCTCACTACAATTTTAAAAATTGAGATACTTGCTTCAAAAATCCTAATTTTCCTAACTGATCTAAGATATAAGCTTGAATTAATAAAAATAAACATTTCATTTTATTGTATTTTGAAAATTCCCACTGTTCTTTACTGATAATTTCAAATGCAGGCATATATTATCACCTACATACTTATTAATATTTTTAGTTTCTATTTTATGCCAATTTAATCTATTTTGTTTTCTGGATCCAAGTATCATCAGTAAATAAATAAAAGATATGAATTTAACTTTCTTTGTTAATACTGCAACCTAGAACAGAGTCATATCATCATGCATAATCTAAAACTAACATCACTAAAGTGTTCATACACATATATTCACATGCAAAGATAGTTTGTCACAGAAACCATATGAAAGCAAAAATCTAAAACTACTAAATCTTTAATTAGAATGTTTACTCACCATTTTTAAGGAATGCAGGAGTTTTGGAAAAAGAACAGGAAGTTGCAAAAGACTTGAACCTGAAGCCTTAAAACAGAAATGCCCACAGCCCCTTTAAAATTGCTTTTTAGATTGCATTTTGAAAAACTTGGAAACATTTGAGCTTGAAGCTTTAAAAACTGGAGCCTTGAAACTTGCATGCACTTGAAAATTTTGAGGCGGACATGAATTGAAAACTTGCTGTGATTTTGTTTTGAGAATGACTGCAGGCATGCAGTTTTGTTTTGAGCAATGATTTTTGATTTTTTAGAATAAACTGCAGGCACTGATCACAGAAATGGTTTGAGGGGATTTCAGGTTTTATGATTTGAGCATTTGAGGAGTGTTTGCAGGCTTGGGAAGTGCTAACAGAGTTTGATATAAAGTGGCTACAGATTTGAGAATGTTTTGAGGAGGGGTTAATAGGTTTTGCTCAAAGGTTTTCTGGTTTGAACAGGTTTTTAATTTGAACATGGTTTGAATTGAGGAGCTTCTTATTTGCATGCATATTCAAGTTTCTCTTTTTAGAAATGAACAAAAAAATTTAAAGAAAAAGAACGATGGAGAGATGGTGTTTTAAATAGAATTTTTAGATTTTATTAACTTAAAAGAAAATTAGAAACAAATGGACACTTGTCTTTTAATTACACAAATGTTTTACACTTGTTAACAAAATGTTTTAAAATTAAACATTTGTCACTTCTTATGTATTTATTTTTAAAGAAATTTAAAAGATTTTTAAATTATTTTCCAAATTAACAGTCACGTTTTCTTAATTTTAAAAATACTTTCTAATTAAATATCAAATAAACAAATACACTTATAGATTTATAATGCATGCTAATTTATATAAAATACAATCTTTAAAAAGAAATGAAACCAAATATGATTTTAAATAAAATTATATACAACATTGCAAACTTATTTTTAAAAATGCTGTTTCAAAAGCCTTGTATTTATTTTATTAAATAAATATAAATCAAATTTCTATAAAAAGAATAGTACAATAACAAATCTTATTTTAATTAAAAACATTATCTGTATAATTTAAAACTAAACAATATATATTATTTTATTTTAATATGTATGTATTTCTTTGAATTCAAATTTATATTCATTTTCAAAGTCAAATTTAAAAATCAAATTCAAAAATCAATTTAAAATACACAGATATAAATATTTTAAAACACACTAATCAATTTTGAACACAATAAAACAATATAGAATTTATTTACACAATAAAATAATTATCCTTAATTTAAAACCAATTTATAACCATAATTAAGACATTATATTATATTACTTGGTTAATTATTTTTAAAAATAACATTTTATCAATTTCAAATAATTTAAATAAGAGATTATCAACATTTTAAACTCCTGAAAATTCCAGGATATTACAAAACTCAATGGATACGAACATACTTAGGCAATGCTAGACCGATGGATACGAACTCGATGGATTCGAAATGGACATCTCCTCAACTATTTGATGAAGACGAATAGAGTATTTTAGCTAACTTGCATCGATCATATCTCGTTCATACGAACTCCGATTAACCTGAAATTTGAAACACTGGCTTTTATGATCTTGCTTGTCATGTCTGGTCAATTGTGGCCCGATCCGGACTTGGACAAAATTCATCGATATCCATAGTGATGCAATGTATAACCAATCTTTGAGACGAGCTGTCTTTGGTTTCCGATCGATCTTTTGGTATCACGGTTCCGCCAAAAAGCGAGATAACATATAGTTATCTTTCAATGTAGTCTAATGAGATTTGAACATTATGTGAATCAATAAGTGAATCAAAACTCTATTTAAAACATTTTTATTACATGAATTGATATTACTTGGTGGAATATGTTGGATGCTATTAGGAAAATCAAGATGTAACTACATGAATGGATTAGATGTCATATAATTTCTAAAGTAAAAGGTACTTGTTCTGTTTCATTAAATTAAAACAAAACGTGCAAATGCCAGTATGCGGAGAAAAATTAAAGAGCGTTTTTTAAAGAAAATGAGGACAACCAAACAAATGCTCCACTCAAAGTCCAAAGCAGCAACACCGCGCTATCATACTTATTAGACCACTAGTGTGGAGAAACAAATCATTTGCTTATACAATTTTGAAAAGAGAAAAACATAGTGATTTCAATTTTTCATTAATTTTAATTAAAAATAAAATGATAATATGTTTGAATTTTTTTAGAATTTAGGATTTGAGTTGAATTCTTAAACTTTTAAAAACGTAAACTTTAAATTTGAATATTCTCGTTTGGATTCTCAGTCATTTATGTTTGCAATTAATATGTTCGTAAAATATTTGAAAAATATTCTTACTACATATAAACATATTTCATAAGGCATTATAATATCGCAAACATAAAAAAAAAATATTATTTCCTAACTTCTTTCAAATATTATAAATTAGTTATATGTATTTAAGAAGAAAAGTCAACGACCTCTAGCACAAGTTATTAGAGGTATGACGCTTTAAACAAAAGTTCTATAAATCATGAGCTCAACTAAGACATTATACTCAACGTTCTGCTTGAATAAAATATCACTTTTGTTACAAAAAAAGGTATGTTGTGAAAAAAGAAAGATAGTGCATTATATACGCAGAGAAGTTTGTAGGGCAAAATAGGTACTTGTTCTTTTTATTTAGTTTTATATTTAAAGATAAGAGCCATATGTAAATTCAATATAGTAAATGAGTTACATTCACCTAAGAATAAGCTCAAGAGTGGATAATGACCATTTTACCGAATGTTTGAATACAACTTTGCATCCATTAAAGAGAAGTACCCAAAAAAAAAGAGCAAATAAGATAGTCTAAAAGATCTATGTTTCAAGTAAGCCTAAACTTATAGTTAAAACTATATGATTATATATACTTTGATTGTTGAGACATTTTTTTCCCCCAGATCTAGCAAGGACTAAGAATATATCTCTACTAATAATAAAAGGAATTCAATGAACAGAATTTTCATGGTTTCTTTTTAAAATTTCAAAAATGCCCTACATCCATCAATGAAATTTCACTATCCATTTACAACCTCAATTTTCATTTCCCTTACTAACTGCTCATCAATGGAATTTCATTATCGATTTGATTGAAATAAAAATTCTGTGACTATCAATGTTTTTGCACTTATAGCATGTGTGTAATGATCTACCTTTCTTACACCCAAAGACGACACTCAATACATCCTCGGTATTTATGTGTCAATCATTTAAATGTCCGAAATACGGGTCGTGGGGTAAAGAAGATAAAGATATAAGAGAAAAAAATAGATTCCTCACAACGTCAGAGTTACATATTCAATATCACAGAATATACATATGGTTACTCCAAAATGTTACATCAAAGTTACAACAAGTACTATTTCCAACAAGTACAACTATAACACTTTCTCATACTGCCAATACATAATATATAAGACACATCAGAAATAAAAGCTACTACCAGATAATGATGAAGACTCCTGCTCTAAACTGCTTTCCAAAATGCTCCAAAAGAAACCTAACTACTTAGCTACTCATAAAAATTTGAGTACCCAAGAGTTTAAGGAAAATAAATAAAACTTCGGGTCAAACATGCGTCTGTTGTGAGTAAAGAATACGTTTAACTTTATAAAAACCTTCAAATCAAAGGTATCTCATACTACCACACCGCACATAAACACATACGGGTGTTACCTTACGATAACCACAATATTTCTATAAAAAATCCTCTAATATTATCATAATATCTAGGTTTAAACTAAATATGTAATCATAGCTGAAATTGTTATATTAATTAAATTTTAGCACAATAGGTATACAATCAAGTCCGAACCCTCGTATTGAAAAATAGATTACAACTATGAAAGTGTAAGGGTCTACCCATAAAATACATACACCTTCTGATAAAATGTACGAGAGGCTGCTTTAATTTGCACCTCTACTACTCAGGACCGACCCTACCCCTCACTGGATAACACTAAATATAATCACCCCTTGGTTGAAATTAACAACTATATAGGATCCCCAAGCATACATAAATATCAATTCTACATTAGAGATGATCATAATCTAATGAAGGTGACCCACATAGCCTTACGACACGTCCCTGCTTTATTTATTTACCGGGTGTGAAGCTTGAGGTTACGCATTACCTTTCCTTTTTGCATATCACCTTGGAATGCTATCAATGCCTTCCAAGCAACAATGTAATGATAGCATTCATCCATACAAGTTATTTCGGGATCGAACAAACATTTCAAAATTACTATCTCTTATTTCGGAATTGCCCTCAAGAGAATAATACAGCTCCATATCATACATCATACCGATCTATCATGAACGTTGTTAGTTTGGAGTGATTCAGATAGATCATACTTATCTGAAATCGGTGTCTCTAAACTAAGCAGTAATTTCGGGCTAACTCAATTTCGGTCATTTTGGAGGTATGCAAATAGTATTCAAGTCCTCATCGGGAAACTCGAAAATGCACGACATACTTCTTGAATTAAAACTTGTCAAGTTATAAATAGCGAAAGAAATCCACTACATAGGGTAATTATATAGAGTTCGCATATGGATGACCATATACTTAATTCAGACATGACCCATTGATAGAAATTAACCCTCCCATAACTATCATGTTTCTTATATTTCGACCTTACTCTATCCCTTACCTAGAAATAAATTCATCACACAGATAGAAGATCAGCTTATTCATCGGCTTTTCGTACTAACTATAGGATGACTTACTTCTCAGAAATGTGTCACCACGTTAACATTTGTTTCATATTTGTTTGGGGCTACTTAAGGGTAATCAACAAAGAAATCTCTTGATTTAAAACATCTTTGCAAAAGAAAAAAGTTTCAGAAAAAATCGCTATTTAGCAATAAAGTGATTTAAAATTTAAAACCCTTATTAATTAATTAATAATAAATTAAAACTTTATTAAATAATAATTAAATATTAATTAAGTCCTAATTAAATCTTAATTAAACTTTAACTTAATTTGTAACTAATTAATAATTAACCCTTTTTTTCATAAATAAAGAATTATTAATTAATCTTAAATAAATAATCAAATAATAATTAATTCCGAATTTATAATTAAAAAATAAGTATTTTTTAATTATTTAACTAATTATAGTTAAATTAATTAATACTTAAGTACTAATTACCTTTATTAATTAATATTTAAGTACTAATTATATTTATTAATTAATCATTTAATCATCAAATGAATAAATAATTAAATAATTAAATAATTACTTTTTATACAGTATATGTTTTGAAAACCTTTTAAAAACGATGTTGGAAAGCAACATCGTCGATTTCAAGCTATGTGGTTTCAACAAATTCCTTGGTTGGAGTATTCTCCTACTAATGATAAAGCATATTATTTTCCTTATTATCGTTTTGGAGAGAAAAGTAGATCATTTGGGACTCAATCCACGTTAACTTTAGAAGGATTTAACTCATGGAAGAGGATTAATGATGAAAAAAGCATATTTTGGCAACATGTTGGTCTTACCACTTCGTCGCATACTAAATGTGAGGAGCGCGTAAAAAATATAGAAAACACTTCCTAATGTATCGATAGAGTGATTAAGTATGAATTAGGACAGGAAATTTTTAAAATCCAAATGCAGCTTTAAGCAAGCATTCAAGCTGTTTGCTACCTTTGTAACATCTCGCCTTTTTTGTACGTTTTAAATCGACGATAAACCACACATGTCAGACTTAAACCATACAGAAGGGTAAATTGTTATGGGGTAAATAAGAAAAGGCAAAGAAAGAAAAACAAAATAGAATCTTGCAGTGGAACGATAAAATATAATAATCAAGTAACAGTTCATGAAGCTGTTTTACAAAACATTTGATTATTCTTATACATCATATATCAGAGTTACACATACCAGAGAATAATAAATGATGCAGCGAAACAGTATGAATGTAGTGGAATAATATAATAAATAATAGTAATACAAATTTTCGTCCTCGTCCTCCAGAAATAAAGTCTTCGAATCCTGAAATGCTCAGACCGACCCGAGTGAACTGAAAAGACAAAACACTCGAGTCAGAACTAAAAGATCTTATGTAAGTTAAATCAACGGTAAAATATGAGTGGAACGGCCCAGAGATGTTTACGGGATTTGACATCTCCTATCCAGTGTTTAACGTGAGTGCGGTAACCTAAGAGATGCTCGGGATTCACATCTCCTAAGGATCCATTAAACTATTTACTATGTAGTAATATTTCGCTATTATAATAATGTCTAATAGTAAAATAAACATACTTTTAAATAGTTTTAAGGGGTTACCCATATAGCCCTTAACATGTAATAGTGCCAATAGTCTATACAGTACCGTAATACCTCCTGATCGAGAGGCTACCAGAGGATACTCCATAGGTACGACACAAATCGAACTCGTACAATGCGAGCTAGGGTAGGTGACATGGAACAACTAGGCAATGCCATGTAAGATATACCAATTACGCTTCCGGACCGGTGGTAACGCATAGCCGCAGCTACCACCCACATCGAGCCACACCCCCAAATAAAAAAAATCAAAAGTGGCCACCGAATCAATCCAAAAGTCAAAGTATAATATCGAAGGGATGTGTCCAATCAAAGGTGCTACCTTATTAGCCCGTCAATCGCTCCTATTTTAGCCACCTTATGCCAACTCACGGGAGTTGGATCCACATATATACCTCAAAGGAAATGCCGCCACCATCCTACTTCATTCTGGAATCTCCACCGCGTACACGATTGTTAAGGTGGTTTTCGGAGTTGCCAGAGAGTATGACAACTTCTGATCCCGGTCTCTTTAACAACCAAATGTTATTATAACACCACGGTCTTTTCAAAATAGTTTATACTTTTAAAACTAAAATATAATATCCATTTCAAACCCATATAAATATGATTTCATTTCCATTTCAAAAAAAACAAACCAATATGATATCATTTTATTAAAACACAAATCAATGTAATATCATTTTTATACAAATATGTCCTTTTTCCCAAATGATAGCACTTCAAAGTTATAACATTTCGAAAAAAAACACTTGAAATATAACTTCCACCACTCAAATGGTTTAAATATTAGAATACTTTATATAATAAAATGACTTCTTAGATTTCACAAATAAATTTCAAAGCAGCTCGAATTTCTAAATTTTAAATTTAACCAAATCCCAAATCATACATTTCAATACGATTCAGCTTCCAAATAAAATATTCCAATTTATATCGATTTCAAAACTAAGTTTGGTAACTATGACTCAACAATTCAATTTTCTATTGTTTAGTTTTGAAATATTTTTACATAATAAATCCATTATCATTGAAATAAAACTCAATTTGCCAATAACTAAATATTTCCTTTAATTTATTTTTACTTAGAATATTCGTTTAATTCATCTTAAACCAACTCTAGTTGTACAAAGAAAAAAAATCATACTTTTAAAATTTCAATTTTATTAAATTTCAAACCCATTTCATGTTTATTTTTCCCACCTTATTCTCATTTGAGTCATTATAAACTCCAGAAATATAATTTAAATAAATACTTAACCATATTATATCTAAATAAAATCAAACTTTCTTACTAAACTTATTTTATACTTTAAACCAATTTTATACATAGCTTAAAACCAAGAATTTTATAAAATAACACTTATAAAATACCCAAATCAATATCTCATAAAACCATATATTTCTTTACAAAACCATATAAATCATTTCAAAATATTTTTACATATAGACCACGGTGTCAGTATATAATTTTCTATCCTATGGTCAAGTGATACGGATATTTATCATTCCAATCCGTAATTTAAAATAAAAATACGATTGTACATCATTTCAAACTGCAATCCCGAAAGAAAAAATTCATAACAACTTGCAGTTTATAACAATATAAAATACAACATCCATTCATCCAATATCAGTCATCAACCATTTATCACAATCATCATCCAATTTAAACAATAACATCAATATAGCACAGCTAATAATTAAAAGGTATTTACTGGCAGTTTATATTCAATAACAAATTAAATAAAAATTTAATTCAATAAATTCAATTTAATTGGAATGATGATAAAAATATGCTAAACAGTCATAAATAATTTTCTAATCACATTAGAAATTAATTTAACACACATAAGAAATTTTAGAAGTTGCGAGTGGGTTAAAACACTCACCTTTTGAATTTAAATTGAATTTAAATCCAATTTAAACCCAAAATTTAAACAGTCTTAGAATTCGCCCAAACAAGTGCCAATGTGTCCGGAATTCCAATACGAACCTAGCAAAAGAAACCGTGCATAAATTGGTCAAAGTACGCGAAAGTTATTAAGGTTTGAACATTTGAAAATTAAAATAGATTAAATAAAATAATCAACTGATACACGTCACCTTGCACAGTAGCCTCACGCGCAAACTACATCAGCTCGAAATCTAACACTAGCACGATCGCAATAAGCGCCGCCACGCGTGCTTCCGCGTACGTCACCAAACCAACCCCGCCGTTCCTCCTCCAAGGCCGCAAACACCCCCCATGCCTAGATCGGCGATCAAACCCCCAAACAACCCAGCCGCCGTCGAAAATCTCATGCCCTAATCGAATTATTACATGAGATCTAACCGTTGAAACTCCAAGCGAATACCATCGATGATCAACGCTCTCGACTCTCCATACAACGGTGTCCTGGATTTGTCGATCAGACAAAGTTCATCAACGCATGATGAACGCGCGAAAATGGTTCTTTGATTTCTGGCTAAACAGTGCATCGAATTGAAAAAAGAATTATAAAATCGAGATGCTCTCTTCGAGAGATTTTAGATGATATATTATTTGATATTGTCTGTAGAGTTTGAATTTTTGGCTTTGAAATTGATTTGAAATTGCAAATGGAATTTTGGTTTGTTTGTCATTGAAATGAAGAGGAGCAAATAGAATTGTACGTACAGAAATGAGGAATAAGAAATGAATTAGAATTTATAACTGGGTATATATAGGTAGGGTTGAAAATAAAAGAGCGGATACGAATGGTTTGGATCGTTGAACGATAAATGGCCCAAAATGCCCGTTCTGACTCCAGAACGAAATTGGATCAACCCGTATATCAAAATAGAGATTTTAAAATATTTTAAACGAAATGGAACATGTTTCAAGTCTCAATTCCATTATATGAAGAAGTTATGCCAAAATCAAGTTATACCAAATTGATTTCAATTGATTTGAATTAAATTGATTCCTAGTCGTTTCGAGCCAGTACGATCAAATGGCAAACCTGATCGTTACGAAACTAGAAATTCTATAATAATTCACCGTTACGGATCAGATGAAACTGGTTTTTTCGAAATCCAAGTCAGTGGCCAAAATGGCTATTTTTACATTAATTAAATAAATTAATAATTAATTAATTAAATCAAACTTTCAATTTCAACTCTATAATTTACAAATCTCATCATTATTAAATTTCTTAATCATTTACACTAATTTAAACAAATTTAGACGTCAATTTAGATTTGATTAGTTTATCAATTTCAATGTTAACTTCAATGTCATTTAGTTCAAAAATTATAAATTTAATTTCCAATGATTCTATTTAATTTACTTTTCATTAAATTATTCAATTCATTATTATCAAACAGATGAAATTAACATTGGATTCATAATCTATTACATTAATATTCTCACATTTCATCTTAATCTCCATTAACATAATCTTTAAATATTTAATTTCAATTATTTGTAGTTAATCCAATTATTAAAATTTAAATTCGGTAAATTAATAAGTCTTGTTGTCCATTCTTTTAATTCAAAAAATTGTCATAATATGAATAAAATTAACATTATTTCCAATTATTCCTTTAATTTACACTAACATAGCATTTAATTAGATTTATTGCACTAATTACCAGTTTTGAATTTAATAGACTAAATAAATGGTTAACTTATAAAAATCGTTACCATTAATGTTAAATTACACTTATAAGTTATTATTAACAAATAAATGTTAAAATTGATTACACTGTTCTTATCCAATTATCATTAATTTTATACTAATTCATCAATTAGTTCAATATCTACACTTGTTTCCTTATATTCAATTCATAGTCAAGTATGACATCTAAATTATTTTAATAAATAGGAATTTCATTCAAATGGTTAATGATTAACTTATATTGGCATTGTTACGCTTTATTTTTTAACATACACTTCATTATAAATTATAAAGTTTTTATTTCTTTCTAAATTTAATTACAAAATTTTTATTAAAATAACAAATTTAATTATCGAAATTTATGGGTCGTTACACTCTCCCCCACTCAAAATATTTCATCCCTGAAAAGGAAAAAGAAGGGCAAAGAATAATTAAGAAATCAACATATCTTACTTAAAATATTAAATTTATAAACAAATAAATTTACAAAATTAATTAATTTAAATAAAATATACAAATTTATAACCATTAGATCTTTTTATACTTAAATTAATATAGTTTGGAAGCATTTTCAAAAAAAAATTCTTAGTCCAAAATTTCGGTAGAGTCTCCTTTATACGGGGAGGCTCGGAAGAAAATATAATATCAAATATAACAATATATAACATATATTTTCCAAAATAATATATAACCTGTGACGACCCAGAATTTTTAACGATTTAAAATGGAATAATAAATTGATTTTCAATATTTGAAAAGTAAATTTTAACTTAAATTCCAGGTATCAATATTTACTTGATAATTAAATCATTGAATTATATGGTTTAAATATTGAATTTAATAATTGAAATTGGGTAAATTGTTGAATATGAAATTTCTAAGCCTGTTTAAAATAATTTGAAGGCTTAATAAAATTATAATGATGATACTGATGATAATAGAATGGTTGAAGTTTGATTTTAAGGTGATTTGTTCAGTTTGAAATCATATCGTTTAAATTGAATTTTAAAAATAGCCTTCCGAGGCACATTCTTGGAATTCGACGAAACCAGTTCCATTGGATCCGTGATAGTTAGTTATTATCAGATTTTAATTTTCGTAACAATCGGAGTTGTCATTTGACCCTGACAGCTCAAAATGCTTAGAAAATATTTTAATTGATTTAATTTAAATTTGATCGTTTTCTTTTGTACCTTGCGCATACGATCAAATTAGCCTCCAAAACACGTTACATTATGTTCGGAATGCGGGTAAAACTTTATAAATGCCTGTCGGCATGTCTGATTCGGGGTTCGAGATTTCGCGTTATGCGTAACGAGATATTTTTGATATTTAATTATATAATAATAAGCAAGCGTACTCAAGAAGCTTTTCCCCAAAACCGATATTTTATTTTCATCTTCCTCTCTAAACTTAAAGGGAGAAATCGAACTTATATAAAAAAAATGAAAGCGAAATGGTTCTCTTCACTTAAGAATGCCGATAACCCTTATTCTTTCTGCGAAACCCCTATTTCTTCTACCAATTTGAAAACCGCTCTCTCTCCTCATTTTGAATGAAATTTTCACAGCAAAGTGAATCATGGCCGTTCTCTTCTTAAAGAAAATCGAAATCGAATTAACGAATGAATGAATTCTCGTTCGAATCTCCTACGACCAGATCGAGTTCGGTAAAAAAATCGTCAAAGCCCAAGAATTCGAAGTCGCTCAAATCAACGAGCTCGTGAATCTAGGGCGTGTATGCTGAAGTGACGCGTGGTGGCATCGACTTCGAGGTTGGGTCGAAGTACGTCTGGGCGACGATTGGATCTGATTTTGGGAAGTTGATGGAGAGTGCCGAGAGGGAGAGGATGCGGTGCGTTTGATCATCCTTCCTCTGGACCGATATAGGGTTAAGCACAGTGAGGTATTTTTCATTTTAATGTTGAATTAATAATTATTTACATTTATAGATTTTTAAGATAATATAAATATAGAGAAAATATTGTAGAACAGAGTTTTACAGTTAGAAAAAAAATTATATAAAAGTCATGTTTTAATTTAATGGGGTTGAGTAATTTTATGTTATTAGAATTTTAAAAAAAAGTCTGGAAATTTCTTATCTAAAAATTATACCATTTCAGGAAATCATTATCAACCATAATTATTTCATATTTAAAATTAAGCGAATGAACTATTGTTTCACTGGTATCATAGGTATTTATACCAAATATAAACTAGGTTGGCAAATTATTATTATAAAACTAGTTAAATAAATTGAACCGTAAAATGCAAATAGAGTGTTGATGTGTTCAGATATTGATAAAACACTAAAAATGTTATTCAAGGTTTACAAATCATGGAATCAAATCGAGAATGAAGTGGATTGCAAATTTAAGGAGCAAAGGTGAGTAAATCTCACTCGGTTTGATTTTTATTTAAATTTAGATAGTCAAATTTAAATAATTGGTTGATTGATTGAGTTGATTGAATGTGTGCTAATGATCTGGTGACTTTGTTTTTGATCGGTACTCGAGTTAATTGTTGTTTGACTCGAAGCATTTGGGTTTAAAATGGTTTTAAACTTAAATCGTAAATAAGAAATGGTTCAGTTTAAAACCTATAAAGGTTTAATGAATTGGTGACTCATTAAATAGGTAGAATAATTTAAATGAATAATTAATTAGTTAATTTAATTAATGATTTGGGTTAATTAATTTTAGTTTGAATTAATTAGAAGGATCATTGGGTGGTTTAATAAATAATTACTTAATGCAATTAATAAAATATAATTACTTTGTGTAATTAATCGAGAGATAAATCAAGATAATTAATTAAGGAGAATTAATTTATTTAATGAAGTAATGATTAATATTGTGGTTTAATTAATATAATTAATTTAAATTGAGGTAAATTGAAATATAGTTGGAATTCAATAATTTATATAATTAATGATGTAATTAAAGATTTGATTAATTAAGGTTAATAAATCCATAATATATGACTTATGAGGAATTAAGTAATATAAGAAATTAAGGATTAATGTCATTAATATAGTTAATTAAATTTATGGAATAATTAAAATAACGGTATTGATTTGTGTTAAGAATAATTAATATCGTGAAATTAATTAAAATAATTACTTGAATGTAATTGAAAGATAATTAATCCAAGGTGATTAATTAAGATGAATGGATAGGGAAGGGTTGATTAATTAATTGTCTTGGAATTAATTAATGAAGGATTCAAAGTGATTGAGGTTTGAAATTCAATTAGAATCAATTGATTTGATTTGTATGTGATTAAGCTTTTCTTCTGGAAGATTGAATGGTATTAGATGATTTGAAGGGGTTGATAACTCCGATATGAAATGTTGTGTATTTCATTTGGATAAATTAGAATAGGATGATATGGGGTTCGAAGAGACCGGGGTCGGGTATTGGGAAATACCCGAAACCACTTCGAATGTTTATAGATTGACATGTAAAATCTATATGATGGGGTAAGTGAATTGGAGGAATTAGACTATTTTAAAATCTAAATCTTTGGTATTTAGAAACTTATATGTGGAATAAGTGTTGTCTATAACAAAATGTGGCTTTGTGAATTGATATAAGTTACCCGGGTTTTATTTGAGTTGTATACTTGTATTCCATTTTATTTTGGTTTACTCACGCTGGTTTCCAGCCTGATCCGGGTGTTATTTTGGTGTGATGCTCGGGTCAGAACGAGTATTACAGATTTCCAGGTTAGGACGTTCTGGAGCTCAGAAGGCGAGCCGGATGGCAGGAACGTATAGAGTATTTCCGCTGTGATATATTATTGTAAATCTGTGTTATGATAATTGTGTATATTCAGTGACTGTGTATATGTGAAACTCTGATGTATTAAAATGTAATCGACAGATATAATATTCTTTTTTAAACTGTTATTATTTATTATTATATTTTATCCGCTGTGAATGTGAGATGTTTGATGCTTTCTGTTCTTCTTCTTCTATCTCTTTCTCCTTTTTCATAACTATCTGGAATTTTCGGGATCGAAAATTCCGGGTCGTTACATATCCCAACACGGGAAAAACGATATAATAACGCTATAAACCATAATCCGAAAACATACTTATTTGTTGGGCAATATGCTTATTTTATAAAATCAAAAGCGGTAGCAATTGTTTCCATAACCTGTATTTCACTTATATAATCTAAAAAGAGTTAATAATTATATAAAACGAAATATTTAAAGTTGTTTCAACCACTGACAAACAAATCAATAATAATCACTTGCAACCACAACATACAACCATAATATGAGTCAATAAAATCAACCATCCATATATCCATAGCAAACAAACAAATAGTTGTTCGGGTTTAAAACTTTAAATTATACAGAATGTAAAATAAACTACTAAGTTCACCATTAACTCAACAGTCTTGGATGAAACCAAATAGCTTATTCATACATCCAAACAAATTTAAAGCATCCTTGCCCAAACAACCATAAGCCAAACAAACAACAATTTCAAACAATAGATTAAGCTCATTCTTATTTATTTCATTTCGTAATATTTGTTATTTGATTTCTTTTCTTTTATATAGTGATTTATCTTTTTAATTTACATTTTTTTTTCCATTTATTTCTTACAATTATTCAATTTCTCAGCATTTCAATTTATTTACTTAAGTTTGTAATCATTTATTTATAATCCTATCTTTCTATTATATTTAATCATAGTAACATTTTCAATTAAACTTAAGTTTATAACAACTACAACATCAAATTTTATTTATTGAAGAATTTCATTAAATACTTTCATTACTTCAAGTTTTACTTGTATAATATCGTATTGCATTTTCTTATTAAACATTGTAACTTTTATTATTTGGTAAGTTATATATATATGCTTATAAGAATGCAATAGAAAATTATACAAATTTTCTTATTTCCTTTGAATTAATTTAATGTTCAAAAATCTTATCTTCTGTCTTTATAGGTTGAAAATTTCAACTTTTCTTTTAATTGCACTTATAACTTAGCATTTATCTCTTATTTTAATTAAAGGTTCCAATTATTAATTAGCTACAACCCATTTTACTACAATAATTGAAACTATTGATTATCAAAAATTTAAGAACTAAATACTGGGTTTACTTTCAAATCATTTTAAAATAATAGATAGATGTATATACTTACAATTTATATATCCAATTATATTTAAAACAGTTTGACATTTATATTTGTTTATCAAAATACATCTGTAGTAAAACTAGTACAGTGGCCTTCCCACTTAGAAACTCGAAAATGAATGTCGATGATGCGTGCACTCATCACCAAAATTATTTTCCAGCGACAGAGAGGGGAGTACAGAACTTATTTCTTTTCAAAGTTTCTTTAAAACAATTCTCTCAAATTATATTGAAATATTTATATCAGAAAATACTTCTAATAATATTATTATTATATTCCAAGATCATTCGAAAGGAAGTTTCAAAAGCCGGAACTTAAGTTCAAAATTTCCAATTTCATTTATTTTATTTTACTTCAAATCCTACCTTAAACTAATATTTATAAATTACACTACCTAACAACTAATATATTACAACCAAATATGTATCATTTATAAAAAAATTATTTTATATAAATATATATATATATATATAGAAAATATAATAGGCAAAATTATTTCATTCACCTATATTTCAAAACAAATATTGTGTCAGTATGTCCTATTAAGTGTTTAGAAATCCATATTGATGTCATAGCGTCCCATGCACCAACCGGAATTTATAAATACAAACGGAATAAATTAACGTAATAATAAAACCTTTTATAACACTAGTAAATACGCTTTCTCATATATATACGCTCAGCGACTCATCATAGGGTATTACAACCCTATTAATAAAGAGTCAAACCCCAAAAGCTAAGGTTTATCGGTAAACCAAAGCTCTGATACCAGATGTAACATCCCGCCTTTTTTGTACGTTTTAAATCGACGATAAACCACACACATCAGACTTAAACCATACAGAAGGGCGGATTGTTATGGGGTAAATAAGAAAAGGCAGAGAAAGAAAAACAAAATAGAATATTGCAGCGGAACGATAAAATATAATAATCAAATAACAGTTCATGAAGCTGTTTTATAAAACATTTGATTATTCTTATACATCACATATCAGAGTTACACATACCAGAGAATAATAAATGATGCAGCGGAACAATATGAACGTAGTGGAATAATATAATAAATAATAGTAATACAAATCTTCGTCTTCGTCCTCCAGAAATAAAGTCTTCAAATCCTAAAATGCTCAGACTTACCCGAGCGAATTGAAAAAATAAAACACTCGAGTCAGAACTAAAAGATCTTATGTAAGTTAAATCAACGGTAAAATTTGAGTGGAACGGCGTTAGAGATGTTTACGGGATTTGACATCTCCTATCCAGTGTCAAACGTGAGTGCAGTAAGTTAAGAGATGCTCGGGATTCACATCTCCTAAGGATCCGTTAAACTATTTACTATGTAGTAATATTTCGCTATTATAATAATGTCTAATAGTAAAATAAACTTACTTTTAAATAGCGTTAAGGGGTTACCCATATAGCCCTTAACACATAATAGTGCCAATAGTCTATATAGTATCGTAATACCTCCTGATCAGGAGGCTACCAGAGGATACTCTACAGGTACGACACAAACCAAACTCGTACAAGGCGCGCTAGGGTAGGTGACACGGCACAACTAGGCAATGCCAAGATAGATATACCAATTACGCTTCCGGGCCGGTGGTAACGCATAGCCGCAACTACCGCCCGCCTCGACCCACACCCCCAAATAAAAAAAAAAGTGGTCATCGAATCAATCCAAAAGTCAAAGTATAATGTCGAAGGGATGTGTCCGATCAAAGGTGCTACCTCATTAGCCCGTCAATCGCTCCTGCTTTAGCCACCTTATGCCAACTCACGGAAGTCGGGTCCACGTATATACCTCAAAGGAAACGACGCCATCATCCTACTTCATTCTGGAATCTCCACCGCGTACACGGTTGTTAAAGTGGTTTTCGGAGTTGGCAGAGAGTATGACAACCTCCGATCCCGGTCTCTTTAACTACCAAAGTTTATTATAACACCACGGTCTTTTCAAAATAGTTTATACTTTTAAAACCAGAATATAATATCCATTTCAAACCCATATAAATACGATATTATTTCCATTTCAAAAAAAACAAACCAATATGATATCGTTTTATTAAAACCCAAATCAATGTAATATCATTTTTATACAAATTTATCCTTTTTCCAAAATGATAGCACTTCAAAGTTATAACGCTTCGTAAACAAAAAACTTGAAATATAACTTCCACCACTCAAATGGTTTATATATTAGAATACTTTATATAATAAAATGACTTCTTAGATTTCAAAAATCAATTTCAAAACAGCTCGAATTTCTAAATTTTAATTTTAACCAAATTCCAAATCATACATTTCAATGCGATTAAGTTTCCAAATAAACTATTCCAATTTATATCGATTTCAAAACTAAATTTGGTAATTACGATTCAACAATTCAATTTTCTATTATTTAGTTTTGAAATATTTTTACATAATAAATCCACTATCATTGAAATAAAACTCAATTTACCAATAACTAAATATTTCCTTCAATTTATTTTTACTTGGAATATTAGTGTAATTCATCTTAAACCAGCTCCAGTTATACAAAGACAAAAAAAAAATCATACTTTTAAAATCTCAATTTTATTAAATTTCAAACCATTTCATATTTATTTTTCCCACCTTATTCTCATTTGAGTCATTATAAACTCCAGAAATATAGTTTAAATAAATACTCAACCATATTATATCTTAATAAAATCAAAATTTATTATTAAACTTATTTCATACTTTAAACCAATTTTATACATAGCTTAAAACCAAGAATTTTATAAAATAACATTTATAAAATATCCAAATTAATATCTCATAACACCATATATTTCATTACAAAACCATAGAAATCATTTCAAAATATTTTTATATACAGACCTTGGTGTTTGTATATAATTTTCTACCCTATGGTCAAGTGATACAGATATTTATCATTTCAATCCATAATTTTTAAAATAAAAATACGGTTACATATCTTTTCAAACCGCAATCCCGAATGAAGAAAAAATGCATAATAACTTGCAGTTTATAACAATATAAAATACAACATCCATTCATAAAATATCAATCATCAACCATTTATCACAATCATCATCCAATTCAAACAATAACATCGATATAGCACAGATAATAAATAACAGGTATTTACTGGCAGTTTATATTCAATAATAAATTAAATAAAAATTTAATTCAATGAATTCAATTTAATTGGAATGATGATAAAAATATGCTAAACAGTCATAAATAAATTTCTAATCACATCAGAAATTAATTTAACACACATAAGAAATTTTAGAAGTTGTGAGTAGGTTAAAACACTCACCTTTTGAATTTAAATCCAATTTAAACCCAAAATTTAAATAGTCTCAGAATTCATCCAAATAAGCGCCAAAGTGTCTGGAATTCCAATATGAACCTAGCGAAAGAAACCACGCGTAAATCGGGCATCGTATGCGAAAGTTATTAAGGTTTGAACATTTGAAAATTAAAAATTAAAAATTAAAATAGATTAAATAAAATAATCAACTAATACATGTCACCTTGCACAGTAGCCTCACGCGCAAGCTATAACAGCTCGAAACCTAACCCTTGCGCGATCGCAACGAGCGCCCCACGCGTGCCTCCACGTACGTCACTAAACTAACCCCGTCGTTCCTCCTCCAAGGCCGCAACCACTACCCCATGCCTAGATCGGCGATCGAACGCCCAAACAACCCAGCCGCCATCTAAAATCTCATGCCCTAATCGAATTATTGTGCAAGATCCAACCGTTGAAACTCCAAGCGAATACCACCAATGATCAACGCTCTCGACTCTCTACACAACGGTGCCCTCGATTTGTCGATCAGACGAAGTTCATCAACGCGTACTGAACGGAAAAAAATGGTTCTTCGATTTCAGGCTGTACAGTGCATCGAATTGAAAAAAGAATCATAGAATTGAGATGCGCTCTTCGAGAGCTTTCCGACGATATATAATTTGATATTGTCTGTGGAGTTTGAATTTTTGGCTTCGAAATTGATTTCAAATTGCAAATGGAATTTTGGTTTGTCTGCCATTGAAATGAAGAGGAGCAAATAGAATTGTACGTACAGAAATGAGGAATAAAAAATGAATTAGGATTTATAACGGGGTATATATAGGTAGGGTTGAAAATAAAAGAACGGATACTATTGGTTTGGATCGTTGAACGATAAATGACCCAAAAAGCCCGTTCTGACTCCGTAACGAAATTAGGCCGTATATCAAAATAGCGGTTTTAAAATATCTTAAACGAAATGGAACAGGTTTCAAGTCCAACTTCCATCATATGAAGAAGTTATGCCAAAATCAAGTTATTTCAAATTGATTTCAATTAAATTGATTTCTAGTCGTTTCGAGCCCGTACGATCAAACGACAAATCTGATCGTTACGAAACTAGAAATCCTATAATAATTCACCTTTACGGATCCTATGAAACTGGTTTCGTCGAAATCCGAGTCAGTGGCCAAAATGGCTATTTTTACATTAATTAAATAAATTAATAATTAATTAATTAATTCAAACTTTCAATTTCAACTCTATAATTTACAAATCTCATCATTATTAAATTTCTTAATCATTTACATTAATTTAAACAAATTTAGATGTCAATTTATATTTGATTAGTTTATCAATTTCAATGTTAACTTCAATGTCATTTAGTTCAGAAATTATAAATTTAATTTCCAACGATTCTATTTAATTTACTTTTCATTATATTATTCAATTCATTATTATCAAAGGATGAAATTAACATTGGATTCATAATTTGTTACATTAATATTCCCACATTTCATCTTAATCTCCATTAACATAATCTTTGAATATTTAATTTCAATTATTTGTAATTAATCCAACTATTAAAATTTAAATTCAGTAAATTAATAAGTCTCATTATCCATTCTGTAATTCAACAAATTGTCATAATATGAATAAAATTAACGCTATTTCCAATTATTTCTTTAATTTACACTAACATAAAATTTAATTAGATTTATTGCACTGATTACCAGTTTTGAATTTAATAGACTAAATAAATGGTTAACTTATAAAAATTGTTGCCGTTAATGTTAAATTACACTTATAAGTTATTATTAACAAACAAACGTTAAAATTGATTACATAACACTGTCTTATCCAATTATCATTAATTTTATACTAATTCATCAATTAGTTCAATATCTACACTTGTTTCCTTATATTCAATTCATAGTCAAGTATGACGTCTAAATTATTTTAGTAAATTGGAATTCCATTCAAATCGTTAACGATTAACTTATATTGACGTTGTTACGTTTTATTTTTTTAACATTCACTTCATTATAAATTATAAAGTTTTTATTTCTTTCTAAATTTAATTACAAAATTTTTATTAAAATAACCAGTTTAATTATCGAAATTTACGGGTCATTACAACCTTACTCTTTGGGATGTTGGTTTTAGATAGCATGAAAGGCCGCGTTCATTAAACCGAGGAATTTCATTAAATTATTGAAGTTTAAAGTAGAAGGAAATGATAACTTCGTAAGAAATATATTGGAGAATGCCCCTCAAAATTCTTTATACACTTCTACTAAAATTCAAAAGGAGATCTTACATATTTTAGCCAACTGAGTAAGAAATATGATCCATGATGAAATTGGAGATGACAAATTTTATATTCGTGTTGATGTATCTCAAGATGAAGTTAAAAGGAAACAAATGGCCTTTGAATTGAGATATGTCACATATGATGGTTTAATAGCGAAACATTTTTTTTTTTGATATTATTGGTGTTGAGAGTACATTGACTCTATGTCTTAAGATTGAGATATCTAATACGCTTGGAAGATTTAATCTAACAATTCAAAATTTGAGGGCGTAAGGTTATGCCGGTGCTAGTGATATACATGGAGAGTAGAGAGGTTTACAACCGTTGTTTCCTTGAGATTATTCGTTTGCTTATTATGTGCATTGCTTTGCTCATCAATTACAACTAGCATTAGTTGTAGTAACAAAAGATGAATCTGATGTTTGGCAATTTTACTCTCATTTAATATGTGTTGTAAATCTTGTTGCTGCATCACCAAAATGTCTTTGTGAGTTAAAAATGCTCAAGAAATTGAGATTGAGAAAATGTTGGTTAGTGGAAAACAAAACAAGAATAAGAACTAATCAAATTGGTATTTTACACCGTCCCGGAGATACTCGTCGGAGTTCACATATGATTCTGTGAGGGATTTAATTAATATGTATGATGTTGCTTGCTCGGTTGTTGAATGTATTAAAAAGAGTGGACATCAAATATTGGCGGGGTCAATTTTTTCATATATTCAAAACTTTAAGAAGCTTTGGTTTTCTATTTATTTTGCATTTGATGGATAAAGTAATGAGCCTCACCGATGGACTTTGTCAAGCATTACAACGCAATTCTCAAGACATTTTGAGTGCAATGAAATTAGTCTCAACAACAAAAATTCTTCTTTAAAAGTTAAGATTGGAGCAATGCGATAAATTTTTAAAAACTTTATTATCTTTTTGTGATCGCCATGACATAGTAGTTCCTAATATAAATTCTTCGTATAAAGAAGGTACAAGTCGTAGTTGTCTACAACGGGGTGACATCGCATTTGAACATCATTACCATTACGAAATTTTTAATTCAACATTTGATTTTCAACTAATGGAGTTAGAAAATAGATTCAAAGATGTTGTGGTTGAACTTATTACTCTTAGTTCAGCTCTAGATCCTAGTGATTTTTTAAGTCTTTTAATGCAGAAAATATATGCAAGCTTGCCAAAAATTATTACCCTATGGATTTTAGTGGACAAGTCATTCATGCTTTATAATGTCAACTGATGCATTAGCGGCTTGATGGTAAACGTGATCCTTGGTTTGAAAATATAACTACACTTTGTAGCTTATGTCAATCGCTATTTGTAATAAGAAAGGTTGAGAACTACCATTTGATTGATAAATTGATCCGTCTTGTGCTGACTCTTCTTGTCACTACTGCAACTATCGAAAGAGCATTTTCAGGCTTGAAACATGTGAAAACGGCGATGCGCAATGCTATAGGGGATGAATTTCTCGCTGATTGCATATCTCTTTATTTAGAGCATGATTTTTCTTGAAAGATTGATTTGGATTCTTTAGTTAAGGAATTTGACTCTGCAAAGACTCGTCAAGCACAATTAAGCTAATGTTATGTATTGAAAGAGAAATATGGATCTACATATTATATTATTATGAATTTTTTCTTTTGATTATTGTTTTGTAGTGGTAATTGAAATTGCATTATAATTCGAAAAAAAAGTCAGCTTTAAAGTCAGCCCACCCTTGCTTTAATTCCTTGGTCCGTCCTTGACCACATCACAACATATAAGCATGCACCAAAACAGCATATACAAGCCAAGATCACAACATTCAACTAACTTGATTTTTAGCTTTCAAATTTCAATTCAAACTCAGTCACATCCAAGTACTTATACATACAAATCACTTTTGCTTTTGCACAAACAAGCATCATATTTAAAATCCAAGTCAACAATAATTTAAATTTTTAAAAACTTAGTTCAAGGCGAGAACTTTAATCACCAAAAGCTACTAATTTCAATTTTAACTTTCACAAGACTTGAACACAACCTAGATCTTTGCTTCCTTTTCGCAAAAATTGAATTTTGGGCCTAAGAGGGTGGTGTTTGGGCTAGACCTAGAGCTTAAAGGGTGGGTGTGGACTTGCTTAAGGAACATGAGGGTTTAGAAATAAAAAAGGAAGTGTTTTGAAGTGTTTTTAAGAATTAAAACGAAGTATTTTTTTGTAAAAATTTATAATAAAAAATGGAAGCCATTAAAGATGGTTTTGAAAGCTTTTAAAAAGAAGGAATTTAGAAAGTAGAAAAATGAAATGAAGAAGAAAAGAGGAAATTGAAATTTGTTTTATAGAAAATAAGATTGAAAAAGGACCAAAATAACCCCTAATCACCTAACCACCACTCAAATGATGCCACATCATTCCTTATCACCTCCTCATCATGGTTTACACGCAACATACAAGGGGAGCTCCTTTATCCATTGGACAAAGTAGTTATATGTACTAATTAATGTGCTATATAATGTGGCGTAACGTCCTTTCATTTTTATTTTATATTTTAATAATTCAAAAAAAGTCACATCACCTTTTACTCAAGTACAAATATATTCTTAACTTTTATTTATCACTAATCCATGCTTATATAAATTTTAAACGTGTTAATGTGTTAACTAATCCATGCTTATATAAATTTTAAACGTGTAAATGTGTTAATTAAAGTGTTCACAATATTTTAAACAACTTTTTGATGGTGAAAATTTGAAAATTTGAAATTTTATAAAATCTTTTCGGTCACATTTTCTGTTTTTCTTTGAGTTATTTATCTTTTTAAACAAAATTTGAAAACTATTTCACCATCACTAGTTATTATTTAAAAGAGGTATTTTTGAGTTATAAAATCCATAAATTAATCATTTAAAAATATATTAAATATCTATTTTCAAAGTGATTAAATTTTGGATTATTACAATGCATCCATTCATAATTTTTTTATTAAATAAAAAATAAATATTTCTAGTTATTAGATGCATGTACTTGCAATTTACACTAGTTAAATAATAAAAGAATATTTATGGAGCAATCTAACTTTCAAGCTGACTATCTTTTTCAAAAATGCATTATAGCTGCTAATATTGTAGAACCACAATTTTTTGGAAATTTTTGCACTCGGCAAAGGGATAGGAATTACTATTCTATTGGTAGCAAAATTGATAGGTTACGCGTTTGTCAATAATGAATTTATTGAAATGTTTCTGTACTTCGGTGTTCATTTTGACAATCATTTTATTAGTGACCACACTTTCATATTTCTTTCTATTTTCAATCAACATTCATGCATGGGTAAGAGATTACCTTTCCGTTGCTGTAACTCCTGGTGGCAACAAAGTGGTTATGGTGGAAAATGGCATAAAATTAGCTACTGGTGGATCACCGTTATACAAACTTTCTGAAAAATTAAAGTACATTAAAAGTTCTTTTAGACATAGGCAAAGCACATGAATAGCAGTTGTCAGAGAAACTTGGATGAAATAAAACAAGTCGTGATATTGAAAATTACTTACAAATCCAGATGATAGTGAAGTCATCGAGGCATATCAGCGGGGCATTGAAGATCTCCATCGTCAATTACATTTGAATGCTATTAATATCATGCAGAGAAATAAATTTAAATGGCTAGTGCATGGAGACAAAACTGCAAACTTTTTTCACAATAATATGAAATTTAAACAATCTAGAAAAGGCATTTTTAACTAGTTAATGTTCAGGGGAAATTTTTACATTCTGTCATATCTACAGTTTCTGAAGCCATTGACTTCTACTCAAATTTGTATAATGGAACTGACATTCATAATGCTAGTAAACAATAAATAGACATTCAACCCATAATAAAAACATGACGTATAAGGAACTCTTTAAGCCTATCAGCAAATGACTTGTATAATGCGCAGTGTAAGCAAGGTATAAGAATGAACACGAATATTCATTCTTCCAAACAAATTTTGCGTAGCACTTCTCCATTTTGGAGCTTTCAATATTCTTGCTAGTTATTTCATAATTCTAGTTTGCTCTATAAAGGCAGCTTGCCACCTCCAAACCTCTTCAGCAAGATATTTCTTAGGCATTTTTTCCACCGTGGCATGTGGATATTTACGGAAGTCGTCTTCACCAGAACTAGTTGATCAAACTGAAATAAATGAGCTTGTTTTTCGTTGGACGTTCATCAATTAACCACCAACCGAAAAATCTCGAGCTGCGATGTAAGAAAGAAAAACATTTATTACTTTTAGAAGAAACCTTGAGATCACTACAAGAAAAACCAGCATTTACGTGAACCGACATCAGCCGTCGCTAGCCGACGCAAGTTGTTTTTAAAAACTGACGCTAAAGTAGACGTCACAACCAATCATTCGAGTCGGCTTTTGCGTCGGCTTCGTCACCACTTTAGTGTCGACAAGTGACGGCAATATCCACGTGTTCATTTTTTATAAATTCTATTTGTCGTAACAAACCGATTCCAGCAGACGCCGACCTGTAACCACAAGGCCGTCGCTAGCCGACGCTAACCTGAAACCCAAGAGCGATCGCTAGCCGACGCTAACCTGAGTTCATCTGCTTATATATAGCTGTTGTTTGCGCCTTCAAACCACAATATAAACAATTTCCGTCGAACCATAACAACATTCAATCTTCCAACACAAGTATAACACCAACCTCTCATCAATCAGACATAAAATTCATAATTTTCCGTCAAACAACAACTAAATATCAAAAAACTCATCAATCAAAACACAACGTCCACCACTTTATACATCATAGTCAACAATACATATAAGTATTGTCAAACAAATCATACATCATTGTCCTACTCATCATCATACATCATACAACAATAAGTTCAACACAAAACAACAGAATAAGTTCAACACAAAACAATCTTACATACTCATCATTTCTAGATGCATCCTCTACAGGCATTCTTCCATGCTCTGTCAGGTATGCCACGATATGCGCATCGAGCTGCTGTGCAAAAGCAGTTCTCTTCCACCAGTCATTGATCTCCGCAATCTGCTGACGCAACAACGTTATCTCCTCCTCTGCCTGGGATCTCCTGTAAGCCCCCTGGGACGATATCGCCTGTGAAATAGTTAATAGCTAGTTATAATTTGTGCTTCATATCATATTAAATGTATATATTAGTTAGTGAAGCAGTTTACCTCCATATTTTCATAAGTATATCTCATATTTCGCGTAGGTGGATCTACAATGGCGTTACAAATATGGTTTGACTCTTCAACGGTCAACTCCTAACGTCCACTGGTCTGCGCCACACGTGCCCGCTCCGTCTCATATGCCTCCTGCGATTATAAATAAAAGTTTGACACTAAAAAAATTTAATTTACGATTTTTTAGCTGTGAAATAAAGTATTATCAAACACATCATTACAGATAAGCATATTTACCATTACAGATCGAGATTTGGTGTCTGTCCATCTATACGAAACATTTCCTTCCTCGTCTGTCTCCTCCACCGCATGTGTGGCAGTAAACAACTCAGTCGTCGTAGGCTCGCGATTGTACTTCTTAGACTAAAAAAATATATATGAATAAACAATGTTATCAATATGATTAAATAATGTTACATATATTTATAAACACAATTTATAAATTTACCAATTCATTTTTATGTTGCTGAAAAGATTTCGAGCGACCACGATGTACAGCAGGATTCTTATTCCTGTTTTCGCGGTTCCGCGCTGATATTTCCTATACATTTAAATACAAGGTTAACTATATTAATGCAACTAACATACGAAATCTTAAAAAATTTAAATTACAATTCAAAAGTGGATAGCTTACTTTGAATTCAGCAGTATCGCACAGCCGAAGAAACTCACTATATACGTCAACGCTCATCCAACTAGGCTTTTTTCCCGCACTCTTTACTTTAGTTAACGTGTTTATATAATTTTTTCTTATTCTTTGATTCCAATGATTTCTAAACACATCCAGATTATGGGGCTCAACACGTACGGCAGCCTGCATATTGAAATTAACTTGAATTATAAACATTCTATTGACATTCAAATCAAATAAAAATTTATACTTAATTACCATCAAATTTGCCCATATTGCGTTCTTTACATGCGTTGGGATGTCGTCCCACCGTGGCCAACAGCCGGACATCCTACTCATAGGCCTGTCTCGACGTTTGTAAAATGAAATCTGAAGGCTCCACCTTAAAGCCCCTGTATAAATTTTGATATACATATTTAATATATTTTAAATAACATACTTGAAATATATTTGATACTTACCCTGCCGTCTTCGGAACTAATTCAGCAACGGGGCTTAAATCCGGCGCACTACCACTGGCACCTACGTTGGAAGAAGGAGAAGGCTCAGACCTACTACCGTGTCTCCTGTAAGACATATCTGCTACAAAACATATCATATCATATATCGTATATCATATCAGAATATATCATATCATATCAGAACATGTCATATCATATCAGAACATATCATATCATCGCATAAAACATTCCACTTGATTCAGACTTTAAATATTACATGTCATAAAAATACATTATACAACATGCAATACAAATATTTACATATGTCATATTCAGACTCTAAATATTACATATGTCATAAAAATACATTATACAACATGCAATTCAAATATTTAAAATTATCAGTCTTCGTTGTCCTGTGATTCAGACTCGGTCTCGTACTCCATATCATTTTCTTCAACACTTTCAAATGCATCTACCAAAACATTTGATTCATCATTCAACAACCCTACATCAATGCCATCGGTTATTATTACTTCAGTATTTGGCTCAAGATCCGCTTGATACGCTGTTTCGTCTGGAATATTATTTCCGTCAAATGTAAATTTTGCCTTTGTTTTAAAAACAACCGATCAATCCGCTTTATCTCTTTTTAAGGATGGATATAGAGCAAAATAAACATGTAACGTTTTCTTCGCCAATACGAAAGGATCATACTTATAGTAATGTGAGGTATGTTTTATTTCAATAAGTTTATAATCTTTGTGCACGTTGATTCCAGTACCAGGAACATTGCTAAATCAACTGCATTTGAATAGAAAAAACTTTTTCTGCAGGTCGTATGTAATATGTGAACTCTAAAACCTGCGTTAAGACGTCGTAAAAATCTTTTATATGCTCGTCTGGATCGTCGCTACATTTGACAAATACACCACTGTTATATGTCAATTTTTCGGCACCGTAATCTTTGGTGTTGAATTTAAATCCATTGGCGAAGAATATTGGATACGTCTTGACATTTCTTTTTGGTCCGATCGCAAGATGTCCTAATCCTTCGTCAACAACACAGTTTATTGGATCATAAACGTAATTTGAAAACCATTTAACAAATTCTTTACTGAGATCGCCAGATGGATGCAGTGATTCGTATATACTACAAATATGTAATATGTTTTAATATAATTAATATGTAAGTATAATTGAATGATATATGAATTTATAATTACCTGACAAATTGTGCAACTTCTGGACAATTCAGAAGAATATATGTGTGTGCTACATGGTGATCTCTATCGTCTAACCATATTTCCACATATTTTCCAGCATGTCGGCCATGTTGTCTAAAAATAGTTAACATTGCTTGAAAAGAATCATGTTCAACGACTTCTTCATTACGAGGAACACTTAGAACGATAAGTTCACATGATCACTAAAATAATGAAAGAAAAAGAATGAGGCTTCTTCTTCAAGATATGATTTGCAAATGAACCTTCAACTCATGATTTTTGCCTAATTTTTTTCTTCAAATGATTCAAGTACCTATTACAAATTTATTTTAAATTTAGGTATATAAAACTGAATTTTAAACTAACATTAATATTGCTGATATTCAATATTATACATCCAACCATATTGAACAAGACCTCTAAGAAGTGCTTCGGATGGAAGATGAACAGGTAGATGCTCCATTACATTAAAAAAACCTGGCGGAAATATTTTTTCTACCTTGCAGAGCAGTGTATGAATTTCTACTTCAAGTCTACATATACGGTCAACTTTTAACGTCATCGAACAAAATTGTTTATAAAACAAACTTAATTCTGCTATAACGCTCCATACTTTTATGGACAGCAGTTCTTTGAGAATCACGGGTAATAGATATTCCATCATGATATGGCAATCGTAACTTTTTATCCCACTCAATTTATTGTTTTTAAACTCAACGCATCTATGAAGATTAGAAGAAATCCCATCAGGACATCTTAGTGCTTCCACCCACTTTAGCACGAGTTTTACTTGCTTACTGTCTAGCTCATAGCACGCTTTGGGTTTTTTATTGTCATTGGGTTTCGTATGAAGTTCGGGACGCTTACAAAAGTTTGCTATATCAAGTCTTGAATTCAAATCGTCCTTTGTTTTCCCCTTTACATTCATAACTGTATTAAACACACTATCAAACACGTTTTTTGTTGTGCATCACGTCAATATTATGTCGAAGTAGAAGATCTTTCCAGTAGGGCAACTCCCAAAATATACTTTGTTTACACCAATTATGAATGTCTGATTTACCTAGAATTTCAGTCTGCACTTCAGTTTCATGTATCTTCGGATACTCTTTTACAATTCCATATATTTCTTTGCTTGATCAAATCTTCATTGGTTGCATACTCTCTTCTCTGTTAGCTATAAAGCTTTTTCTATCTCTTCTAAAAGGATGATTGAGATGGAGAAAACACCGATGACAATCAAACCAAGAAATTTTTTTTCCATACCGTAGCAAAAATGCCCATGTTTCTTCCATGCAATAGGGACAAGCTAGACGACCAGCCGTACACCAACCTGAAAGCATCCCATATGCGGGAAAATCACTAATAGTCCACAACAAAGAAGCGAACATACGAAAATTCTTTTTTCTCGAAATGTCGTACGTTTCAACTCCTATATTCCATAGCGTTTTCAACTCTTCGATCAATGGTTGTAAATAAACATCGATTCCTTGTGTTGGATCATCAGGCCTAGGGACGACAGTAGTGAGAAACATATATGGAGTTTTCATACACATCCATGGAGATAAATTATAAGGAGTTACGATAAAAGGCCATGATGAATATTTACTACCAAACTGAGAGAATGGTGCAAATCCATCCATACATAAACCGAGTCTGACAGTACGGGTTTTGGCAGCAAATGCGGGATAAGTCCTGTCGAAATATTTCCATGCTTCTCCATCGAATGGATGTATCAAAGTTTCTTCTTCCGGTGTTCTCACCCTGTGCCATCGTATGTGGCACGCAGTATGATGTGCACGTAAATGTGCACATTTTTACCACCATATTTATTCTATTTAAATTAAATAAATGATCATATTGGGTATTTTAACTTGTTTTAACCAAAATTCATATTAATTCCAAATTTTCACATATTCATCTTCATATAGGGGCAAAACGGTCATTTAAGTGCATATATTTTCTTTGAGAAAAATTGATTGGAAATTTATATATATTTTTGTAGGAAAATGGTCTCAAATAGGAGTGGTTTCATGAACGAATATGCATGCACAAAGAATATAAAGGAATGAAGGTGGAAATAATTCAAAATGAAGATCATGGAGGACCCCACCTGCCCACCTACCTTAATGTACAAATTAAAGGCTAATGCACGTGCTTATGGAGTTAATGGTTTCATGTACACTTAATGGAGGATTAAGACATGTTAATGGTTACTTGGCCTCCACACTTCCTAAGGGGCATTTTGGGCATTCCCCAAAAAGTGAATTAGGGTTTCATACATGTATAAAAACCCATATGTTTCATGTATCCTCTCCTTCTTAGTTAATCTCTTCTTTAGTCTCTCTTAGGCCTCCTTCTCTTTAGTTTAGTTTAGATCAAAAATAAAATGAAAGCTCCTCTTTCTCTTTTCATGGCTACTTAGCCATTTTTATTTTATGTAATCTTTTTTAATCTATGCAATTTAATACATGCTCTTTCCTTTTCATATTCATTTACTTTCATGTTGTAGTGTAGACCTCTTTTCTTTTATGCAAGTTAATTAGCTTATCTTTTCATTTTGCTCTCTTTTTCCTCTTCATTTTGCTTTCATGTTGTTAGCTACATTTGTTGATAAAATGACAAATATGAGAAGCTAAACCCCTTCAATTTAGGGGGTAATGAAGCTCTCTAATTAATGTAGCTTTAACATTTTGTTAATTCATGCTCTCTTTTTGTGCTTAATGATGATGATAGAAGCGGTTTGATTTGTTGTTTTTGCCTTGAATTTGATAGTCTATACTGTTGACACCAAATAGGCTATGTTTAAACAATCACCAACACAAATGCCTCTTCATCAATATATGATTATGGCCTAAGAAAGTGATTTGAAATTAAAATTTGATGGTCTATGTTTCTAATCAATAGTTAATAGGTCATACTTAAAATAGATTTCATTTTCATTTTCTTTGTCAAGTTTCATGAAAGTTAATAAGTGTTTTAAGGGGTGTGTTATAGTTTGATGACTTATGTTAGCTAGTTAATAGCTCAAATATGTCATACTTATGATAAACTCATCAATTAAAACACTAATGACCATAAAAGGGAGATCATGATTTCATGTGTTGAACTACATGATCTAGAGAGTGGAGTGGATTTATTCTCTAAATTAACATTTAACTCTCACATTTTCATTTCTCTTCTTTTTGTTAGTTAGTTCATTTTCTCATTTTCTAGCTTAAATACACTCTCGACTTTGGTATAATTTGATTGAGTAGGAAATTTAAATCATCAATTCCCTGCGGATCGACCCGTATTCGCCACGTGCTACATTCGTACACCGTGCGCTTGTGGTTATTTTTATTTCAAAATTCGTTCGACGGTTTTCTAAACGATAGAATTTCCGTCGTCCGAACAAGTTTTTGGCGCCGTTGTCGGGGAATTGTTTGATTTTGATTTTCTATTCTTCGAATTATTTTTGTTTGATTTTCGTGAGTTTGTTTTGTGTGTTGTACATCCTAAAAAAATTGTGTTTGTGTGCATTTTGATTTTTGTATTTTTCTAGTTTCTTTTTCATTAGCATTTTCATTTTCTTAAAATAAAAAAACATACACAATTCAAAAACAAAAAAAATATTTCATTTCAAATTGCAGTTACATATCATTTGCACTTTCTGCTTTTGTTTACATTGTTTTCAAAATTCATTAAAAAAAATCCGCCTCTCTGTTTACTGATTACTGTTCCCTGCTTCTTACTCACTGCTGTGCTTCATCAATCATCAGTACATACAATTCTGCCCACAGCCCCTCACCAGACATTTACAGCCACAGCCAAACTTCCTAAACACTACCATCCCACTTCTTTACAACTGTCCATATTACATTTTCAGTTCACCACCACTACCTTCACTTTAGCAACTTGCCAAAACCACTCCTTCAAACAAGCTACTGCACCCCTCACTTCATAACAGTTCAATCAACAAATAACTGTCACTCATCTTCCACCATCGTTCTAACATACATTACCCTTCGACTATTGCAACTGTGCCATCAATCTTCACTTGCATATCACCATTTCACTTCATTCGTTTCTCTTCTGATATCTACGTCAACTTCTGCCATCCACTTCAATTCATTGGCCATCTACTTCAATTCTTCTTGCATTCATCTCTAACTGTCAATCCTCCACAATCCTTTCTCACAGCTCACAGCAGTGTCACTTGCAATTCTCCACACAAACCATTACCTCCCACTGCTACAGCTATCTCCAAAACAGTGCACACTACCACTGTCCCATCCATCCTCGTCTGCCTTCCCCTCCAGAGACTGTCAATTGCCTTACCCTGCTAATTTCACACTACCGCTTCAAGTGCACATCCCATATACAACTAAACCATACCCTCCGCCTAATACCTACATCCATCACTGACAGTACGCCTCGTTACAAAACTGCTTGAACAACCACAGCCAAACCGTCTGCCTCTGACCATCTCACCAAAATTCTATCTTATACACAACCCCTCCCAGAGCAACTAACCATTCCATTAACAACCCATCAAAACATCAACTTCACCCCTCTGTCACCATAAAACAGTTCAACTCCATACTGCACAATACAACAGCCAACTTACAACAACGCTGCCAGCCTCTACATACAGCAATTTGCCTGATCACCACTGCCTCATCTCCCCCCTTACAACAAACCACCAGCACTTCTTCTCAACAGCACCTCTTCTCAACTCATATCAATACTGTCTCTCACATACATCCCCCAAAACTCACAATTTTCCACTACATACAACAATGCAATACCCCAATCTCTATACTTTACCACATACATACTTCACCACCAAATACCATACATATTCACCACTTCGACAATCCTCTGCTACAACTCTCACAGCAACGAAAATTCCATCACGACATCCACTACAAAACTTCCATCTCCCACCTCTATTTCAACGCACAGCCTTCTTTCTCACTAACCATCCAACAACAAACTCATAAACCATTGCCTATAACCACTTCATCTCACTCACCATCTTACAATCACGAAATCCCCACTGACATCTCTACATCACTGCCACTGTCAACTCTGCCGTCCACTGTGCATATCACAGCAGTGTCCATATCTCCATCATCTCTCCCAGTTCACATATTACCATTCAACAGCAACCACTGCTTCTTCCTTCATCTCTTCTAACTGCTTCATCACACTGCAATTTCTACAAAACCATCACAGTGCTGCCTTTCATTACCCCTACCATCAACCTGCTTAATAATCACTTCAATCTCCCACAAACCCATTACGACCAGCAAAATCACCACTCCCAAATCATCGACTTCAACCGCATATCAATCGCGACTCAAACTTTACTTGCTCCTTCGTTGCTGCCAATACCTCCCTGTACACCCCTCTGTGCATGCACATCACTGATTACATCCCCACACACTTGCCCACTTCAACCACTACAGCACTCAAGCTCATTTTCCAAACCATTCCAATACTCCACCAAAAAAAAACAAAAAAAAAACTTACTGCCTTGCACCATCGAATACATCTGCTCATAACTGCATTTGCTCCACTTTCCACTTTGCAATACAAATTGCCCTCCACCGCCTGTTCAACATCAACTTCCTGCTACACAACAAGCTTCACCAAGCATAGAAACATCTCCTCTAACATAACATCCTCTCCCCCATCAACTCCGCCTCCTCCATCAACAACATATACGATCACCAGAACACCCAACTTCAAACACAAACTGACCAAACAAGTTTTGTGGTGTGGCTGCTTCAAGCAGGCAAGCTCGATCAACCTGCAATCAATCTTGAAAACCCTGAACCATTCCTTCCACGGCCTTACTCATCATCTACTCGAACATGCGAACCACCTCGAACCCATTTACTTCGGATCGCCAATTCATCAACATTTGAACCCGCATCGCGACTTTTAAACTAATATTATTGCGAATTCGAGCGAGTTTTGTTGTTGTTTGGATTGGAAATTTTGATTTGGAGATTTGCTGTGAACGTTGCTCGAGATTTTGAGTTCGATTTTGATTTGTACGGCTAAATCAAGCTGTGTTTGTTTTGATTAAAGTGGGAATAATTTTTTTTCGTCGAGACTAGATAATTGAGTTTGGGCCGGGCCCTAAATCTCTAAAAAATTTGTGATAAAGCTTCCTTTTTTTTAGTTTGTTTCAAACCTATTTTAAAAAAAAATTGTTTCGAATTTGTTTTCCTTTTGATTTAGTTTCATCTCCAAAAAAAAAAAAATCAATTGTTTGATTTTGATTTTTGAATTGTTTATATATATTTTGTTTTTCTTTTCAGGTTGTAGGAAATCAAGAGGAGTTGCTTGCTTCGCTGCCAAAAAAATTGCTGCTCTGCTTGCCAAATAAACTGCTTGCTTAAAAAAAATTGTCAAATAAATCCCTTGTTTTTATTTTGCATTGTTGGTTGCTTGCATTTGAAAAAAAAACAAAAATTCATTCGCAGTTGCATTGTTAATACACGTTTAATTTCTTCTTTGCATTTCATCTTAGATTTTGTAATAATAACGGTTAGATAACACTTAATTGTATATCGACAATTTGTCTTCTTTGAACAATTTAATTTCTTGGTGTCTAGGCTACGGCAGAGTAATAACCATTTATAAATATTACGGCAAATCGTAAATATTATAATGGTTTTTCCTCTGAAGGTACTTAAACCTTCGGCTGCATTGCTACGGTGATTCGTGGTGCACCGATAACCCCTGTCCGTTATCTGGCTGAGAACTATCTTGTTTATCTAAGACAATTTGTGATTATACAATTTTGGGTTAACTTAGAATAAATCATTTGTAATTAACCCTTGCATTCATTTAGTTGCATTAGTTCATGCATATTAAAAAAAAAACAAAAAAATTCAAAACTAAAAAAAACTGTAAATATTCCGTTTCCTTTGAAATTTTTAAATCTTTTTCTTTGAAATTTCAAAAAAAAATACAAATTTTTTTTTTAGAAAAACCAAAATTCAACAAAGAAAATTTGAAAAATAAAACAAAACAAAAATAGATTTCCCTTTTGAAAAATAAATTCTCTTTGTAAATATTTTTTGCTTATAAAAAAACCAAAAAACATTCTTGAAAATGTCAGAATTTCCATATTCACTTGAATTTTACAATAGTTGTGAAAATCAATATAATCCATATGATTTCAGTCTAAATTCATATGAATATTTTAACAACAACTATTGTGTAAATAATTCAAATTTCGAACAACAAAATTTTCAAAACAATGACCAACCTTCGACTCTTGAAAATAACATTGAAATGATTTCATCTTTACTCGAACTTTCTACACAACAAAATCAGGAGATAAATGATTTATGTAACTCTTATTTGTGTAATAACTCGAGTCAAGGATTTCAAAATTTGAATTCAATTCAAAATTCAAACGATTACGATTATAACCCATGCAAATTTAATTTCGAACTCCAAAATGAATTTCAAACTCAATATGAAAATGGGAACAGCTTTTCAAATGAATTTGGCAATGGGAATAATCTTAACCATGTTACGACTGAAAATTTTTGTTCTCAACAAATACAAATAGAAAATTCTCAATTTAATAACTACAAATTGGATTTTGTTGAACAGATGAATGAAATTTACGATGATCACACGAATTTGTTGTTTGAAACTTATATGAAACAACGTGAACAACAAAATAAAATCTCAACGTGTGATGAGTCAAGTGATAATCCATCTTTTACCACAATTGACGATTTTCAAACAACAACTTTTGAAACTGAAAATAACAATCTTAATGAAGTTGTTGAAAACACGGTAGTTGAGTTGGATTTCAATTCTTTTGAGGGTGAGAAACTCAATTTAAATTTCGATCTTCCTTTTTCTCAAAATTTGAATACAACAACTTTGGATTTTGAAATGGATATATGCGATGAAGTTGTTGATAATTCAACAAAGGAAGTCGAATTTCACGAACATGAGTTTTATGGACTTTTTGAAAACAAGTTGTTGAATTCTAAAGGGGAAAATTTCGATCACCATTTTGATTTTGAAATCGATAATTTTGAAGAAGTTTTCAGTGATAAGTTTGAACTTCAAATTGGTGAAAATAAACTTGAGTTTCAATCAATTGTTTTATCAACCCTAAAAATCATCAAAAACAAAACAACTCATTCAATTTTCAATAAAATGACATTTATTTTTCCAAATCAACATTCAACTTCGAAATCTTTTACGGTTTGGTTTTTCGTACTTAAGCTGTGTCTCACACATTTGAAGAGACAAATTAATCGGTCTTTAGAAGAGCGTTTCATTTACTTTTTGACCGTATACTTTCTCATCTCTTGTACATAATAATCTTTCATGTAAATATTGGATTTTTATTTTATTTTTCTCCTTCCACTTGGGTTGACTGTGGGGACACAGTCAAAATCAAGTGTGGGGGGAGACTCATCTTCTTCTTAATTTTTTAGGATTAATTTTTCATTTTTTCTTCCAAAAACACAAAAAAAAAATTCAAAACCAAAAGAAGATTTTTTTTTTTTTGAATTTTGATTTATTTTTAAAGAATCGCTATAGGATAAATATATGGTTTTGGTTTATTAAATTGAAATTTTTGAAAATTTATTCGTCTTAACAAAAATAAAAATGAAGTTTGATTACAAATAATAATGGTTTAACAAGTACATAGGAAGATTCATACGTGTTAATTATGAAATACATCCTAATTGAAAATCTTTGTTTTAACAAGTGGTTGATTTAAAGTAAAGATATAACATTTTTTTGTCTTCTAAGTTAAATGGTGCTAAGATGATTTTGCAAAACTCTCTCTCTCTTAAAAAAACAAAAAAAAAACAATAAATCTAAAGTATTCACTCTCATTTAAAAGTCCTCACGGTTATGCATGGGTGAATTACTTGGAATCTTTGATTATGTGCTTTCATACTCATTTAAAAGTCCTCATGGTTATGCATGTATGGAGCACATGTAAAAAAAATAGACTTAATAAAAACCATCTACGATCGATAGGTGTATGCACGAAAGTGTGTGCACTCGCCATGCTCTGTACTCCCCTCACATAACCCGAAAGGCAGTGCATGGGTGGTATATCTGGCCTCAGTTTACCTGAGCTAGGTGTGTAATTTTTCTTGCAAATAATGAGAAAGCAAGCAATTGAAATCCTAGCACTATTTTTACTTATTTGATTTGATTTGTTATTGAAAAGAAATTAAAATACCACTTTGATAAACTTTGATAATCAACTAAGGATTCATTTTATAATTACACTTTGTTATCAACCGAAACAACGAGTTAAACTATAGTCTATTCATTATGATAACTTGATTTTTATTGGAAATTTTGGTGAGTAAATGACTTAAATTTTAAGATAATAACCAAAACCTATATTTAACTTATTTGTGTCAATTTAAAAATAAATCTTTCATTTGTAAATATTTTCAAAAAAAAATTGCATTCACATCTTTGTAAATAATCTTGCGTTTTGTAAATATTTTCACTTTGCATTTGGATTTTGTAGGTAGTATCCGCTGAAAACCCTCACGAGACAACACTCGTCCTACTGGGGACACCTAGAGGTTTAACGGCTTGTTGCATACGCTCAATGCAATCGTGCTCCCAACGAAAATGGACTTATCTTGGCTTCCCTTTATTCGAGGACGAATAAAAAGATAAGTGTGAGGGTATTTGATGTGCACGTAAATGTGCATATTTTTACCACCATATTTATTCTATTTAAATTAAATAAATGATCATATTGGGTATTTCAACTCGTTTTAACCAAAATTCATATTAATTCCAAATTTTCACATATTCATCTTCATATAGGGGCAAAACGGTCATTTAAGTGCATATATTTCTTTGAGAAAAATTGTTTGGAAATTTATACATATTTTTGTAGGAAAATGGTTTCAAATAGGAATGGTTTCATGAAGGAATATGCATGCACAAAGAATATAAAGGAATGAAGATGGAAACAATTCAAAGTGAAGATCACGGAGGACCCCACCTACCCACCTACCTTAATGTACAAATTAAACGCTAATGCACATGCTTATGGAGTTAATGGTTTAATGTACACTTAATGGGGGATTAAGACATGTTAATGGTTACTTGACCTCCACACTTCCTAAGGGGAATTTTGGGCATTCCCCAAAAAGTGAATTAGGGTTTCATACATGTATAAATACCCATATTTTTCATGTATCCTCTCCTTCTTAGTTAATCTCTTCCTTAGTCTCTCTTAGGCCTCGTTCTCTTTCGTTTAGTTTAGATCAAAAATAAAATGAAAGCTCCTCTTTCTCTTTTCATGGCTACTTAGCCATTTTTATTTTATGTAATCTTTTTTTTATGCAATTTAATACATGCTCTTTCCTTTTCATGTTTATTTACTTTCATGTTGTAGTGTAGATCTCTTTTCTTTTATGCAAGTTAATTAGCTTATCTTTTCATTTTGCTCTCTTTTTCCTCTTCATTTTGCTTTCATGTTGTTAGCTACATTTGTTGATAAAATGACAAATATGAGGAGCTAAGCCCCTTCAATTTAGGGGGTAATAAAGCTCTCTAATTAATGTAGCTTCAATATTTTGTTAATTCATGCTCTCTTTTTGTGCTTAATGATGATGATAGAAGTGATTTTATTTGTTGTTTTTGCCTTGAATTTGATAGTCTATATTGTTGACACCAAATAGGCTATGCTTAAACAATCACCAACACAAATGCCTCTTCATCAATATATGATTATGGCATAAGAAAGTGATTTGAAATTAAAATTTGATGGTCTATGTTTCTAATCAATAGTTAATAGGCCATACTTAAAATAGATTTCATTTTCATTTTCTTTGTCAAGTTTCATGAAAGTTAGTAAGTGTTTTAAGGGGTGTGTTATAGTTTGATGACTTATGTTGGCTAATTAATAGCTCAAATATGTCATACTTATGATAAACACACCAATTAAAACACTAATGACCATAAAAGAGAGACCATGATTTCATGTGTTGAACTACATGATCTAGAGAGTGGATTTATTCTCTAAATTGACATTTAACTCTCATATTTGCATTTCTTTTCTTTTTGTTAGTTAGTTCATTTTCTCATTTTCTAGCTTAAATACACTCTCGACTTTGGTATAATTTGATTGAGTAGGAAATTTAAATCATCAATTCCCTACGGATCGACCCGTATTCGCCACGTGCTACATTCGTACACCGTGCGCTTGCGATTATTTTTATTTCAAAATTCGTTCGACGGTTTTCTAAACGATAGAATTTCCGTCGTCCGAACAAGCAGAAGATGCATATAACCTTTGAAGTCGGGGAGTGATGGGTAAATAGTGCATCCTCTTGTATGGAACTTCTTTTCCTTTTTTTTCTTGATTTGTATCTTTCTTCGTTACATATTCTGCATTTTCTAAGCTCAACGTCATCTTTCCAATACAACATGCAACCTTTTACACATGTATCTATCTTTTGGTACGACAGACCGAAAGCGGACATAAGTTTTTTCACTTTATAATGACTACCGCATATCAGACTATTGGGTAGCACATCAGATTATTGGATGGCATGTGTCGTTTTGCTGCTTGTACAACTGCTGTAAATCCAGCTTATGTATGGTTGAATTTTGATTTCATAGTAATGTATTCGGAAGTTACTAATAATTCAGTTCCACTTTTATAACCATCCCACAACGGCCTTTTAGCAGAGTCCAATAAATCATATATTTTTTTATCTCCTACATTCGGTTCTTCTTCGATATTTACATCTTCATCGTCATCTTGATCAAACATTGGAAACATTAATCGTGTTGCATCTTACACCATGTTTTCTATTGGATTCGTCATAACATTATTGTCATCTAACGCTACAGGATTACATGTGGGTGCAAAAAGTTCTCCATGACGATCCCACAAGTAATAATTCGGCACAAAACCATTTTTATACAAATGTATTTCAACTATATCTGCTTTCCAATGCTTCAAATGTTTGCATTTACTACACGGACAACGAAGTTCTTCGTTATTACGATTATTAGATTTAACGAATCTAATAAATTCGGGTACACCGTTATAAAAATGTTTCTTAATTGAACCTTTCATACCAGTTCTGACTTCATACATCCAACTACGGTCAAGAAAATAATCAAATATCTTTCCTGATTTGAAAATATATGTTAGAAACACAATAAAGTTTATCGTTTATTAATCCAAATAATCAATTTGATTTATTTTTTGCTTTTTGCTTTATTGTTTTAACTTTGATGGTCGATCATCCTACTTCCCATTACAAATACAATAAAGTAATTACATTTCGTAAATCATATCATTTTAAACGGTTCACTTAAGTTTAAATAAATACGTAAAATAAATATCATATCATACTATTTTAACAAATTCAAATAAATACTGCAATAAAATTTTCATTTCTTAAGTTTATTGTTTTTTACTTTGACGGTCGGTTATCCTACTTCCCATTACAAACACAATAACGTAATCATATTTCATAAATCATTTCAGCTTAAATGATTCTAAAAAAATTCGACAGCACTTTCTTTTTTCCCTGTATCGTACACAAATGCGTGTACACATGAAAAAAGAAAGTGCCATCGAAATTTTCTGAACCGTTTAAACTGAAATGATTTATAAAATATGATTACTTTATTGTGTTTGTAACTTGTCCAAATACTAGGACAAATCCAACAAATGTTGTATCAGATGAATATAGATGTCCGTTCTGTGGAAAAACGAATATTCATATAACGATCATATACAACACTTGTTGGACGGGGCCAAAAATTCTCCAAGGGGTTCAAATAAATAAAGCACAAATTAAAAAATATTAATATTGAAGTGTTAGTAGTCTGTAGTGAAATAATGATCTTAAATATTAATATTGAAGTGTTAGTGGTCTGTAGTGAAATATTAATATTTTAACTTTTGTTTAACTACATAAATTTTAATTAATGATTTTGTGAACAAAATAAGTAGTTAGCTCTTATAATAGTATAACAAACATTCTCGTAAACTTATCAATGAACATACAATTCAATGATCATGTATTATTTTTTGGATTTTAAATTAGCCATAATTTTTAACAACAAAGTGAACAATAAATTCACTAGTTAATACCGTTAAATCAACACTAATTATCATCACCTTATACGCAATAATCACCATTTTCAAACACATAATCAACTAATTTTCTAAATTAGGTTTACCATTATATGCCCAATTCAAATAATAAACTATGTATCATAAAGTAATAACATATATTCATCAATTCCAAACACCTAAATCATCCAATTCCAAATCCCTAAATCATTAACTAATTTAATTTAAACCTAAATTAAACAAAGCTAATGGAAAATAGGAGTTACCGGCAAGTGTGGAGAGGTTCAAATAAGTGATGGAAGGTTGTGACGACCTCTGGTGGTGGATAGCGGCGGCTGGCTGCGGGAAGGAGGAGAAGGAGCTGAGTGAATGGAAGGAGGAAAGTGAAAAATGTTTCTCTCGGCTGGTGTCTGTATATTCGCAACCAGCGACGGCTAGCGGCGGCCGCATTTTTTAGCCGTCGCTAGCCTCTATCGATATACGAGCCAATTCTGGTAGTGGATAAACCTATGAAATAAGGTTGAAAATATTGTGACTTGTGTAATAACCAAGCTTTGGTTGACATGCTTGTGAAGGAGAGTTGCTGTTCAATGGCAGAAAAGAAGGAAGAAAACCAATCCAGTCGAAGTTCACCAGAGTTGGCCTTGTAGTCATCGGAGACAGTTCTGGAGGATGTTAAGCAGATGTCAGAAGCTTAGGCAATTGAATATATGGTGTGAGGAGAGAGCCGATTGAGTGTGCACGTGTGTGCATGTTTGCACGTGCACACTTGATCTAATCAGATCTGGAGTCTTATTTGAGTGCAGTGTGTTTGAATTACTTTGTATAATGGTGTATGTTTGTTTTGTGAGTTGAATGGATCAGTTTGGGTCAAGACTGGGTTGTTTGTATCAGCCAGGGTCCATTTACATGGTGCATGAATGTGTATACAAGGATGTACAATTTTACATGCATTGTTTGTAGAGTGTTGAGAAAATCAGATGCAATTTATTTCATTTACTTTCATTTCAGTTGCAAATCTAGTATCTGTTTCTTCTTCTTTAATTCTTGCTCATAGATTAGCTTTTTTTAGTTTTCATCTTAGCCTAGTTCTTTAATTTCCTTTTCTAGTTGCAGCTTACAATTTTTTGTTTGTTATTTGTTGCATTTACAATTCCGGTTCTTTGCTATTATGGGCCATTAGTTTCTTGTTCTTCAATTTGCTATTATTTTCTTGTTATATCCAATTTAGTTGTTACTATTTGTCACTATGATCTCAGTTTTAACAATCTGTAGCTTGTAATTCAACATTTCTTGCCAAATCTTGAGTTTGCAAATACTGATCCATAATTCAGTACATATGAAACCACCAGTATCAGTTTCAATTCATATGCATGTCCCTCTTGTATGTGCTTGATATCTAAAGTTACGACCACCAAATTCATTTGCAAATTTCAAAACCTAGTTCACAATTCACCATTTCTTGTTAAATCTTGCATTATCACATATTGTTTCGCAACTCTGCCATTGTTCATATCAGTTCTTGCCATTCTCAGTTGTTTTGAAACTGCCACTAGTCAATTTCTTGTTTGAAATCTTCACCTGTACCTACAACCAGCCACTCTATCATCACATCACTTCACAAAACTTCACCGTAAACTGCCACCATCATCATGGCAATGACTCCAGACCCACCACGCCCTTCCAAGTTATAGGTGGAATTCCCTTCAAATGCATGCATAAAAGAACTTGAAAGCACCAAATGAACATTCCTAATGTAACCACAAATGTTTTCAATAGCACAAAATCTATCCTAGTCACTATGAAGTAGGGAAAATTGAATATAATCATTCATAATGCAGCCACATTAAATTTCAAAATATCGTGTTTTCACCATAGATGGACATGTGAAAACATTAAAAATTTATATATCGAAGGTAGCAATGATAATACTTAGTTTGCAAACTTGTTAATAAATTTATGTGATTTTTCGGTGCAGATTTAAACATAACTAGTAAAAAAGGAAGAATTTTGAACCAATTTACATGGACATATTATGACTTTATTTATATCATGTCATAATCATTATCAGTAAACAGGTGGTTGCCTTCAGTATTATTTATTTTGCCTGATTGGTTTGTTACTGCACAAACTAAACAACACATTTATTAAAGGGAACTTTTGTACTAAATGTCAATGAGTTTTTAACTCAGTTGAATTCAAAAGGAGTTAGAACATTCAAGCTGAGCCAGAATGTCTCGCAACTTGATCGGAAGGCCTAAGTACGAAAGACAAGGGTCTCCAAAAAGTTTAGCCTAAAAATAAGCAAACTTTTCGGATCAGCACCGATCCGATCCAATTGGATCAGTATCGATTTGAATTAGTTGCTCATACATTCCCTACACCTTTTGTAATGTGACTCTATGCCTCTACTAAGCTCACTTAAAAAGTTTAGTAGCATTCCAAACATCCAAGCTTAAAGGGTGAAGGTTAATCTGACAGAGAATATAGTTCAGTCTAGCCCACAGATGAATTATTATCAAAACAAGGCAACAAGCTAAGAAATCATATGAAAAACATCAAAATGAAGTAAGAAAGGCAACCAAGTAGATGAAGCATAAAAAATGCTTAACTATTTGGATCAGTGCCGATCCAAATAGTTTGCTCCAATAATCTCCAAACTTCTTGCTCTTCCTCTACATGACGACTACAAGCTTTTGACAAAGTGGCTCTCTGGCCTAAATGTTTTCCAACCCCTATAAATATCATCCCATCTGCAACATGAAAGAGATCTTTGGACTAGCTGCTGCAACTTTGTCATTACTATTTTTTACTCTTCTTCTTCCACACAACAGTCACAAAGGAACAATTGAAATCATCCGGTTGCCTCCAAGTACTTGTGATTTACATCTAACTTAGGTGATTCAATCAATTTATAAGTCAAATCAATCTTGTAATAGTAGTCCACTAATAAAAGCTATAAAGTGGACGTAGGATTCATTAACAGCTGAAACACTATAAAAATCTTCTTGTCTCTTTACGATTTCTGCTCTTTTACATTTATTCTCTATGTTGTTTGCTTTGAGAAACAGGTCTGGTGCTTTCATACTCAATCTAGGGTATTGATTCATTTTTTGGGTTAACATTTGATTCTTTCACCGAGAACTGAACTCAAGCATAGATCTAGTTTTCCTCTTTGGATCCCTCAGATTTAAAAACTAGATCCATCAAATCAGCTCTAGGAAGTTTGAAGCTTGCCGTTGAAGATCAATGACGGAAAGAAAAAGAAATGCTTCCATAAGATTCATATGGGCTGTTATAGCTGGAGAAGAGACTGATACTCAACAAGTAGAAGTCAACGACATAATAATCCATTAATCGGAGCAAATTCTAGAGCTAACATAGAAGATCAGGTGTCGGGATCTTCTATCTAGCATGAAGTCATCACTAAAGGCAAATTGAATAAGAAGGTTGATGAAATTAATCAAATATGGACAAATTAAATGTCCTCCTAACTTTGCAATCACTAGCTGCTCCTAGGACCATACTAGAACCCTGGCTGCCGCGGAGTTGGAAAACTTTTTCGTTTTTGGCCTAAATAGAAGCAATGGAAAGTAGAAACAGAAAGGAGTGGTGGATGGAGTCATAGGAATCGTCATAGAAGGAAACACAAGCACTCCGCCAACTACAAAGCAACTTACTACAAACTTAAATCTTGGGCCGAAAGCCCCACAGGAAGATTAGCGGTGGACCTCTCCAACTCTGAAAATGGTAAGAACTTAATGATGACAAGTTGGAATAAAATGCTAATGCACTCAATATTGGTAGGGAGCCCCAGATTTCCCCTTCCCAACCAACCATAAGCCAACGAAACTCTAAGGGAGCGGCTCTCCCGAAGACAGGAGAGACTAGACTTCAGCCCACTTACAGAGATCGTTTGCTAAATCAAACACTTGACATAGTTGCTAACAGTCGACCCATGAACTACCAAAAATCAGAGGCATATATTGCGGATATGATCAAGTGCTTGATGGATGAAAGTAAGGATAGGGGAGATGATGAATGGGGATCCGCTCCAAGCCGGACTCTCTTCACTGATGACATTTTGAATGAACGGTACCATGAAAAGTTTACTATGTCGATTATTTAGTTTTATGATAGAACTAGAGATTCGAAACCTCACTTGTACAAGTATAATTGGTACATGGGCAGGCAAATACTTCAAAATGTTGTTCGATGTAGATGTTTTCCTATCCTTTTAGAGGGAATTGCTTCTATATGGTTCATCAATCTCCCACCAAATTCCATCTCCACTTTCAGTGAATTAGCAATAAAATTCCTTGATCGGTTTAGACTTTACACGGCACAACCAAAAGACATGATATCCTTGTATGGCCTATTTCAAAGACGGAATGAATCTTTTAAATCCTTCATGAGTCGGTTCAACATCACGGTGACTGCAGTATGTAACCCAAACGAAGATATGGTCTTCATGGCTATGGTCCGCGCTATCCACCCTGACATTCAATTCGAAAAATGGATCAAATGAAACAACTTACCACTAGAAAGGACTTCGACCGAAAGGAAAGTCAGTACTTGAGATTGGAAGAGGTGAAGGAGGTAGAAGAAAAACTTGCTAACCCACAACCAACCAACGCTGTCTAGAATGGCATGGCAGCTAACCAACACGCAAACACCTTCGGAACCACTGCAGGAAATGCGGGGACGGATGGGAACCAAAAAAATAAAGAACCAAAATTTCAACAAGTGAAACGGAGGTAACAAGCGACTTAGATGCTTAAGGCCCGAAGACTGCACCCCGTTCAATGATACTCCAGAAAACATCTACCTTGCGACACAAGGGGTGGAGGAGAACAAGAAGCCGCCTAAAAAGGAAGTGACTGAACAACAAAAGCGTTCCAAAAAGTACTACCACTTCCATGAAATACAAGGTCACAACATGATTGAATGTCAATGCTTGAAGAACCTAATTGAAGAGCTGATTTAGGAAAACAAGCTTCAGCGGTATGTGAGAACACCACAAAATCCTAACCAACCTACTGTACCCTAAGCTCCTAAAGACCGAGGAAACCAAGCTGGAAACAGTGAAGAGGAATCTAGATGGACTAACCAAAGAATCATCATCGGAATAAAATCTAGAGGACCTCATCCCCTACAAAAGAGTTGAGGAGAAATGGAGCGACATGTAAGCACATTGAAACATGTTTCGAAAGATTCGTCTTTGCGGTTGAAGATGAACTCCTGCTAAGCGGTAGAGAACCTTGAGTGATATTATAGTTTTTCGAAATTGAGACACCGAAGGAATAGAAGCTTCGACCCTCAACCTCATGGTCGTGACGATAGGATCGAACCAACCATGGTACGACGAGTATCAGTGGACAGTAACAGCTCTGTCAATATCCTATTCAGAGACACGTTTGATCAGATGAAGAACAATATGTATCCGCTTATCGAACAGAGATTCAGAAATTTACCGGTGAACCTAAGTAACCTATAGGAACAATTGATTTTCCCATAGAACTTAGAGAAGGCGATCGAAAAGTCGTCCTCATCCAGACCTTTGTGATCCTAGATGAAATGTCCGCTTTCAAAGCTTTTTTAGGTCAGCCTGCTTTGGCAGATATTAGGATTTCTATAGCTCAGTGGTGTCTAACTAAGAAATTTCCATTAGAGAATGTAGTTATGGTGATCAAAGGAGACCAAAGTGTCACTAGAGAATACTACATCACAGTACTACGCGAGTCTAGGAGAAAAGTAAAAGGAAAGAATATGGGGATAACTCTCCACATTTGTAAACCTACAGCATAGCAACTACAGAGCCGACCATGGCTTGGGGACCATAGCTAATTCTACAAGGCTATGCACCCTAGGAAGAAGAGTTTGGAGGAGGATCAGGTAGCACCAGCCGAATTGACGATGGCTGTCCCAGTCGATATGGGCGACCCAACTCGAGTCCTGAAAATTGGGTCACATTTTGAAAACAAGATGCGATGGGAACTAATCAAATTTCTTCATGCCAACCTAAACATATTTGCTTGGATGCATTCCGATATATGGGGGTGTCACTGGAGATTACATGTCGTGCACTCAATATCGATCCTAAGTATACACTAAAGAAGCAAACGAGGCACAACCTAGGATCCAAACGGTCCAAAGCGCTAGGAGAAGAAGTGAATAAGCTGGTGGCGAATGACTTTATCCGTGATGTAACCTATTCCAAATGGGTATCCAACCAAGTCTTGGTCAAGAAATCCATTGGAAAATGATGAACTTGTATCGACTACTCAGAACTAAATAAAACCTTCCAAAGGATAGCTTTCCACTACCTAGAATCGACCATCTTATAGATGAGGCAGTAGGATATGAACTGCTATCATTTATGGACGCTTACTCGAGATACAACTAGATCATGATGTATGAACCAGATCGAGAAATCACTAGTTTATCACTGATATGGAATTATACTACTACAAAGTGATGCCATTTGGCTTAAAAAATGCCGAGGCAAGTTACCAACGACCGGTGAATGCCATGTTCAAACATCAGATCGAGAAGACTATGGAGTCTATGTAGATGATATGTTAGTTAAATCATGCATAGGCTCTAATCACTTAGATAACCTCGTAAAAATGTTCGAGATACTCCGTAAGTATAAAATGAAACTCAAACCACTTAAATGTCACTTTAGGTTAGCCCCTGGAAAGTTTCTAGGATTCATTGAAAGTGCTAGAGGCATCGAGGCTAATCCTAAATAAATTACCGCTTTACAGGAAGTCAAGACCCCAAGGAACAAGAAAGAGTTACAAAGCATGAATGCAAAAGTTGTAGTGCTAAGCCCATTCATCTCAAAAGCAACCGACAAATGTATACCGTTCTTTGAAGCGCTAAGGAAGGGAAAGAAGAACTTCAAATGGAATTAAGCTTTTCAGACCACTTTTAAACAACTGTTGCGACATATGGAGACACCGCCAATCTTATCCAAGACTTTAGACGGAGTAGATTGTTTATCTACTTAGCAGTCTTGCTCCACACATTAAGTATCGTGCTTGTATGTAAAGAAGCCAAGGTCCAGCGACCCGTATATTACATCAGTAGATGGCTCACTAGAGCCGAGAAGAATTATCCAAAGTTGGAAAAACAAGCATATTGCCTCTTGATCGCATCCAGGAAATTACGACCACACTTCTAGGCGCACCCGATCAAAGTACTAACAGATTAACCCTTGAAGCAAGTGTTGTCCTGCCTTAAGACCTTCAAATGTCTTATCAAATGGAACATTAAATTGAGTCAATATGAAATCACTTATCGTCCTTAAAAGGTGATCAACAAGCAAGCACTGACAGAATTCATTGTCGAGTTTACATTATGAGATAACGAAGAAGAAATTAAGCCAGAAGTGGAGATACATTGAAGGTTGTTTGTCGATGGTGCATCAAATAACTTTTGCTCAGGGGTAGGAGTCATGCTCGAAACTCCCAAAGGATGATCCTTTGCTATGCCTTACATTGGAATTCACTGCAACAAATAATAAACAAAATATAAAGCATTAATAGCCAGACTGAAAGTTGTAAAGGAACTCGGATAAAGGTCATACATATCTATAACGACTCTCAACTGGTCGTCTGTCGGGTGAACGACATCGATCAGTATGCCTTAGCTCATATCCCAAAGGAACAATACATGAAGGTAGACTATTTAGCTAAACTGGCTAACTTCGGAGAAGCTTAGTCAATAAGACCGGTCCCAGTTGTAACATTAACTGTCCCAAGTATAGGCAGACGGATATCGACTAGATATTCAAAATGACTTAAGAACCAAAGACATGAATGGCACCGATCAAGGATTATCTTCTCAGAGGAACACTCCCCATAGACATGAATCAATGGAAAAAGCTACTTCGAAAGGCATCACGTTTCATAATACATGATGGAATACTCTACCGAAGGGGGTTCCCTACCCCTTTTTCAGTTATGTGACCAATAACGAAGCTCGAAAAATCCTCAAGTTCATGAAGGCGATTGTGGAGATCACACTGTGGGGAAACCCTTGTAAAGAAAGTTCTATGATATTTGTATTTTTGGCCGACAGTTTACCGTGATGCAGGGGATTATGCCAAAAGGTATGACCAATGCCAAAGATTCGGCAAGGTCAAAAGAACTCCTTCAACAGAGCTAACAAAGATGGTCAGCCGATGGCCATTCACGATCTGAGGAATTGATTTGATTGGTGTGTTGCCGATAGCTAAAGGAGTAGGCAAATACAATATCGTTGCTGTTGACTGCTTCACTAAATAGGCCGAACCGATACCATTGGCCACAATTACCACAAAGAAATTTGTTAACTTTTTCGTTAAAAATATTATTTTTAGGTTTGGAGTGCCACAAAGAATCATTACGGATAATGGGACTCAATTCGAAAGCACTACGTTCAAAACTTTTGCAAACGCTTCCGAATCGGTAAAAGCTTCTCCGTTGTTGCACTTACGCAGTCAAACAGGCAAGTGGAAGAAGTAAACAAGATCATCAAGTCCACCATCAAAAAGCAGCTAACTAAAGCTAAAGGAAATTGGGTTGATGAACCTCCACTTGCACTATAGGTTTACAGAATAACATATAAATCTGCAACTGGTTACTCTCCGTTCGTCTTGGCATATGGTTCAGAAGAAATGATCCCAATCGAACTAGAGTTCCCTTCTCATCGAAAGCGAAACTTCAATCAACAATCGAACAAGCAACTATTACTCGAATCGCTTGATATGGTCGATGAGAAGTAGGAAGAAGCCATGCTAAGGACCGCCGCTCAGCAGAAAAGGGTTTCACGACATTTCAACTTCAAGGTACCTAAAAGTACCTTTGAAGTAGGAGACCTTATCCTCAAACATGTCCATCCTATACCAAGGCATTCAGAGTAAACTGGGAAGGACTCCATATGATCGGCCTAAATTTAGGGGATGGCACGTTCAAGCTAACAACCGTTGATGGAACCAAATTGCCCATGCTTGGAATAACGAATTGCTACATCGTTACTTTATCTAAGACTAATTTGTGTATTTCCTCTTTTATGCAAATAAGCATCCCGAGATATCAAAGGCATCATAAATAGGTAGAACTTGCCAACTTTTATTTCCATTAATGAAATTGCTTTGCTTTCTTAACCAATGAAACTTTGTTCTCATAAGTAACCTACTAAGTCGATGCGTCAAATCGACTCAAAGCCATCTGATCGCTGCTTAAGATAGTGGAACCACGCTCAATTATGCCCTATCTACTCACCGAGTCAATGGAAGAAAATCGAATCAAACCGTTGGATCGACGGAACTCGATCCTTGCCTTCTAAGATCCGATGTTGCTCCGACGACACTGGGAAGGTTCGATCAAAGCCACGCATTTCGTAAGCTATGCACCGTCTCTTGGACTGCGAAATCACATCCAAGCGAACATGGTTACCCAAGCCACACATTACTTCTTGGTTCGCAAAACTGCCACCGGGCAAAGCTTCGATCCCACTGTGCGCATTTTGCAAGCTGTACACTATTACTTGGATCAGCAAAATTGCATCCAAAGACAAGGAACTCTCATATTACAAAAAGCCAAGCACCATCTTTGGAGCTAAAGAAATAGCACTCCAAGGAGCGACACGTGTGCACAATAGCCTGAATGTCGGCATTGCGATGGAATCAGAATAGTATTTCTAGTAATCGGTGTTGCTCTGGCATCACAAATCACTTACTAAAATTCTTAAATGTGTAAATCATTCGCCATAAGGCCACTTAAAAAACTTCATGGATATCTCAAGTCAGAAATCAAAATGGGATATCTAAAATAAGGACAATAAAACCATAAGTTCTGAATGATAGGAGTTATAATATAAATCTGACTAAAGGCATCTGAAAGACCACAAGGAGTACCCAGTCTCGTATCAAGTGTTCAGAGTAAACAATCCCACGAAATATAGGGCATACACTCACCAACACTCAACCAAAGTAGCAAAAATTTCAATCTGTTACTCAAACAAAGGATTTTGGTAGTAATTACGAGATCAAATAAATAGTATAAGAAATATATCAATGACTACTCACATATACAAAATCATGCTACATAAAAAAAATGTTATAAAAATGCAACATCGAATAGAATGTAGATAAGTATAAAAGTGAAGTTACAATCAAAGTTTCAATAGATTTATTACTTATAATATTTTTCATGTACAATAACAAACTGCGGGCACCGTACTCACACAATATTGGCCAAAGAAAGGAAAATACAAACACATTTTTGCAACAAGAAGAAATGCTAAGTGTAGATTCTGCACTTGTACAAAACGATCAAAAAGCAAAATTTCAACTTCAGAGATACATGGACATATCATAACTTCTTTTCACTACCTCCCCTGCCGCTTTCCCTCCTCTGCTCAGCAAATTCTCAAGCATCTCCCCTCTCAGGGTGATCTTGCTTATTGAAATATTGCCAGAGATAGACCCTCCTTTACCTTTATGATTGCAGAATTTATGAGAACTCTTTGATGACATTTTTTTCTCTTCGACCTTCTCCTTACTGCTACCATCTACTGCTCGGTCATCGGTTGCTCGTTCTCTACTTTGTCTGGTTGGCTAGCTTGATCTGCCTAATCATGTGTGTTAGTAGCTGCCAAACCCTCTTCTTGAGATATAGAGGGGTTATACAAATCATGTAGCACTAAAATTTGCTCAGAGTGTGAACCGGGCTGCGAGCCAGATGCGGAGACGACGGTTGATACAGTCAGAATGGTAATAGATCCGGCACCATGAGGAGGAGGTAACTCGATAGAAAGAGAAGGCTGATCTATAATACCAGAATAAAGGGCGGTTATCTCTGCAATTTCATCCGGCATAAATTGGAAGTCTTTAAACATGAGAGAGATAAGAAAATTAACTGATAAGTTCTCTGTTCATGCGCCATAACTTTGAAGCCCTCACCGTTACCCTCTTTTGATTGCTATATAATCATAGAAGAAGTAGAAACGATCACCTTATCAGCGTGAAGATGTGAAGATAGCCTTAGTGGCGTTGGCGGCATCAATAACTTCTCATTCTGTCTCCAATCTTAAATTTTCCCGACCCTCCCTTAAAGCTTGGCAGGACTCTTCGTTCAGATATGCTTGAACCAAACTCCTCTTTTGTATAACCACCACCCATATCTTAAAATCGGGCCAGAATCTCTTCCTAAACTACAACAAGCATACGAAAGAACAACAGATCCAAGTAATTAAGACTCCCTTGATGCAGCACGGAGTTGACATAGAAGTCCAAAATAGTAGCATCCATGTCTTCCATCTTCTTTGTGAAGGTATCTTGAAGCTCTAAAAATCTAGCATCCTTATTAGCATTTTATACCACCAGCTGTTTGTTCTCAACATCCAAATTCGAAACTTGTTTGTGAAGAGAGGCAATTTCTTGAGCTGGCTCGGCGATGGTTTTCTTATACAACTCAACCATCGTCTCGCTTATCATCAACTTTTCTTTTAAAGCCGCCTCATCCGTATGGCACTTCTTTATCTCATCTTTAAATATGATTGTTGCTTGGTTAGTGGATTCTTTTAGCTCCTTAAGCAGAGAAGCACTTTTTCTCTCCCTCTTGAGGGCGTCATCTCTCTCTTTCTTTAGCCTCTTGATCTCCGCATCGTGATATGCGAGTTGCTTCTCGTACTCATCCTTTTTAGACTCAAACGAGAGGGTTTCCTATTAATTGTTCCAGTTAACGGTAGACAGTTGTATGCATATTTTTTTTCCACCCTTCAGCTTGCACCAAACCGCTTTGAATTTCTTGAAAATGGGGTAAATAAGATTCAACACGAACTGACTTCAGATTGGGCTTATTAAACACAACTCCCCTTAATAACAAATTAGGGAATGCAGCTTATAGATGCGGGGGACCGACAAGAAGAATGTAAGGCACATGCTTAAAAATCTGGGGAGTGGCGGTCATGGAGGTATGAGTGGAAAAGGCCATGGCACCGGAAGTAGAGACATTTATCCCCGTGGAAGCAGGAGACTGTGAAGCAGATTCTCGTTCTTGGTCTCTTTTCGGCCTCTTTGATGGATCTTCCTGCTTAGTCGAGCTCTATCTCTTTTCATAGCCACTTCTCCTATCTCTACATTCACCTTTCTTGGCGTGGCGATGCTTTTCTGCCTCCCACTCCTTACTCTTTTTCCTTTCCTCATAAGTCTCATGGGAAGCATGGTATCTTAAAGAGTGCTTTACAAACGTTGAGACTCCAAAACTCGATCAGGATCGTTGTAAAGACCACGAGACATGATTCCTGCTGCAAGCGATAAAACGGCTTTAGGAAAAGGCGCTTAATGAACTAAAGCATCTTAAAAAATAATATAAAGTGCATGATCCTAGTGAAGTGTGTGTTGCAATTTAAAGACCCTAGCGGAATACACAAACAAGATCAGTCACCAACTAATGTCAGAACATTGCTTCTTGCAGGGATGATCTATATAGACTGGGAAGGCAACCTTCTACAGTAAAGTCATCCATCAAATTACTCATATTCACAAAAATGTTGCTCGTATCTCCCAAATCAATGTCAGCACCTTCCGGTAGAGAGCTAGATATAGGCTCAGTCTTGGGAGAAGCTCACTCAATAGGCTCTTTCAAAGAAGGTGAGGGTGCATGACCAAGGCTTAATTCCAAGGCCTTGTTGCCTAACTTAACATCACCCTCATCAGTGTTTCAATCTATTTCTTCCTCATTTAGAGGATGATCCTCACTGATTTTTTTTCTTCCTTCTTTTCGATAAGCAGAGCCTTACCCTTTTATTGAATAAAATCTTCCTCTTTCTCTTCTAGAGTCGAAGGCATTTTGGGTGGACTATCAGCACTGACTTATCTCCTCAAAGGTCTTCTCTGACCCATCAGATGGGCCACTTTTATCATTATCGTCATCATCGTCTTCACCAGAGTCATGGGAAGAGGAAATAGAATAAGTTTAGGCTCTAGAGCGGGAAGGACCATTAACGAATCCAATGGATCTCCCAAGGTGTAAAAGCCCACATCGGCGAAGGTTCTCATCTATGAGCAAGAATCTAATCGTGTGCTCTTAAGCATCAACCGCTTTCAAGGTGCTAAGAACGGTGCCGAATGTCGATCCTTGTTAATTTTCAGAAGAACTGCAAGGAATATATAACCATTCAGAGAACTTATAGCAATTAAAGGAAAATCCGAGCATGGTGAAGGAGACTTACCCCCCATAGTCCATTAAAGGGTGAATCTTTCTAGACACTTAGCCGAAAAGAAATAATTCTTAAATGAACGAACTTTGTTGGGAATATCCAGTATAAGTTTTCGGCTATGCTATGCTTTAATATAAACAAGTGATGGATTAGCCTCTCTCTTCTTGAACAATAAAAGATACTGTAGCAATTGTATCAGAGCTAACGCACGCCGCTTGCCCGTCCCGTATCGAACCGGGCTGTTACAGTGGTATCAGAGCCATACCCTGCCGGAATTGTGGTCTATACGTGTTACAGCCACGATGCTTGGATGGTGTTGCGTTCGTGAGCCAACGAGGGTGTTGGGCTCTAAGGGGGGAGATTGTAACACCCCTTCATAATGGGAATAATAGTCCCACATCGCAGAAAAACACTATGAAGTGGGTGCTTATATACCAAAGCCTTCACCTCATAACAACGTCGAAACCTTTTGAGGAACAAAACCTCACACCTTGGTTTGTCCCTTGAGGCGGAAGTGACTAAGTTGGGGATAATATCCGCGTTAGGTGAGGTGTGGGATGTTGCAGTATATTTTAAAGAATGATTATTGGGGGTAATTATCAAGGGACGTATTTGTGATTACACACACAAACAAACACACGCACACACACACTTTTTTTCTTTTTCGTATAAAGTATGAAATGATTTTCTTTTTCGTATAGGGTATGACATGGTTGGTATGTCAAGGATGAAATGAGATAGTCCAATCGGTAATTGTATTTATAATATCGAAAGATTTGATATCGGATATTTGAGTTTTGATTTGTTTAACCAGAGTGCGCAGCGGAATTATTAGGTTTCGCCGATGACCTTATTTAGTCCCTTGTGTTTATTTGATAATTTGACATTGTGGAATTGAATTTGATTTTTGATTTATGTTTAATTCTTCAAGCTATGAAATGATTTAAATTTATTGGTTTATATTTAATGTAAATAAATATAAGTAATGTTTGTTTATTATTTTGAGTTGCTTTTTATAATGGTTTGTTGAGTAATATATGTATAGATACTTTAAAAATGTAAATTGTATTAACTTGTTCGTTGAGTGCATTAAAGATTTTGGTCCATGCGGGTGCACACGTATTCGATAGATGTTCTAGAACATTTTGACAAGACATGTGAACACAATGATTTAGGAAAAATTTAAATAATTTGTGAAAATTTAAATTATTTTGAGGGAGAATTGAATATTTTGAATGGAAAAATTATACATACAAGTAAAAAAACATATATTTTGGAAGTGTTGCCTGAAATTTGTATTTGCTTTAGTGTTGAAAATAAGAGATTTATTAATTTGAAAAAAGAAAAAGAAAATGCATTTTCCCTGTTTTTGTTGCATTCACATGTTGAACATCTGCTTGGCGTTGTTCATATTTGTATCTTGCTGTCGCCTGACCATGTGTACTTGACTTGAGTCTGACCTGGTTGCTAATGTATGTGCATGTTTGTTATATAAATATACTTAGGTTTCCATGTAAATGTTGAGATATTATGCTTGCATATAAAACAGATCATATATATGTGTGTATGTATGTGTGTGTGTATATATATATGTATATGTAAAAAATTTTAATAGACATGTTTTCAATATAAAATTTGTTCAAAAGGGACTATGAGCTTTCCTCTATAGAAGTCCGCATATATTTATGCACTGTTTTACTGTTGAATATGATATATGTAATACTGCTCATGTTATATAAGCATGTTTTTACCATGCTTATTAAATTGAGTGAAATGGTGTTTGTTCATCTCGGAAGCAAATCCTCTGTAGCAAACTCACATGTTTTCTCTGTCCCCAACCAATCAGATACATCGATTTTCAGCGATGTTGCAATTAAACCACCAACAGCAGGAAAGAGAAAGGGGATTTAACTGCAAAATGGTTGAAAATTGTTGTCTCCGATTGGTTGGGGACAGAGGACACATGGTAGTTTGGTACAGTGGGTTAGGTCTCGTTCATATCTCAGTGAATGTGTGTTTTCGTGTCTTTCTGTTTTTCTCTTCTTCCTTGCTTTTGCTGCAACCACTAGTGCTGTTGCCTTCTATTTCATGCGGGTTGTGGGCACTGCAAGTGTGATTAATCCAGTGTGTGTATTAGTTTATAAATATAAGTAGCTGTGTTTAAATTGTATGGGAATACGTGTGTGCTTCAGTAAGTGAAAGCATATGTAAATATATGCGTGAGTTTGCATGACCAAACATGGCTGTGAAATTTTTGTTGATTCCAGTACTAGTTGCATCCGCCTATTTTTTATTTGGGATGCGAGCCACATTTATTTATTAATTATAAATATCAAAAGCTAATGTTCGTACGGAGTTGCATGCAAATACACTTGTACCATACTCACAAGGCTGCCGGTATATGTATATTCGTATGGGCCAAACAGAGGAAGTAAGAAATAAGTTAGAGCTAATCACAAGATGAAACAGCCACCAAAAAGACGTACACTTCAACCAAAACTAACTCCATCCATTCAAAACTTAATTCAAACAAAGTTACAAATCTAATTGAATGTTAGTCCATCTAAACTTTGTCAAGCCTCTTCATCGATTTATTAAACTTACATATTTTTCCACGTGTCCTTTTATGCCATGTCTTTCTTAGCCATTTGCTTTTGCTACTACCTTACATTATCTTGTACTTTTCGTGTTTGGCTTTGATGGCCTATTTTGTTTTAATGCGTTCTTGGATGCATGCCTATATTTGTTGATGTGTACATGTATATCTAAATTGTGGATATCTGTTTTATGCAAACCAAGCGAGTTTGCATCTATGGTTCACATGAATACTAATTCTTATGAATATTAGTTTTTAATTTTAGGAGTGGGAAATTTAATATATGTATATACAAATTACATTATAATAAGGTATTTATTGGCTTATAAAAGGAATAAATGTATGTGTCTGTGTGTTATATAAATTTGGATTTATTCGGATAACATGAAAACTTTTGAAAATGTGTTTGATTAAAGAAATTTGAAGTTTAACTCTAATATGTATTTTCCAGTTATAATTAAAATATCTAAGGGGTATTCAATTAGAATTCGAATTTAAATCAAAGTTCATCTTGCAGAGAAATGAAATTCTTCTGTAGTGTATTTATGAGTTATATTAGCTTAATGTAGTTATTGTAATTTATATAGTTATTTTTAATTTGGAAAGAGTGCATATAAAAATAAAACTGAAAATGATATAACTAAATTTTATACAAATAGCATTGTTATAGATTTCTTCTTATAGGAAATTGCGATGATGCAATTTTCTTATGAGGGAGAGACTGTGACAAACCGGTTTTTAAGTGGGAGTTAATTTATGTTAATAATAGTAATTTAATTAAATAAATTGGGATATGGCGATTTTGAAATTGTTTAACAAAAGGGTGAAAATTGTAAAAAGAAGAAGAAGATAATTGAATTTAAATAAGTTAAAATATATATAAATAATATTTTATATAAGTGATGTGTTTATGTGTGTGTGTGTGTGTGTGTGTGTGTGTGTGTGTATCATTATCGACCTTATATATTATTGACTTGATGCAAAAATAATTTTTAATAGAGTTTTTTTATTTATTTAAATTGAATCGAATTTAGTTTTGAATAAAAGCAAAGTAAAATCTATATATCTTCATTTACCTACTTTATATATGTGATGACCAAAATTTGATCACTTTAATTGGGGATATTTGATTTATTTTAAATATTCAAATATGGATTATTTTCAACAAATAATCAAGTTTTGTAAAGTGAATGATAATAATAAACCGATTTTGGAGGAAATATTAGCAAAAATATTTCCTTCGGAAAAATACAGATAAAATGGCCGAAAATCGCTTTATCGATAAACGGCTCTATAATTTAAAATGTCGCGCATGGAGTTGGATATATACACTTATTTTTATAATGTACAAGATAATGAAATAAAATTAATTTTTTTATATTTGGAAATAAAATGCATCATTAGTGGTACCCTTATATTTAATAAATTAATTTTTTAAATTTAATTGAGATTTAATAAATTAATAATTATTATAATTATTCAAATAATTATTTTTAAATGATAATAATTCATTTTAAATAGTTATAAAGTGATCATAAATCATTTATAATAATTTCATGAAGATATATACTTGATTTGAAATTATAAGTAAATCTGTATCGCTTTATCGATATAATAGCGATTTTGCTAAGTAATTGTTAATATTAATTTATATGGTTTTATAAATGATATGTGATCATTTTAATTATTTAAAAATGATAAGAAATTTATTTCAATTTTTTTTACATTTATATGTAATTTAAAATGTAAGTGAAAATGTGATTGGAAATCGGTTTCCCGATTTTCAACGGTTTAACGAATGGAAGTCATTCCAAGGTTGTTGCAACCTTATTTACATGTCATGCGTACATATATCACTACAAGAAAATACGTTTTTAGCAACTTGAAATGACAGCGTTTTTATAAAATGCAGTTTATTATATCTCAAATTATATTAATTTTAACTAAAACTGTGACGACCCAGAATTTTTGGATGTTTGAAATCAGAATATTTAATTGATTTTAAATATGTAAAATTTAATTTTTAACATGAATTCAAATATCACTATTTATTTGATAATTAAATGATTGAATTTAATAATTTAAAGTTGGGTAAAATGTTGAATCTGGAGTTTTAAGCATGTTAAAAATAATTTGAAGGCTTGTAAAATTTTATATTGATAATACTGAAGATAGTAAAAGAGTTAAAATTGAATTTGGAAGTGTTTTGTTAAGTTTTGAAAATATATCGTTTAAATTGATATTTAAAAATAGTCTTCCGAGGCACAGTCTCGGAATTCAACGAAACTGGTTCCATTGGATCCGTAATATTGTATTATTGTCGGGTTTCAATTTTCGTAATGTTTGGAGTTGTTGTGTGAGCGTACGATATATAAACGCGATGAATTTACATCGAAAATTAAATATAATAACTGGGTCCAAAAGGCTATCTTCTCCATACGACTGAATTAGGACTCGAAACATTTTTCATTGCGTTCGAAACATGGGTATAACATTATAAATGCCTAGCGGCACGTTTCAATAGGAGGTCAAAATTTTAATTTGCTAAAATGAGATACTTTAGAAAGAAAATTATAAAATATTATAATGGAAAAAGGAAAGTCAAAACCCTATGCCCAATCTTCTAAAGCACGCCATACCTTTTATGTATAACGTACTCGCGCATCCCCCTCTTCCTTAGAAATCGAATTTGCATTCCTTCTCTAAATCAATTCGTGAAATCGATTTATAAAAAAAATGCGAGCACGAGGGGACAATTCTCGAGCTACAGGGGGAGTCGAGAGGGAGAGCAAACCCTAGCGCACGAAGGGGGATCAAAGTTCGATCGAGGGAAAGATCACGGCGTCATCGCGATTAACACGGTCGAGGGAAGCATCTGCGAGTTTCGATCTCGCGTATGAAGACGGAGGCAGGGTCGCGGCGCGATGTGGTGATGCTGGGGGAGTTGTTCGGGATGGTGAAGGCAGGCGCGATCGATTTTGTGGAGGCTCGCGTTATGTCGTGACGGCGACAGGGGGAAACTTGGTGAGCAACTAGGTATAGGTGCTTTTTATTTATTTATTAAGATTAATAAATATGTTTATTATTATAGCGAGTGATATTTCAATTTATAAACTGTTTTAAAAAAAAATATTTTTACAGTAAGCCGGATACTTTTCTAAATATATATATATATATATATAAATGCAATTGTTTTTCAAAATTTACTTATGATCTTGTTCAGAAAAAAGAGAGAATATGTTATAGTAGAACAAATTCTGTTTAATATGTGTATAGGTTTGGAAGAAATTTTATTAGAAAGTAATGTGTATAATTAGATAAATAAATATACATATGCATTTTTAAATCTACTGGTTTAATTTTAAAATATGGAGATTAATTTGTTTAATTTACTTATTTAATTATTTTAGAAATTGTTAAAGTAAAAAAATAGTCTAAATTAAAGTGTTAAATGCTAGTAGATTGTTCGATTTTTCAAAATATTAATAAGCCGTATAATATTTATACAAGGTCTAGAATCGAGAAGGAAATAGCCGGATAGGAAATGGACTGCAAAACAATAAAGGTGAGTTAATCTCACTCATCTGGTTTAATTTAAATTTAAATGGTTGAATTTAAATAATTGGTTGAATGATTGAATTTATTTGATGTGGTATATTATATAGTGATATATAATATATATTGGAGTGATTGATTTCCTACATTATATAGCGAATGAGATCCTATGCGTCGCATAATAGCGGATGATATTATATAAATCCCATATACCGCGATATTCCACCTCGAAGTGGAATTGGTATTGTGCTAACGTCTGTGGATGTAGGGAAACAGGTTGGAGGGATCCAATTGGATTCATCAAAATTATTTAGATTGTTTAATATTCTGTTATGAATGTTCGATATACTGTGATAAATTATATTGATAATTGGGATATTGGTTACCATGGTTTGATTGGAAATTCTGGTACACTGAGTTATCAAAATATATAGAACTGGATTTTTGAAAAGAAATATAAGAGTAAAATTTGGTAGTGAAATAATTATAGAATAAAAATAAGAATGAATTGGAAAGAAATAAAAGTGATTTAAAAAAAAAACAGAAGTTAAATTGTAAAGTAGAGTTTTAAATCAAAGTTAAATCTAGAATTCAATATAGTGAATCTCAGTTTTTAACAAATATAGGTTTTAAATTTAAATTGTTTTAACAACTTGTATGTTAAAGTGCATTTTTAAATTGATTTAAATTTAAAAACGAATTTGCTTTAAATTCATTTAAACTTCTTTTATAAAATGAGTAATTAAATTATTTAATGAAGTAAATAAAAAGATAGTTAATTACTAGTTGAGATAAATCAAGAGTGATTAATATTTATGGTATAATTAATGATTAATTACTTAATGTAATTAATTTAGATTGGGATAAATTAAAATGTAATTAGAAATCATTAATTTTCATAATTAATGATGTAATTAAAGGTTGATTAATTAAGATTAATTAATCAATAATAAGTGATTTATGAGAAATTAATGAATATAAGTAATTAAGGATTAATGTAATTAATTTTAGTTAATTAATTTGTGAAGAAATTAAAGATTAATTACTGTTTTTGGTTAAGAATAATTAATTTGTGTAATTAATTAAAGATAATTACTTCAATGTAATTGAAGGATAATTAATCCAGGGTGATTAATTAAGATGGATAATTAAGGGATGATTAATTAATTGATTTGAAATTAATTAATGTCAAGTGAAGGAATCTAAGTGATAGGGGTTAGTAATTCAATTAGAAGTGATTAAATTTATTTTGGAAGTGATCAAGTTTGCTTATGGATGATTGAATGGTATTGGATGCCTTGAATGAGTTGATATCTCTAATATGAAATGATTTGTAGTACCATATGTTTGGAAGGACAGGATATTGTGGTTATCTATCAATAACGAATTGTTGTGTAAAGGGACATCCTGTATTTAAAGTTTGAAGTGTATTTCATTTGGATAATTTGGGTTAGGATGACATGAGACTCGAGAAGACTGGGGTCGGGTATTAGAAAATACATGAAACCGCTTCCAATTTTTTGTATAGATCGATATATGAAATCAATAGGCTGGAACGAAATGATTTAAGCAAATTAGACTATTTAATCTAAATTTTGGTACTTAGAAAATTGATGTGTTAAATAAGTGATGTCTATAACAAATTGTGAATATGTAAACTAATACGAGTTACCCTGGGTTTTATATAAGTTGTATGCTTTGTATTCCATGTTAGATGGGTTTACTCACGCTGGTTTCCAGCCTGACCCGGGTGTTACTTTGATGTAATGCTTGTGTCAGACCGAGTACTACAGATTTTCAGGTAAGGACATTCTGGAGCTCAGGAGGCGAGCTGGATGGCGAAAACGTATGGAGTGTTTCCGTTGTATTATATTGTCGTATATCCGAGACATGATGATTGTGTATATCAAGTGTCTGTATATATGTGTAACTCTGATGTGTTATAAATGTATTTGACAGATACAGAATTCTTTTGTAAACAGTTATTATTTGATATTATATTTTCATTCGCTGCGAACGTGAGAATCTTTGTGGTGTTTCTTCTTCTTCTTCGTCTTCTATCTCTTCCTTCTTTCCCTAACTATCTAGAATTTTCAGGATAGAAAATACTGGGTTGTTATAGTTGGTATCAGAGCTGAAGGTTAAGCGAGAACCTTGGCTCTATTGGGATTACTCATTAAGGATAGGGTCAATGGTACCCTAGAATGAGTTGAGTGTATATATATATATATATATATATATATATATATGAGCGTGTACTTGTTATTTTCTTATATAAAGGTTTTAAATGATTTTATATAAGAATATATTTTGATATATAAAGCAATATTTCTTTCTAACAAATATTAAGGCAATTGGTTGTTATATTATTTGAAAATTTTAAATGGATTCAGAATTAAATGGTTTAAAGAGATAACACGATTTGATTTAAAAGATTAAATCAACATTTAAAAATTTAACTCGAATTTATATAATTCGGGATGGTTTAAATTTGAAACTTGAATTGAATTCGTTCAAATTGAATCTGATTTGAATTAAATGGATTTGTGATTGAAGATGTATAAGTGTAACGACCCGAAATTTCCGAACCCGAAAATTCCAGATAGTTATGAAAAAGAAGAAAGGGATGGAAGAAGAAGAAGATCAGAAGCAACAACATCTCACATTCACAGCGGATAAAATATAATAATAAATAATAACGGCTTACAAAGAATACTATTCTGCCGATTATGTTTATAGTACATCAGAGTCACACATATATACAAACACTGGACATACACGATTATCATGCCTCAGATTTACAATAATATAATACAGCGGAAAATACTCTATACGTTCCTACCATCCAGCCCGTCTCCCAAGCTCCAGAACGTCCTTACTTGAAAATCTGTAGTACTCGGTCTGACCCGAGCATTACATCAAAGTAACACCCGGGTCAGGCTAGAAACCAGCGTGAGTAAACCCATCCAACATGGAATACAAAACATACAACTTATTTAAAACCGGGGTAACTCGTATCAATTTACAAAGTCACAATTTATTACAAACATCACTTATTCCACACATCCATTTTATAAGTACCAAAGTTTTGATTTAAATAGTCGAATTCCTTTAAATCACTTCATTCCAGCCTATAGATTTCACATATCAATCTATAAAAATTCGAAGTGGTTTCGGGTATCTTCTAATACCCGACCCCGGTCTCTTCGAGCCTCGTGTCATCCTAACCTAAGTTATCCCAATGAAATACACAACATTTCATATCAGAGATATCAACTCATTCAAAGCATCTAATACCATTCAATCATCCATAAGCAAAGCATAATCACATACAAATTTAATTTAATTAATCCTGATTGAACTACTAACATCAACCACTTAGATTCTTTACTTGTCATTAATTAATTTCAAATCAATTATTCAATCATCCATTCATTATTCATCTTAATTAATCAAGCTGGATTAATTATCCTTCAATTACATTCAAGTAATTATCTTTAATTAATTTCACGATATTAATTCTTCTTAACAAAAATCAATAAAAAAATCTTAATTACTTCATGAATTAATTAACTATTTTAATTACATTAATCCTTAATTACTTATATTAATTAACTTCTCATAAGTCACTTATTATTGATTAATTTATCTTAATCAATACATCTTTAATTACATTGTTAATTATATAAATTAATGATTTCCAATTATATTTTAATTTATCCTAATCTAAATTAATTACATTAATTAAACCACAATATTAATCATCCTCGATTAGTCCTAACTTATAATTTACTTTTTTTTACTTACTTCATTAAATAAATTAATTACTCGTTTTATAATAGAAACTTAAAGAATTTAGAACCAAATTTATTTTTAAATTCAAATCAATTTACAAATGCACTTTAACATTCAAGTTGTCAAAACACTCAATATTTAAAACTTTATTTGTTTTAAAAATTTAGATACACTAACTCAAATGCCAGATTTAACTTTGATTTAAAACTTGTTTTTAAATCTCTACTTTACAATTTAGCTTCAGTTTTTAAATATCACTTTCATTTCTTTCCAATACATTCTTATTGTTATTCTATAATTATTTCACTTCCGAAATTCACCCGTATATTTCTTCAAAAATCCAATTTATATACTTCGATATCTCAGGATACCGAAATATTCAAGCAAACCACAGCATTCAACATTCCAATTACCAAAATATTCATCATAGAATATCAATCATTTCAGCATATACTATATGTTACTATATAATATAGCACATCAGTTCAATTCAACCATTCAACCAACAATTTAAATTTAACAATTTAAATTTAAATAAAAATCCAGAAGAGTGAGGTTAACTCACCTTATATTTTGCTGCTTGCAATCCATTCCAAACTGGCTTGTTTCCATGATTTAAAAACTTGAAAAAATCATTATATGATTTTATTAATAGTTGAACTAATTAAACAATTAATTTCTGTTTAATGAATTTATTCTAACTTAATAATTTAAATTTGGACTATTATGTTCCTTTAAAAAATAATTCCTATCTTTATCCCAACATCCTATATATATTTAAATTGAAGCCTATATGTGCATTTATATCTATATATATTTCTGTTTACTGTTATTATACTTACCCATCTGTCTTTTAAATTAAAACCCTATTTTAATCAACAATAGGTTGATCTATATATATTATCTGTTTTCTAAACTATATACATATATTTAAATTGAAAAACAACTGTATACCTCGGTTTACCTCACCTTCATTCGACAGCAACACACAAAACTCGTAGAACTTCCCAAACCCTTGCGATTATACTACTGTAACAACCCGCATATTTGTTGATGTTATATTTAAATATTATATTTAAATATTTTTTTTGATACTCGGAATTTAGTTCGAAAAGCTACTTTTTGCATACGGTCGAATTAGGACTCGGGACCACTCCCATTGAGTTTAAAATGCCGTTTGCGACCTTTTTGAGTATAAGCTTCGATATGTTTGGAGAAAGTTGATTTTTGCTACTTTTTCACTTAGGGTTTTGATTTGGGCTGAGCCCACTTATGTATTCAGTCCCAACCCCTCTCCTCCTCATTTACTTCATTTCCAATTCCTAATACTCAAGCTTTCGCAACAATGGTGGGAGAGATGAGAAATTAAAACTCAAGCCCTAGTTTTCTTTTGCAAATCAAGTTCTAGCTCCAAACTAATAGAAGAACTCATTGGTACGATTCTCTTCTTCTTCTCCAACTCAATCTCTTATCAATTTCAGAAATTGCTAAACCAAACTTTGGGAATGTTCCTTCTTTTAAAGCTTAGAATCAAGCTTCTTGAGTTGCATTTGAAGAGTGGTTGATTCTCATTTGCTTTCAAGCATCTTCTTCAATCGTTTGGGTTCAAAGGTGAGATTTTTAATCCCACATCTAGGTCTATGATTATTTTTGATTGTTAGGTATGAATTCCTAATACATATTCATGTGTATTTGATTTTGATTTGGATAGGTTTTGTGAACATTCCAAATTTTAGTGTTTTGAGTTCAAATCTTCAAAAAATCATAGCTTTGTTGTTTGAACTTGTTTTGGTGATGCATCGTAGAGCTTACAGGCCCGGGTAGTCGATTTGCATAAACCCCTAGTGACCGTGCTCGCTCGATTGCATTTTTAAGAAGATTGCATCTTCATTTTATAGGCTGGAAAGCAGCCTTGATGCCAGTCAGTCGACTGGACCTTTGAGTCAGTCGACTGGTTGTAGCACATAGGCATTCCAAATGCAACTACTTGAGGCTCGGGTCCTCTGTTTCCCCTGCATTCAGTCGACTGAATTTTTAGGTCAGTCGACTGACTGCAGGAAATTATTTTTCATGCCTCTGGTCCAGTCGAATGGACCTTTTAGTCAGTCGACTGATCTGCACCTATTTGCCTAATTGTGCATATTTGTGCATATTTTTGCTTGGTTTCCAAATTCCATCGATTCGTGTTATTTGCCACTTGTTGTTGCTACGACTTTAATGACTTCTATTCTTGGAATTTTTGGGAATACCCATTTTGATGGATTCAGATCGATTTCTTTGGATTTTTATTCACGTCTTTGAATGTGAATTCTGGTGGTTGACTGTTCTACAATCATTTTCGTGTTTTGTCACTTTAAAAATATAAAGGTTTCAATACTCCCGTTCGTGTGATAGGCCTCCCCCTTATTTTGTGTGTTCTCTGGATTTCGTGTGCCGAATTCTGGAATTTTCTTCTTCACCTATTTTTGTGATTTCTATTGATATGATTTATCAATTTTTGTGCATAGGTGAATTCGTGTGTCATTGACTTTTGTGATTGACATTGGTATGATCGTCAATATTTATGGTTTGGTGAACGAAATAAGGAGTATGACACTTCCTTTGATTCTTGTGTAGATTTGGTGATATTGATTAATCTCTTGTTGATTTTCAATTACTTATATATATCACAGCTTGGCATTGTGATTATTATGTGTTTAGTCATATCTCTTACTCTATATCGTTTCATCTGATATTTATAGTTAGACTGATCCGTTTATTATTTTCTTATTAAATAATACTCGGGTCAGACCGAGATGTTACATGTGCTTCTGCTTGACTTCTCCCCAGGGATTCATTACTCTGACTTTTGGCAAACTACTTAGATTAGTAGTTTATTTTGTTGTATACACTTGAGATATAGACTCATAGTTGTATTCTTTTGTATAGCACGTGTTGCTATTCTTTTGTATTATTGTGGATCTTTTTGACCACTACTCTGATATACACTTCCATGTGTTAATTATATATTCATATCTTCTTCCGCCTTTGTGATATGAATTATCTGTGACTGATTTATGTTATGTTTATTTCTGTATTTGTTTTCGAAGATATTATAGCCACTGTGTAGTAGCTTTGAGTTTGTGTCGGTATGTTGGATTTCCACTTGATAAAGTATTGCATGTTATACTATCTGACATATCGATGCTTGCACAAAGCAATTACACGGATGGTCGCTCTTCAACAGCCTTATTCTCCGTGCTAGTTGACAGCATTCACCGTAATGTTCTTGGCTAGCGTGGGTATAGAGGTGGGGCGTCACAGCTTGGTATCAGAGCGAAACTTCGGAACAATATGGAATGTTATAACAAGGATCATCGTCCTAAGTCATTCTTAGCAGTCATGCTTTAGGATTTTATTCGAGTCTTCGTACCGATTCATCCTATTTTCTTTTATGATTCCTTGTTTTATCTATCAAGAATTGCTTGATATTGAATTTGGTGAATAACCTTTTTCTTCTTCTTCTTCTTTCTTTCTAAAGAAAGAGAAATGTCTGGACCAGGCCGCCCCAGAGCCGTACCATCTAGCACTCCACCCCAGGATGGAGTTTTTATGACTGCTCAACAGCTTCTTGATTTAGTGACGAATGCTCAAGCAGCTGGAGCTAATCCGGAACCTACTCACCCAAAGTCGGGATTTGCACGCTTGTGCAGCGATTACACTAATTTTGGTGGGGAGCTATTCAAAGGTTCCAAAACTATTATTGAAGTACAGGCTTGGCTAAGGTCATGCGATCGAATCTTTTCTCGCATGAATCTTATTGACCTTCACCGAGTTCAGGTGGCCTCTAGTATGCTCCGAGAAAGAGCATTGGACTGGTACGAGCTTCTTATTTTTGAGATTAATGAAGCGGATCTCACCTGGGAGCAATTCCGGGAACGCTTCGATTTGAAATTTATACCAGAAGCAGAGAAAGTGACATTGGCTCGACATTTATAGACCTTGTTCAAGGTGAGTCCTCCGTGACTGATTACGTCGCCTCCTTCGAGTCGCTTTCCAAATATGGGGTTGAATACATCAACACCCCTTTAAAGAAGAACCAGAGGTTCGTCTATGGCTTAAACAAAAATCTCAAGAAGCCATTACTTCTAAAATTAGAAGTTTCTTTCGACCAACTCGTTGATATCGCTCTTCGTCTTGAAGAGGCGGATAGGGAGAATGATGTTGAAGTGGTGGGTTCCAAACCAAACTTCAACAACAAGAAGAGGCCAAACAAATTCAAAGGTCCTTATCCCAATAAGAAAGGGAGGCAAGCAACTCCTATTGAAAAGACCTTTTCCTCTACTCAAGGGAAATGCTATAATTGTGGTTCGAAAGACCATTTTGCGAACAAGTTTTCAAAGCCTCGTATTTGTCGCTATTGCAAAAGCCCAGACCATTTTATGCATGTATGTCCCAAACTTCAAAATAGGAAGGAGGGAAAGCTTAATGTTGCTCAAGCCCCTGGCAACACATCTCGTGGCCAAGGTATTTCTCATTCTATTCTGGATGGAATTATTTTATTTCGTGATCATCTTGTTCGAGTTCTTTTTGATACGGGTGCGTCCCATTCTTTTATATCAAAAGAACTTGTTGATACTTTTTCTTTGGATGTTTTGTGTTTAATGACTTCTTTGAGAATTGCGAATCCGGTTGGTGGATCCGCGACAATTAGTTTATTGTGTAAAGATGTCGAGATTATTTTGTGTGATTTTTCTTTCCGAGCCGATTTGCATGTCATGCGTTATTTAGGCTTTGGAATGATTTTGGGAATGGATTGGCTTAACCGTTATGAAGCTCATATCCTATGTCCTGAGCGGAATATTCATCTTCGACATCCTCAATCTGTTAAGCGGATTTCTATTAATCTTAAAGATTCAGAATCCAGCTTGGTTGCATCTTTATATTCTTTAAATCCTCGTGATGACGATGATGATGAGGGTGATACTATTTCTCTTATTCACGTCGTTCGTGAATTTTCCGACATATTCGAGCCCGTTTTAGGATTACCACCTAAGCGAGCAATTGAGTTTAGAATTAATCTTATTCCTGGAGCTCAATCTATCACTCGTCCTCCGTATCGTATGTCCAATAAAGAAAACGAGGAGATGCGTAAACAATTATCCGAATTGGAGACGAAGCAATTTATTCGCTCTAGTTCCTCGCCTTGGGGAGCTTCAGCTATTTTTGTGAAGAAATCCGATGGAACACTTAGGCTTTGCGTTGACTACCGCAAGCTTAATGATCTTACTATCAAAAATAAATATCCTTTACCTCGGATTGATGATCTATTCGATCAACTTAGTGGTGCTAGAGTCTTTTCACAATTAGACTTAGCTACTGGATTTCATCAGCTTCGTATTGCAGAGGATAGTATTCCTTTGACATCGTTTCGTACTCGTTATGGATCTTACGAATGGCTTGTTATGCCATTTGGTCTAACGAATGCTCCGGCTTATTTCGTTGACCTTATGAATAGAGTTTTCAAAGACTTCCTCGACCGGTTTGTTCTCATCTTTATCGATGATATTCTTGTGTATTCTAAAACCGAGGAGGAGCATGAAAAACATCTTCGGATTGTGTTGGAAACTCTTAGGAGTAATCAATTAAAGGCAAAATTTTCTAAATGCCACTTTTGGCAATCTCGTGTGAAGTTTCTCGGTCATATTATTTCCGAATCCGGAATTTCCGTGGATCCTTCAAAGATTGAAGCGATTCAAGATTGGAAGAGACCGGAGAGTGTGACAGAGATTCGTAGTTTTCTCGGATTGGCGGGCTATTACCGTCGTTTTATCAAAGACTTTTCTAAGATTGCCGTGCCTCTCACTAGCTTGACGAAGAAAGGTGTTAAATACATTTGGTCGGATAAATGTGAAGCTTCTTTTCAGAAAATAAAAGAACTTCTTTCTGATGCTCCTATTCTCGTTATTCCCGAGGGGAATCAAGATTTCGTTGTTTATACCGATGCTAGTCACGTTGGTTTGGGTGCCGTTCTTATGCAAAGAGAACGTGTTATTGCTTATGCTTCTGGGCAATTGAAGCCTGCTGAGACTAGATATGCCACTCATGATTTAGAGCTCGCGGCTATTGTTTTCGCCCTTCTTGTTTGGCGTCATTATCTTTTAGGAGAGAAATTTGTTCTTTATACCTATCATAAGTCCTTGAAGTATTTATTCTCTCAAAAGGAACTTAATTTGCATCAACAACGTTGGCTCGAATTTCTTGCACCATATGATCTTGATATCCTTTATACTCCCGGAAAGGGAAATCGCGTTGCGGATGCACTTAGTCGAAAGCAACAAGCGGTTGTTTCTATGATGATATCTGAATGGAACGATCTCGAGATTTTATCCACTTGTGAGATTCGAGAGCGCGCATCTGATTTGTGCTCATCACTTGTTTTATGTAGCCTTGAGGCTCATCCTTCTCTTTTAGACCGCATTCTTGAAGCTCAAGGGCTAGATCCTGAATTGGCTCTTCTTGGCCAAAATGTTAAGGATAAAATTGGTATTGAAGGTTTGAAAGACTTTGATATTGATTCTCGTGGCGGCATTCGGAAATTTGGTAGACTTATCGTGCCAAATATTAGTGATCTTCGAAAAGATATTTTAGAAGATTCTCATCGTTCCAAATTCACCATTCATCCCGGTAGTAGCAAAATGTACGCGGATATGAAGCGACTTTATTATTGGGAGGGAATGAAACTTGACATCGCTAACTTCGTTAAGCGTTGCATGACTTGCCAACTCGTTAAGGCCGAACATCAAAGGCCCGGTGGATTATTGCAACCTTTAGAAATTCCAATTTGGAAGTGGGACCAAATTTCCATAGATTTTATAGATGGCCTTCCCCGTTCTCATTCGGGTCATGATAGCTTATGGGTGATTGTTGACAGACTTACTAAATCCGCCCATTTTATTCCCGTTCGGTCTAACCGAACCGTTCCTCTTTTGGCCAAGCTCTTTGTTAAAGAGATTGTTAAATTACATGGAGTTCCTACTTCTATTGTTAGTGATCATGATCCATTGTTTACTAGTGGATTTTGGAAGAGTCTTTAAAAAGCTTTGGGAACGAAGCTTAATTTTAGCACTGCTTATCATCCTCAGTTCAATGGACAAACCGAGCGTGTGAATCAAACTCTTGAAGATCTTCTTCGTGCATGTGTTCTTGATTTTGGTGGAAGTTGGGAAGATCATATTTCACTTGTTGAATTTTCCTATAATAATAGCTTCCAATCTAGTATTGGTATGGCACCTTTCAAGGCACTCTATGGAAGGCCATGCCGATCTCCTTCTTGTTGGCTTGAGGCCGGTGAGAAGCTGGTTTTAGGTCCAGATTTTATTCGTGATTCCACAGAAAAGATTGACCTTATTCGTCATAGGATGAAAGAAGCCCAGAGTAGACAAAGATCCTATGCCGATAACCGGAGAAGGAAGTTAGAATTTTCTGTGGGAGATTTTGTGTTTGTTCGTGTTTCACCCATGAAAGGTGTCGTACGTTTCAGTCGATCGGGAAAGTTAGAGCCTCGATATATTGGGCCATTTCCTATCGCTGAACGTATTGGTTCCATGGCATATCGCCTTTTATTACCGGCTCAATTTTCTGCTATTCATGACGTGTTTCACGTTTCTCAATTACGGAAATGCCTTCGAGATTCCGATTCTATTCTTGAGCCCGGTGTTGTGGAAGAGATTGAAGTTTCACCTAATTTAACTTATGAGCAACATCCTATTCGTATCATTGCTTCGGAAGTCAAAAGACTTCGAAATAAAGATGTTCCGCTTGTTAAAGTTTAATGGTCTTTAAATCCTAAGGATTATTCTTGGGAATCTAGAGAGTTCATCGAGCGAACACATCCGGACTTACTTTCTCGTGCTCTTTGAGGTGAACTTCTTATTTCAAACTTCTTTTGTGTTGAATATGCTTTTATGGTTGTTACTATATATCTTCTTCTTAAATATTGCGAGGACGCAATTTCTTTAAGGAGGGGAGTCTGTAACAACCCAAATATTTGTTGATGTTATATTTAAATTTTTTTTTGATACTCGAAATTTAGTCCGAAAAGCTACTTTTTGCATACGGTCGAATTAGGACTCGGGACCACTCCCATTGAGTTTAAAATGCCGTTTGCGACCTTTTTGAGTATAAGCTTCGATATGCTTGGAGAAAGTTGATTTTTGCTACTTTTTCACTTAGGGTTTTGATTTGGGCTGAGCCCACTTATGTATTCAGTCCCAACCCCTCTCCTCCTCATTTACTTCATTTCCAATTCCTAATACTCAAGCTTTAGCAACAATGGTGGGAGAGATGAGAAATTAAAACTCAAGCCCTAGTTTTCCTTTGCAAATCAAGTTCTAGCTCCAAACTAATAGAAGAACTCATTGTTAAGCTTCTCTTCTTCTTCTCCAACTCAATCTCTTATCAATTTCAGAAATTCCTAAACCTAACTTTGGGAATGTTCTTCTTTTAAAGCTTAGAATCAAGCTTCTTGAGTTGCATTTGAAGAGTGGTTGATTCTCATTTGCTTTCAAGCAACTTCTTCAATCGTTTGGGTTCAAAGGTGAGATTTTTAATCTCACATCTAGGTCTATGATTATCTTTGATTGTTAGGTATGAATTCCTAATACTTATTCATGTGTATTTGATTTTGATTTGGATAGGTTTTGTGAACATTCCAAATTTTAGTGTTTTGAGTTCAAATCTTCAAAAAATCATAGCTTTGTTGTTTGAACTTGTTTTGGTGATGCATCGAAGAGCTTATAGGGCCGGGTAGTCGATTTGCATAAACCCCTAGTGACCGTGCTCGCTCGATTGCATTTTGAAGAAGATTGCATCTTCATTTTATAGGCTGGAAAGCAGCCTTGATGCCAGTCAGTCGACAGGACCTTTGAGTCAGTCGACTGGCTGTAGCACATAGGCATTCCAAAGGCAACTACTTGAGGCTCGGGTCCTCTGTTTCCCCTGCATTCAGTCGACTGAATTTTTAGGTCAGTCGACTGACTGCAGGAAATTATTTTTCATGCCTCTGGTCCAGTCGAATGGACCTTTTAGTCAGTCGACTGATCTGCACCTATTTGCCTAATTGTGCATATTTGTGCATATTTTTGCTTGGTTTCCAAATTCCATCGATTCATGTTATTTGCCACTTGTTGTTGCTACGACTTTAATGACTTCTATTCTTGGAATTTTTGGGAATACCCATTTTGATGGATTCAGATCGATTTCTTTGGATTTTTATTCACGTCTTTGAATGTGAATTCTGGTGGTTGACTGTTCTACAATCATTTTCGTGTTTTGTCACTTTAAAAATATAAAGGTTTCAATACTAGGAGTAAATATCAAAACTCTTTCCTCAAACGATTTCAATTCTATTTTAATACCAAATTCGTTTATAAAACCGTTTTCCAATCTATTAGTATATACAAACCTTTACCTCACTCGTATGAGAAATCTAATTAAACGGCTTAGTAAAACAAGTGGTATGAAACGCTTGCGTTTACTTCGCCGGTTAATTCTTGGACTTGTTCGATTGAATCTCTTGTGACAATTTTCTAGTGGAGATCTACAATTTGTTCGCAAATATTTAAGTTAAGCTAGTGGTTAGGGGACATGAAGCTAAGCTCATATATTTTCTAGCTTACTGTAATTGACACTTCTTGATGATCATGACGATAATTTTTGTGATTTAGACTAGCAATGTGCGATGTCTCTTTGTCTACGAGGGAGACTAAACCCCGTTTGTGTGAGTTTCAACTCACATATGTGGGGTAGCGCCCCCATGGTCTTCGGGCCGTTCGTGTGTCAAAAAAATTAATGGCTAGCTACCATGAGATAGCGTCTCATTCGTGTGATACATATGTTGGTGAGTTTTCATGCTCCCGTTCGTGTGATAGGCCTCCCCCCTATTTTGTGTGATCTCTGGATTTCGTGTGCCGAATTCTGGAATTTTCTTCTTCACCTATTTTTGTGATTTCTATTGATATGATTTATCAATTTTTGTGCATAGGTGAATTCGTGTGTCATTGACTTTTGTGATTGACATTGGTATGATCGTCAATATTTATGGTTTAGTGAACGAAATAAGGAGTATGACACTTCCTTTGATTCTTGTGTAGATTTGGTGATATTGATTAATCTCTTGTTGATTTTCAATTACTTATATATATCACAGCTTGGCATTGTGATTATTATGTGTTTAGTCATATCTCTTACTCTATATCATTTCATCTGATATTTATAGTTAGACTGATCCGTTTATTATTTTCTTATTAAATAATACTCGGGTCAGACCGAGATGTTACATGTGCTTCTGCTTGACTTCTCCCCAGGGATTCATTACTCTGACTTTTGGCAAACTACTTAGATTAGTAGTTTATTTTGTTGTATACACTTGAGATATAGACTCATAGTTGTATTCTTTTGTATAGCACGTGTTGCTATTCTTTTGTATTATTGTGGATCTTTTTGACCACTACTCTGATATACACTTCCATGTGTTAATTATATATTCATATCTTCTTCCGCCTTTGTGATATGAATTATCTGTGACTGATTTATGTTATGTTTATTTCTGTATTTGTTTCCGAAGATATTATAGCCACTGTGTACTAGCTTTGAGTTTGTGTCGGTATGTCGGATTTCCTCTTGATAAAGTATTGCATGTTATACTATCTGACATATCGATGCTCGCACAAAGCAATTACACGGATGGTCGCTCCTCAATAGCCTTATTCTCCGTGCTAGTTGACAGCATTCACCGTAATGTTCTTGGCTAGCGTGGGTATAGAGGTTTGGCGTCACAACTACACTTGAATCAAGACCTTCCTCCAGCTTGATTCTCTGACCTTCCTCCCACCCTCTCATGCTCTTGCGAACAAACCTACATCGCCTTGCCTATGCACGCGCGAAGGCCAGCAAGCACCCAAACCCCACGCTGCCTTGTATCTGTCACGACTTCTTCCAAATTTTGCCACCAAAGCCCATCGTTCGAGCTCGCGATAGCTGCCTTCCTGTCATCGCGGTGACGCTGCCGCAATCACCCAAGCGCCTCCGCCATATTTTTTGATCTCGTTCTCGATCAAGATAACAGAAGTGAGATTCGCGAGTACTCAATCGACCAACGAACTCTTCAGCTCGGAAGAACCTAGACGCGATCGATTTCCTTTCGAAATCGAGCTAACTTCGATTTGAAATCGAAGTCGATTTCGTACCTCTCCCTCTTTTTTTTGTAGGCGAATGATTTTGGGGTTTCATCTGAAGATGGATTCGAAAAAGTTAGGTACATGAGAAAGAGAAAGGAAGTTCGACCATATTCTTTTGTTGATTTCCATTTTGGTTTCTCTTTTTTTTCGATTCCGTATGAAAGTTAGAGAAGAAGACGGAGATGAAATATAGATTTGGTAAGCTTCTTGAGTACGCGTTGATTATTATATAATTGAATAATGAAAATATCTCGTGTTGCATACCGTGAAATTTCGAACTCCTAATCAGACATGCCGCCGGGCGTTTATTAAGCTTTACCCATATTCCGAACACAATGGAACGTGTTTCGGAAGCTAATTTAATCGTATGTGGAAGTTAGCTTTATAAATCGATTTAAATTATTAAATTATCGATTTTAATTTCAACGCGTTTCTTACCCGTACGAGCAAACGGTATATCCAAATGCTACAAAAATTGAAATCCGATAATAACTAACTATTACGGATCTAATGGAACTAGTTTCGTCGAATTTCAATATTATTAAACGATATATTATTAAAAATGTTACCTTTAAATTAAATTTCAACCATTCTATTATCTTCAGTATCATCATTATAAATTTTATAAGCCTTCAAATTATTTTTAACAGGCTTAAGATTCCATATTCAACATCTTACCCATTTTCGAATTATATAATTCAATAATTTAATTATCAAATAAATAGTGATATTTGGAATTCAAGTTAAAAATTAATCTTTAAATATTTAAAATCAATTAATATTTCCATTTTAAATTGTTAAAAATTCCGGGTCGTCACATTACTCCCCCTTAAAAGAATTTCGTCCTCGAAATTACTAGTTAGGGAGAATGGTACTATACCCGTTTACCTTTTCCCCAAAATCCAACAGTTCAATATCCTACCAACCATCTTTTTATAAAAGACCCCTTATCATTCTTACTAACTACCCAAACTCTCCCACAGTTTCCAAACAATAACCTTTTTGCCCAATCATTCAAACTTCAATTTTAAACTGAATCTTGAATTATCAAATTTTTCTCAAAATTTTTCTAACTCTCTAAATTTCCGAATTTTTTTGCCATCGTCTCCTTTGCGTGGCTAGCTCGGTACAACTACAAAAGGCCTCTACGGGCTTCCAAATTCCGAAGAAAACAAAAGCCAAGTGGCTAGATCAAAAACCCAATCAAAATTCATACAAAAATTTAAACACATACCTTTTTTGTTTTTGTCGAGCAATTCAAATTTATCTTCTGAAATCAAAACCAATTTTTCTTATAATACCTGCATATTCTACTAAGCCACAATATCTAATCATAGCTTTTAGAATCATTTTATACATTTCCTTACAGAAGTTTTCATTTCTATTTCTATTCAAATTAGTTTTCCCCGTTTTCATATGAATTCAATTTATTTTCAATTTTTAATATTGAATTTTATCTTTCATTTATAACTGATTCATATCGTTATTTAAATTAGTTTCATCCACTAATTTATTTCAATTTCCAATTTAATATTGTTTTGTCGTTAACAAAATTTCCCAAAAATTTTCTAACTCCCAAAATTTTCGAATTTTTTTGGCAGAATCTCCTTTGTACGGAGGAGCTTTCGCAATTTGACAAGAGATATAAATATATATACATCGACCTACACGGTCGGAAAGGCAAAAAAGTTTGTATTTCCTATTTTTATTGCGTAGGGGTACCTTTATTTAGCATTTTTAAGCAAGCGGCTTATTATTTAAGCAATTAGCGGAATCCAAATCCAGCCAAATGGCCTTCAGGTACCTATACTTACTCAATTTAAATATGTAAGTGCCATATATGGAAAATCTATTGGCATTTCACTTACTTTCAATAGCTAAACACATACGTTTCATAAGCAACAAGCACCAAACGTTTTCCATAAGCGATTTACATGATTTAAAGCTAATTCAATTGCTTCCAACCAATTCATATGCCGTTTCATTCAATTTTAATGATTTACAACTCAATTCCTTACGTTCAATTTATTTTAATCCAAACAAGCTCATATTCAATTCAATTGATTCTAAAATCAAATGTATTTAATCTCTATCACCTCATAGAATTTTAATTACTTTTGTTTACGTCAAACGACAACTATTTTTATGTAAATTCGGCGATACTCGCTTAATAGAGTATCCACTTTAGTTTATAACTACTTCAAATTAATTTCAACTCATTCTTTATTAATTCCATTACATTTCTAATTTATTCACCAACCATACATTTGCGTTTCATTTCATTTCCGTAGTTGTTCCATTTTAAAACTATTTCATTAAGCTTGACAACATTCAATGCTTATATTAATATCCATTTCCCATATAAATTTATCCAAACTTTTATTTAATGTTCTTCTATTCTTACTCGAAACCAAGCTTTTATTGACTTAAGTGATTTCACTTCAAATTAATATGCCTCATAACTTAAGTTCATTCAGATAACCCAAGTCCAATTAAAACTTTGATTTAATTTTAATTCAATCATACTTCATCCATTTATTATTTAATTCGATTAACCCATTTATTCACCCCATACTTAATTTTTTTTAATTCATCTACTTAGTTCATTTTCGTAGTTATTTTTTTAATATGAAGCCATTCTCAATTTATTTCTATTCATCTGGGTTTTGTTTGCAACTCAAATCATTTTCATTATAATTCACTTTGATTTCATTCGACACACTTCCCTTGTATCTAATTTACTTGCAAATTTCGTTAAATATTATTCATATCACACTTGAATTTTATTTGTAATTCAAACCATCACTACGATCAAACTCTATTTTATTTTTTTTACAACATATCCACTTATTTAATTCATTATCAAATCCAAGTCGAATTCTATTTACAATTCGAATTCATTTCCAAACTCCATTATTAACTTACAATCCATTTTATTTAACCGAGTTAAATTTTATTAACATACTCTATCAAATAATTTATTTAGCTAATTAGCTTACTTCCAACTTTTATTAAAAAAATCACTTTATTAAATTTTCCTGAGTTAAATCTTATTTATAATTCCAGTTTGGATTTTCTTTCATCTTTAAAAATTCCAACACTTTTATTTAAAAAATTTAGAAATGATTTTAAATTCACATCATACTAATAAAATAGCTCTTTATAAAAATACTTCTTATAAGTCGATGTCTTAACCAGTCCATCCTTGTTCTCACAGAAATTCAGTCATCCGTTGATCAGTGTAGGACTGAAAATCTATAAGTACTAGGTAAAGCCGTTTCAACACCCAGTGAAAATACTTGGAAAATAATTTTACTAAAAATATCGAAAACAGTTTTTGAAAATAGAGGAAATATCTTTGGTGAGAATGCTCTGGAAATCATCACCCTATCCATGGTCGCAGTTATATCCTGGGTTACGTTGCCATCGCAGCAAAAGTCCATGTAACTGTAGGCACTCCACGCCCCTCGATTACGCCATGGAGCCCAAAACAGATTGCAGTTACATTTCAGGGTTATGTTGCCATCGCAGCAAAAGTCCATGTAACTGTAGGCACTCCGTGCCCCTCGATTACGCGGTCAAAATGAAACTTCTCCACTCCTACATAGGTCGCAGTCTACCGATATAAAATCAAACGTAGACTATTGGCTCTAAGCGGCACACACGACTTATGCTATGTTACCATAGGTCGCATTCTATCGATATAAAATCAAACGTAGACTGTTGGCTCTCAGCGGCACACACGACTTTCTCTTTGGTATACACTACTCATAATCTTCAGGAACTAGTTTTGTCCAGACTCCTCAAAGGATCAACTTTAGAACCCCCCCTTGGGGCTCAAGGCAGCACCACCTGGTGGCACTCTTGAGAAGTTCATTTCAAGGGAGCGCTTTTTTCCCCAGAGCCATCATCAAAACACTTTATACTATATACATATAGTATCTTTCAAATCATACGCCTAGTATGATCTCATACAAATCTCCTTTACACAAAATCGATTATCCTAAAATCGATAATTCTTAAACTAGGCTTTCCAAGTTTCAATATTGATTTACCCAAAAATCAAAAGCCTTTCCAAATCCAAAGGTTCCCAAAACCTTTTCCAAAACCTCATAAGAGACTTTATATAAATATAATCCTTGATAAAAAATCTTTGGATCATTTCAAACTTGTATAAAATTCCTTGTATACTTCAAACACTTTCAAAATCATTTTCTTCGGGCATAGATTCAACAAGGGGAGATTTATCTTATATAACAAAGATATATAACTTTGTTTATTCAAAATCAAATATTCAAATTTGATTACTCTTTTCAATATCAATTTCATTCAAATCCGTACATGTACACTTATCATCCACACGCTATACCAATTTGATCGCTCACTCGACCACACAATTTCACTTTCGAACTAGTATCGTCCACCCGACTTCCTAGTGCGGACTCATATCTGGTTCCTTGATCAGAAACCGTCATTCTCCTTGCATAGCTATAATTATGATAAAGAATATCCAAAACCAATCAACAATCCATATCCAGGTTCACCGTCGAAAATCGAGTGAAAAATCCCAACTCGGATCGATATAACTATCTCGAAATTCTGTGCTCGAATCTGGATCAAATCACCATGCGAATAGAATACTATACGTACATCCTACGTATTTATTTTCATTGATTATTAGCCAAATCAATTTCCTTTCTATTCATATTCACCTTAATCCTCATTTGGATTAACACTTCAATCCTTATCTCAGTTGGGTATTTAATCAATAACAGTTTGAACTCCGACCAGTTTTTATTTAGAAAATAGCTTGGAAATTTTAAAAATAGATAAGTAGTTGGAGAATAATTATTAGTTTGTAAAATAGCTGTAAAATAGTTGAGAAATATTTAAATAGTTATAGAAATTTTAGATAATTGCAAAATAGTTGTAAAATTGTAATTAATTCGTAAAATAGTTAGAAAATAGATATTAGTTTATAAAATAATTGAAAAATTGTTAAATAGTTCCAAAAATAACTGAAGAACAAATACTAAATAACTGGCTTTAAAAAGAAAGGTTGTATTTATTAAAGAGCTTGGAAAAATAAATTTATATTAAAACAATTTATATTGAAAATAGTCCAGAGTCAAAACTGTTCACTTCCGTATCAATTCAATTTAAATTTCCATTTTCATTTAAATTGACTCAATTCCAATTTGAAGAACTTCAATTTCCATCGAAATTTATTTAATCCCAATTCAGGTAGAATCAATCTTTATCTCTTTCCCAATTCAAATCAACTTCCATTTGATTTTAATCCTGTTCACTTTAATTATAATTTCAAATTATTCCAATCAATTTGGACTTATATCAATTGAACCTACTTCAATTTCAAATGATTTCTATTTAATCCAATCTAAAATTTTCATTTAAAATTTTAAACTTATACATCTTCAATCTTAAATACAATTTCGATTCAGATTCAATTTGAATGAATTCAATTCCAATTTCAAATTTTAAACCATCTCGAATTATATAAATTCGAGTTAAATTCTCAAAGGTTGGTTCAACTATTTAAACCAAATTAAATTTGTTCATTTGAAGTTTTTAAATAATTTAATTTATAAGCTCAAACTCTAGAATTTCATTTCAATTAATTTAATTTTAATTTGGTTGTATTTCTGTTACCACTTAATTTAATTCCAATTCAAGATTTTAGTTTGGTTGTATTATATTACTTTTTAATTTAATTCGAATAATTTAACAACCAATCACCTTAATATTTATTAGATGGAAATATTGCTTCATATGTCAAAATATTTTTTTTATAAAAACATTTAAAACCTTTATATAAGAAAATAACAAGTACACACTCATATATATGTATACTCAACTCATCCTAGAGTACTACAAACTCTGTTTAATGAGTAATCCCCACCAGAGCCAAGGTTCTCGTTTAACCTTTCAGCTCCGATACCAACTGTATCGATCCGAAATTTCCGAACCCGAAAATTCTAGATAGTTGTGAAAAAGAAGAAAGGGATAGAAGAAGAAGAAGATCAGAAACATCAATATCTCACATTCGCAGCGGATAAAATATAATAACAAATAATAATGGTTTGCAAAGAATACTATTCTGTCGATTACATTTATAGAACATCAGAGTCACACATATATACAAACACCAGACATACACAATTAACATGCCTCAGATTTACAATAAAATAGTATAGCGGAAAATACTCTATACGTTCCTACCATCCAGCCCGTCTCCCAAGCTCCAGAACGTCCTTACCTAAAAATCCGTAATACTCGGTTTGACCCGAGCATTACATCAAAGTAACACCCGGGTCAGGCTGGAAACCAGCGTAAGTAAACCCATTCAACATGGAATACAAAGCATACAACTTATTTCAAAACCCGGGGTAACTCGTATCAATTTACAAAGTCACAATTTATTACAAACATCACTTGTTCCACACATCCATTTTATAAGCATCAGAGTTTTGATTTAAATAGTCGAATTCCTTTAAATCACTTCATTCCAGCCTATAGATTTCACATATCAATCTATGAAAATTCGAAGTGGTTTCGGGTATCTTCTAATACCCGACCCCAGTCTCTTCGAGTCTCGTGTCATCCTAACCCAAGTTATCCCAATGAAATACGCAACATTTCATATCAGAGATATCAACTCATTCAAAGCATCCAATACCATTCAATCATCCATAAGCAAAGCATAATCACTTACAAATTTAATTTAACTAATCCTGATTGAACTACTAACCTCAACCACTTAGATTCTTTACTTGTCATTAATTAATTTCAAATCAACTATTCAATCATCCTTTCATTATTCATCTTAATTAATCAACCTGGATTAATTATCCTTCAATTACATTCAAGTAATTATCTTTAATTAATTTCACGATATTAATTTTTCTTAACCAAAATCAATAAGAAATCTTAATTACTTCATGAATTAATTAACTATTTTAATTACATTAATCCTTAATTACTTATATTAATTAACTTCTCATAAGTCACTTATTATTGATTAATTTATCTTAATCAATCCATCTTTAATTACATTGTTAATTATATGAATTAATGATTTCCAATTATATTTTAATTTATCTTAATCTAAATTAATTACATTAATTAAACCACAATATTAGTCTTCCTCGATTAGTCTCAGCCTGTAATTTACTTTTTTTTACTTACTTCATTAAATAAATTAATTACTCGATTATTATAGAAACTTAAAGAATTTAAAACCAAATTTATTTTTAAATTCAAATCAATTCACAAATGCACTTTAACATTCAAGTTGTTAAAACACTCAATATTTAAAACTTTATTTTAAAAAAAAAATTTAGATTCACTAACACAAATTCCAGATTTAACTTTGATTTAAAACTTGTTTTTAAATCTCTACTTTACAATTTGGCTTCAGTTTTTAAATATCACTTTCATTTCTTTCCAATACATTCTTATTGTTATTCTATAACTATTTCACTTCCGAAATTCACCTTTATATTTCTTCAAAAATCCAATTCATATATTTTGATAACCCAGGATACTGAAATATTCAAGCAAACCACAGCAATCAACATTCCAATTACCAAAATATTCATCACAGAATATCAATCATTCCAGTATATACTATATATTACTATATAATATAGCACATCAATTCAATTCAACCATTCAACCAATCATTTAAATTTAACCATTTAGATTTAAATAAAAATCCAGAAGAGTGAAGTTAACTCACCTTATATTTTGTTGTTTGCAATCCATTCCAAACTGGCTTGTTTCCATGATTTAAAACCTTGAAAAAATCATTATATGATTTTATTAATAGTTGAACTAATTAAACAATTAATTTCCGTTAAATGAATTTATTCTAACTTAATAATTTAAATTTGGACAAGTATGTTCCTTTTAAAAAAAAATTCCTATCTTTATCCCAACATCCTATATATATTTAAAGTGAAACCTATATGTGCATTTATATATATATATATTTCTGTTTACTGTTATTATACCTACCCATCTGTCTTTTAAATTAAAACCTTATTCCAATCAACAATAGGTTGATATATATATATATATATATATATATATATATATATATTATCTGTTTTCTAAACTATATACGTATATTTAAATTGAAAAACAATTTTATACCTCGGTTTACCTCACCTTCATTCGACAGTAACACATAAAACTCGTAGAACTTCCCAGACCCTCGCGACTATACTGCACTTGAATCAAGACCTGCCTCCAGCTTGGTTCTCTGACCGTCCTCCCACCCTCTCGTGCTCTTGCGAACAAACCCACATCGCCTTGCCTATGCACGCGCGAAGGCCAGCGACCACCCAAACCTCACGCTTCCTTGTATCTGTCACGACTTCTTCCAGATTTTGCCACCAAAGCCCATCGTTCGAGGCTCGCAACAGTTGCCTTCGTTTCATCGCGGTGACGCTGCCGCAATCACCCAAGCGCCTCCGCCATATTTGTTGACCTCGTTCTCGATCAAGATACAGAAGTGAGATTCGCGAGTACTCAGTCAACCAACGAACTCTTGAGCTCGAAAGAAGCTAGACGCGATCGATTTCCTTTCGAAATCGAGCTAACTTCGATTTGAAATCAAAGTCGATTTCGTACCTCTCCCTCTTTTTTTGTAGGCGAATGATTTTGGGGTTTCATCTGAAGATGGATTCGAAAAAGTTAGGTACAGGAGAAAGAGAAAGGAAGTTCGGCCATATTCTTTTGTTGATTTCCATTTTGGTTTCTCTTTTTTTTCGATTCCGTATGAAAGTTAGAGAGGAAGACGGAGATGAAATATAGATTTGGGGAAGCTTCTCGAGTACGCGTTGATTATTATATAATTGAATATTGAAAATATCTCGTGTTGCATACCGTGAAATTTCGAACTCCTAATCAGACATGCCGCCAGGCGTTTATAAGGCTTTACACGTATTCCGAACACAATGGAATGTGTTTCAGAAGCTAATTTAATCGTGTGTGGAAGTTAGCTTTATAATCGTTTTAAAATATCAAATTATCGATTTTAATTTCAGCGCGTTTCTCACCCGTACGAGCAAACGGTAAATCCAAAAGCTACGAAAATTGAAATCCGATAATAACTAACTATTACGGATCCAATGGAACTAGTTTCGTCGAATTCCAAGACTGTGCCTCGGAAGGCTATTTCTAAACGTCAATTTAAACGATATATTACTCAAATTGAAAAAATTACCTTTAAATTAAATGTCAACCATTCTATTATTTTCAGTGTCATCATTATAAATTTTATAAGCCTTCAAATTATTTTTAACAGGCTTAAATTTCCATATTCAACATCTTACCCAATTTCGAATTTATAATTCAATAACTTAATTATCAAATAAATAGTGATATTTGGAATTCAAGTTAAAAATTAACTTTTAAGTATTTAAAATCAATTAATTATTCCATTTTAAATTGTTAAAAATTCTGGGTCGTCATCATAAATGGAAAATTTGAATTGGAATGAATTGAAATGATTTGAAATTGAAGTGGGTTCAATTGATATTAGTCCAAATTGATTGGAATAATTTGGAATTGTAATTAAAGTTGAGTAGGTTTAAAATCAAATGGAATTTGATTTGAATTTGGAAAGAAATCAAGATTGATTCAACTTGAATTGGGGTTAAATCAATTCCAATGGAAATTGAAGTTATTCAAATTGGAATTGAGTCAATTTAAATGGAAGTGGAAATTTAAATTAAATTGATGGGGAAGTGAAAAGTTTTGACTCTGGACTATTTTCAATATAAATTGTTTTAATATAAACTTATTTTTCCAAGCTATTTAATATATTCAACCTTTCTTTTTAAAGTCAAATTATTTTTTATTTGTTTTACAATTATTTTTGGAACTATTTAACCATTTTTCAATTGTTTTATAAACTAATTTCTATTTTTCAATTATTTTACAAATTAATTACTATTTTACAACTATTTTTCAACTATTTAAAATTTCTATAACTATTTGACTATTTTCAACCATTCTATCGTTATTTAACTATTTTACAGCTATTTTACAAACTAATAATTATTTTTCAACGACTTATCTATTTAAAACTTTTCAAGCTATTTTCTGAATTTAAGCTGGACAGAGTTCAAACTGTTTATGATTGAATATCCATTTGGGATAAGAATTAAAGTGATAATCTAATGGAATTGAAACAATTGTGATTATGTGGATAGAACTTAAAGGAAATGTGAATAGAAAGAAAAATTAATTTAGTTGATAATCAATGAAGATAATTACATAGGATGTACGTATATTATTCTATTCGTATAGTTAATTGATCCAGAATCGAGCATAGAATTTCGAGATAGATATATCGATTCGAGTTGGGATTTTTCACTCGATTTTCGACGGTGAACCTACATATGGATTGTTGATTGGTTCTGGATATTCTCTATCATAGTTATGGCTATGCAAGGAGAATGACGGTTTCTGATCAAGAAACTAGATCAGTGTCCGCACTAGAAGGTCGGGTGGACGATACTAGTTTGGAAGTGAAATTGTGTGATCGAGCGAGCGATCAGATTGGTATAGCATACAGATGATAGGTGTACATCATACAACTTTGAATGAAATTGATATTGGAAATTTTTTGATAAGAAATGTGAAATGGTTTTTGAAATGAAAGGTATATTTTGTGAAGCATATGACGAAGTAAAGTGGAAATTGGATATTTCTATGGTAAAAATTTACTTTACGGAAGTAAGTAAAATGGTAAGTGACTTTATAGAGTAATCAAATTTGAATATCTGATTTTGAATAAACAGAGTTATATATCTTTGTTATATAAGATAAATCTCCCCTTGTTAAATCTATCGCCGGAAGAAAAGGATTTTGAAAGTGTTTGAAGTATAAAAGGAGTTTTATACAAGTTTGAAATGATCCAAAATTTTTTCAAAAAAATTATATATATATATATATATATATATATATGTATATATATATATATATATATATATAAATACAGGACCTTATGAGGATTTGAAAAAAGGTTTTGGGTATCTTTGGATTTGGAAAGGCTTTTGATTTTTGGGTAAAATCAATATTGAAATTTGGAAAGCCTAGTTTGAGAATTATCGGTTTTGGGATAATCGAGTTTGAGAAAAGGAGATTTTTATGAGATTCATACTAGGTGTACGATTTGGAAGATATACTATGTGTATAGTATAAAGTTTTTTGATAATGGCTCTGGGGAAAAAGGTGCTCCCTCGAAATGAACTTCTCAGGAGTGCCACAGGGTGGTACTGCCTTGAACCTTAAGGGGGGTTCTAAAGTTGATCCTGTGAGGAGTTCGGACAAAACTAGTTCCAGAGGATTATGAGTAATGTGTAGCGAAAGTCGAGGGCGTTGAGGCCTACAGAGGCATTTGGGTTATGCTGTGACGACGTTGTAACTCGATGTCACTACGATCTACTGCAGACCATAGCGAAAGTCGTGTATGCTGCTAAGAGCCAACAGTCCACGTTTGATTTTATATCGGTAGACTGCGATACCTATGGTAACATAGCGAAGGTCGTGTGTGCCACTGAGAGCCAATAGTCTGCATTTGATTTTACATCGGTAGACTGCGACCTTTGTGGGATTGGAGAAGTTTCATTTTTGACAGCGAAAATCAAGGGTGCTGATGCCTACAGTTACATGGACTTTTGCAGCGATGGCAATGTAACCCTGGAATGTAACTGCGATTTGTTGTGGTTCCATGGCGTAATCAAGGGGCACAGAGTGCCTACAGTTACATGGACTTTTGCTGCGATAGCAACGTAACCCAGGATGTAACTGCGACCATGGATGTGGGTGATGATTTCCAAAGCATTCTCACCAAAGATATTTCCTCTGTTTTTAAAAAAAAATGTTTTCGATATTTTCAATAAAATTATTTTCCAAGTATTTTCACTGGATGTTGAAAATGGGTCTGCTAAGTACTTATGGATTTTCAGTCCTATGCCTGATCAACGTATGGCTGAATTTTTATGAGAACAAGGATGGACTGGTTGAGACATCGAGTTATAAGAAGTATTTTTATAAAAAGCTATTTTGATAGTATTATGTGAATTTAAAAGTATGTCTAAAATTTTAAAATAAAAGAGTAAGCTAATTAGCTAAATAAATTATTTGATAGAGAATGTTAATAAAATTTAACTCGGTTATGTAAGTTAATAATGAAGATTGGAGATAAACTCAAATTATAATAGAATTCGACTTGGATTGATAATGAATTAAAATAAGTGGAGATGTTGTGAAAATAAAACGGAATTGGATTATAGTATAAATTATTTGAGTTATAATTAAATTTGACGTAAATTGTGAGTAAATTGAATACAATTGAAACATTGTCGAATAAAAGGAAGTTGGATTGAAACAGAAATGGTTTGAATTGCAAATCAAGTTCAAGAAGGTAGAAATAAATTGAAAATGGCCTTGTACTTAGTTTAATGAGTCGAGAATGAATTGAATTTGAAAATTAAATTTATAATAACTAATCAAATAAATTCATAGACTGAAAAGAGATTTGATTGAAATAGAACCACGTTAAATTGAAAAGGAAAATTTACTTGCAAATGAAGTGAGCTTAAGTTCTGAAGTTGGACTAAATTAAAGTGAATTAACATAAGTTTAAAATTTATAGAAGCTCGACTTCGAGTAAGAATGCAAGACCATTAAATAAAAGCTTGGATTGAATTAATTTGGGAATGGTTAGTACAAGCATGGAATGTGTCGAGCTAAATAAAATGGTTGTGAATGAATCAAAATGGAAGGAATTAAAATAAATTGAGTCGGAATCAATTTAAATTGGTTATAAAACTTAAGTAATTATTTATTCACATGGATATCATCAAATTGCATAGAATGAATTGTCATTTGATGTAAACGAAGGTAATTAAAATTCTATGTGTTGATAGAGATTACATAAATTGATTTTAAGATCAATTGAAGTGAATATGAGTTTGTTTTTCTTAAAAATAAATTGAATGTAAGCAATTGTGTTGTAAACCATTTAAATTGAATGAAGTTGTATACGAATTGGTTGTAAACAATTAAAATTATTGTCGGAACCCCATAATTGGCTTATAAATATTGTTTAATCTGCATTGCTTATAGAAACTCGTATGCTTACTAGTTAAATATGTTAAATGTTGTTAAATTACATGATTTTGGCACTTACATGTTTAAATTGAGTAAGTACAGGTATTAGGAAGCCGTTTGGCTGGATTTGGACGTGCTAATTGCTAAATTAATAACCGCTTGCTTAAAAATTCTAAATAAAGGTACGCCTACGCAATAAAAATAGGAAATATGAACTGTTTTTGTTTTTTCAACCATGTGGGTCGATGTATATATATTTATATCTCTTGTCAAATTGCAAAAGCTCCTCCGTACAAAGAAGACTCTGCCAAAAATTTTCGAAATTTTTGGGAGTTAGAAAATTTTTGAAAATTTTTTGTTAGCGTCAATACGATTTCAAATTGGAATTGGAATAAGGATTTTTGAAAATGGAAATTGGAACTAATTGTTTAGTTGAAACTTTTGAAAGGAATGCACAAAATGATTTTAAAGGTTATAGTTGGACATTATTGCTTAGTAGGATATATATGTATTATAAAGGAAAAGGAAAATTGGTTTTGATTCCAGAAGATAAATTTGAATTGCTCGACAAAAAGGTATGTGTTTAAATTTCTGTATGATTAGGTTTTTGATCTAGCCACTTGAATTTTTGTTTTCTTTTGGAATTTAGAAGCCCGTAGAGGCATTTTGTAGTTGTACCGAGCTAGCCGCGCAAAGGAGATGTTGGCGAATTTTTTCAAAAATTTAGAGAGTTAGAAAAATCTTAAGAGTATTTTGATAATTCAAAATTTGATTTTAAATTCAAACTTAAATTGTTAAGTAAATAATATTATTGGGACTTATGAATAAGCATGGAAAGCTAGAAAAAGGGTTAATGTGTCTTCAATAGAAAGATTGTTTTGAGAATTGTTTGAAATTGTCTGGTTTTGGGAAAAAGTAAATGGGTATTGGACTATTCTTTTTAACTAGCAATTTCGGGGAAGAAATTCTTTTAAGGGGGGAGGAATATGACGACCCGGAATTTTTGGATGTTTGAAATCGGAATATTTAATTGATTTTAAATATTTAAAAGTTAATTTTTAACTTGAATTCAAGTATCGCTATTTATTTGATAATTAAATTATTGAATTTAATAATTTGAAGTTGGGTAAAATGTTGAATCTCGAGTTTTAAACCAGTTAAAAATAATTTGAAGGCTTGTAAAATTTTATATTAATAACACCGAAGATAGTAAAAGGGTTTGAATTGAATATGGAAGTGTTTTGTTAAGTTTTGAAAATATATCTTTTAAATTGATATTTAAAAATAGCCTTCCGAGGCACAGTTTCGGAATTCGACGAAACCAATTCCATTAGATCCGTAATATTGTATCATTATCGGATTTCAATTTTCGTAATGTTTGGAGTAGTTATGTGAGCGTACGATATATAAACGCACTGAATTTACATCGAAAATTAAATATAATAACTGGGTCCAAAAAGCTATCTTCTCCATACGACAGAATTAGGACTCGAAACCTTTTCCATTTCGTTAGAAATAGGGGTATAACATTATAAACGCCTAGCGGCACACTTCGATAGGAGGTCTAAATTTTAATTTGCTAAAACGAGATACTTTAGAAAGAAAATTATAAAATATTATAATGGAAAAAGGAAAGTCAAAATCCTATGCCCAATCTTCTAATGCACGCCATACCCTTCATGTATAACATACTCGCGCATCCCCCTCTTCCTTAGAAATTAAATTTGCGTTCCTTCTCTAAATCGATTCGTGAAATCGATTTATAAAAAAAATGCCAGCACAAGGGGACGATTCTCGAGCTACAGGGGAGTCGAGAGGGAGGGCAAACCCTAGCACGCGAAAGAGGATCGAAGTTCGATCGAGGGAAAGATCACGACGTCGTTGCGATTAACACGGTCGAAGGGAAGCATCTGCGAGTTTCGACCTCACATGAAGACGGAGGCAGGGTCGCGGCGCGATGTGGTGCTTCTAGGGGAGTTGTTTGGGATGGTGAAGGCAGGCGCGATCGATTTTGTGGAGGCTTGCGATATGTCGTGACGGTGACAAGGGGAAACTTGGTGAGCAGCTAGGTATAGGTGCTTTTTATTTATTTATTAAGATTAATAAATATGTTTATTCTTATAGGGAGTGATATTTCAATTTATAAACTGTTTAAAAAAAAATTATTTTTACAGTAAGCCAGATATTTTTCTAATTTTTTTTTATATATATATATAAATGAAATTGTTTTTCAAAATTTATTTACGATCATATTCAGGAAAAAAAGAATATTTTACAGTAGAAAAAATTCTGTTTAATATGTGTATAGGTTTGGAAGTAATTTTATTAGAAATTAACGTGTATAATTAGATAAATAAATATACATATGCATTTTTAAATCCACTGGTTTAATTTTAAAATATGGAGATTAATTTGTTTAATTTACTTATCTAATTATTTTAGAAATTGTTAAAGTAAAAAAAAATTTGTTTAAATTAAAGTGTTAAATGCTAATAGATTGTTCGATTTTTCAAAATATTAATAACCCGTATAATAATTATACAAGGTCCAGAATCGAGAAGGAAATAGCCAGATAGGAAATGGACTGCAAAACAATAAAGGTGAGTTAATCTCACTCGTCTGGTTTAATTTAAATTTAAGTGGTTGAATTTAATAATTGGTTGAATGATTGAATTGATTTGATGTGGTATATTATATAGTAATATATAGTATATATTGGAGTGATTGATTTTCCGCATTATATAGCAGATGAGACCCTATGCGCCGTATAATAGCAGATGATATTACATAAATCCTAGCGATATTCCACCTCGAAGCGGAATTGGTATTGTGCTAACATCTGCGGATGTAGGGAAACAGGTTGGAGGGATCCAACTGGATTCCTCAAAATTATTTAGATTGTTTGATATTCCGTGTTATGAATGTTTGATATGCTGTGATAAATTATATTGATAATTGGGATATTGGTTACCATGTTTTGATTGGATATTCTGGTACACTGAGTTATCAAAATATATAGAATTGGATTTTTGAAAAGAATATAAGAGTAAAATTTGGCAGTGAAATAATTATAGAATAAAAATAATAATGAATTGGAAAGAAATAAATGTGATTTTTTAAAAAAACTGAAGTTAAATTGTAAAGTAGAGATTTAAAACAAGTTTTAAATCAAAGTTAAATCTGAAATTCAAATTAGTGAATCTCAATTTTTAACAAATAAAGGTTTTAAATTTAATTTTTTTTAACAACTTGTATGTTAAAGTGTATTTTTAAATTGATTTGAATTTAAAAATGAACTTGGTCTAAATTCATTTAAACTTCTTTTATAAAATGAGTAATTAAATTATTTAATGAAGTAAATAAATAGATAGTTAATTACTGGTTGAGACAAATCAAGAGTGATTAATATTTGTGGTTTAATTAATGATTAATTAATTAATGGAATTAATTTAGATTATGATAAATTAAAATGTAATTAGAAATCATTAATTTATATAATTAATGATGTAATTAAAGGTTGATTAATTAATCAATAATAAGCAATTTATGAGAAATTAATGAATATAAGTAATTAAGGATTAATGTAATTAACTTTAGTTAATTAATTTGTGGAGAAATTAAAGATTAATTACCGTTTTTGGTTAAGAATAATTAATTTGTGTAATTAATTAAAGATAATTACTTGAATGTAATTGAAGGATAACTAATCCAAGGTAATTGAAGGATAATTCACTACAGATCAAAAAATGAAGTAAATACGAACTTTTCCTTCAAAAAAGGCAATCAGTTTCAACTCAATTACAGTTGGTAACCAAATTACAGATCTACAATTTAGCTATATAACGTTTCCAACTCCAGTAAGATTAAAATAAGGCGGTAATACAGTAATTAGTAAAATACCTCGTAGATGCCACTAAATGTACAATTGATATCAGACTAATCGTTCTCCTCCGCCGGAAGAGCAACTCTTCTCCTCTTCAACTGCAGGACGCATAGATGTGATCGATGATCATTGGTTCGGGAGTGGAGTAGAAAACAATGATGTTTACTCCGAGTGGTATTTTGGTAGAGGAAACTGCCAGGCTCGGCTATCGGAAGCTTCTACGATGACAGAAGTTGGATCGATAATCACCGTGGTTAGCTCTTTAGATCAGGTAGGCATTGCATATTATGAGGGGTTTTGGAGACGGTAAGGGAAAGATGACTGAACAATCATTTGTTTGTATACGTATGCGGTTTATTTTTCTTCCTACCACGTCACACCTAGGGCTTTCGACCAGATTTAGTTGAGGGACTTGTATTGGTGATGGAGGAGCTTGGGAAGTGGAAATTTTGGATCTAGATCTGCATGTACAAGAATGGAAGAGAAATGGGCAGGAGCAGGAAAGGTTGATGGGGGAATATTGTTGATTCGAGCCAAAATTTTAGAGGGTAAAAATTTTCCATTTAGGGGGCAAATTCGGATTGGAGCCAAAATATACATAATGTTGGTAAGGGATGCAAATTAATTTAGTTGCATCGGTTGATTTTAAAACCGATGCGACTAAAACTATTTGCATCGATGTATTTTCTTCGGTTGTTGGTAACAACTGATGCAAATTTGATTTTTTATTACCTATTGCTTTCCACGTACCAATTGCACTGGTTATTAAGATAGAACTGATGCAAATAGTTCTATTTGCATCAGTTTTTACTTCAACCGATTCAAATGAGACGAAGCAATATGCACTTTTTGTGCTAGTGTAAAGAGACCGGGATCGGATATGGGTAAACTCTCTGTCGATACCGAAAACCACTTTAATAACCGTGTATGCGCTGGAGATTTCAGAATGAAGTAGGATGACGACGGCGTTTCTTTGAGGTATATACGTGGACCCGACTCCCGTGAGTTGGCATAAGATGGCTAAAATAGGAGCGATTGATGGGCTAATGAGGTAGCACCTTTGATCGGACACATCCCTTTGATATTATACTCTGACTTTTAGATTGATTCGTTGGCCACTTTTGATTTTTTTGATTTGGGGTGTGGCTCGAGGTGGGCGGTAGCTGCGGCTATGCGTTACCACCGGCCCGGAAGCGTAATTGGTATATCTATCCTGACATTGCCTAGTTGTGCCATGTCAACTACTCTAGTGCGCCTTGTACGAGTTTGATTTGTGTCGTACCTATGGAGTATCCTCTGGTAGCCTCCCGATCAGGAGGTATTACGGTACTGTATAGACTATTGGCACTATTACGTGTTAAGGGCTATATGGGTAACCTCTTAACACTATTGAAAAGTAAGTTTATTTTACTATAGACATTATTATTATAGCGAAATACTACTACATAGTAAATAGTTTAATGGATCCTTAGAGGATGGGCGGTCCCGAGCATCCTTTAAGTTACTTGTACCTTATATTAAAGTTCACTTGAGTTGGTTTACATTATATAAGTATGTATGTCCTGACGCGAGTGTTTTGTGTTTTGCTTTACGCTCGGGTTAGACTGAGTGATACAGCATTAGAGACTCACATCTAGAGTTGGAGCTTCACTTGGAAACCCAGCAATCTATTTCGCTTTCAGTTATCTAGTTGATTTCGGTTATTCAGTTGAGTCCAGTGATGGATTCTGTTTGTACTTGATATCATATTGATACTTCTGTTGTATCTTGCTTAACTCTGATGTATATTTATATAGTAGCTTCATGAACTACTATTTATTTACTTCCGCTGCATTTTATTACTTTGTGTTTGTGATCTGTGACTATTTATTTACTGTTTACGCTATGTTTTGCCAAATTTAAATTACAATTCGGTATTTTGAACAATTCAAGTCCGACATATGAGGATGCGAATGGTTGAAAATAGCGGATCGTTACATACCCATGTGAAGGTCACTTCTGCCCATCCTAGGGTGATGTAGGGAGAGGGTGGCTATAACGATGTTTGTTGATGATGGATGATGTAAGGTGGAGATATTTTCTGCCTCTCCACTTGCCTATAAACTCCCACTCCTTTTCCTCTTCTTCATTCCACTATATCTCCTTCAAATCCGAACTAAATTGTGCAATTTTTTTCAAACCATTTAAAATTTCAATGGCTACAATTTTCAAGTTGACAACTTCTTCCATTCTAAGCTTAACTATGCTCAAAACTCCATTCTCTCCAGAGCATTTTCTAGCCCAGTTTTAAAAATCTAGAATACCTCTTTTTCGTTCGAGCATAACTCCTCCAAAACTGATCTAAATGAAGTAATTCTTTTTACTAAACCATGTAGAATTTCAGTAGCAAACTTTTATGTTTAACATTCCATCTAGTTTTGAGCTTAACCATGTCAAAATTCAACTTTTTACAGTGCATTTTCGAGCTTCATTTTTATAAATTCGAGAAAACCCTCTATTCTTTTAATCATTTCTTTCTCATAACCAATCGAAATCAAGTGTTTTTTTTCAAAATTCAAGAGAAAATAAATTTCAACAAATTTCCCATTAGCTACCGGTGCAAATTTTGAGAGAAAGAGGGTCAAAAATCCAAGAGAAAATGACATATTTTTGGGTCTAGATTTGGAGAACTCAAGATCGTAGCTTCACATTTATCTTCCTCCTTTCCAAAGCTTGGCCATGAGCACTTGAAGGTCTTGGAAGTAAGTAAGCACGGTGAAATGGAGCTAAGGACAAGAGCAAAAGCATAGAGGAGGGGGTGGCCAAGCACTTGGATAAGGAGATGAAGTTGTTTAGGTGATGGTAGAAGTGTATAAGTGAAGTATTCTGGAGATATGAATGATGGTGGGAAGACTAGAATTAATTATGGTGAGAACTTGTAACAACCCTAGTTTTGGCGATTACCTGTAAATATTGAATTATAATGGTAGTTATAATTTAGTATTGTGAACTAAAAATAAATTGGAGTTTTAAATTATTCATTTGGAATAAACAATGGATTTTAGGGAATAAAGGTGAAAAATAAAATTTTTGAAACTTTACTTGGTTAATTGAGTTAAAAATGAGCTAATCATGATTTTAATATAAAGAAATGCAATAATTTTGATAATTATTTCCAAATGTTTCTTTTATATATATTTTTAAAAGAAGCATTTCATTTAATAAGTGGTATATTATAATTAAAAATGGAAAATTTGGTTTAAAAATAAATTTTTGGTTGTAAAATGTTGAAAAAAATGGTTTGTTATATTTTATTGCACAAGAAAATAATTTTTATGTAATTTTTGGAGCTAAAAATAGAGTTTTATATGAATTATTGTGTAAATTGTGTATTTAAGCAAAATAAGAGTTTTTAATAATGAGAAACGTTTTTATAGCTAAATTATCTTTTTATTTGTTGTAAAAAAAAATGTTTGTGAAACATAAAAATATGTTTGTACAATTTGTAGAGATGAAATCATGTAAATACACATATGTTGTATTATGTAAACATGAAAGTGTTAGGGTAAATTTAGTGATAAATTAAATTTACTTAGGCTAAATTTCTTTGTTTGGGTCATAGCCCATTTTGACTTAGCCTGTTAAGAGAAGAGAAATCATCCTTCTCTCCTCATCCACTTTTTTGTACGTTCATTTTACTGTAACCAGAAAACAAAAAGAAAAGAAAAAGCTATTCCTCTTTCAAACCCTAGGCTTCAAATCTCCAATTAATCCAAGTGTTTGCTGAAATAAATCAATCTACAGCTATATTTCATAGGTAATTAACTCCAAAACATATTCTATTTCATCAAATTTGGATTTTTGCAATAGGTAGATTGTTAATAATAGGGTTTTCTTGCTTGCATGTTGTTGTAGTGTTGTTTATAGGTTTTAGAAGCTAAAACTCAAGCAAAAGCTCCAAGCTTTCAACATTAGTTCGAGTTTTTGCATTCCTACAACAAGGTGAGTTAATCACTCACACCACTAGCTTTAACCTAAGAAAATAATTTTTTTAGTTTCTATTTGAATTAATTGGATGGGATGTCGATTGAATTGCTTTCAAGTTTATTGTGGTTGGCTGAAAATTATTTATGAAAAATTGCTGCAGTAAAATAGCAATATCTTAGTGCAAATTTACCCGAATCATCTCAATCTTTTTGCAGTTGAAAGAAAACTCTGTTAGCTACAACTTCTCTTTCAATTACTTTCTGAGATTCTATTGTTTATAGGGTCGAAATTTAGTTTGAAACTGATGTACACAGCTCTGCCTTGTGCAATTTCGTTTGTTAAAATCTGATCTTAAAATCACTATAACTTTTGAATGATAAATCGGAATTGAATGAGACTTTTTTCAGTTGGAGGGTATATTTATAAGAAACAACTTTTATGTTTATCATTTTCTGTAAATCAAAATTTTTATAATCGTAATATGTGTTTGAAGAGCTAGTAACCTCTCTGTCCTGTGTTTTAATTTCAACTTTGAAACACAGAATTATTTTGGCCATATCTTTCTCCATTTTTGTCGGATTTTGATAATTTTGGATATTCCGGAAAGCTTAATTCTTATTATACAACTTTTATGTTTCATGTTTTCTGTAATTTTGAGGTTAGTTTTGTCGAAATTTGATTTTTCTACTGCTAACCCGAGAGCAAAACCAATATTTGCTCTGTCATTGAAGCTGAAACGAATTTGACCATAACTACTTCGTTTCTTAACCGATTGTGATGATCTTGGTCATTCCAAAAAGCTTAGAAACTAAGCTACAACTTTTTTATTATTTATTTTGCCCGATTTTGGACGTTACCTATGCTAAAATTGCAATTGTTTATCACTGTCCCGTAAATGCATAAGTTCAGGCTGAGTTTGATGTTTTTTTTAGTAATTTAATCATAACTTTCTTGTTTCAAATCGGAATTTAGAAATTTTAGATGTTCTGGAATTCTTGTGAAATATTCCACAACTTTGAAGTTTTTAGTTCTAAATTATATTGAAGTATACATAGTGAAAAATTGACTTTTTTATCGCTGGCCTGTGCTGATAGCCAGGGCACATAATTTTTTTGTTTGTTTTGGTAGTATTTCTATCATAACTTTCACGTTACTGATCGGAATCATGAAATTAAAGATGTTCTGGAATCCTTAGGAAATATTCTACAATTTTTATGTTTTAAATTTTGTATGATTTTGTTATTTACACGGTGGAAAATTGATGTTTTTACTGCTGGCCTGTCATTGACAGCCACAATATTTATATATTTGTCCGATTTCGACAATTTCATATGCATTCTTTTGCAACTTTTTTATCTATGAAATTTGATGCTAATATTTGATCATTTTTTCCAGCAATGGACTAATCAAGTAAGGATGAGATTTGAATTTAAATTAATTTGAATTCGATTTAAATTTGAATATCGGTTTAAGCCGATTAAATTGCAAACTGATGTTTTTTTGAGTTTTAAAAATCCGAATAAATTACAGAAAATCTTCTAACATAATGGTTGGAGAAAGGAATGTTTTTATACATTTTTTGAGGTTTTTAAACAATTATTCTTTATTTTTAAGGCTTTTAAAATTATTAAAATCCTTTTTAATGATGTGTTTTCCCTCAAAATCTTTTAGATAAATTTCTAAAATTTGTTTTATAACACCGTTTTCTCAAGTAAAATCTTTTATATTAAATTTTATTTATTTTAATTACTTTTACATTATTCAAACGTATGAGAAAGAGAATTAAATGATTTAGTAAAACACGTGGTATGGGACATGTGCGTTTACTATTTCGGTTAATTTCGGACTTGTACGATCGAAGCTATTTGAGAATATTGATTCTGAGATGTTTTGCCATTTTATGGCATATTTTGATTTTTGTAATTCCTATTTATTGGAATTATTTAAGATGACCAATAATTTGCAAACACTACGGTTTGAGATCTCCTATATAGGAGTATTGTCGATGAGACCCATCACGATGTCTTATTTACTTGCCAATGATATAAGGAAAGTCTTGAGTTTATGATTTCATATTTATAGTTTATGAGAAACCATCATGATGTTTTCACTTGTCGATGAGATGAGACAAGTTACGATGCCATTTAATGCTTGTCGATGAGATGAGACAAGTATGGTGGCTCTTTTTCACTCGTCAATGAGACTAGGCGAGATATAAATTTCTGAGTTTTATGATGTTTCTAGTGTGGCATCGACTAACGGCTAGTAAACCGCTAAGTGCGAATGTGTGGTATGGGACACACGTTAACACTTTTCGGGGTCCTATCCGTGAGTTTGTGACACATTCACGTTGTTTACCTAACAGAACTGCTTTGAGAGGTGTTAGCGACCTTGTCATGAGGACAAACTGCTTTGGGAGGTGTTAGCGACCTTGTTAGAGCCGACTAAATAGCTTGGAGAGGTGTTAGCGACCTTGTCATGAGGACGAACTGCTTTGGGAGGTGTTAGCGACCTTGTCAGAGCTGACAAAATGGCTTTGGGAGGTGTCAGTGACCTTGTCATGAGGACGAACTGCTTTGGGAGGTGTCAGCGACCTTGTCTGAGGCTTCGGCCGTCTGAGTTTTGCACGTGCAGCATTGCTTCGTTATTACAATCGGGGATTTGGCCAATCCGGATTTTCTGAGTTTTCTGTTTTATTGTGATTTTACCTTTTTAAGATTTTTTATTACATCGATAACCTAGTGCTATATAAGATGTTATATATATGGTGATTTCAATTATGATGTTTTGAACTCTTATCGAGTTCCTTGAGTTATGAGTTTAGATAATTTCAGGATTTTATAGGATATTCTGTGTTTTGCCATTTTGGCGAGTTGAGATTGAGATTTATATACATTTATACCGATGAGACGAGGTATAATTGAGTTTGGAGATTCTTTTATATTTGAGTTTTGGATCTTCCTACTTGAGAATGTCTTATGTTTGCCTTTTTGGCGAGATTTTATATTAATGTTTCACCTTTTGAGGAGATATGGTTCATGGAAACCATGTAGACATTTTGTGATGTCGCCGATGATATGAGGCGAATGTTTATATTATTTGAGTATTATTATTGAACTTACCTCTTTTGAGGTCATTGTATGCTTAAGTGACATTATTTCACTTAAGTCATGAGTTGTATTCTTTCTGTTGTCTCTTCTCATTCAAAAAGAATTATCACTTTGTATCTTATGCTTCATATTGTCGTCTATCCTCATTAACTGATTATTTTAGCTAGACTGACCCGTGTACTTTGTACTCGGGTCAGACCGAGTTGTTTCAGGTTAGCTATCAGTTATGGGACTTTGCTTTGATGCATCTGCTTGGATATCAGCCTAGCACTTTTGTTTAGTTTATTTCTTTCCGCTTGACTCTGATGTATTTATATTTGATTCGATGTATATAGTATGGTCGAATACCACCTTTATTGTATTCATATTGTATTGTACTAAACATGTATCAGTGTATATGTATATATATGATGTTTATTACTGTTCTGTGATGTGCTTTACATATAGTTATTATATTTTGTTATGATAGATCCATTAGCCACCTATAATTTTGGATTAAGCATTTACTATGTATGTCGATCCATTGAGATAGAAAAGAAAAATCATAATGCATTTATCGACGTATTCAGTAGATGTTTAAGACAAAGTTATAGATGGTCGCCCTTAACCAGCCCTATTCTCCGCTTTAGTAGGCGGAATCACTCGTTAATTCTCTTTACTAAGGTGGGTCTTGGGGTGGGGCGTTACAGCTTGGTATCAGAGCTGTGGTCAGTACAGAGTAGAATAAACATAGAACAGTACGTATATCATGATACGTCGAAGTACAATACGAATGAATCATTGTCCTTTATTCGAGCTTGTTTTCGAATCCTGCTTTGCTTCTTTTTCGAGTATTGGGATATGTTGAGATGGAATATGTCTAGGAATATATATTTTATTCCGTAGTATTCCATAATTGAGTTTGATGTTATCTTATTTTATGAATGATTTTATTTAGGATTATTCTATTCTTATTTTTGTCGATGCGAGTGAGTTCATATCGATGAAGCTTATTGATTCCTTAGAGTATTCTTGTTGTGTTCCTTTGAGAGTTGTGAATCGTATTGAGGGGATCCACAACGACTGGCTCGTTTTGAGCATTCTGAGATTTTATTTGATTTGCTTTTGTGAGTATTTGTTTGTTACTCACAATCTTGAGATGCATTTGATTTCAGATGGATTGACTTATTTGATATTAAGTCAAATCCTTTGTTTTATAGGATCTATTGTATATTTAGGTTTCCTATTTTGATTGGTTTATTATTTCCGTCACTTTGGAATGTTAATGATGATTCCGAAATTTTTGAATTCACACTTGAGTATTGAGATGTTGACGACATATCTCGAATTCCAGTCAAGGCGACTTTGTTGAGTTTTGATGAGTCCGTTTGGGCTTGATATCCAACCGGGCAATCGAGTGTTGAATTAACCTTATTCTTGGCTTTTAGCCTTCGGCTATCCTTCCACGAGGACATCTACTAAGGAATGAGGTGAGTTTCTAGATTGTTCGAGTTTGATTGAGTTTATCATTCAGCTTCGTTTGATTGTCCTTTTCATATACTCAATCAATGTTATCCTTTAGCATTACTCCGACTGAAGTAGTGATTCGTGGATTGTGTGCTTCTTCTCCTTTGAGAAGAATATCTTGCTCATCCTGTATCTTGATGATTTTTGGGAGTGGCTCGTGACATCGTAAGGTTGACGAACACTCTATCTCCTTCTGTTGATTTTGAGAATCGAGTATTCAGGGAATATTTCGATGCATTCTCTTAATGTTCTTTGGTCTGAGTTTAGAAGCTATATAAATATGAGTTTCAAAGAGAAATTTAAGCTTTGAGATATTACAAAAAAATTCAAAGAATATTTTGAGAATATATTTACAAGAGTAGTATTTTTTTTTATAGAAATAATTTGAGAATGTTGGGTTGTCCATCGAGTAGTTAAGAGTTCTAGTCGATACGCCTGATCAACGTTATCGATATGAATCTCCTAAATGCTATGATGAGGCAATCAGACACGATGGTTTGTGTTTTAAAAATTGAGATTTTGAAAATATTATTTGAGATTAAATATTAAATTTATTTTTGAATGGTAATTGCAGCCATTGATTTAGAGACGAGTATCAGAGTGGCGAGGCAGTTTTAATTGTTCGATCGACTCTGCAGCCAACGGACATATCTATTTATTAGAGATCCAGTGGCGAGGCAATGCCATTTATTTATATGTTTATTTTGAAATTATAAAGATGAGAATATAAGTGAGATTATTTTTGAGCTATGCTTTATTAGAAGTATATTTTGAGATTTTAGAATATATATTATATACATTGGATGTTTTAAGGGAAGAGTATAATAAGAGAATTTAAACCCTTAATTTATTTTGAGGGATATTATTATGGATTTACAAAATTCCTTGGAAATTAATTTTGAAGCAAGAGTAGAAATTTGAATTTTAACTTTGAGTTTTAAATTACTTACTAAGTAATATAGTAAAGAGTTTGAGAAATTTTCAAATGTTGAAAATTGAGTTTTAAAAATTTAAAAGATGTTGAGATTTTTTTTTAAAAAAATTCTAAATATTTTGGATTGAATAGTAATTTGAGCTTATATCCTTGTTTCTTGAGTATATTCTATCCTTGAGTTAGTATCAACGACATGCATTATCGCGGTCGTTCGAGTTTGGTGGCCTTGTAAGAAGTCATTTCGTGATTTATTCATCTTGTCTATTGTGTTTATCTTGTTGAGAGGATGTTCTTTCCGTATTATTTTACGGAAAATCTTATTGATGATATTCTTTATTGCTTAGAGTTCGGGTTTAAGTGAGTTTGATCCCGACTCTATTCATAGAGTTTTGTGAAATCATTTTCGATTGATTAATTGTTGAGCGTCTTATTGAGTTTTGTTTCGAAGATGGGATATCTTCGAAATTCTTTCGAGATACTTGGAAAATTTGATGGTTTGCTAATCACTATATTAGCATTTGATGGGACATTGGATTAACCAAGTGAGTTTTTCCTTGTTTCTCTCTACCATTCTATGTGGAGAGTATGAATGGTTTGAGTTTCGAGCTTGTCTTTTATTCTTTATCGATTGAATTTTTGCGATGTTTACGGCTCTTTTTCTAGAAAATTGCGGGGATGCAATTTTTATAAGGGGGGAAGTCTGTAACAACCCTAGTTTTGGCGATTACCTGTAAATATTGAATTATAATGGTAGTTATAATTTAGTATTGTGAACTAAAAATAAATTGGAGTTTTAAATTATTCATTTGGAATAAACAATGGATTTTAGGGAATAAAGGTGAAAAATAAAATTTTTGAAACTTCACTTGGTTAATTGAGTTAAAAATGAGCTAACCATGATTTTAATATAAAGAAATGCAATAATTTTGATAATTATTTCCAAATGTTTCTTTTATATATATTTTTAAAAGAAGCATTTCATTTAATAAGTGGTATATTATAATTAAAAATGGAAAATTTGGTCTAAAAATAAATTTTTGGTTGTAAAATGTTGAAAAAAATGGTTTGTTATATTTTATTGCACAAGAAAATAATTTTTATGTAATTTTTGGAGCTAAAAATAGAGTTTTATATGAATTATTGTGTAAATTGTGTATTTAAGCAAAATAAGATTTTTTAATAATGAGAAACATTTTTATAGATAAATTATCTTTTTATTTGTTGTAAAAAAAATGTTTGTGAAACATAAAAATATGTTTGTACAATTTGTAGAGATGAAATCATGTAAATACACATATGTTGTATTATGTAAACATGAAAGTGTTAGGGTAAATTTAGTGATAAATTAAATTTACTTAGGCTAAATTTCTTTGTTTGGGTCATAGCCCATTTTGACTTAGCCTGTTAAGAGAAGAGAAACCATCCTTCTCTCCTCATCCACTTTTTTTGTACGTTCACTTTACTGTAACCAGAAAACAAAAAGAAAAGAAAAAGCTATTCCTCTTTCAAACCCTAGGCTTCAAATCTCCAATTAATCCAAGTGTTTGCTGAAATAAATCAATCTACAGCTATATTTCTCAGGTAATTAACTCCAAAACATATTCTATTTCATCAAATTTGGATTTTTGCAATAGGTAGATTGTTAGTAATAGGGTTTTCTTGCTTGCATGTTGTTGTAGTGTTGTTTATAGGTTCTAGAAGCTAAAACTCAAGCAAAAGCTCCAAGCTTTCAACATTAGTTCGAGTTTTTGCATTCCTACAACAAGGTGAGTTAATCACTCACACCACTAGCTTTAACCTAAGAAAATAATTATTTTAGTTTCTATTTGAATTAATTGGATGGCATGTCGATTGAATTGCTTTCAAGTTTATTGTGGTTGGCTGAAAATTATTTGTGAAAAATTGCTGCAGTAAAAAAGCAATATCTTAGTGCAAATTTACCCGAATCATCTCAATCTTTTTGCAATTGAAAGAAAACTCTGTTAGCTACAACTTCTCTTTCAATTACTTTCTGAGATTCTATTGTTTATAGGGTCGAAATTTAGTTTGAAACTGATGTACACAGCTCTGCCTTGTGCAATTTCGTTTGTTGAAATCTGATGTTAAAATCACTATAACTTTTGAATGATAAATCAGAATTGAATGAGACTTTTTTAAGTTGGAGGGTATATTTATAAGAAACAACTTTTATGTTTATCATTTTCTGTAAATCAAATTTTTTATAATCGTAATATGTGTTTGAAGAGCTAGTAACCTCTCTGTCCTGTGTTTTAATTTCAACTTTGAAACACAGAATTATTTTGGCCATATCTTTCTCGATTTTTATCGGATTTTGATAATTTTGAATATTCCGGAAAGCTTAAATCTTATTCTACAACTTTTATGTTTCATGTTTTCTGTAATTTTGAGGTTAGTTTTGTCGAAATTTGATTTTTCTACTGCTAACCCGAGAGCAAAACCAATATTTGCTCTGTCATTGAAGCTGAAACGAATTTGACCATAACTACTTCGTTTCTTAACCGATTGTGATGATCTTGGTCATTCCAGAAAGCTTAGAAACTAAGCTACAACTTTTGAATTATTCATTTTGCCCGATTTTGTACGTTACCTATGCTAAAATTGCAATTGTTTATCACTGTCCCGTAAATGCATAAGTTCAGGCTGAGTTTGATGTTTTTTTTAGTAATTTAATCATAACTTTCTTGTTTCAAATCGGAATTTAGAAATTTTAGATGTTCTGGAATTCTTGTGAAATATTCCACAACTTTGGTGTTTTTAGTTCGGAATTATATTGAAGTCTACATAGTGAAAAATTGACTTTTTTATCGCTGGCCTGTGTTGATAGCCAGGGCACATAATTTTTTTTGTTTGTTTTGGTAGTATTTCGATCATAACTTTCACGTTACTGATCGGAATCATGAAATTAAAGATGTTCTGCAATCCTTAGGAAATATTCTACAATTTTTATGTTTTAAATTTTGTATGATTTTGTTATTTACATGGTGGAAAATTGATGTTTTTACTGCTGGCCTGTCATTGACAGCCACAATATTTATATATTCGTCCGATTTCGACAATTTCATATGCATTCTTTTGCAACTTTTTTATCTATGAAATTTGATGCTAATATTTGATCATTTTGTCCAGCAATGGAATAATCAAGTAAGGATGAGATTTGAATTTAAATTAATTTGAATTCGATTTAAATTTGAATATCGGTTTAAGCCGATTAAATTGCAAAGTGATGTTTTTTTGAGTTTTAAAAATCCGAATAAATTACAGAAAATCTTCTAACATAATGGTTGGAGAAAGGAATGTTTTTATACATTTTTTGAGGTTTTTAAACAATTATTCTTTATTTTTAAGGCTTTTAAAATTATTAAAATCCTTTTTAATGATGTGTTTTCCCTCAAAATCTTTTAGATAAATTTCTAAAATTTGTTTTATAACACCGTTTTCTCAAGTAAAATCTTTTATATTAAATTTTATTTATTTTAATTACTTTTACATTATTCGAACGTATGAGAAAGAGAATTAAACGATTTAGTAAAACACGTGGTATGGGACATGTGCGTTTACTATTTCGGTTAATTTCGGACTTATACGATCGAAGTTATTTGAGAATATTGATTCTGAGATGTTTTGCCATTTTATGGCATATTTTGATTTTTGTAATTCCTATTTCTTGGAATTATTTAAGATGACCAATATTTTGCAAACACTATGGTTTGAGATCTCCTATATAGGAGTATTGTCGATGAGACCCATCACGATGTCTTATTTACTTGCCAATGATATAAGGCAAGTCTTGAGTTTATGATTTCATATTTATAGTTTATGAGAAACCATCATGATGTTTTCACTTGTCGATGAGATGAGACAAGTTACGATGCCATTTAATGCTTGTCGATGAGATGAGACAAGTATGGTGGCTCTTTGTCACTCGTCAATGAGACTAGGCGAGATATAAATTTCTGAGTTTTATGATGTTTCTAGTGTGGCATCGACTAACGGCTAGTAAACCGCTAAGTGCGAATGTGTGGTATGGGACACACGTTAACACTTTTCGGGTTCCTATCCTTGAGTTTGTGACACATTCACGATGTTTACCTAACAGAACTGCTTTGAGAGGTGTTAGTGACCTTGTCATGAGGACGAACTGCTTTGGGAGGTGTTAGTGACCTTGTTAGAGCCGACTAAATAGCTTGGAGAGGTGTTAGCGACCTTGTCATGAGGACGAACTGCTTTGGGAGGTGTTAGCGACCTTGTCAGAGCTGACAAAATGGCTTTGGGAGGTGTCAGCGACCTTGTCATGAGGACGAACTGCTTTGGGAGGTGTCGGCGACCTTGTCTGCGGCTTCGGCCGTCTGAGTTTTGCACGTGCAGCATTGCTTCGTTATTACAATCGGGGATTTGGCCAATCCGGATTTTCTGAGTTTTCTGTTTTATTGTGATTTTACCTTTTTAAGATGTTTTATTACATCGATAGCCTAGTGCTATATAAGATGTTATATATATGGTGATTTCAATTATGATGTTTTGAACTCTTATCGAGTTCCTTGAGTTATGAGTTTAGATAATTTCAGGATTTTATAGGATATTCTGTGTTTTGCCATTTTGGCGAGTTGAGATTGAGATTTATATAGATTTATACCAATGAGACGAGGTATAATTGAGTTTGGAGATTCTTTTATATTTGAGTTTTGGATCTTCCTACTTGAGAATGTCTTATGTTTTCCTTTTTGGCGAGATTTTATATTAATGTTTCACCTTTTGAGGAGATATGGTTCATGGAAACCATGTAGACATTTTGTGATTTCGCCGATGATATGATACGAATGTTTATATTATTTGAGTATTATTATTGAACTTACCTCTTTTGAGGTCATTGTATACTTAAGTGACATTATTTCACTTAAGTCATGAGTTGTATTCTTTCTGTTGTCTCTTCTCATTCAAAAAGAATTATCACTTTGTATCTTATGCTTCATATTGTCGTCTATCCTCATTAACTGATTATTTTAGCTAGACTGACCCGTGTACTTTGTACTCGGGTCAGACCGAGTTGTTTCAGGTTAGCTATCAGTTATGGGACTTTGCTTTGATGCATCTGCTTGGATATCAGCCTAGCACTTTTGTTTAGTTTATTTCTTTCCGCTTGACTCTGATGTATTTATATTTGATTCGATGTATATAGTATGGTCGAATACCACCTTTATTGTATTCATATTGTATTGTACTAAACATGTATCAGTGTATATGTATATATATGATGTTTATTACTGTTCTGTGATGTGCTTTACATATAGTTATAATATTTTGTTCTGATAGATCCATTAGCCACCTATAATTTTGGATTAAGCATTTACTATGTATGTCGATCCATTGAGATAGAAAAGAAAAATCATAATGCATTTATCGACGTATTCAGTAGATGTTTAAGAAAAAGTTATAGATGGTCGCCCTTAACCAGCCCTATTCTCCGCTTTGGTAGACGGAATCACTCGTTAATTCTCTTTACTAAGGTGGGTCTTGGGGTGGGGCGTTACAGAACTCCAACTTTAAACCATTATAAGTAGGCTTGTCAATGGGTCGGGTTCGGTCGTGGTGTTATAAAATCCGGACCCGAGTCCAATTACAACAAATAAAACCCAAGCCCGGTCCGAACCCACAGGGTATTTCAACCCAATATCCGAGCCTGACCTGTCGGGCTTTTTAGCCCGTTGGATAATAACAGAACAACTAGCTTAGAATATTTTTTGTTAAAATCATATTTTAAACTGCAACTTTGTTCAAATTTGTATACAAACAATGTTAACATATTAATTGAACGGTGATGTAGTCAAGTTCATAACAAAAGTATGAAAAAACGTCTACATGTAAACAAACAAAATGGTAAATAAATAACACACTGGCTTATGTTTTGATACGACAAAAAAATAATAGTCCATTTGGGCCCTAATCAGATTGGGTTTTGATATAACTGTACCCGATCTAGGTCGGGCCTAAGTCCGGCTTGGGTAGTAAAACGCAAAACCTGTAACCGCATAAATAGGGCGGGTTTGGGTCAGGCTCGGGCCAAAACCCGTAACATTGACATGCCTAATTATAAGTAGTTATAAATGTTTAATATAACTATTTGGATGCTAATGATGTTTAGATGTTTTGTTGATGAATGTTTGAAAAAGTAATTAGCAACATATAACTAAAAGTGAGAAACTCCTAAACTACAGATATATGTATTATTGGATGATATATATGTTTGGATATGATTGTTAATGATGGTTGTTTAATATGGTTGTTGAATATGTATCCAAGTCACGTTAATACACGTCAATAAGCACATAGGAAATCACTTTCTTTTATTTAATGAAATGGTGTATATGCAATGTTTAAACCTCTTAAAAATGCTTTAATATGATTTGGAAATATTTTATAAACATTTAAAAGTGTTTTGGAAAAGTTTAAATGAATATTGAAAATTGAGTCAAAAATAGACGCGTCGCATAACAGTTGTTTTCAATTTCGTGCCGTAAAAGTCAAACGAATACATAGAATAGAATATAGCTTGAAATTCTTTGTGATAAGAATTTTCCAAACTTATATCGATAGTTTTCAAAAAAATAAATAAAATTGGGATTTCAATAAGTAGATTTTGAAATATGAATAAAACAAGTTTTTAGAAAAATCACGGTTTTGCAGTTCGTAATCCATAAAGGGACTTCTTTAAAGATGATATTTAATTTTTTCGAAAATATGAAATTAATTAATAAAACCTTTTAAAATGTTTTAAAAGTGATTTAAGTTATAAAAATGAATTCCCAAATGACAGAAAAGTCGTTTTGATCAATATAGCTGAAAAAGCACCATTCGTAGCACTTTTCGTAGCGTTTTTCCATAACTTTTGAAATATGGTTTTAATCTTAACGATTCTTTTTCAAATATTTTACAAATATTTTCAAATAAATAATTAAGTGTTATAATAATGATTTGGAAGTTTTGTAATTCATATAAAATATTTAAATAAATGATTTAAAGAAAACCATCAAAAATTTAATCTTGGTTCTAAAAGTCGACGAGTAGACTGGATTTTTCTATTCGTGAGACCCAGACGAGGCACTTAAACTGATGAGACGTTCATGAGCAACCAGTTTCTTGGCTAACTTGGCCTCTCTTGGGCGAGGGATAGATAAGGACGAAAAGTTGGAAACGAGTTAAATATAAAAGATTAAAATTTCCAAATTTAAACAACTTGGATTTTATGGGGATAATCTTCTTATACTTATTGTTAAAACTCAAGGAGGGAACTCATATTATTTGTGGAATTTAAAAGGTTATTTCACCGTTATTCTGCCCGTAGTACTTATTGAATATGAGAATTGATGTTGAGTAGAATTAGATGATTTCTATAGATTTTACTCACTTAATATTACTGGTTTTAGATTATCATCCTAGATAACTTCATTTTAACTCAATCAAAATTTTGATTTTTGAATTAAGGAATATTAGTTAAGATTTAAATAAATGATTTAGAAATATTTTCCTAAGTAAAGAATGAATTGATTTGGAATTTAAGAAGGTTTTAAGTAATCAAAGGTTTTGATAAGAGAGGTTTAATGATTACATATATATTGGAAAGAAATGTTTTAAAAGATATATTTCTCTTAAAGATATTTTTGATAAAAAAGGAAGTAGTAAATTAAAAGAATAATTCCCTATTTACTTAATATTTATTTTATCGATGATTGGTTCGAACGAATCGGGATTGGATCTGATCTGGCACTTACCCCTCGTGTTTGGGTATGCTCCTCGTGTTGGAGTGCGCAACATGATAGGGGATTCTCACTTTCTGTTTGGTAATGAGCAAGAGACTATTACCCCTACGTGTCCCTACCTATGAAAGGGTTGGTTGTTAGTTGCGAGGCTGGCCATAAAATAAGATTCAAGGTACCAATTTGTGCTATGATGGTTGTGTCCGCTGTTGATGGTTGAAAGCCTAGGTTGGGGGGTTTATCCACTATCGATGATTGAAAAGCCCAGACCATCACATTTGGTTTCATAGCGCAAGGTTTAGCGAGAAATTTGGCTTCGATAGGGTAAAGTCTCCTTAGAGATAGGTTTAGTAATACCTTAGGATGAGTCACTGATTAGAGATAGTGTTAGTAACATCCTAGAATGAGTTAGAATAAAATTTTGAATATAAATGGGTTGATAGCTTGTAAAATTTTGAATACGTTAGAATAAAATTTAACTTAAAAAGGATTGAATAAAAGTAAGTATGAAACCCAAATAAGTTGGAAGGTAAGCTAATTAATTAAAATGAATTAAAAGAAGTTAGCAAAAGGAATATAAATAAGTGGAAAAATCATAGAAAGTTTAAAAATTAAATTGAATCAGAATGTAAGCGAATCTAGTTAAGTAAAAGTGAGCTTTGAGGAAAATGATTATTGAAAATAAGTTTATTAAGATTGCAAACAAATGTATAGAGACACAAAGGAAATTACGTTTATAACTAAGTAAAATGAAAACTAAATATTGGAATCAATTTGAATTATGTTAAGTAAAGTGGAATCGAAAAATATAGTTTGAGTGGATTAAAAGAACAAATTTCTAAAAAAATTAAAATTTATTGGAAATTGAAATAAATTAGTAGATGGAAGATAGTTGATAGAATTCAATATTTAAGAATGGGAATTTAGTCAGGTTAAACTAAATAAAATAAAGTTTGTAAATAAACAAATTGATTTAAGTGGGTAAGAAAATGAATTGGAATGAGATTTGGTTTGAATCATGTTGAATAAAATGAAGTTTTAAATTTGATTGGGAATAACTGGGTGGAAGGAAGAAAAATTTAATTTAAGTGGAATTGAAAATGAAAATTTGAATAAGTATTGAGATTTGAAAATTTATTTGGTTGTAACTAAATGAAATTGAAAACTGAATATTAAAATTTAAAATTGAATTGAGTAAAGTGAAGTTGTAAAATTAGTTTGTAAATGGAACTAATTTAAAATAATAACTTCAGTGGTGAAGTGGAGAATAAACATAAGAAGTTTATAAATTATTTATATTGGAAATGAATAATGAAATTCTCAAGTAAAATTTGGTACGAAAAAGATGCTATGTTAAAATTTGAAATGAAGATTTAATAGGGGCATGTGGAATAATAAATTGAGAATAAGTGATGGAATCAAAGTAATTATGAATAAAAAGAAAATTGTTATGGCTAATAATCAATTGGGGCTAAATACGTAGGATGTACGTATATTATATTATTCGCATAGCTATTTGATCTAGATTCGAGCACAGAATTTCGAGATAGTTATATCGATCCGAGTTGGGATTTTTCATTTGATTTTTCATGGAGAACCATGGATATGGATTTTGATTGATTCTGAAATTCTCTATCATAGTTTAGGACTATGCAAGAAGAATGACAGTTTCTGATCAAGAAACCAGATCTGAGTCCGCACTAGGAACTCGGTGGAAGATACTAGTTCGGAATTGAAATTGTGTGATCGGGTGAGCGATCACGGATAATATAGGTACGTCGTACGACTTAAGCAAAACAAATGTTGAAAATTTTGAAAAGGAAGTGAATAAAATGATTTTGGGATTCTGTGATTGGATGTTATGGCTAAGTAGGATATATAGGTGTTTTAAAGGCAAAGGGAAATTGGTATTTTTGATTTCTAAAGATAAATATGATTTGCCCGACTAAAAGGTATGTATTTTGTGTATGAAATTTGATGGTTTTCTGATCCAGCCACTTGGATTTTGTTTTCTTTTTGAATTTGGAGGCTCGTAAAGGCATTTTGTAGCAGTACCGATCTAGCCATGCAAAGGAGACGCTGGCGAAATTTTTCGAAAATTTAGAGAGTTAGAAAATTTTTGAGAAAATTTTGATAATTTAAAATTTGGTTTTAAATTTAAATTTGAATTTTTGAGCAATAAAGCTGTTTGAAACTATGGAAGATTTTCGAAACTTAGTAATAGTGTTAGTATGCCTTTGATAAAAAGACTATTTTGGAAGGTTGATTGAAATGAAAAGGGTTAACGGGTTAGAAAACATTCATCTTAACTATAAATTTCGGGGATGAAATTCTTTTAAAGGGGGGAGGAACGTGACGATCCAAGATTTTGGACAATTGAAATTTGAATATTTAGTTGATTTTAAATATTTAAAAGTTAATTTTTAACTTGAATTTCAAATATCTCCATTTATTGGACAGTTAAATTATTAAATTTAATAATTTGAAATTGGGTAAAATATTGAATCTTCAGTTCTGAGCTTGTTAAAAATATTTTGAAGGCCTACAAAATGCATATTGATAATACTGGAGATAACAGAAGTTTGTAAATTTAATTTGAAGACGGTTTGTTTAATTTTAAAAATATATCGTTTAAACTGATATTTAAAAATAGTTTTCTGAGGCATAGTCTTGGATTTCGACGAAACTAGTTTCATTGGATCCGTAATAGTGTATTTTTATCGGATCTCAATTTTTGTAGCATTGGAGTTACTGAGATTCATATCGAAAATTTAATATAATAACTGGGTCCAAAAAGCTATCTTCACCATACGATCGAGTTAGGACTCGAAATCTTTTCCATTACGTTCGGAATGGGGTTTAACATTATAAACGCCTAGCGGCATGCCTCCATAGGAGGTTGGGACTTTTAACTCGATTTCGGGATGTTTGAATTCAACTTTAAATTAAAATTTTATATTGTGACCATTCAAAAGCAAATTACCGTGATTCAACATGTAGCCTGCCTTTCTAACACTTGTCCCTCTCTGAGACACGCTTCTCCTTCCTTCTTTTAAATTTTTAACCGAGCATTTTAAAAAGTGAAAAAAATAATCAAATTTCATTTATAAAACGAAAACCCCTTTTTCATTTAGAATGAAACACATTAGCTTCAAATTAAAAATGGCCGCTCGTTCTTCGGATTCCTATTCGAGACTAAAATGGCTGAAAAAAGGAGAGAGGAAGGGAAATTCGAAAATCAAAAGCGAAACCCTATCTCCCTCCTCCATCTCAGTTTGGCATGATTGAATGCAGATCGACATCAGGGGATTCAAATCGTTCGCGAGGTTGGAAGCTTGGTATTGTCGAGATGGTTCGCGGTAGAAAGGGGGCGCACGAGGATGGAAGGTCGTAAGATGGTGCCGCGTTTGGATCTAGATAGATGGCTAGCGACGAGACTTCGTCGTTGGGCTAGTCGGCAGGGGGTGGGGGCCATGGTGTTGAGTCTATTGTAGGGTTTGGGTAATTCCTTTTTATTTTTTTGATTTAATATATGCAGTTTATATATATATATATATATATATATATATATATATATATATATATATAGTAAGGTGAAATTCCGTTTTAGATATTTTTATACAGTTTGGGTTCAATCAATTCGAAAAAAAACTGATTGCATTTTTATTTACAGATGGGAAATTCCATTAATAAATAATATAAAACGGTAATAATTTTTGCAGTAAGATAAAAGATTTCTGTTTTAATTTAAAGGTCATAAATAGGTATATAAACATAAATAAATAGATGGGATTCTTGATTTACAGTAAAGAAGTATAACATTAATATATATATATATATATATATATATATATATATATTCACACACCTATTTTAATATATTTATAATTTAGGGTTTGAAAGGAAAAGGAAAGGCATTTTAAATGTCGAAACAATTCATATAAATTAGATTTTTATGAGACCTATATAAGTATATATGAAGTTCAAAAGAATATATATATATATATATATATATATATTAAATCTACTAGTTTATTTTAGAATAATGTGTTATGGAGATTTATTTGTTAATTTAACTTATTTAATCCATTATGGTTACTAAAAGTTTTTTAAAGGTAAAATTATTAATTTAAAATTAAATTATTAGTCTAAAATTAAAATTATTGGTTAATTAAATTTATCAAATGGGAATTTAACCGTTTGATTTATTCGAATATTAATAAATCATATAATGTTTATACAAGGTCTTGAATCATGGAGAATCAAGCCGGCGTGGATCGGATTTCAAATTAAAACCAAAGGTGAGTTAATCTCACTCATTTGGATAATATTTAAATTTAAATTATTGGTTGTTTGATTGTATTGATAATTATTATCAGTCTGGATGTGATAGTATATATAGTAGTATATATAGTATATATTGGAGTGGTTGATTTCCCACATTATATAGCGGATGAGACCCTATATGCCTCGCATAATAGCGGATGACCCTTTATACTGCGATGTCCAGCCTCGAAGCGGGATTGGTATTTTAAATTATTGTGCTAACATATGTGGATGCAGGGAAACATGTTGGAGGGATCCAACTGGATTCCTCAAATGTTGAATTTATTTTATATTCAGTACTGTGATTTATGTGATAATCTATGATGAATTATATTGATTATATTAGGAATTAAAATTATTGAATGCTATGGCTAGGGTGAATATATATATATATTAGTATCGAGAGAATGAAAATATATATGTTTGGATTTTTAAAGAAAGTAAAAAGGGAAATTTTTAAGTAAAATAAATATAGTGAAATTAGATAAATTAAAGAATGAATTTGGTAAAGGATAAAAGTTGATTTCTAAATTCTAATAAATAAATTCCAAGTATGGGAAAAAGATTTTTGAATAATTGGGATTAAATGAATTTTTAAACTTAAGTTATATTATTTAAAGAATTAAAGGATTTATTTTAAATTCAAGATTTAAAATGTTGGAAAAATTAAGGGATAATTTTGAAATAAAAAATGAAATTAATATTTCAGATTTAAATAAGTTTTAAATCTAAATAAAAGAGTGAATATAGAATTAATGGATTTTGAAATAAATTTGGATAAGTAAAGGAATTTATTTTAAAAATGGAGTTGGTTTGGAAATTGATTTGAAAACCCACTAAGTGTTGAAACTGTGATTTTAAAAGGAGAATGAGACTATGGAATTTATATCTGGGTTTATAAAGTGAAATAAGATATCAGTGGATATTTGAAAGTATAAATTCACGGTGGGAATTTATATTGGAATGGGTAATTTGTTTTAAATAAACAAATAGCGGTTTATTTTTAAAGGTATGGAAAGGAAAGTATATTTCCCTGAAAAAGCTGAGTATATTTCCAAAGAAATATTTCCAAGTATAAGTTAGGGGTTTTAAAGTGGTTTTAAAAGAATGTTTAAGAGAAATTTTATTAGGTTAAGTTGTTTTAGAATTTTAAAGTAAATATTTATTTAAATTAATTTTAGCAGTAATTATTTTAAAGGTTTAAATAGTATTATGATTTAAAAGAAATTATTAAATATTTATATTTTATGAAGTAGTTTTATTTCAAAGGTAGTTGGCTAAAGTTTTTATTTGAAAAATTAGTATAGAATTTCATAACTTTATTTTGAAATAAATAGCTTGCGAAGATATTTTGAAATAAATATTTTGGAAAATTATTTAAATCGGATGGTTGTTTGTGAATGTTATTTGATAGTTAAATAACCGACTATCAATATTGGCCAATGCGCTGATCATTTCGAAGAGACCGGGATCGGGATTTATTTCTCATAAACCACTTCGATCCGGTTTGAACATTTTCGTGAGTAAGACGAGAGCTTGGAGTCGAAGATGGAGCAGTGAAGTGCAAGGGCTAATCGCTACTAATCTTGAGGGTGATTCCAAAATGGATGTAGTAGGAGTAATGCTTTGGTTCCGTTCGGACCCGAAACAGACTTGTATGGATGAATGCTTCCTAAACATCGTCAGGAGGACGATGAGCATTCTAAGTGTATGTGTTTTAAAAAGGTAACGCATAGGCTCGAGCCTCATCAGCAGGAAATGGCTAAAACAGGGGAGGTGCACATAAGGCTAAGTGGCTTGCAACCAATTAGGGTAAGGTCACCCCTGTCTAGAGGTCCCTTTATTTCGGCTGTGTGGGCAGTTACTGATCCTAACCGCGGGGTGATCTTATTCGGACTATCCAGTAAGGGGTAGCACCAGTCTTGTGATAATGTTGATCAGGGTGGATCCTTGGTACGGTGATCTAGGCCACGTACTCTGACGGGTGGTACCCCAGTAGCCCTGCCTTTGTATGGAATCCAATCTCTAATAAGCGCCTGCACAGTTTTGATTATGCCCAACTATGCTAAAACGTGAGATGCAAGCATTTCAGCTAGATTCTATTTTACTTTCTATGGACACTATTATAATATCAGATGAATTTGATAAAAATGTTTTGGTTATCGTAAGGTAAAAACCCGGCGTGTTTATTTGTGGCGTGGTCTTACGAGATACCTTTGATTTGAAAAGGATTTTCGGAAACTTTAATAATCCAAATTCGGTGGTTTTCTTACTCTGGTTCCAGACTGACTCGGGTGTTATTTAACTATAATGCTCGGGTCAGACCATGTATTATAGAGTACAGATTCTGGATGGATTGCTGTGGAGCTCAGGAGACGAGCCGGATTACGAGGCATGTTCCCGTAGATTTATATTCCGCTGTGCAATGGAAGCCGTATAGTCAGCTTTTGTGAGGACAGGTTGATATAACTGTCCAGTAATTGTTTTGATTTTGATGTACTCTGATGATGAAATGTATAAAACCGATATAGTTTCTTTTGTGTAAAGATCAATTATTATCTATTATATTTATTCCGCTGCGATGATAAGATTCTGTGGTTGTTTTATTTTCTCTTATTCTACCTCCTTCTTAACGTTACGTTTTTCCGGCATTCGATTGTTCAGCATTTAATAATGTGGACGTATTGATGTTGATTTTCGGGCATCGAAAAAATTGGGTCGTGACATTTGGGTTTTTGGTTAGATACTTGAGTTTTCTATCATAGTTGAGAGCTATGCAAGGAAAACTAAAAGTCTGATTGGGAAGCCTGGTCAGAGTCCATACTAAAGGGTCGGGGAATTAATTCTAGTTCATAAGTGAAGTTGTAAATTCAAATAGAAGATCGAATCAGATATTTTATACAGATGATCAATGTACATCGTACGGGTGTAAGTTTAATAATATATGTTTTGGGCAAAACCTTTGGGTTATGTTTTTGGCAATTTCGGGGACGAAATTCTTTTAGGGGGGAAGTATGTAATGACCTAAAATTTGGTTACTTTAATTAGGGATATTTAATTTATTTTAAATATTCAAATATGGATCATTTTCAATAAATAATCAGGTTTTGTAAAGTGAATGATAATAATGAACCGATTTTGGAGAAATATTCACAAAAATATTTCTTTTGGAGAAATACCGATATAATAGCTGAAAATCATTTTATCGATATACTGTATTATAATCTAAAATGTCACGCATGGAGGCGGATACATACACTTATTTTCATAATTTAACAAGAATATGAAATAAAATTAATTATTTTATTGTCGGGAATAAAAATGTAACTAAGAAATCATTAGTGATTCCCTTATATTTGATAAATTGATTTATTAAATTTAATTGAGATTTAACGATTTAGTAATTATTATAATTATTCAAATAATTATTTTTAAATGATGATAATTCATTTTAAATGGTTATAAAGTGGTAATAAATCGTTTGCAATAATTTTATGAAGATATACACTTGATTTGAAAATATAAGAAAATTTGTATGGCTTTATCGATATAATAGCAATTTTTGTAAATTGTTGTTAATATTAATTTATATGGTTTTATAAATAAAATTGGATCGTTTTTATTGGCTAAATCGATAAGAATTTTTTTTCCAATTTTTTTCACATTTGTATGTAATTTGAAATATACGAGAAAATGTTACCAAAAATGAGTTTTTCGATTTTCAACGGTTTAACGAATGGAAGTCGTTCAAAGGCTGTTGCAACCATATTAATATATCATGCCCACATATATAACTTATGTATAAACATATTAACCTACACATTTTCACCGCCCAGATTTTTGACCTTTGAAAATTGACATCAATACATCCACTATATTATATGCCGTGTAATCGAGTGCCATAAATACTCGATCATCAGGGAAAGAGAAGAGAGAGGTAGAAGAAGAAAACTAAACAACATAGAATCTCACAATTGTAGAGGAATAATATATTGTAGATTTCAACATGTCTATATAAAAAGAGCTATAAAACTTGTCTTATACATTAAATCATAGAGTACAACACTCCAACACAATACCAGACAGTTATAATAAATTGTTCTCATAAAAGCTGAATATACAGCCTATAATACACATTGAAATAAAACTTAAGTATGTGTGATATGTCTTCGTCATCCAGCTCGTCTCTTGAGCTCCATAGCATCCTTTCCTAGATCTGTAATACTCGGTCTGACCCGAGCATTATAATGAAATAACACCCGAGTCAGTCTGGAAAACTAGCGTGAGAAAACATACTCAATTTGAGTTATTAAATTTATAAATTTTTTTTGAAAAATAAAGGTATCTCGTAAGACCACACCACACATAAACATGCTGGGTTTTTACCTTACGATAACCAAAACATTTTTTATCAAAATCATCTGATATTACTATAGTGTCCAAGTACAAGTACTTATTCAAATAGCTGAAATTGTTACATTAATTAAATTCCAGCATACTAGGCTTTATAGTCATAACCTTAAAGGCACGTATTGGAGAATGATTCCATATGAATCACTAGGCACTGAGGTACCAACTATCATTGTACGCATCTAAAAAAATGTACCAATGATCATGTCCGTATCCCCAGCAACACAAGACCAGACTACCCCTAACCTGGAGAGACCGAATGCTATCACCCCGTGTGTTCCCACCCTTTCCGAGTTCTTTCATGAACCATAGTAATAATATTTGAGGGTATCTAGAAAGGTGATAGACATATCTAATTGGGTGCGACCCACTTAGCCTTACTGCATCTCCCTTGATTTTCAGTCTTTCTCGGTTGATGAGGCTAGAGGCTATGATTACCTGTGAAGGAATTTCCACTTAGAATGCTCATTGTCCTTTAATGACAACATATTGATAGCATTCAACCATACAAGTCCGTTCTCGGTCCGAACAAAACCGAGTGCACTATTCCTTGTACATCCATTTTGGAATTATCCTCAGGATTAGTAGCGATTGACCCTTGGACTTCACTGCTCTGTCTTCAACTTCATGCTCTTGTTTTCACTTCAAAAACATGCTCATTGGATCGAAGTGGTTTTCGGATAACATATTCGATCCCGGACACTTTGAAACAACGTTCTATATTTCCGGTAAACTCAACCTTGGTTCTTTAGGAAATAAACAGACGAAAATAAGATTGGAGATTACCTCCTAACCGTTAGCTGAAGGATTTCCTTGTCATCATCCTAGAAGAAAGAATGAGTTTATACGTATAGGACCTTGAATGGTAACTGTACCATATAATTCCCGTGCTTCTCCTAGATATTCCCAAAGTTATGTTTTTGGGTATAGATTTTGGATAGTCGGTTATTTAACTATCAAATAAACAATCATTCAACCAAATATTTCATTTTCCACTGAAAACACTGAGTTTTATTTTATTTAATTTTAAATAATTTAAATCTCTTTATCAAAAGGTATGTACTTACCTAATTGGAGAAAGTACGTTCACTAACCATTATTTTTAAAAATATTTAAATTTTTGAAAATAAATATGAAAAGCACCATTGTAGTATCAACCATGGATTCACGGCTCAATGGTTAGTCTCTATCCCAGAGAAATCCTAAACTTAACTGCAGGCACTCACTGCCTCTGATTTCTCCACAAAAGTAAATCAGTACTTTCCCAAAACTTAATTAAATAATTTTAAAAATAATACTTATAAAATTCCTATATAAATTTCCAAGTTTGTTTTAGGCAAATACTCTTTTACAAAAGTTATTATGTAAAATAATATTAATATTGAATAATTTATCTTTTAAAATAATAGTACTGATTAATTCTTAACTAATAATTAACTTAATATCAACTCATTATAATATAACTTAATTAATTACTAAATGTACTTTAAACAATTTAAAACAACTAAATAATTAATTTTTTAAAATACTCTTAACACTTTCTAAATCACCTAGTTAATAATTAAAAATCCTCCTTTTTAAAAAAAACTTAACTTATCAATAATTTTTTTTTCAATTCCAATATCGCCAGTCTAATATATATAAATCCCTCTCGATTTATCACCAATTGATTTAAGTCCCAATTTCATAAATCCCTTTTCCACATTCTAAAGATAAGTCTATCATTTTTAAGCCGATTTACCCGTCTCATTATAAATCCTCTTCGTGAACTTATATCTTTAGTTTATCTACTGATAATCACTTCACTTTATTTATAAAGCTTGTTTATAAATCCTATAGTTCCATTTCCGGTTTATAAGGATTTCACAATACTTAATCGATTAAAAATCGATTTCTAAATTTAATTCCATTTTTTTAAAATCAATTTCTCAAATAACCCAACTAAATTCTGATTCCACGTCCATTTCATAGCTTAAAATCTTATTTAAGATCTAGTATAACAATTTATATTTTATTTTCAAATTTCATTTTATTTTCCCAACTTATTGAGAATCTTGATTTTTATAACAAATCCTTATACACTTAAACAAATATCATTTCAATTTTACTATTAAAAACCCTTTTATTTACATTATCCAAGAATATCTATTTTTCATATTTCGAAATTATCAAGTACAGTAAAAATTAAACTATTTATTTTACCCAAATTCTTCTCTTTAAATTACTCCAAATTTCATTATAAATATTTTACATCCCATTTTTATTTTTTTCCAAATTCAAAACATTTATTATTTGCATTCAAAAATACCAGTATCTAGGCCAAAACTACCATAGCATCCAATAAATTCAAATCACACCATAATCTACGAAAGATTTTTCAAACAGACCGTATATCAATATATATGAAATTTAATTCAACATTTTTGAGAAATTCAATTAGATTTCTCCAATTTGTTTCCCTGCAACCACGGATGTTAGCACAATAAAAAAATGCCAATCCCACTTCGATGTGGATATCGCGGTATATAGGGTCATCCGCTATAATGCGGGGCGCATAGGGTCTCATCCCCTATACATACGCGGGAACAATCACTTTAACTACTAATATATACTATGTGTGTGTGTGTGTATAATAACATCCAAATTGACAAAAATTATCAAATTCAACCAAGCATCTAATAATTAATTTTAACTATTTCAAATTAACTAGTAATTCAAATTTGAGTGAGATTAACTCACATTGATTTTCAATTCGCCAAAGTTTCGTTTTTAAATAAATTTGAACTAGAATCATTAATTCAAAATTCAGGCAAGCTCCAAATCAATCTAAAACAGTTTCATGTCGTACATCTTGATGATATGAATGCAACGTGAAACCCCGCAGGTTAAACATATCTAATATGAGGTAGATATAAATTTTGAAATTTCGACATTTAAATCAAAAAACATAAACCAAGACAAAAATTTCTCACCTTTCTTTCTCTAGTACACCCAAATGCGCACGAAATATGCACGCAGCCCTAAACCACTATTACAACAGCTCCGCTTGTGACGACCCGGAATTTTTGAGCATTTAAAATTAGAATATTTAATTGATTTTAAATATTTAAAAGTTAATTTTCAACTTGAAATTCAAATATCACTATTTATTCGATAATTAAATAATTTGAAGTTGAGTAAAATGCTGAATCTAGATTTTTAAGCCTGTTAAAATATAGTTTGAAGGCTTACAAATTTATATTGATAATACTGAAGATAATAGAAGTTGTAAAATTGAAATTAGCAGTGGTTTGTTCAGTTTTGAAATTTTATATCGTTAAAATTAGATTTAAAAAATAGTCTTCAAAGGCACAGTCTCGGACCTTGACGAAACCAGTTCACTTTGGTCCGTAATATTGTATTATTATCGGATTTCAAATTTTGTATTGATCGGAGTTAGTGTGTGTGTGTGTACGATATATAAACGCGTTGAAAATTTACATCAAAAAATTCTATTTAAAATTCACGTACTATCCCTATCAGTTGCCTTCTTTCAAATCCTTGCCTCCTCTCGTACATGCCATAATCATCATGTCTTCCTTTCTCTTATCACACAAGCTTCATCTCCCTTAAATAAAATTCACCGAAGCCTCCTTCATAATGGAATACTCAGAAAACTAAATTAATAAAAAAAATAATAAATGGCTGAAGCCTTAATTCCTCAAAATCAAAACCATCAGTTAAAAGAAAAGAGGGGCCGAGCTTTCCAATCAACTCGCGATTCGATTTCGCAAATGCGAAAATTGGGTTACGGGTCGCGGCAGTTTCGAAGAGGCATCGGGAAGAAGTTAACAAGGGAGTTAGGGTTTGGGGCGTCGCGTTCTTGGGTAGCCGCATGGTCGCGTTTGGCCTTGTTGGTGGCGCCGCAGGTCAGAGGGATACCGCGAGTACTTTCGAGTCGACGTCCATGTTAAAGGCTTTGGTTAGCGAAGGGACGTCATAGCAGTTTGGGGCTTGGCTAGGCTTGAGACGGCTGTCAAGCTGGGATGCGTGCTGGGATGGTGCTCGGTCGAGGTAGAGAGGTATTTGAATTTCTTGAAAAAAATTTAAATTAATCTGTTTTGTGGGTAATTTTCACAGTAAGGAGGTAATTTATTTTGTTAGTTAACTTATTTAAATTATTCAAGTGACTAAAAGATTTGTAAAAGGAAAATTAGTCTAGAATTTGAAATTATATGAAGTCATAAAAATATAGGGGATTACAAAAAGGGGGAAATTTATCTGTAAACGGTTTCTTAAATATTAAACTAATATTAATTTAAATTAATTTATTAATAAGTTAAATTTGTTAAATAATAATTAATTCAAATATTAATAAATTGTAAATGGTCGTACAAGGTTGAGAAATCATGGACTTAAATCGAGAATGGAGTGGAAGTGCAAATTTAAAAGCAAAGGTGAGTTAATCTCACTCAGTTTAAATTTAAATTTAAATGATTAAATAATTGTTTGAATGCTTGAATTGATTGGTGATATAGTATGGTATAATTTAAAATTGGCATTTTATGTGATGCTAACGTATGTGGATGCAAGGAAAACAGGTAGGAGGGATCCAACTGGACCCTCAACTTTTATTTAAATTATTTAATATTCTCTGTTCTGATTATTTGAAATTCTATAATGAATTATGTGGAAGTATTGAATGCTATGGCTTGGTTGATATAACTGGGTATAATGAATTACCAAAAATATAAATTTGATTTTGGTAATTATAGAATAAATTCAAGAATGACTTAGAAAATAAATAAAGTGACTTTAAAATTCCAATTAATGAATCCTGAGTATGGAAAGGAAAATTTGAATAAACAGGAAGTTAATGAATTTTAAAATGCAGTATTATCAATTAAAAAGAACAAACATTTAGTTAGAATTTAAGATTTGAATTATTGAAAGATTAAGAAGAAATGGGAAAAGATAATAATAAAATCCATAACTACCGAATTTGGAAATGAACTGATAAGCAGAAGAATTTTTTTCGAATAAAATAAATTGGAAATCAATTTGGGGAAATTGATTTAAGTGATTGAAGTTGGAATATTCTCTGGATAGCCAAGTACATGTTTTTAAAAGTAAATTTTTAAATATAAATTAAATGTTTTTAAGTTCTTTTTAAAGAAAGCAAGTTTTGTAAAATTTATTATTTCTAATATTTAAAGTCTAAAGTAAGTATTTTCTTTTATTCTATTTCAGCAGTAATTATTAAGAAGTAATTTAGTATTTTGTTTTTAAAAAGTAGAAACCTAGTTTTATATTTTATTAAGTAACCTTATTTTCAAATATTCTTATAGTATAATATTAAAAAAATATTAAAGTAATTTTAACTTGAATGTTTTAAAGTATATTTTTAAAAGTGAAGTGTTTTAAATTATTTAAAAATCTAAAGTTTTGTGCTTGGTGATTCCAGTGGAAATAGAAATACTTGGAATTATTCTGAGAAAGGCAGGTAGTTATTAAAATTGTTTTCAAAGGAATTTGAAAAGTAAAAATATATCTTGTGAAGATATTTTTGGGATAAATAAATAATTTGGGAAATTATTTATTGTTTGATGGATGTTTGTGAACATTAATTGATAGTTAAATCACCGGCTATCAATATTGGACAAATGTGTTGAACGTTTCGAAGTGACCGAGATCGAGATTTATTTCTCGAAAACCACTTCGATCCGGTTTGCACGTTTCATAGAAAACGAGTTTGAAATCGAAGATGGAGCAGTGAAGTGCAAGGGCTAGTCGCTACTAATCCTAAGGATATTTCCAAAATGGGTGTAGTAGGAGTAGTGCCTTCGGTTCCGTTTCGAACCCGGGACGGACTTGTATGGATGAATGCTTACGAAATATTGTCAGGTGGACGATAGGCATTTTAAGGGATATGTCCTAAAAAGGTAACGCTTAGCCTCAAGCCTCATCAAATGGGAATGACTGAAAATCAGGGGTTATGCAGCAAGGCTAGGTGGGTAGCACCCGAGCAGGGTGAGGTCATCCTTGTCTAGATGTCCCTTTTTATTTCGGCTTAGTGGGCGGTTGCTGATCCCAACCGTGGGGTGATCTCACTCGGGATTATCCAGTAAGGGGTAGTCCCGGTCTTGTGTTGTAGGGGAGCGGGCGTACGCCTCGGTATTGTGATCTAGGCCACGTACTGTGACAGGTGGTACCCCAGTGCCTAGTCATTAGTTGGAAATCCATTCTTCCTACAAGCCGTGTACGAGTTTTGTTTGTATTACCCACTCTGTGGCTCGTAGCTGGAATTTAATGAATGTAACAATTTCGGCTATTTTATAAGTATTTGTATATAGACCCTATTATAATATCAGAGGATTTCTATAAAAATTATTTTAGCTATCGTACGGTAAAAACTAGACATGTTTATTTGTGGCGTGGTCTTCCGAGATGCTTTTGTTTTCAAAGGATTTTTGAAACTTTAATAATGAATTGGGTGTGATTTTCTCACACTGGTATTCCAGACTGACTCAGGTTTATTTAACTGTAATGCTCGGGTCAGACCAAGTAGTATAGGATACAGGATATGATGCTGTGGAGCTCAGGAGACGAGCTGGATGTCGATACGTACATTCGTACTTGTTTATATTTATTCCGCTGTGTTTGAGTTGTTGTATATCTTGAGTTGTTCCGTATCCATCGTATGATATTGATGTTGAGCCGTGATTGATGTATTCTGATGATGTAATATATAAACATAGATATTTGATTTTTGAGTAAGATCATTATTATCTATTATATTTTATTCCGCTGCGATGGTTAGATTCTGTTGTTGTTTTCTATTTTCTTCTTCTACCTCTTCTTCTTTAACCCAAATGGTTCGTATTTCTGCGCAACTTGAGTTGATTGTTATAGAATAGTGTTGACTCAAGGGGTACGGATTTTGCGGGCTGTTATAGTTGGTATCAGAGCTTAGGTTGGTGATAACCTTGGCTCTGGTGGGAAATTACACAATTAGAGTCGATAGTACTCTAGGATGAGTGTGAGCGTATTAATAGATATGAGCGCGTATTTGTTAGTGAATGTAAATTATTTTAATATTGTTTGATTGGTTTATTGAGTGGCATATGAACCTTCGTCGCACAGTCTGGACAACTGTATCGAAGGGGTTTCTAAACACTTGAATAGAACAATTGACACGGTATTGTTTCAAATGTGGATGAATGGAATAATTTTACCCAAAAATATATTTTGATATAAGGAAAAGTATTTCTTAAACTATTTAACTAATATATATGGTTGCTTGGATGTTAGAAATGATGATATTAAAGTATTATCATTGTTAAGTGAAAATTTAACTAGAAATTGAAATATAACTAAAATTTAAGGGAATAAATTCATTATAAAATGAAATTCATAAATATGAATTATAAATGTAAATTATAAATTGAAATATAATTAAATGGGAATTTGTATAAACATAAACTATACAAATGCATTATACTTAAAGTTTGAAATAAAACAGAATTTGAAAACTTTAACCCGGAGATTTTGGAAGTATTTTGAAGATAAATAGTAGTATTGTTGTTTTTGGGTTATTTCTGAAAAGAAATTTGTTTTAAAATGGATTTTGGAAGAGATATAGCATTGAAATCACTTGGATTATTGGGAAATAATTCTGATGATGACGGCCGCATCATCAGTATTCATTTTCGAATTTCTAAGTGATGGATTGCTACCAAATTGATTTGTTCAGGGAAACCTATTTGTTTTTGAAAACCTCAAAGTGAATTTGTTGAGAATAAAACCAAGATTGGTTTAAATTCTTTGAGAAATGTGACTTGAGATGTTGAAGATTTCAAAATGATTTGAAAACAAAGCCGGGAGTTTAAAAATCCTGATGAGATAGGTCGTAAGCTTATAAATTGTGATGATTTTTAAATCAGGAAGAAATATAAGCTTTGAATGTTGGAATTTAAATTTAAAAGGGAATGTTAAAAATGAAATTAACTTGGATTGGGAAATAAAATTTAACTGTATTGAAGTAATTGAGTAGGCTTTAAATAATATCCAGTTGTATTTGAATTAAGTTGAAATCGAATTGAGATTAAATAAATATGAATTAAAATTTAATTGAATTGGAATAAGAATTCAATTGAATTAATGAATGGAATTAAATTCTTACTTGAACGAATGGGAAATAAATTGAATAAGGATTGGAATTGAAGTAAATAAATTAGAATAACTTATAAAAGAATCAAAAATAAATTGCAGGGAATAAAAATATGCTTGGGATATAAATAAGCATAAGGCTTGAGTTAAAATAAAAGAACAATATATTCAAGCCTATGATGAATGGAATTGTGTAAATAAAAAGTTGTGACTTATAAATTTTGAAAGTGGAATAGAAAATCCAAAATAAATATTGTTTGATGTTTTGGATAATGAAACGGAAAATCTAAATTTGAATTATATAATAAAAATTGAACTAAGAAAATAAAATGAAGTGGTATTTGAAATTAAAAATTTAGTATTGAACTATAATTAGGAGAGAACTAATTTTATAATAAATCAGTTAATAAAATGTGTAAATGAGAACGTAATGTTGTTTAATTGAAGCTGAATTGTGAAATTATGATGAAGATTGGAAATAAAACTCAAGTTATAAATTGAATTCAACCTGAATTGTCAGTAAAGTAAATGTAACTGAATTATGAGTTCATGAAATTTGGTAGTCAATTGAAATTGGATAGTGGATTCAGAACTTGAGTTATAAATTAAAATTTAACGTGAAGTGTTAACAAATTAATATAATTGAAATGTATCGAATAAAATTTAAGTGGATTAAAATAGTAATGGTATGAATTGCAAATAAAATCCAAATAAGTGGAAATAAATTGGAAATGGCTTTGTAATAAATTGAATGAGCTGAATCTAAAAAGTTAAAATGTATAATAAATGATCAAATAAATTTGTAGTTTGAAATGGGATAGGATTAAAATAGAATCAAGTTAAATTGGAAAGAGAAATTTATTTGCAAAATGAAATGAGCTTAAGTATAGAAAAAAATTGAATAAATCAAAATAAGCTGACTTAAGCTGAATATAAGGAGGAGAGTTGAATTGAATTCAACTTAAAACCAAGTTTAATGATATTGAATTGAATTTGAATCAAGTAAAAATGAATTTGGATCGAAATAGAATTTGGTGGGTTGTAAATAATGTTTAAGGAAATGAAAATTTCATAATGGATTGAGTGGATTAACTAATTATGTTGAATAAATGAATGGATAGAATAAATAAGAACCAAATGAAAGATGGAAGTAGAACTTATTATAAAAAGAAATGGAAATGAACTTAAGTTATTGACTTAAGTAAGCGTTGAATAAAATCCGAACTCAAAATGGAGTATGGTTTAAATGTGTTGAGAAATAATTATTGAATGGGATAGCCTGGATTGTTTTCGAGCTAAATAAAATAGTTTGGAATAAACAAATATGGAATGAAATGCAAGTGAATGGATTTAAATCTGAAATGCAATGAAAATGAGAATATATGAATTGTGAATAAATTTAAAAACGGAATAGAATTAAGTATAAACTAAGTTGAAATCCATTTAAAATGGTTATAAAACATAAATACTAATTTATTCACATAAATCTCGTCGAATTGCATATAATAAATTGTCGTTGGATATAAACGGAAGTAATTAAAATTCTATGTGTTGATAAGGGTAAAATAAATTGATTTTGAGAGCAATTGAATTAAATATGAGTTCAGTTTGCTTAAAAATAAATTAAATGTAAGTTTGTGAGTTGTTAACCATTCGGATCAAGTGAAACAATATGTGATTGGTTGTAAACAATTAAAATTAATGTTGGAATATTTAAATTGCTTATAAAGGTGTTTAATGGGCATTTTTAATAGAATTCCTATGTTTAACTATTACAGCTAAGTGAAATATTGATAAAACTGCATATATTTGGCACTTACATGTTTAAATTGAGTAAGTACAGGTACCGGGAAGCCGTGTGGCTGGATTTTGGGCACGCTAACTGCTAAATTAATAAGCTGTTTGCTTAAAATGCTAAATAAGGTACGCCTACGCAATAGAAATAGGAAATATGAACTATTTTTGGTTTTTCCGACCGGTTGGGTCGATGTATATATATTTATCTCTTTTTTCAAATTGCAAAAGCTCCTCCGTACAAAGGAGACTCTGCCAAAAAATTTCAGAAATTTTGGGAGTTAGAAATTTTTTGAAAATTTTGGAAAATTCTGTTAACGACAAAACGAATTTAAATTGGCAACTAAAATAAATTAGTAAATGAAACTGACTAAAATAATGACATGAATTAGTTATAAATGGAAAATAAAATTTAATACTTAAAGTTAAATTGAATTCGTATGGAAATGAAAGAATCAATGTGAAAAGAAATAGATATAAACTAAAGTGGGGGATGCAGATGAATATAAGAAACATATAAAATACTTATACTAACTTAAGAAGGGAATAGTGAATTCTTAATTGGAAATTGATACTACAAATATAATCTAAGTTAATATTTGAATGAATAAATACTGACATTTTGTAAGAAAGTTGATATGATGATTTGGGAATATTGTGATTGGATATTAGTACTAAGCAGGATATGTAGGTAATATAAAAGAAAAAGTGAATTGATTTTGATTTTAGAAGATAACTTTGAAATGCTCGACAAAAAGGTATGTATTTAAATTTGGTGTGAAATTTGATTAGGATTTGGATCGAGCCACTTGGCCTTTTGTTTTCTTTTTGGATTTGGGAGGCCGTAGAGCCATTTTGTAGTTGTACCGAGCTAGCCGTGCAAAGGAGATGCTGGCAAATTTTTTTGAAAATTTAGGCAGTTAGAAAAATTTTGATAATTCAAATTTTAGTTTTGAATTATAATTTGAGCAGCTGAACAAGTAAGTTATTTGAGAACTATAGAAGGTTTTGGAAAAGTTTGGAAAGTTAATAAGAATGATAATGGGTCTTTTAGTAAAAAGATAGTGGGTTAGATGTTGGATTGTTTGGATTTGAGGAATGGTAAACGAGTATTGGATCATTCTTCCTAACTAGTAATTTCGGGGACGAAATTCTTTTAAGGAGGAAGGAATGTGACGAATGGTAAACGGGTATTGGATCATTCTTCCTAACTAGTAATTTCGGGGACGAAATTCTTTTAAGGGGGAAGGAATGTGACGACCCGGAATTTTTGAGCATTTAAAATTGGAATATTTAACTGATTTTAAATATTTAAAAGTTAATTTTTAACTTGAAATTCAAATATCACTATTTATTCGATAATTAAATAATTTGAAGTTGAGTAAAATGCTGAATCTAGATTTTTAAGCCTGTTAAAATATAGTTTGAAGGCTTACAAATTTATATTGATAATGCTGAAGATAATAGAAGTTGTAAAATTGAAATTAGCAGTGGTTTGTTCAGTTTTGAAATTTTATATCGTTAAAATTAGATTTAAAAATAGCCTTCCGACGGACAGTTTCGGAACTTGACGATATCGGTTCCATGTGGTCCGCAATATTGTATTATTATCGGATTTCAAATTTCGTATTGATCGGAGTTAGTGTGCGTGTGTACGATATATAAACGCGTTGAAAATTTACATCAAAAAATTCTATTTAAAATTCTATTTATATATTCACGTACTATCCCTATCAGCTGCCTTCTTTCAAATCCTTGTCTCCTCTCGTACATGCCATCATCATCGTGTCTTCCTTTCTCTTATCATGCAAGCTTCATCTCCCTTAAATAAAATTCACCGAAGCCTCCTTCATAATGGAATACTCAGAAAACTAAATTAATAAAAAAATAAAATAAATGGCCGAAGCCTTAATTCCTCAAAATCAAAACCATGAGTTAAAAGAAAAGGGGGGCCAAGCTTTCCAATCAACTCGCGATTCGATTTCGCAAATGGGAAAAAGGGGTTACGGGTCGCGGCAGTTTCGAAGAGGCATCGGGAAGAAGTTCGCAAGGGAGTTAGGGTTTGGGGCGTCGCGTTTTTAGGCAGCCGCATGGTCGTGTTTGCCTTGTTGGTGGTGTCGTAGGTCAGAGGGATATCGCGAGTACTTTCGAGGCGACGTCGACGTTGAAGGCTTTGGTTTGCGAAGAGACGTCGTAGCAGTTTGGGGCTTGGCTAGGGTTGAGACGGCGGTCAAGCTGGGACGCGTGCTGGGATGTTGCTCGGTCGAGGTAGAGAGGTATTCGAATTTCTTGAAAAAAATTTAAATTATTCTGTTTTATGGGTAATTTTCACAGTAAGGAGGTAATATATTTTGGTAGTTAACTTATTTAAATTATCCAAGTAACTAAAAGATTTGTAAAAGGAAAATTAGTCTAGAATTTGAAATTATATGAAGTCAGAAAAATATAGGGGATTATAGAAAGGGGGAAATTTATCTGTAAACGGTTTGTTAAATATTAAGCTAATCTTAATTTAAATTAAGTTATTAATAAGTTAAATTTGTTAAATAATAATTAATTCAAATATTAATAAATTGTAAATGGTCATACAAGGTTGAGAAATCATGGACTTAAATCGAGAATGGAGTGGAAGTGCAAATTTAAGAGCAAAGGTGAGTTAATCTCACTCAGTTTAAATTTAAATTTAAATGACTAAATTTAAATAATTGTTTGAATGCTTGAATTAATTGATGTGATATAGTATGATATAATTTGAAATTGGCATTTTATGTGATGCTAACGTCTGTGGATGCAGGGAAAACAGGTTGGAGGGATCAAGTTGGACCCCTCAACTTTTATTTAAATTATTTAATATTCTCTGTTTTGATTATTTGAAATTCTATAATGAATTATGTGGAAGTATTGAATGCTATGGCTTGGTTGATATAATTGGGTATAATGAATTACCAAAAATATAAATTTGATTTTGGTAATTGTAGAATAAATTTAAGAATGACTTGGAAAATAAATAAAGTGACTTTAAAATTCCAATTAAGAATCCTGAGTATGGAATGGAAAATTTGAATAAACAGGAAGTTAATGAATTTTAAAATGCAGTATTATCAATTAAAAAGATCAAACATTTATTTAGAATTTAAGATTTGAATTATTGAAAGAGTAAAGAAGAAATGGGAAAAGATAATAATAAAATCCATAACTACTGAATTTGGAAATGAACTGATAAGTAAAAGAACTTATTTCAAATAAAATAAATTGGAAATCAATTTGGGGAAATTGATTTAAGTGATTGAAGTTTGGAATATTCTCTGGATAGCCAAGTACATGTTTTTAAAAGTAAATTTTTAAACATAAATTAAATGTTTTTAAGTTGTTTTTAAAGAAAGCAAGTTTTGTAAAATTTATTATTTCTAATACTTAAAGTCTAAAGTAAGTATTTTATTTTATTCTATTTCACCAGTAATTATTAAGAAGTAACTTAGTATTTTGTTTTTAAAAAGTAGAAACCTAGTTTTGTATTTTATTAAGTAACCTTATTTTCAAATATTCTTATAGTATATTTTATTAACAATATATTAAAGTAATTTTGACTTGAATGTTTTAAAGTATATTTTTAAAAGTGAAGTGTTTTACATTATTTTAAAAATCCAAAGTTTTGTGCTTGGTGATTCCAGTGGAAATAGAAATACTTGGAATTTATTCTGAGAAAGGCAGGTAGTTGTGAAAATTGTTTTCAAAGGAATTTGAAAAGTAAAAATATATCTTGTGAAGATATTTTTGAGATAAATAAATAATTTGGGAAATTATTTATTGTTTAATGGATGTTTGTGAACATTAATTGATTGCTAAATCACCGGCTATCAATATTGGACAAATGCGTTGATCATTTCGAAGAGACCGGGATCGAGATTTATTTCTCGAAACCACTTCGATCCGGTTTGCACATTTCGTAGAAAACGAGTTTGGAATCGAAGATGGAGCAGTGAAGTGCAAGGGCTAGTCGCTACTAATCCTGAGGATATTTCCAAAATGGATGTGGTAGGAGTAGTACATTCAGTTCCGTTCGAACCCGGGACGGACATGTATGGATGAATGCTTGCAAAATATCGTCAGGTGGACGATGGGCATTCTAAGAGATATGTTCTGAAAAGGTAACGCTTAGCCTCAAGCCTCATCAAATGGGAATGACTGAAAATCAGGGGTTATGCAACAAGGTTAGGTGGGTAGCACCCAAGCAGGGTGAGGTCATCCCTGTCTAGATGTCCCTTTTTATTTCGGCTTAGTGGGCGGTTGCCGATCCCAACCGCGGAGTGATCTCACTCGGGATTATCCAGTAAGGGGTAGTCCCGGTCTTGTGTTGCAGGGGAGCAGACGTACTCCTCGGTACTGTGATCTAGGCCACGTACTGTGACAGGTGGTACCCCAATGCCTGGTCATTAGTTAGAAATCCATTCTCCCTACGAGCCATGTACGAGTTTTGTTTGTATTACCCACTCTGTGGAAAGTAGCTAGAATTTAATGAATGTAACAATTTCGGCTATTTTATAAGTATTTGTATATAGACCCTATTATAATATCAGAGGATTTCTATAAAAATTATTTTAGCTATCGTAAGGTAAAAACCTGACATGTTTATTTGTGGCGTGGTCTTACAAGATGCTTTTGTTTTCAAAGGATTTTTGAAACTTTAATAATCAATTGGGTGTGATTTTCTCACGCTGGTATTCCATACTGACTCGGGTGTTATTTAACTGTAATGCTCGGGTCAGACCGAGTAGTATAGGATACAGGATATGATGCTGTGGAGCTCAGGAGACGAGCTGGATGTCGATACGTACATTCGTACTTGTTTATATTTATTCCGCTGTGTTTGAGTTGTTGTGTATCTTGAGTTGTTGTGTATCCATTGTATGATATTGATGTTGAGCTGTGATTGATGTATTCTGATGATGTAATATATAAACAGAGATATTTGATTTTTGAGTAAGATCATTATTATCTATTATATTTTATTCCGCTGCGATGGTTAGATTCTGTTGTTGTTTTCTATTTTCTTCTTCTACCTCTTCTTCTTTAACCTAAATGGTTTGTATTTCTGTGCAACTTGAGTTGATTGTTGTAGAATAGTGTTGACTCAAGGGGTACGGATTTTGTGGGCTGTTACACCGCTTCTACCTGCTTCGGCAATAGCCATGGCCGAACCTTCCTCCCCCTCTTCCCTTCTGATCCTTGCACGAGAGCTCACGAAACCACCACCTATGAGTTTCTCTTCGTGAAGGCATCTCATTTCAACCAAGAACAAGGCATTGAACCACCTTCTACCCATCGCGA